>CM048750.1:63033296-63633296 GCA_026315105.1 Locusta migratoria | reverse complement strand
ATATTAAAATGAACTACTCAATCTCAGATTAGCTATTACCTCAAAAGCATTATGTTATTTCTTGTAAAATTAAATCAGCCCTACTTCTTTCTTTCTCCTACGCATTTCAAATAATTTCATTTGCCTTGCACATAATGGTTTGATCCTTTTCATAGTCCAAGCCTTTTACCTACTATATTATTAGTGTAATATTTTACTATTTTCTTGGGAATATAGCTTTTGAAGATTGGCAGAAATCCATCTGTAAATACACTATCTTTACCTCTAGGATGTGACACATTATACAACACAATTATAAAATTAACGAAACATTTTAATGATATAAGTAAGTAGCTAAGCATGTGATACAATACATTACAAATCTCAAAGTTAGATTTGTGCCAAGTGATGAAGTGTTTGTAAAATATTTCTAGACATTGTTAAGAAGGTGTGGGCTAGGGGTGTCAAAGAAGGGTTTGTCTTTCAAATACTATACAATTTGTTATGTTGTTCTTGGTTGTTTATATAAAGAACACAATTTTTTTTTAATGTTTCATGAATATTATAATCACCCTGTATGTACTACAGTAGCCAGTTTCGTGTTGCCCACTTTAATTTCAGAGAGAATTTCTTTTGTACAAACTGTTCCAAAGAAGAAACAAAATTGTCAAAAAAGAGTAACATGCAAGCCTCCTCTTAAATAATGAGGATTCCCGAACAGTGCTACTAAAAAATTATATTAACACTGAAGGGCCTTCATATAATTTAATAGTGGTATATTATTGGAAAAAAGTGAGAAAAATAAATAAATTGTACGATACATAGATAGATAGCTAGGTAGGTAGAGGAGGAAAGGGATAGATTACACTGGATACTATTTTCATTTGGACCATTCCCTGCAATTATCCCTTAAATATATAAAATATATTTGCAGAAAAACATAAAGGATGTATGATGCAAGACAAACAACACCTAGATTTGATAACAAATGTATGACCTTTCTAATGTGTGATAATACAAGTGTTCAGAAATTTTCAATCATGCATTGTTCACAATTATGCACACCTCAACACCACTGGAAACATGTGGAGTTGCCCAACAGCCACGTGCCTTGCGAGGAGTTTCAAGCCAAGGAGTAAAATACGGCGTTTCCAAAGAACTCACCATACATAGTACTGGATTTTCTGAAACAATGAAGTGTCACATTTAGTAAAAAGTAATAATTTGATGATTTAAGACATTTTTAAAATAATTTGACAATTATAGGGCTTCATTTGGCATCAAAGTAATTTCTATTATTCACGTATTGTATGTATGACTGACACACACACACACACACACACACACACACACACACACACACACACACACACAGAGAGAGAGAGAGAGAGAGAGAGAGAGAGAGAGAGAGAGAGAGAGAGAGAGAGAGAGAGAGAGAGAAATTTGCCGCAGTATTACACAATTGTAATAATAAAAACCAATGCAATAACCAAAAGAAAAAAAAAAAAGAGGTAAATGAGCATAAACCTGCAATCTCGACATTCAGACATTACAGCACAACCCCGCTTTTACATTTCTGGATTTAACATTTCTTCACCATATACACCATTTTTTGCCAGTCCCATCAAATTCTCCATTCACAATGTCAATTTGTCCCTGTTTTTGTTGATAAACATTGGCAGTCGCATTTCTTGAGACTTTTCATTTTTCAAATGTATATTTTGAATTTCATTGTTTATACGACAAAAAAGTGTTTAATTCCTTGCATTTTTATATAACAATAATAACAGCTAACACTATATACAAAAAGGATTTGTATCATAAAATGACGAATAAAACCAATGAACACAGATCACAGAAATTGCAGAAATTTCAGCACTTATATTTAGTTATAGCTGCAAAACTCTGCTATAAAAAAAATCACACTGACATGTTTTATGGCCCACTTTAGATTTGTAGTTTTATAAGTTTTTGCAAACATTATGGGTTAAAATAATAATCTAAATAATAAAAAATTAATTAATAAGAGTGTCTGAAACCCTTTTAGGAAAAAAAAAAAATTAGATAGTGGCGGGTACCGAACCACTGACCTTCAGTGTCACAGATCAACACATTGCCCACCACGCTACAGCTAACAGTTACAAATTGCGTTCTTTAATCTCATACTACTGATGGCCGTCGTTAACTGATGCTAATATGGCATTTGTAGACACTAGATTATCATTTATCATATGAAGAACGACGTCTTTTTGTTAATTCTTCAGTGCACCATTGCTGTGAAATGACAACTTGTAAGTTACAATAAGAAAATCATCAAATACGCAACGCAAGATGGCATAAGCCAGAGACAGTTCTGGGCGAGGAATGTCAAGTGACATCTGCGAACGGCTGGTTTTCGTTAATTTAACAGAGGGTGTCAAAACTCCATTATTTTTGCAAATATCTCTCAAATGATACGAGATATGGAAAAAAAAAACATAAGGGAACAAAGTTGTAGAGAATTTTCTCCTCTACAAATTCGTTTATTCAATTTTCACGTCAGATGAACGGTTTATTTGCAATTAAAATTACATTACAAACTGCTTTTTTTGGTATTACTAAGGTATTGCTTGTCCGAAATACTTCAAAAAGCGAGGTTCTGGTCTCTGGTAGCCAACAATTATGTCTGTAAAATTTGGTGTCGATCGGTTGAACGGTTCGACCTAAAAAGTGGAAACACATTACAGCCAAACAGACATCGTCAAATCACCGTTATTTTTGCAAATATCTCTGCAACAACGCAAGATATGAAAAAAAAAAAGGGAAATGGATAGGTTAAAGTTAGATATAGTAGGCATTAGTGAAGTTAGGTGGCAGGATGAACAGGATTTCTGGTCAGGTGAGTACAGGGTTATCAATACAAAATCAGTTGGTGGTAATGGAGGAGTAGGTCTCATAATGAATAAGAAAACAGGAATGTGGGTAAGTTACTATGAACAGCATAGTGAACGCATTATTGTAGCAAAGATAGACATGAAGCCAACACCGACCACAGTGGTGCAAGTTTATATACCAACTGGCCAATGATGAGGATATCAAAGAAATGTAGGAGGAGATAAAAGAAATTATTCAGAAAGTAAAGGGAGACAAAAACTTGATTATGATGGGGGACTGGAACTCGGTAATAGGAAAGGAAAGAGAAGGAAATGTAGTAGGTGAATATGGGCTGGGAACAAAGGAATGAAAGAGGAGATCGCTTGATGGAATTTTCCGCAGAGCACAATTTAATGATCACCAACACTTGGTTCAAACACCATGAAAGAAGGTTGTATACATGGAAGAGACCAGGAGACACTGGAAGGTACCAGATTGACTTTATAATGGTAAGGAATAGATTTAGAAACCAGGTTTTAAACTGTAAGACATATGCAGGGGCAGATATAAGACTCTGACCGTAACTCTCTGACCGTAACTTGTTGGTTATGAACTGCAAATTAAAATTTAAGAGACTGCAGAAAGGTAGAAAAGTTAGGAGATGGAACTTGGACAAATTGAAGGAACCACAAGTTTGTTGAGAATTTCAGAGGGAGCATTAGGCAAGGATTGGCTGAAACGGGGGAAAGTAATACAGTAAAAGAAGAATGGGTAGCTCTGAGAGATAGGGTAGTGAAGGCAGCAGATGATCATATAAAGAGAAGGACAAGGCCTACTAGAAATCCCTAGATAACACAGGAGATACTGAGCTTAATTGATGAGAGGAGAAAATCTAACAATTCAGCAAGTGAAGCAGGAAAAAGGGAGTAAAGACGTCTGAAAACTGAGATTGACAGGAAGTGTAAACTGGCTAAGCAGGAGTTGCTACAGGACAAATGCAGAACCGTAGAAGGATGCATAACTAGAGGAAAGATAGGTACCGCCTACAGAAAAATAAAAGAGATAATTGGAGACAAGAAAAGCAGCTGTATGAATATCAAGAACTCAGGCGGAAAACCAGTACTAAGCAAAGAGGGGAACACTGCATTGTGGAAGGAATATAAAGAGGACCTATACAAAGGAAATAAACTTGAAGGCAATATTCTAGAAAGAGAAGACGAAGTGGAGGAAGATGAGATAGGAGATGATATACTGCAAGAAGAATATGACAGAGTGCTGAAGGACTCGAGTCGAAACAAGGCCCCTGGAGAAGATGATATTCCGTCTGAACTGCTGATTTCGTTAGGAGAGCCAGTCATGAAAAAAATGTTCAACCTTGTATGCAAGATGTATGAGACAGGGGAAATACCCTCTGACTTCAAGAAGAATTTCATAATTCCAATTCCAAAGAAAGCAAGTGCAGTCAAGTGTGAAAATTACAGAAATATCAGTTTAATAAGTCATGGTTGCAAAATACTAACACGAATTATTTACAGATGGATGGAAAACCTTGTGCAACCTGACCTCGGGGAAGATCAGATTGGATTTAGGAAAAATGTAGGAACACGGGAGGCAATACTCAAATTACGACTTATCTTAGAAGATAGGTTAAGGAAGGGCAAACCTACATTTTTGGCGTTTGTAGATTTGGAGAAAGCTTTTGACAATGTCGACTGGAATACACTCTTCCAAACTCTGAAGGTACCAGGGGTAAAATATAGGGAGCGAAGAGTTATATTCAACCTATACAAAAACCAGATAGCGGTTATTAGAGTCGAAGGGCATGAAAGGGATGTAGAGGTTGGGAAGGCAGTAAGATAGGCTTGTAGCATTTCCCCAATGTTGTTCAATCTGTACATTGAGCAAGCAGTGAAGGAACAGAAGAAGAAATTTGGAGAGGGAGTTAAAGTTCAGGGAGAAGAAATAAAAATTTTGCAGTTTGCCAATGACATAGTAATTTTATCGGAGACTGCAAAGGATCTGGAAGAGCAATTGAATGGAATAGACAGTGTCTTAAAAGGAAGATATAAGATGAACATTAATAAGAGTAAAACGAAGGTAATGGATTGTAACGTCAGAAAATGCTGAAGGAATTAGATTAGGTAATGAGACAATAAAAGTAGTAGATGAATTTTGTTATTTGGGTAGCAAGATAACTTCTGATGGCCGAAGTAAAGAAGATGTAAAATGCAGAATGGCTATGGGGAGAAAAGTGTTTCTAAAGAAGTGAAACTAATATTAACTTAAATGTTAGGAAGTCCTTTCTGAAATCATTTGTCTAGAGTGTAGCATTGTATGGCAGTGAAACGTGGACGATAAGGAGTTCAGACAAAAAGATTATAGAAGCTTTTGAAATGTGTTACAGATGATGTAGATCACGGGACTAATGAGGAGGAGCCTAACTGAATTGGGGTGAAAAGGAGTTTCTGGCATATCCTGACTAAGAGAAGGGATAGTTTGGTAGGACACATTCTTAGACATCAAGGAATTGTCAACTTAGCATTAGAAGGAAGTGTGTGGGGTAAAAATAGTAGAGGGAGACCAAGGGACAAATAGAGTAAGCAGATTCAAAAGGATGTAGGTTACTGAATGTATTCTCAGATGAAGAGACTTGCACAGGACAGGGTAGAGTGCATCAAACCAGTCTGCAGACTGAAGCCCACAACAACAACAACAAGAATTAGTTAATATCCAAATAACACTAGAAAATCAATAAAAACCATTGCAAATACAAGTATTTATCATTATATTACCTTTGAAATGCAAGAAGTAATTATTTCATATGATGATTAGTACTACAAATACATATACTGTATACATGAGGATAGTTTGCAATTCACCAGAAAAATGTACGTAGAGTTGCGACACGCACATAAAAGAAAACACTCATGCCGCAGCTGAACTAATGCCTTTGTGGTGAGTTGCAAACTAGTATTTTTCAATACCAATCTGGTCTTTCGCTTCTTAGTTAAAAAATAAAAATAAATAGTGAAAAAAAAATATTCAAAAGATATAGAGTGACTGGATAGTAATTATCTCAGCTCAGGATTGCCAATAGTCACAAAAACAAAATTAGATGTTCTCAGAGTAAGGATGGAGGAGAAACAAGATAAAAGGCAAGAGTTTCCTACAAACTAGGCCAAGCAGATTTCAATCCACTAATTATAGAGCTCGATGTTATCTACATGTCCATTGTGATCTCTTTTATAATATTCTAACAAACTGACATGTAAACAAAGCATCTTCTCTTGTGATTTTCTTGAAGTTGACAATTTAGTACAACTTACTAATTAACATATTATGTTCTCCTAATTAACTACTAAAAGGATACACAAAGTTCGAAATAAATCCATGAAATGGATATTGGGGCCACCCCTTGCTAAACATAACTGACGCCACACACCAAGAGGTAGTGCTGCTCCATTGTGGACGCACTGACATCAAGTCTGTGGTCTCTGGTACCAGTCTACCACCTGGGAAGGAAGGAGGATGTAGGACCTTCATTTACTGGCAAGATGCATCCACCAACTTCCTTCCCAAACAAGTAGGAATGCAATATATGTGCCTATGTTTGACCACACTACAACAAGCCATCATCTTGAAAGGAACCTAACCACAGTCATTGTCCATTTTCTGTTCTGACATCTACATATCAATTATGAGACAATCAGTTTCAGGTTTGCAAACTTGCAATGAAAGCAAATACTTGCCTTGTATTAAGGATCCACTACTGCTTTTACTGTCTGGCTGTGTTCTAACCGATAAAAGATGGTAAATCTAGTGTAAGACCATTAACCTCCACATCATGGGATCATAAATACAGAAGTTAATCAGAAAGTCTTTGCCCCTATTTTTTACTGGCGAGAATAAGCTACATACAGAGTATTACATATAAACATCCTATTCTACTGACCTTACACTATTTTTCCACATAGTCTACACACCTGTTCACACATTTGTCCAATTCAGGAACTAAATATGTAATGCCTCTGCAGTAGGTGATTGCTGCATGTTGTATTGTCATGGAGCAGAATATACTGTCCATATTGAGAATTTCGGCAATTTCGCCTGACGGTAGCCATCAAACATGATAGTGTGAAACAGTAGCTGCCAGCCTTTATAGTTGCACCTTGCAACATGAAAGCAGAAGCCTGAAAGGCCATTAACATCAATTTCTCAATAGATGGCACTGAACAATTTTGTAGCCAACACCCTCATTAAAGGACAAGCAGGATTCTGACCAGGAAAATCATGTTGTGGCCAGGTTTTGAATTTGACCCAGCATATAGAGGACAGTTATGAGAGAAGGCAGATTACAGGAGTGGCATTCATTGACCTAACAGCTGCTTATGACACAGTCAACTACAACGAACCGATAAAAAAGATTTACATCACCAAGGACTATAGATTAATGCAGTTCATCCAATGCCTCTTGCAAAATAGGAGATTCATCATCACTGTGAATAAAAAGAAAAGTCAGTGGAGAACACAAAAGAATAGTCTTCCCCAAGGCAGTTTGCTTGCCCAACTCCTTTATAATACCTACACCAACGACCAATCTTTAGGAACAAACATAAGATCATTCATATACGCTGATGTCACAGCAGTAGCAGCTCAAGGAAATACATTTGAGGAGGTAGAAATGAAACTCACAGCAACCCTTGAAAATCTGGCAGATTATTACAACAATCAGCTCAAACCTAAACCAGACAAAACACAAGTTTTCCATTTGAGAAACAAAGAAGCCAAGAGAAAGCTCAAAGTAATCTGGAAAGGAAAACAACTGCAATACCTGGGTATAAATCTGGACCACACACTCACCTTTAAATACCACAGTGAGAACACGAAGCTCAAAGTCTCCAGGTGCAATAATATTATATGGAAACAAACAGCACATGGGGTGCACAACCCTATGTCCTACAAACTAGTGCTCTAGCTATTTGCTTCTCCACAGAAGAATACGCAGCACCAGTCTGGCGGAACTCCGCACACATCAGCCAGGTTGACATCGCCCTTAACAAGACAGGTCACATTATAACAGGTTGTCTGCGGCCAACTCCTGTGGATAAACTTTACCATCTTGCAGGTATAGCACCCCTAGATGTTAGAAGAAGAACAGCGGCAGAAGTCAAAAAGAAGAAACAAGAAAACGACCTCAGGCATCCCATGTTTGGAAGTGAAACACCTTCTCCCAGGCTTAAATCAAGAAAGAGTTTCCTTAGAACAACAGAAGTGATCGCCTCAACACCTTCTGCCTGCCGAATAGAATTACGGTGAAACACATCTGGAAGAGAATTACAATGCCTTAAAGAAGAACCTGCACCTGGATACCATCCTACCATATCAGACATGGAAGACCTTGAACAGACTATGAACTGGAGTGACACACAACAAGCAAAACCTGCTACAGTGGGGGTACATCACCGGAGATGCAAACTGTGAATGTGGTGAAATACAAGACTCTAATCACCTACTGGTTTGCCCAAACTGCCCGAAGCCTGTACAATGGACAAGCTGGTTCATGCAAGTATTTGAGGAGTCAAGACTGCGGAATACTGGGCTTCAAAGTCAATTTAAAAATGTATATATTTTTGTAATAACTGTGAGTATATTTTATATAACTGTATTTGTCCTCGGTATGAAAATAATAATAATCACCAATAACAAAGCAAGCCCAAGAACTCTTCCGCCTCCTTAAGAAGGAATAGATATGTTGACTAAGCATTTATGGCCCTAATTTGGCTAAATGGAGGCAAAGACTTTCTGATTTTCCCTTGTATTATGCACTCACATACCTCCACCTCAACAATATATGGCAGGCAAAAGGCCTCCAAGAAGGAATTGTCATTGTGAGTTACTTCAGGCCACTTGCCCAACCACTATATCGTCAGCCTTACAGAGTACACTCATGCTCAGCACCCGCTGTCTACAGCCCTGGAATGACCCTGATCTCAGAGACACTGCTGACCTACGCCTCAGATGATGCCTCACAATTGGCGTTTTATCGTGAACAGCAGCTGCCATGTGTCATCTATTCCTTTACTTATATAACGTGTTTATGGTCACCTGTTAAATTATTTCTTCAGAATTTCATCAACAACAGACTAGTTACTATTTTCAGTCCATTCTTTTTGTGTGCATAGTACATGCAGGCTACAAAAGAAATCCTCAACGTTAATGGAACCTGAATTTCCAGGCTGTAATGAATAACCATTTCAGGCAGCAAGGGGAGAACCATGGCGATAATGCCCGCAAGAATTCCTCGGAAATTGGTTTATCACTTACATTTAATTTAATGCTGCAAGCTCAAATCCTGTTGTCACTAGTAACGGAGGGTAATGCTCTGACTATGTAGTCACTCATGCAAATAAAGCACAAGAAAAATCATCAAACTAACATCAGGCAGTTTGTCAAACAGACTTTCTATTAGTTACCTTAAGCAATTAACTGGTTATATGTCCTCACTTTCACCACAGTAACCATCTTTGTTTATAGCCACAAAAACACTGTCTTTATCTTACTGCAGAATAACAATGTTACTGTCTGTATTTCAATTCATCAATAGCTATAAAATTTAATTGAGTTATGGCAAGTCCTTCACATACAGGCATGTAATTCACATTTCTTTCAAAGCTAAAGTTGGAGGCTGTGTTAAATCAAATATATGCCCCCTGCCCTTGAAACCTTGGTCATAATGTATAATGTGTTCTCTCTTACTACAAAGGTTCTGTTACAAAGCAAATTTGTTACTTTTGCCATCTAAGTCTTTATTTCACATTTTTATCTCTGTCTGTTGTTGTGGTCCTCAGTCAGGAGAGTGGTTTAATGCAGCTCTCCACCCTACTCTATCCTGAGCAAGCCTCTTCATCTCCTCATATAAACAGCAACCTACATCCATTTAAATCTGCTTACTGTATTCATCTCTTGGTCTCCCTCTGCGATTTTTACTCCACATACTTCCCTCCATTGCTAAATTTACAATTCCTTGATCTCTAAGAAAGTGTCCTACCATTTGATCCCTTCTTTTAGTCAAGGTATGCCAGAAATTTCTTTTCTCCCCAATTCTGTTCAGTACCACTTCATTAGTTACGCAATCCACCCACCTAATTTTCAGCATTCTTCTGTAACACCACCGTTCAAAAGCCTCTGTCCTCTTCCTGTTCACAGTTTATTGACCATGTTTCGCTCCCATACAAGGCAACACTCCACACAAATGCCTTCAGAAAGGACTTCCTTACACTTAAATTAATATTCGATGTCGACAAATTTCTCTTTTTCAAAAATCCCATTCTGCATTTTATATCCTCTGGACTGCGGCCATCATGTGTTATTTTACTGCCCAAGTAGCAAAACTCATCTACCACCTTTATTGTTTCGTTACCTAATCTAATTCCTTCAGCATCACCCAACTTTCTTAGACTGCACTCCAATACCCTTGTTTTGCTCTTGTTAATGTTCATCTTACACACACCTTTAAAGACAATGTCCATTCCTTTCAACAGCTTTTCCAGGTCTTTTGCTGTCTCTGAGATAATTACAATGTCATCAGCAAAACATAAGGTTTTTATTTCTTCACCCTAAACTTTAAACTTTAATTCCTTCTCCAAATTTGTCCTTGCCTTCCTTTATACCTTGCTCAATGTACAAATTGAATAGCGCTGGACAAAGACTACCACCCTGTCTTACTCCCTCCCCAACCTCTGCATCCCTTTCATGCCCTTCAACTCTGATAACCTCTGTCTGGGTTTTGTACAAGTTGTAAATAACCTTCTGTACCCTATATTTTACTCCTGCTGATTCCAGAATTTGAAAGAGTGTATTCCAATCAACACTGTCAAAAGCTTTCTCCAAATCTACAAAATCTAGAAATGTAGGCTTTCCTTTCCTTAATCTGTCTTCTAAGATAAGCCGTAAAGTGACTATTGCCTTCCGTGTTCCTACATTTCTCCTGAATCCAAACTGATCTTCCCTGAGGTCAGCTTCTACCAGCTTTTCCATCCTTCTGTAAATAATTCATGCTAAAATTTTGCAACCATGATTAAACTGATGGTTCTGTAATTTTCACACCTATCTGCGCCTGCTTTCTTTGGAATGGGGATTATTACATTTTTCTTAAAGTCTGAGTGTATGTCACCTGTCTCGTACATCTTACACACCAGGTGAAATAGTTTTGTCATGGCTGGTTCTCCCAGAGACTTTAGTAGTTCTGAGGGAATGCCTTCTACTCCAGGGGCCTTGTTTCAACTTAGGTCTTTCAGGGCTCTGTCAAATTCTCCTCTCAGTATAGTATCTCCTATCTCATCTTCATCTATTTCCTCGTCCCTTATTAAATTATTATCTTTAAGTTCATTTCGTTTGTAGAGCCTCTCTATATATTCTTTCCACCTTTCAGCTCTCCCTTCTTTGCTGAGAACTGGTTTTCCATCTGAGTTCTTTATATTCATAAAGCTGCTTTTATTGTCTACAAATGTCTCTTTTATTTTCCTTTAGGCCGTATCTATTTTTCCTCTATTTATACATTCTTCTACAGACTTGCATTAGCCTTCTAGCCACCCCTGCTTAGCTATTTTTCACTTCCTGTCAATATCATTTCTTAGTCGTCTTTCCTACGCAAGCATTAATAGCTTATTAGAATCAAATTAAAAAAAATTCCATATTTATAAATATCTTTTTATGCATTCTACAGTGGTTCCTCAGAATCAACAACAAATAAAATAACGTTTCACTGACAACATTTACACTCAGCATTTACCTAAATGTGCAAGTGAGCCATTCCAAATACTCAAACCAAATATGAGAAGTATCTCAAGCAGCATAGTGGCACCAGGCTGTCCATTCAAGTAAATTGTAAATGGAGGTGCGGAGAACTGCACCACATTTATGCTCAAGAAAATTCCATTCCAATGGGTTTTTCTTCCAATCAACCTGAAAAGTAACAGCAACAGTTATTAGAATTAATTAAAATCTAAAGTTATCAAGTAAAAATATTAACAATTCTTTCAAAAGTTTCAAAATTGTTGACTCTTTAACAAGAAAAAACATTACAAATCATAGCACACAATTTAATACACTAAATAATCAAAACTAAAGAGCTTTTATTCAATTATACTCCTTTATGGTGATCGAATTTGTATTTTGTTAACTATAAAAAAATGTACACTACAGTGTTAATATTATTCAGCCTTATATTGAACATGGAACCCGAAGTCAATAAACGACCAAAATGTTCAGTTCTCTAAATCAAATTGGATGTGTGTCAATTGGCTCAGTCAGTCTCCCCCCTCCCTCTCAGTCCGGATGTTAAAAGCATTGTTGCAATAGTTTCCTCATTTTCTAAGTTGTTCCAGATCTGACAATTTTTTGCCAGATGGTGCACATTTAGGCTGATAAGGGCCTAAACTCAGAAACTTACATGGACGTTTGGCTTGACCCTCCCCCTCTCCAACCAGTTTACCGCACGTTGTTGAGTTACAATACGCAGACCAGTCCAGTCCTGAGTCAATTTAGGGCTCTTGTTGCAAACTGCCCAGTCACCAAACACGTCATTGTTTTGGTTGTTGATAATGCACCTACTGTTAATTTATTTGAGAGTGATGACTTCCAAGCTTTTGGTTTCTCTAACAGTGATGAAGTCAACCTAGTGTCCAACCAAGTCCTTTATCCTGACTCAGATACACTTTTTATGGCCATAATTAAAGCTCATTGAATGTCAACACCTAACCCCTGCAGCGGCAAGAGGAATTGCTAGCCAAGTTGATGGGATGATTATTTTTTTCATAAACTGATCTGGCCATAGCATACCTTTAGCTGCCACTGAATCAGGATCACAACCCATATCGGTCATCAACATGCCATTTGATCTTTATCAGTATTTATGCCTTCTGTTCAGGACTGCCAGCTCTCTGGAGGACATAGTTGTGTCTGACAACTTAAGTGGGAACCACATGTAAAATTTGCAGGTCCTTTTTCCAGCTTTAGAGGCCAAAACCTTAACATGTAAACTTCAGAAATGTCTATTCTTTCAATCTTCCATACTATATCCAGGCTTTGAAGTTTCCAGCCAAGAAATAGCACCTCAAAGACCTAGTGAAAGCCATCACAGCTCTTCCTTTGTCCACATCCATTAAGAAACTGTAGGTGTTTCTTGGGTAAATCACATATTATCACCAGTTTATTTGAGGGCAGTCACAATTTTGTGGCCTTTTCATGCACTGTTACATAAGAGGGTACCATTCACTTGGTTAACAGTTTGTGATGAGGTGTTCTCTACTCTTGAATGGAAATTGCATTCTTCACCATGCTTAACAACCTTCTCAGATAGGCTGACATCTCATGCTAGCTATTGATGTGTCACCCAATGGGCTTGGAGTGGTGCTACCTCACTGATTTCCTGATGGTTCAGAAGGCCCATCAGTTTTGTGTCAAAGGCACTTAATGCAGCTAAGGCCAAATATTCACAAATAGAAAAAGAGGCTGTGGTCATAGTTATACGTGTTCGTTTGTGGCACCAAATTTCACCTCATCGACGACCACAAGCCCCATTGTGATCCTCTTTAACCTGTCAGAGTCCTTGACAGCCAAGGCAGCACACTACTTGAAATGGTGAGCTCTTCTTTTGTCTTGTTTTAACTGAGAGATCCAGTCCCACCCCATTATGCAGCACACCAATGCTGACACATTTTCCCCACTGCCGGTGCACATGGATTTCGTTTTTGTGGGACATAAAATAAATACTGCACAGGGGCGTTGCATACCCTAAATAGGGCCCTGCTCATTTTTTGGGCAAATTCGCTCTAATTAACAGCGTGCGTCGTCTTAGAATTTCTTTACTTGCCACATTCAATTCTCAAAAACGGAAAACTTTACTGTGATAGATCAATTTGCTATGTTATTGATTATGGTATGAAATGCAATTCATATCAATAAACTACTGGCATAGGTGTGAAATATACACACAGTTGAACCACAATTTAACATTTTTCAGGGGATTTTGAAAAGTGGTGTAAAATACGGGAAATAACTTTTTAGCGCTAAAATTTGCTTATCCGATTGCACTTGTATTTTCATAGTTTTTATTTGATACATAACGTAATAGACATCACAGGGCGTGTTTTTTAATTTCAAAGCATGACTGAAAATGGTAACTTCAAAGTAAACATTTAACATAATTTTATTAATCATAATCAATGTTTTCGTGAAGGCTGCATCTGTGTCATTCATTCCTTAAATAATGAAATACTGCACCAATTGCGAATTTACAGGAAAAGTTAAATCCTGGAATGTAATAGCAGGGTTTCATTGTACGTGAAATTGGAGAAAATATAAAAAAAATCAAGGTTTTTTGACTAAAATTCAAGGGTTTTTCCCGTTTTTTTCCCCGATTACAAAAATTTCTGGTTTTTTCCTGGTTTTCAAGATTTCAAGGTTTGCTAGACACCCTGATAAACACAAAATCTTCACACTTAACAATTTGGTTAGGTTGAGTTGACCATCTAACATATAAAGCAGAGTGTCCGTATGTTTGTACGTGTTGCATACAAATCTACAGTTTCGTTCCAATCTTTATGAAATTTTGTACAAGTAAACTTCAATCAATGAGGACGGTCAACGTAAGAGTAAGAATCACATACGATACATTGTTCACGAGATATGACGTCATAAACAATGAGATGCGCGGAAAACTGCTGCATTAAGCGACAATGCAGCTCATTTTCTCCTAAACCACTGGACTGATTTCAACAAAATTTGGTACACATATTCCCTACATGAGATAACAACTGCTGTAGGAGTAAGAACCACATATGACACATGGTTCAGGAGATATAAAGTCATAAACAATATAGTTCAAAGAAACTGCCACATAATGCTACGAGATTTTATAAGTACACTATATGAGAATGACAGTACTTAGTGACATGCAACCAACTTTAAACATAATTTAAAACCTTTATTAAACTTTTTGTCACTGACAGCCACATCAAAATAATGAAAGGAAAAATGTTTCTCGCTTACTACTTTTCCGCTGTTAAAGAAGCAAACTATGGCACTTGGTATGACGTTGCAGTTTATAATTTTTGCACTACAAATTGTAGCCGCAGGAATTTTTACAGACACTATATATACATATAGTTGAATGTACCTTCGAAATTGTATCACACTACAATACGTAGTTGACGAGATATGAGCACATAAACAGTAATGTTCATGGAAAACCGCTCCATCATGCAACCAGATTTTAATGTATTACATCTTTACAATTAACTCTGTTCACAATGGATTTTACTGACATACAGCCCTTATACAAATGAATATATAACTGCAAAAATATACAACTGTACAACATATAAATCAATAAATATGAGATCGTATATACTGCTCAAATGTTCAAATATTTGTTAAGCTTATGGGACTTAACTGTGAGGTCATAAGTCTCTAAACTTACAAAATACTTACGAACTAACTTATACTAAAGACAATACAAACATCCTTGTCCGAGGGAGGATTCGAACCTCCGACGTAAGAGGCCACGCGACCCACAACGTGGCACTCCAGACAGCTCGGCTACTCCCGGGCGGCGTATATAATGTCACATCAAGCAACAAATATTCCAGACAACTTAAGGGAATTCCTGGAAAGCTAATATTAGCAGTGGTGCCCACGTTGGGGGGAGGGGGGAGGTTCAAATTGCAAACTGCGTCATTGAAATATCTGTAAGGTGAGGGGTGAAAAATTAGTACTTTTTGTCATCCTGGGGGGAGGATTTCAAAAACAATTTACGAAATGTGAAATAAAAGATATTTAACTTCAATATTAAACTGCAAAAACAGGACCTAATATCTCGGGTGTTGGGGGGGGGGGGGCGCAATTTAGGGAGGGAGGGAGTCTTTAGTCAAGGGGTGGGGGGGGGGGGCACCTCTGGACAGTGGTATTGACAACTTTGAGCTCTGAAGCACACACGGATGCAGGCAATAGCAGAAGACTTCTATAGAGTTATAAGGAAAGGAAGAGAATGAAACAGAGTACATCCAGTGAATACCCATTATTTATGACAGATCTGGCTTTTAACTTCAAGAGAATACAGTTTCCAATGGGACTTGCATTCTCTATTACAATTAATAAACCACAGGGCAATCTATTCAGTACTGCGGAATGGATTTGACATGCGCATGTTTCTCACACAGACAACTTTGTCACTTGCTCAGGGGTGGCCTCACCAAGGAAATTATTCATATTAGATCCTGGACAAGTAACAAAAATACTGTTTATAGTAAAGTTGTGAATTAAATGAATGTATGAATGTTACATATCATTTGGATTTTGATCACTATGTTTCATTGTTTGGATACTGTACTTAAGATTTTGTATATTACACAAGGCAGACTTATTTCTTATATATTCTCCGATAAATATAACATGTTATTAGGAAGAAGGAGATGGACAGAGAGAGAAGGAATAGGAGTGCTAACTCAAGGCTCCAATAAATAAATAAATAAATAAGTACCCAGGTAAAGCCAGGTTTTCAGCTAGTTCTGTTTATAAACACCTTAAAATTCTTGCAGTGTGACAGTTGGGAGCACGGGGCAGTCCAATTCACAAGGTCTCCATCTTATTCTTGGTATTAAAATGAGAACAATTTTGGGGCAGTATGGTAGGCTTGTAACATTTGCATATGTGCACACTTGAATCCCATTTCTCTACGATTCAGCCCCAGATAATTATACCATCAGTATAAAGTACCACAACACACAGATATATAACTAAACCACATGGAAACACTTCTGACAATGCTATGTTACTTTAGATGTTTATACTGAAACTTTCACAATGATGGTCCATTTCAAACTTTACTTCAACTTAGACTTTTAAGTTAGCTATCACAACCAAATATCATATCACTATAATTTCACATTTCATATACATGCCAAACCTAATAACCCATTAGAATCTTATGAAGTACTGATAACAAATCAAATACTCACATACCCAAACAATACAGAAAATAATACAGAAACACCTAAATAAATATATAAATATCACAGAGGGAAACATTCCTGATTGGAAAAATATTTATAAAAAGTAAAGAAGGTTTGACTTACCAGGCGAAAAGGCACCAGTTCGTTGATAACACACATAAATAAAAACACACACATACATGCAGAAACTGAGCTTTCCCAACCGATGGTTGCTTCATCAGAAAAGAGGAAGGAAGGAAAGGGACAAAGGAAAGGATGTGGGTTTTAAGGGAGTGGGTAAGGAGTCATCCTTATTCCAAGAGCAGAAGGCCTTTTCCCCCCTAAGGCGAGTCCTGCTGCTCCCGGGATTGGAATGACTCCTCACTCACTCCCTTAAAACCCGCATCCTTTCCTTTTTCCCTTCCCTTCCTTCCTCTTTTCTGATGAAGCAACCAATGGTTGCAAAAGCTCAGTTTTTGTGTGTATGTGTATGTTTTTATTTATGTGTGTATCAACGAACGGGTGCCTTTTTACCTGGCAAGTCAAACCTTTACTTTTTATGAATAAATACATGAAAATATGTACCTCAAACTAATGTAAAAATCTGATCCCAAACAGATAAACTAATTACACCATAATACACTCGCTAAAATATCATGCCAACTGATAATACACCTGAACTTTATTTACTTGTCATATAAATTAGCGAATTAAAAACACTAATATTGAGTCAACTGGAAGTTACCATTAACCAAAGTCAAAATAAATGTTTCCAGAATGAAACTTTCACTGTGCAGTGGAGTGTGCGCTGATATGAAACTTCCTGGCAAATTAAAATTATGTGCCGGAACCGGGACTCGAACCTGGGACCTTTGCCTTTCACGGGCAAGCGCACTACCGACTATGCTATCCCGACACGACTCACGATGCCGCCTCACAACTTTACTTCTGCCAGTACCTCGCCTCCTACTTTCCAAACTTCACAGAAGCTCTCCTGCGAACCATGCAAGACTAGCACTCCTGGAAGAATGGATATGGTGGAGTCATGGCTTAGCCACAGCCTAAGGGATGTTTCCAGAATGAAACTTTCACTCTGCAGCGGAGTGTGCGCTGATATAAAACTTCCTGGCAGATTAAAATTGTGTGCCGGAACCGTGACTCAAACCTGAGACCTTTGCCTTTAGTGAGCAAAGGTCCCAGGCTCGAGTCCCGGTTCGGGCACACAATTTTAATCTTCCAGGAAGTTTCAAAATAAATGTTGTAATGTTGTAATTGCCCCACATGTTAAAATTCATTTATAAACACATAATACAACACACACAGGCCAAAATAATAAACTGAAATATTTAATTTATAAAGATAATTTTTGACACAGCTCATTAATTTTTGACTATATGATGGAAGTTAACATACCATGAAGTTTGGTTTGAAATGAACAGCTGATCACGGTAAGGAATGACAGAGGCGATGTTATTCAGTTCATAGTAGAGTAAGGAAGAAGAGACAAGTCGATCTATTCATGAAGTCAAAATCTGTTGTACCGGTATTAAAGTTGTATGAATTATGATGTAGTAAACCAATTAACAAGAAAAAAAGGCATTCAGAAAGGTTATTATGATTGACAATTAAAAAACTAGTTTCCATATTAATATCTGCACTAAAACCTGGGAAGAGGACTACGAGCCTCCACCTGGCTACACCAGCTACACAACAAAAGCTAAGTGTTAAAATGTTATACTTTTTTTTCTGATACTCAAAGAGCTCCCTCACCAAATCCTATTTACTATGTGTAGATATGGATGAGGAGTTCTAAACAAGACACTGAATCAAAAGGAGCATCACAGGCTCTAGGTAAGCATGAATGAATTGTCTTCCCTCCTTGCAATAATTACTTACAAAAAACCACAAATTGTCTATTTTGAATAAAACTATCAAATTTCCACGGCAATTTCCATTACACAATTATTGTGAGTGGGCCTGCTTGCACTCTTCTGTCAAAAGAACACTGTGACTTCTTTTCAGTTGCTCGTCTCAAGTTATTCCATTTATCACTAACTTCTCTCAGAAAAGAACTCTGTCAAAAGCATCTTCAGGTTTGATATGTAGCATCTGAAGGTCTTCTTTGGCATTTTTAAACAATGGCATCATAGTTGTTAGTTTTGAATTAAAAATGCATTTCTGATTTCGTTTGAGGTGATGTGACGTACCAGCTCGTAGCTCGTTGACTCTTGAAGTTCTCATTGATTGGCGCTCTGGTTAACGGTTGGCTGAAATTTCATGGGGCAAAACTAGTCTACTACAAATAATGTAGGGGACATGTGGAGCTGCAGTTCATTGACTAATGAATTATTAGCACCCAGTTGTCCCAATTTATGGCCAGCATACAAGTCTTATTTATAACAGTTACCACAACCTAGTACACACACTCCACACATCAATAATACAAATTTTCACAGTTCATGTGTGGAATACTAATGTCCAAGGTGTACAATTAATGTGGCATGACTATGATGGATTAATAACTGTAGATACACTTTCTACATGCCTAACACTGAAAAACCTTTACATAATTGTTCAAATTAGGGTTCAGAGTGACATGGATTGTGCCTCAGATACATCACATTAAAAAACTCTAAACAATACTTCCTACTTGTATGGATTGTGCTTTCGATCAAAGATGTAACCAGACTCATTCAGATGGTACGAAAGCATCCTATTTATATCATCCAAACAATGTCACTGGAAATTATGTATTGTTAATTATGTACATTAAATTAATTAACAATGGAATAAACAATTGCAATCAACGGGCTATAGTAAAAGATAGCATAAATAATACTGAGTAAATTGATACACAAATCTCAGTTAAATTAATATGGCCTCACTTTCAAATATACTTAAATAGGTTTCTAAACTATTACCTCGAAATAAATGGTAATTATACAGAAACAAACAAGTTCAAAACTTTTCCAACATTAATTGTGAAACATAATAATACCTACTTTAATATTATGAGAAAAGAATTTACTTTGCCTAACAGAAATACTAATCAGCTTAATATATGACCTAAAACAATAAGCCTCTTGCATGAATTAATTAATATTTGCTAATTAAACAGACCTCTGTGATGCCAAATAATAGAAAATAACTTCAGCTAGTCATGTTAGAAAAAAGAATAACAAAAATTTGGAAAAGAAAATGTTAATAGACTAATTAGATTCATACATATTATTATGCAACACTGGTATTGGAAGGTTCAGTAATGCAAGCAGATGGGAATAAATCCCAACATGCTTCGTTACAGTGACAATAAAGTCATGTCTGGATTGTTTCTGTAATTTTTTTTTCTATTTTAGTGCAGAGTTCCTTGATGAATCTGTTTTGATGGATGGCATGCTTGTACTTGGGTCCTAGGATTACTCGCTCTTTTTTCTCCAGTTCTTTGAGGAGGCTTTTATCAGCATTTAGGGATAAGGTTTTGGCTACTGTTTCATAGTGATGTATCTAAGTGTTTTAGGAAAGGCATTTCTTGTTGTAGTTGCGTTGTTAGTGTTATTCATGATTTCAGTTTTCTCAAATGATATTTGCAGATCAGTTTGTTCAGCAATTATTTTAACAGTTTGATTTGAATTGTAGCAGAGTCTATGTCATTTGAAAGAATGGCAATGTCATCAACAAAATCCATGCAGTCTTCCTCAATCCCCTTCCATTTGGTTTCAATTCATAATGGGAGATATTTTGTTTCCATTAATTTTCACACCAGGTTCTAATTATTTATTCAAGGAAACAGTTCAAACGCATTGGAGACAGGCCATGACCATGCCTGACCCCTGTTTTGACATAAAAAGAATCTAAAAGCAGAAGAATCCACAGCAGAAACTGGATAATCTATAATATGATAATGTATTAGCTTAGTTCAAAGTTCAAAATACCACAGCTGACTATCAATATTTTCTAAGTGAGAAAAGGGACAGTGAGACCTACAGATAGCAGAGTACAGATTTGCAAGGTTTAACCAGACAGTTCCAATTTCAATGTAACTGTGGTAAATCATATATACAGTAATGACTGAATAATCAGGAACACTACTGCATAAAATGTAACTGACTTTCATATTTGTGAGCAAATTTTGAGACATTCTCATCCCTACTTGCAACACAATCTTCAGATTCTGGATTTTCACAACAGTAGATTCAGGGCTGCAAAAAGTTCTGCTCATGCCCCCTGTGTGGAATTGACAGCACTTCCACCTCAAACACTTATTCATTCCCGGTTGCATTCCCACCACTAGTACCAGTGGGAAAATGCCGACCAGCCTGTTTTGCATGCTGACACACCATTATGGAAAGCAAACAAAAGAAAACAGAATAAAGTCAAGTCTTGCCTGAGGTGTCTTTCTGGACATCTTCACTTGAGTTGTTCTTCCCATCAAGCCACTTGCTTTCACTATTTTGTAGACACATTAACTGTTAGACACAATATCCACGCAATTTTTTTCAAGACCCGCCCTGTCCCTCATGACATTCATGACCTGCAGAACTGAAACAATACCAAGACAGTGGTCTAATAGCACCCATTAATGTTAGTCATACTTGCAAAATCTTTGTGTGCTCTTTCAGGTTTTGTCAGATGTTGATTCCAAATGCAATAGACAAAAGTTGTGATATTACAGACACAGAAGCTGATTGTTTCCATGTGGAAGGCGGGTTTTGACAGGATGCTGGGTTCCCCAGCTGGCCAGCTAGCAGTTTGGATCTAGTGAATGGAATACCGGTAGTCAGGGTTTTCCTAAACTGCTCGGAAACCAGAAACGCTCTTGGCTGAGCGAGGGCGGCTATTCCAGATTGCAACTGAAATACAATATAGCCATAAACATTATTCTAAAAATCCATATAAAATCAGGAAATGATCATAAAGCAAATATAATTATATGAATGGATTCAGGAGACTCGTGAGAATCAAATGCCGTAATTACAATTTCAATATTCCTTACATATAAAAAGCCGACAAATCTCAGAACTATAATAATAATATTATAAAACTTATATTAACAATTATTGATATGTATTGTTTATCAGTAACAGATTAAGAAGAAAATGGACAGCAATGCACCACGCTACCTATCTTAAAAAACGTACCATGTTATTTCTGTATTCTTGTAATGTAATAAATTCACAAGGCATCCATCTGCTTCAGTCATCTTTGCTTGCAATTAAAGATTTGCCACATCTGTGCAATTTGCACCACCTGCAATCTGGGGAAACTTATGTATTAAATACCTTTCATTCCTAACACCTCCTCAAATTAAAGCAACCTTGGAAAGGCTTCACAGGAAAAAACATATTGATCGTTCCGTCTTCTGAATTACAAACTGACCTTCAGAAACATAAAGACATTTTGTTCGACAGTCATTGCCCTGTCCACTACGACCAAACTAAACATGTTGTTCTAGCAGTGAAAGCATCTCCTGATAATAATGGTGTGATTTTATCACATATGTACACTTCTTTCAACCTAGCAATTGCCTTCACTTCCAACCACCCATCTGATGCTCAGAAAACCTACTATTACATTCAGACAAAGGCTCTTGCCATTGTTTATGGCATAACCAAATTCCATCAGTATGTGTACAGTCACAAATTCTTCTTGCAAATTGACAGCAAACTTCTGCAGACTTTGTTTAGTCCTTCAAAGCCTGTCCCACAATGTACAGAGCAGAAGCTGCACCACTGAGCCTTGATTCTGTCCAACTATCAGTACAACATTTTTTTTATTGCCCAACCCTCAATCATGCTGACTCTGAGTATTCTGCCACACTGTCTCATCTTCGGATGCCCCAGATACCAACTCTGACAAGTCTGTTGCCTCATGTTGTGCCACTGGTGCTGACAAATCCAATATTGTCCAGAATGTTCTGCTAGTTTTCTGCCAAATTGCTTGGGCTACAGCCTCTGATCTATCATTGTGTATTTTGTTACACTTTGTCTGCTCTGTATGGCCACATTCTGAACAACAAATTCAGGTTTCCTCTGGTTCGCCAATACTTTGCTCGTCACCATGATCCTTCTTGTCCACCACGATGTCATTTTGTTGAACACTGAAACTGAACCACAATCATCATACAATTCTCATTGCAAAAAACAGTGCCCTGACTTTTGCATCAAGGACACTGGGGTGTTGTGTGCACGAAACAGTTGACACGACGCCATTGCACATGGCACAGTATAGACAAGCAAATTCTTCAGATGACTGCTCAATGCAATCTTTGATCTGATGAACAGTCAGCCCCACAGAGTTCTTAACCTGGCCTAAGCCTGAAGTGCCTTGGCAAACGTTGCGCATTGCCGGTCCTTTTTGGAAAACACATTGGCTTATCCTTGTTGATGCCTTTACAAAATCCGTTTTTGTAGTGCCCATGCACTCAACGGCGCAAGCATTTCTGTATATTTTTTGGCATCAAAAGATTATCAGAAACAAATGTGACCTACAAAGGCCCTCAGTTTGTGGACAGAAAATTCCAACAGTTTTGCACCACATCAGGCACAGAAAACATCTCAATCGAACAGAGAAGCCAAGCACTTTGTCAGAACGTTTAAGCAACAGATGTCCAACCGAAGTACCTCCCAAATGCATCAGCAAGTACTGATGTTTGTTGCAGCCTTCTGGTCTCAGCTACCAGACAGGCTGTCTCCTGCTGAACCCTTATACAGCTGACTTCATCACAAGACACTCAAGCTCTTCTGTCCTCAGTGACATGCAGTGCTAACACAGCCTCCCTCAGGTAAGTTTACTAATGGCACACTTGTTTATTATGGGAGAATTCAAAGGACATAATTGCTGGCAATGTAGAATCATCTAACTTCATGTTCTTATTGCAGAGACCCGGTGGCTTGCTGTGACATCATCAGAACCAGATTCATCTATGTAAGAGTGATCCTGCCAATATTACTCTAATTACATATCCTGATTCTGTGCAACTCCAGCCACACTCACCTCCCCACTTCCCACGGCCATTGCAACCTCCATCCTGTGAGGTGCCTTCACTACCATCCCATGAAACTGGATGCACCACTGCTACCATCACCACCGGCAGTCCTGATGCTGCTCGCACTGGAAACCAATCCACTCTTCGCGGTTCTGCTCACCACAATGCAGAACCCTGATTGCATTCTTTTTCCCACGCTGACTCCAGGAGCTTGAAGGCCATTATTCCAACAGACTTGTTTGGAGAGGATCAGGAAGTATATGGGGATGTGAACAGGAGTTTGTCGCACATTCCGGCCTTTAATACCATTCCATTATCAGCTGCAGGTCTAGAACCTTTCCCACTCGATGTGGCACAAAACGATGATACAGAGGTTTTGGGCCGGTGAGGACAGGGGGGTGGGGGATTTCACATCATTGTCCAGACTCACATCAGATCAGCTCTTAAAACGTGGATACCACACATTGGCCCGATAGCAGCACCAGTATCCAGTAAGAAGATGTAATCACTCACTTCATCCTAGCTACAAAAGAGTGGCACCCTCTGACTGTTGTTGTTGTTGCTGCTATTGGAGATTTAGGGCACTCAACATAGCGGTCATCAGAGCCCGACCCTCTGGCCATCACCTATATGTGTGCTGGTGACATGGTAAGACGTTTTTCTTCTGCCCAACCAGTTCCAAGCATCAGGTTGCCAATTCCAGGATCAACAGATGGACACTGCCATAATCTATCTAACCTGTTAATATATTGCATTACTGACTGTGCTGTGTAACCTACACACAACTCTTGCACTTTGAGGACATCTCAAGAAACATTGCTACTATTGTACCCTAATGTTCATTTACTTATTTCTGGAAGACAGTTTTTGTTGTTTTGTGCCTACAGCTAAGACAAAGGCAAAGATAGGTAAAGTGTATATAATTTTATTGCTTGTTATGTGAAAGTTGCTTGCCCAGTTTTCCCTGGTCATAACCACCTTTGGCCACCTCCCTTTCCATACCTAGTCACTGAATAACAGGTTTGTGTTGTAGGTGGTCCACAAAACTTCTAGCACCAGTGTACTGTAGGGGTGAAGTATTCATTATGATTGGGAGAAACATTGTGCACAGAATGTCTGGGTCTGAAAGAATTTATTATGGTTAATACAAAAATAAAGATGTATATCTGCAAGTTGTACATGTAATTATTGGCGAAAAAACATGCAGACACGTATGTTTGCTTCTTTACGACAGAAAAAGACCCACTCCTTACTGCAAGATATTGCCGCAAGAGACGACGTACACCGACTGCCGGCATGGCGCAGGGGATAGCGTCACGGACTGCGGTGCTGAAGGTTGCCGGTTCAATCCCACCCACCGGCAAAAATTTATTTCTTTGTAATTAACAATTCCAGAATGTTCTACATCTTTCTTATGTTCACTTGTTAATTCTACTTGTTTCTTATATTAACTGTTCTTCTAATTTCTGGTAAATTCTGACTGTGTATAAATAGCAGAGCACTCTGCCCAAGAGGCAGTCAGTACTGCGTGTATGTTAAGTACGGAAAAAACATGCATCCATTATAAGTGCTGTGTTCAGTTGCTTTCAAATTCAAGCCTGCTTCCATTTCAATGTGACATTGTTTGGTGGAGGCGCCGGGTACACTATGCAACAGCTGCATCACTGTAGCTCCGATTAGGCAACGGAGGAGCTGGAACCGGAATACAAGGGATTTACCGAGTACATCCTTCCAAAAATCCATATCATCAGACGAACCATGGACACGAAACCAGCGATAAGCCAGCTGCACATCAAACACCCGTTGGTGTTCTCTGGAGACGCTAGACAGGACCCCAACAAAAGGCTTCTGATAAAAGACGTTGCTACGACGGAAGAGTTCATCAAGTGGTGCCAGCATATTGAAGAGATGCAACAGAGGAGGGTTGGTCGAAAGAAGTATGACAGACTCCCGAATGTAGTCCCTATGGCCGTTGTGGAAGACCAGCATGACTTCGCTTCTCTCATACGACAAATTGTGAGAGAAAAATTGCAACAATTTATTGCAGTGAGCATCAGATTATGGCCATGGATGTAAGCCCTGTAACACACAAGGGAGCCGACGCTGCTGAGGAAGAGGTATTTCAGACATTAGCCCCTGTCTCCTCCGTCAGTCACACCCAACGTGAAGAATGGCGTCGTCCTGCTATGACTTACGCCGCAGCCGCCAAACAGCACCCTACAAACCAGCCAACGCAGTCACAACCAACTCCCCCCGGTAACTATGACACCCCGTAGAACAGACGTCTGGAGGACAGAAGACAACACACCACTTTATTTCCACTGTGGGTGACCTGGACAAGTCATACGCTACTGCAGAGAGAGAAGGCGAGTATTCAACAATTATTTTGCCGCAAGACGTCAGCAATCAGACCAGGTCTATACCAGGTGATCACTTGCTTCCCAGTCGACCAATGGGAAGAAGCCAATCACTACCCAATATGCCGCAGCCGTTCTCCATCGCCGTACAGAGGTACCAGCCGCTCCCCTAGCCGCAGCGCCCAGGAAAACTAAGCGAGGCGGCCATCTACGGAGGTGAGGCCGCCGCAGATGAAAATCCTCCATGGACGACAGTCGCTAAGATGTCGGGAAATCTCATCAACGTCATAATCGATGGCCGACCCGTCCAGTCACTTGTTCATTCAGGAGCGTCTTCCACTGTATTTTCGGATAATTACCGCCGCACGCTAATGAAAACAATGTTCTGTGATACGGGGGCAACTGTGCTGAAGGTCGCGAATGGAAAGTACGTCCAGCCAGCAGGGACTTGTGTTGCAAGAATAACCATCAACAACAGGACACAGCTGTTTGAATTTGTCGTGTTAACAGAATGTAGTCACAATGTCATCCTTGGATGGGACTTCCTTCAGGCATCCCAAGCTATCATTGACTGTGGAAGATCTGAGCTGCAAATTGAAGAAGTTGTGCCGACGGGTACATGTAACACAGAATTTTCTGGAAAGTTACTTGTCGTTGACAATGTGACGATCCCGCCGTTGAATATGAGAAAAGTTGCAGTCACAAACACAGATAAGTGATTAAACTGTGAAGTGCTTGTTGATAGTAAAAAGTTTCTCCAACTCACAAAAGAAATTTACATACCAGCGGCTATCATAAGCATTACCAGTGGTCAAGGAGAGATTTGGATCACAAATTGTCACGAGCAGTCACAACTTATCCCGAAGGGAATGTGTATCGGGACTGCTGAACCAATCCAGGACGGTGAGCTCAACGTCATCCAATGAAGACCCATGCCCCGCTGTTAGTACAGACAACACACTGGAAGAAACAAACGTGGAACTACCAATAGGGCCTGGACTGACCAATAGGAACAACGCCAGCGGGTGTTAGGTATACTATGACAATTTTCGGGTGCATTCAAACCTCAACAGGGGAAAAGTCAGACGAAACGGCCCATGATAAAGCACCGTATCATTACTGGCGATCATCCGCCAATTAGCCAGAGTTTGTATAGATTGTCGCCAGCTGAAAGACGGATAATTCGGGAGGAAGTGGAGAAGATATTGCAAGATGACATTATTCAACCTTCGGAGAGGCCTTGGTCGTCTCCGGTGGCCCTCATAAAGAAGAAGGATGGCACGTGGCGATTCTGTGTCGACTATCGGTGGCTGAACAGAATCACAAATAAAGATGTTTACCCATCGGTGCTCATTGACAACACCTTAGACTGCTTGAAATGAGCTACATACTTCTCAACTATGGACATGCAGACAGGTTACTGGCAAATCGAGGTTGACAATGGTGGCAGGGAGAAGACGGCTTTTATTACACCTGACAGCCTCTATGAATTCAAAGTAATGCCATTTGGATAATGTAATGCTCCGGCCACATTTGAACGCATGATGGACAACTTGCTTCGACACCTTAAGTGGATGACGTGTCTTTGCTACTAAGATGACATTGTCGTTTTCTCGAAAACATTTGAAGAACATCTGAGTCGCCTGTCAACCGTGTTGAAGTGTGTTCAGGCTGTAGGCCTCCGCCTCAATCCAAAGAAGTGCCTCTTTGTCGCCAAAGAGATAAAAATCCTGGGGTTCCTAGTCAATGGAGATGGTGTTCGTCCTGATGCAGATAAAGTAAGGGCAGTCACAGACTTTCCAACTCCTCAGCACATTTGTGATGCGAGAAGTTTTCTCGGGCTGTGCTCATTACTACTGACGTTTCATAAAAGGGTTCTGTAACAAGGCACATCCATTACAAGAACTTCTGCTGGGAGACGCCATGTTTTACTGGAATGAGACAAAAGAAAGACTTTTCTGGGCACTTAAGGATGCTCTAACTTCCGCACCAGTGCTAGCCTTGTACGAGGAGAATGCAGAAATGGAACTTCACACAGACTCCAGTGGTTATGGGATTGGTGCAGAGCTTGTACAAGTTCAGGAAGATGCTGGAAAAGTGATAGCCTATGCATCACGAGTACTCTCAAAGTCCGAGATAAAACTACTCTACGACTGAAAAAGAATGTCTCGCAGTTATCTTGGCTATCAACAAGTTCCAGCCATATTTATTCGGCAAATCATTCACCATTGTGACAGACCACCATTCTTTGTGTTGGCTGACTAGCTCGAAGGATCCATCAGGTAGACTAGCAAGATGGGCACTAAGACTCTAAGAGTACGATGTCACAGTGGTATTCAAGAATGGGCGCAAACACAAGGATGCCGACTGCCTTTCAAGGAATCCATTAGTGGAAGATAACAGCATTAATGAAAATTTCAGCCCTCTCTGAATTAGATGACGTTACAGCTGAACAGAGGGAAGATCTGGAATTATTAAAAACTATAGAGGCCTTGAAGAAAGGAGAACCGACCAATGGAGAGTTCCAAAAGGAACACCGTATAAGAGCAACTACGATCCACTGGGCCCCAAATGGCTACTGGCCGTTCCAGCTCATCTACAGCCAGCTATTCTCAAATATTTCCATGATGCTCCAATATCCGGTCATCTGGGATTCGTGATGACCCTATACAGAATCAGATGCAGGTATTACTGGAAAGGTCTCTACTGATCTATCAAGCACTATGTGAGTCACTGTAAAGACGGCCAGCGACGGAAGCATGTGCCGCAATTACCTCCAGGACATCTCGTACCGATTCCGCCAGCAGTAGCTCCATTCCACCAAGTTGGGATCGATCTTTTAGGGAGGTTCCCTAAGTCGACAACCGGTAACCGATGGATAATAGTCTGCACTGACTACCTCACACGCTACGCTGTCACCAAACCTTTGCCGATAGCAGAAGCTCCAGAGATGGCAAAATTCCTTGTAGAAGACATTATTTTGGAGCATGGAGCACCACGTGTCATGATATCTGATTGTGGAAAAGTATTCCAGTCAAAACTAGTATCAGAGGTAATGTCACGGTGCGACATTGTCCACAGAATGACAACCACATACCATCCACGTTAGCTGACATGCTGTCGATGTACATCGATGTTGAGCAGAAGGATTGGGATACAATTCTGCCAGTCATGACATTTGCTTACAATACCGCAAGACAAGACACCACAGGCTTCACTCCGTTTTTCCTGCTCCATGGTTGTGAAGCTGAGACAACAATGGATATGCTGTTCCTGTTCCAACCGGACGACACTCAGGATGACTATGTTAAACAGCTCATCACCAGGGTCGAAGAAGCAAGACAGCTGGCTCGCATACGGACAATGGACGCCCAGGAGAAGGACCGTCAGGGGTATAACGACAAGCACCAACCTGGTGTGTACAGCCCAGGAGATCTTGTATGGATTTTTACCCCTGCACGTAAGGTTGGACTGTCGGAAAAGTTATTGAAGTGATACTTTGGTCCATATCATGTCATGCGCCACCTGTCAGACGTCACATATGAAGTTGAGGATCATGATCCGTCGTTGAAACGCCAAAAACGAAGAGACATTGTTCACGTCCTGAGCATGAAGCATTACTACGATCCTGAAGAGCAGGTAACCAACAATGGCTTCTTGTTGAAGGACGCTACGGACGGTAATGTTACTGATGAAACCACATCAGGAACGTCTGACATCGATAATCGTGGAGAAGGGAAGGATTCCCTTGAACTGCCATACAGGGGATCCATGACAAGGTCAAGATTCAGGACATTGCAGCTGGCTCCATAGGGAACATAACAGCGGGTAGCTGTTCTTCCAGGAGAGGGAGCAAAGCCGCGAGAGACGACCTGCACCGACTGCCGGCGTGGCGCAGGGGATAGCGTCACGGACTGTGGTACTGAAGGTCGTCAGTTCAATCCCACCCACTGGCAAAAATTTATTTATTTGTAATTAACAATTCCAGAATGTTCTACATCTTTCTTATGTTCACTTGTAAATTCTACTTGTTTCTTATATTAACTGTTCTTCTAATTTCTGGTAAATTCTGTCTGCGTATAAATAGCAGAGCACTCTGCCTGAGTCAGTGCAGTCAGTGCTGTGTGTATGTTAAGTTCGGAATATAGTGAGGACAGTTTACTACTCACCGCAAAGACGTGGCGACGAGCTGCGACAGGCACATACAAAAGACACACACATACAACACATTCAGCTATCGGCCATGGCCTTCTTCAGAAATAGAGCACTCACGCAATCACACAGGCACCCAACACAGTCATACAACCATCACCTCCGACTGCCACACTTCGAATCACGCTCTGCAGCGAATCGGGGACGGGAGGGGAGGGGGAGAGGATAGAAAGGTTACGTCACGGTGGTGGGGATGGGTTAGATGGGAATAACGAGATGCAGCTTAGGAATGGAGTGGGGAGGCGGGTGAGGGGAGAAAATAAAATAAAATAAAGTAAAATAATTCATGTACACTGCAAGTGCACAAGACCACATACACACACACACACACACACACATACATATACACACACACGATCACACATTCACACACCACTCAAATCAGGCGAGGTTTGGGATACAGAGGTAGGAACCTTACAGTTCCTACCTCTGTATCCCAAACCTCGCCTGATTTGAGTGGTGTGTGAATGTGTGATCGTGTGTGTGTATATGTATGTGTGTGTGTGTGTGTTTGTGTGTGTGTGTGTGTGTGTGTGTGTGTATGTGGTCTTGTGCACTTGCAGTGTACATGAATTATTTTACTTTATTTTATTTTATTTTCTCCCCTCACCCGCCTCCCCACTCCATTCCTAAGCTGCATCTCGTTATTCCCATCTAACCCATCCCCACCACCGTGACGTAACCTTACTATCCCCTCCCCCTCCCCTCCCGTCCCCGATTCGCTGCAGAGCGTGATTCGAAGTGTGGCAGTCGGAGGTGATGGTTGTATGACTGTGTTGGGTGCCTGTGTGATTGCGTGAGTGCTCTATTTCTGAAGAAGGCCATGGCCGATAGCTGAATGTGTTGTATGTGTGTGTCTTTTGTATGTGCCTGTCGCAGCTCGTCGCCACGTCTTTGCGGTGAGTAGTAAACTGTCCTCACTATATTATTTATTCCAACCTGGACTTTCCATTATTAAGTTCGGAATAAACGTGCAGCCAGTATAAGTACTGTGTTCAGTTGCCTTCGAAGTCAAGCCTGCTTCCATTTCAATGCGATATGAAAATCTGCACTTCAAAAGTTTTGGGTCAATTGATGGCAACAGTGACAGTGTGTGCACCACATCTCTGTTATTTGTTACTTCCTGTAATGCCAGATATTACTCGTCGACAGTTCACAGGACACACAAGTGTGTTTGTATACACTGGTACATAGAGGTAAAAAAAGCACTTTTGAACAGAGGGAGTGAGTAATATTCCACCATGAAAAGGAAACAACATGCCAAGAAATAGCAGTGTTACTGATTATGAAGAAAAGTACTGTAGGAAACATCACAGAATAGAAAATCTGCTGCAGACAGGCCATCCAAGGATATTTGTGAAGAGAGAAGAGAGGGCAATGGTACAAAAGGTCAAGATCCACGAATCACAGCTTCAAGAATTGCCAATGAGGCTGAGGATGAGCTTGGGAAGGGGGCCAGTCCTAGCACAGTCCGATAAGTACTGTACAGAGAAAATTGCCATGCGCGAACTGCAAGAAGAAAACCGTACATCAGTTCTGCCAATAGGAAGAAGAAGCTACAGTTTTCAAGAGAACACAGAAACAAGAACATGGAGTGGTAGAATCGAGTAATTTTTTTCTGATGAATCAAAATTTAACATCTCAGGACCGGTTGGATGAATAACAGTATGGCGGCAACCCAACAAAGAGCTGGAAGAAAAAAATATGCAAGCTACAGTGAAGCATAGCAGGGGCCATGTTATGGTTTGGGATTTTATGTCGGCCTAAGGAGCAGGTGAGCTAGTTTTCATTGATAAAACAATGGATAAGAATGTATACCTGAAGGTTCTAAGAAACAATTTGAAGAAGAGTGGAAAAAATATGGGAATAGAGCAAACCTATTTTGTATGTTCCAAAACATACAAAAGATGCTGTATAAATGACCTTGTAAAAAACAATGGAAGTTCAATGACGTAATACATTAAGAAATTGCAACCTTGAAAAACTGCTGCTAAATGCAGGTGGGCATGTAGTGTAACCACACATGGTGCAGGACAACACTTGAAGCAGTTACTTCCGTAAGGTATCTGCTGCCTGTAGCCACCAATCTTCCTTCAAACACTTACCTGCATTGCCTCTCCCTCCACCATCTGTCCCCAAGATTTCCCTCTCTCCCTCTCTCCCACTCGTGCCTCCACTGCCACTACTTACAAGGGAACCTCTCCATCACACCCCCCTCAGATATAGTTATATGTTGGTGCAGAGGATGGACCATGAAAAACTGAACACAGATCAATTGAGAAAATAGGAAATAAGCAAATTATAAAAACTGAGCAGTCCATGCAAAAGATAAGCAATGTCGAGCAGGCTATGGGCACAGGAGTGTCGTGGTCCTGTGGCTAGTGTGAGGAACTGTGGAGTGAGAGGTCCTTGATTTGACTCTTCCCACATACACAAAATTTTTAATTTTTTCATTTTCAGAAAATTATTATCTGTCCGTTCATCCGTCTGATGTGGGGTAAATGCACTGTAGTATGGGGACATGCTCAGATTTATTTTGACATATGCAGGATTTGACAGTCTACACACACAAAAATTCGAAAACATTAAACCAAATGTTTTGACAGAGCACAGGGTAAACTGTGCGACTGTGAAATTGTTGCATTCATCTGTTGCAGTTTATGTGACTTTTTTTGGGAGTGATTAATATATCCACAAGAAAACCTAAATTGTGCAAGGTAGAATCTCTTTACCCATTCACCAAGTGTACAAGTTAGGTGGGTCGACAAGAGATTCCTGTCATATGATGAACACACGATCACCAGTGTCATATAGTATACATAATATGTGTTTTCCTATGGAGGAATTGGTTGACCTATCACCTTGCGATCAAATGTTTTAGGTTCCCATTGGAGAGGAACTTCCTCCCATCTGCTAGTCGCACAGTTTTGCGGTGCAGTTTCATAACACAGACACTAAACTGATACAGGGAACTGAGACTTCACTGAACGGATGGACAGATCATGATTTTGCAAAAATAAAAAAATTAAGATTTTCATTCAAGAGAAGGCTTGAATCAAGAACCTATTGCTCTGCAGCTAGCCACAGGACCAAAGCACTCTAACACTCTCATTATGCTTGACAATGCCTATCTATGGACCGTTCAGTTTTTATACTTTGCCTTTTTTTCCCTCATAGTTCCACACAACTTCTTCCAGTTTTCTCGACTGATCTGTGTTCAGTTTTCACGGCCTATTCACTGTGCCAACTTATAACTAAATCTGAAAGGGGTGTGATGGGGAGGCTCCCTTGTTAGTACTGTCACAGGTGTAAGAATGGGCTTTTTTAAGTGCATTTAAGGAGACTTACTACTGGTGCAAAAATGACCAAAGCTATTCATAATGTCTGATCATAAACTACTAACTACGTGCTGATTATCGGTCTTATTAACACTCGCTGATAGTAAAACTGTGGACAAAGGTACATTGTTGTGAACTTCAATCTTCAAAACTACTGAACAAACGTGTTTTTCACAGGAAACTTGAGTGAAATTTGGGTAAAAATATAGCCACGATTTCTTCAAAATCAAATCATGGGCAAAAAGAAAAAGAATCTCGTAGTTTTAAGTGTTTTCAGTAACCAATGTGTCTGTCCATTTATCTATTAGAAACTTCTTACCTCTAAAACTATTTCATCGATTTGCAAGAGTTTAACTGGTAAATTAAGTGTATCGTGAGGTTAAATAATGCCTTCATTTCAGGAAAACTGGTTCAAGGAAAGTACAAATTTTATAATTTAAACATTTGTCTAAAGCCAATCGTGTGTGTATCTGTACAGGATAATATGCTAAATTAATGTACACAAACTTTCATGGGGTTTCACAGTTAAATTGAAAGTAGCATGCAGCAACATACAGGCTTCATTTAATAAAAATAGAATTAGGAGAAGAAAATATATCATAATTTAAATTTTAGGTGTATGCCATGATTAAAAGCATGGTGTAGTACAGCAAAGAACCAATCTGACAGGCACTGTTCATTATGTAGTGCACCAGAGAACTAATAGAAGGCGCTGTGCAGTAGTGATGGGACAACCGACTGTTTTTAACAACCGATTGGTCAATCGGTTGTTTTTTCGTTCAGTCGGTTTTTTCAGTCGAATGAAACAACCGAATGAAAATAGTCGCTGTGGCCGTATGAATGTTTTCACTCACTGGCGGGGTTCGAGTGTTTTCAGTCGATGCGAAACAATCGAATGAAACCAGTCTCTGTCGGTTGCAGCCGCTATATGAATGTTTTCACTCATTCAGTGGGTTTGAGTGGTTTCAGTCGATGCGCGAGACCAAATGAAACAAGTCTCCGTCATTTATATGAATCTTCTCGGCATTGAGTGGTTTCACTTGATGCGTTACAACCGACTGGTAAAAGCCTTTGTCGGTTTCTGCAGTTATATGGATGTTTTTATTAATTCATCGACTTTGTGTGACTTTATTTGCATACTCCTTCAGCCTTTTCGGGTATAAATGAACTGTGATTCAGCATAAAACATTCTTAGAGACAAATCTTGAAAATATAGCAGTGTGTCCGTGTGTGTGTTTCTGTTGCATGCAACTCTACAGTTTTGTTCCAATCCTAATAAAATTTTGCACACTTGACCTTCAAAGCAAGAGGAACGTCACTGCCTACATCAAATTTCATGCGGTGCATGGCGGAGGGTACTTTACACACTGACTTCGACAAAAACCACAGGGACTGATGACCACGCAGTCTAGTCCCCTCTAAACAACAAAAACAAAAACCACAATTTGGCTGAGATATTGATAAAATTTTGCACACTTGACCTTCAAAAGCAAGAGGAACGTCACTGTCTACATCAAATTTCATTCGGTGCATAGCGGAGAGTACTTTACACACCGACTTCGACAAAAACCACAGGGACTGATGACCACGCAGTCTAGTCCCCTCTAAACAACAAAAACAAAAACCACAATTTGGCTGCGATATTGATAAAATTTTGCACACTTGATCTTCAAAGCAAGAGGAACGTCACTGTCTACATCAAATTTCATTCAGTGCATGGCGGAGGGTACTTTACATACTGACTTCGACAAAAACCACAATTTGGCTGCGATATTGATGAAATTTTGCACACTTGAGCTTTAAAACAAGGCGAAGTTAACTACGTACATTCAATTTCGTAGGTGCATGGCGGAGGGTACTTTACCTACTAACTTCGACAAATTCCATTTGTATTCGAATTTTAATGGTATATTTCACTCTTCACCTTTAAAGAAAGAGAATGGTCACCGTCTACATCTACTTTAGTTTGATGCATGAGAGAAGGTATTCCAGACTTCAACGCCAATATAGAATTTCATTCCAATCTTGATGAAATTTTGCACACTTGACTTTCAAAACAAGTGGCAGTTCACTGTTCATGTAAGATTTTGTATGGTACATGGCGTTTCACCGATAACCACAGAAATATCTGTGACAAGAGTGAATAATTAAGATACTTGAGATGAATGTTTTCATACACTTATGACGAATACAGATGCACTGAAGAAAATTTACACCAGTGATAAATGTTGTATGTCTTCTCGTACTCCTTCAAATTAGATGGAATTAACAAAAATATTTTTATAAGAAATATTTTTATACAAAACACTTTAATGAATGCTTTTTTTTTTTTACAATACCTAATGTTTTAGTACAATGAAAGAATCCCTGAGACGGATTTACGTCTCAAATATGTCAAAGACATTATTGATAGATCTGAAGCATTGAATTAAAATTTGTGGTGCGGCCGGGAATTGAACCCGGACCTCCATGCTTACTAGGCAGACGTCTTAACCGTTAGACTACCACACCACTAACGATTAAGGCGCCTCGGAATAGTCTATGTACGATTTCCCTCCACAACACAAACTTTAATTCAGCTTCTTTGTTCCAAAGATAATTGCCACTACTGCCAAGGCTCTCCATGCAGCGGAATAGCACCTCAGCAATGGACATGGTGGAACAATCCTGTTACGGTGATATAAATATCAATTAATACAATGAAAGAATCCTTGAGACGGATTTACGTCTCAAATATGTCAAAGACATTATTGATAGATCTGCCTAGTAAGCATGGAGGTCCGTGTTCGATTCCCAGCCGCACCACAAATTTTAATTCAATGCTTCAGATCTATCAATAATGTCTTTGGTTATCAGTCTCCTGTTCCTATTGAAGACGATACAGCTAAGTAGGAAAAAATAAAAATAAAAGAAAATGGAGCTCAACATCCAGAGAGGAGACCTAAAAGGGGATCCACAGTGACAATGAACATGACGCTGACAACACCAAGGAAGAAAACATAAATGGGAGTGACCAAGTGTTGAACTGAGCTAAAACTTTTTAACAGAAAGTAGTGACTGGCTAATCACCAAGATAATACAGGATGGACCAGCCACTCTGCATAGACTAAAATCCGCAAGTTAAAACAAGACATTAGTTGTAAAAGAGATGACAGATTAAAAGTTCGATTGGGTTGCGGGCCCGAGAAATCAGGCAAATCAGCCCACCATAAATAGAATGATAAGAGCCACCACAAATAAAACCTAAAATACAGTCAGCCATTGAGCATCATTAGCTAAAATAAAAGCAGGTACAGTACGTAGGTTGAAAGGATGTGGATCACTGCCAACAATGCGCCACAACGGCAATTTGGTAGGTCCTCTTGATGTAAAAGATGGCCTGCGTCAACTGGTAAGGCCAATACACATGCGACAGAGGACAACAGACTCTCAATGGGAACGCCTGAGAGAGGACTTTCATGTGGTCATTCAAGGATTGTTCACACGAAGCTTGCTTGCCATGCTTACCCTAAGCCTCAAAGACTTTGTGGCACACCCCCATCTGGATATCCCTTTCTGGGATACCAATATCCAGGGGCTCAGAGGTGGTGGCTACGGAAATAAAAGTCCACATAGGCAGAGCCCCACTTGTCTGGTTGAGCCTAATACTACTGAGGTGTGGCAGGTTCACCAGAGGTTGCTCACTAGCAACTGTTCCACCTCAACAGCCATGCATCTATGCATCTCCTCGGCACACAGCACACCTTGAAATTGAGCCCCCCCCCCCCCTAGAGGTTTTTACCGTCTTAAATACCTCGGCAATTAAGCCTAGATCCCCGGGCTCTGTAACATACAACATTCCACAGCTGCACTGTACAGTGGTCACTGAGGCAGACACATAGTTTACGGTGAGGAGAACTGTTGGCGCAAAGCAGTCTTGAGCTCGGGGCCACAGGTTCGCCAAGCCTGTACTCAGCAAATTAATGCTGAGCCCACTGACGGATACAACAACGATTCCATTTATACTGAATGAAATCCAGAAACCTTTAAAGTGACAGTATGCAGAAGCCCTTCAGTAACATCAGTTCCAATGCATGGGCATATTGCTAGTAACAAGGTTAGTAAAAGTCCTATCAATAATGAAAATATATTTCTTTACTTTGGTACATATGGTGATCATCAGTCTCACTTACCTTATCTAACTCTATCAGCCTGCACCCCCTCCAGATAGAATGGTGAATAATATTTCACCATGGATGTGATGGAGAGCAGAGAATGGAAAATAATGAAGACACTAAGGCAAAACATCCAGAATGATGTCCTCTCCTGTGAATAAAATAAAGGAAACATTATGTTCCTCCTCAAGAAAATTTTGTACAAGGATACACAAAGAGAAGGTTTTTTGAGAAACTATGTTACTATCTCAAATAAACACGTAATTTCTAATTTTTGTGTTGGGTTTCCTATTGGAAACTTCAATGTTAATGTATATGCACCCAGAATCTTCTGTAATTTCACTATTCCCATTATAATAATTTTCAAATGGATAAATAAGGGTTTTTTGACATGTAGGATCATTGCGATCCATATGTGAAATAGTGTTTTGCTGAAACAGGGTTCTGAGCCTCACTTCTACTAAATATGCAGTCACTTCTTTACAAACTGTGTTCTCTCTCTTGATCCTTTGTTCTGAATCCAAATTTTAATGACAGCAGCCCAACCATTATTATTTAATGGATTACATTCACAGTGCAGGCTTACCAACTGACATGCCTGCACTGTGAAGTGTTCTATGTGGGAATGACCAGCAACAAACTGTCCATTCGCATGAACGGTCACAGGCAGACAGTGTTTGTTGGTAATGAGGATTACCCTGCGGCTAAACATGCCTTGGTGCACAGCCAGCACATCTTGGCACAGTGTTACACTGTCTGGGTTATCTGGATACTTCCCACCGACACCAATCCTTCAGAACTCTGGAGATGGGAACTGGCCCTTCAGCATATTCTCTCTTCCCGTTGTCCACCTGGTCTCAACCTCCGCTAAATTTAAATTCCCTCTCACCACCTTTAACATCTTTTCCTTGGTTCTCTGGACAGAGCCTCTGCCTCAAGTGGCATCTCTGTCTAACTTCTTTCTACATTATGTCTGCTTAGGTGTGTTTGCGTCTGTGTGGGTGTGTGTGTATTTGTTTAAGGTAAGTCTTTCCTCTCCCGGGATTGGAATGGCTCCTTACCCCCTCCCTTAAAACCCTCATCCTTTCCTTTCCCTCTCCTTCCCTTCTGGCTGAAGAAGCAACACGGTTGCGACAGCGTGTGTGTGTGTGTGTGTGTGTGTGTGTGTTATTTGTGCTACTATCACCACCTGTGCTCCTTCGCCTGGTGAGTAATCTTCATCTACTTTTTATTTATATATTTTTCCTCCTAGGAATTTTTCGTCTATAATATAAGAAAGTATATTCTTACACTGGACACAAAAATGGAACTTCTTTGCTGAAGCATTTGTGTGAGACAGGACAAAGTAGCATATTACTTATTTAAATACCAAAGCAGATGCAAAAGTTCCTGAAGTTCCGTCAAATTTGAAGACAACCACGACCGAAAAACTTGTCAATCTTGTCACCAAAGACATATTAGCGTTCGAAGTTGCGTGTGGATCTGTGTTTCTCAAGATGGCACAGTTTCTTATTGATCTGGTGGCATATCTTCTGAACTATGTGTATTACAGCCATTTAATTATGTCAACAACATTTGTGAAAGTGCAAGCAATATGTTGTCAAAGTTTCATCTCAACCGAATGAATGTTACAGCTGCGCATAAAATACAAACAAACAATCATGTTTATGTATAAGATAAATAGTGATTGAATTAATAGAGATTGACCATAGCATTTTATAGCAACTTTCATAATCAGATACAGTGTACAGTGAAAGTAACGTATTTAGGAAAATACACAATGTTATATTGCATTTGCTGGCCATAGCTGCAGCCCATGGGCTCCGAAGCACTACTGTGTCCAGAGCGGCATTGTTTTCCTGTTTGGAATAGCCTCTTTTTTAAAACTTTAATATCTTCGGATGTGAATAAACTTGCGGATGGGGATAAAGTGCTGCAAATGCAGTTGCGGCCTTGCGAATATGGTGCGGATAACACTTTTCTTATGCACGGAGACCTCTACCTATAATCTAATTGGGACTGAATCAAGAGCCCAGTAGCCATTTTATTTCATTATTTTTATTTTTTATGGTTTTAGGGTGCAAAACTGCTGAGGTCATAAGTACCCAAGTCACAAAATAGTTAAAATGCATGACAACAAAAGCAAAACCAAATAAAAGGAGAAGGCTCTTTGCAGTCAGTCAACTTTCTAAAAAGAAGAGGTTAAAAAAAATTAGGCAATTGCTAAGTAAATTTCTATTTACTGTTGAAACACGGCTGGATTCCCTGGCTGGAGAATGTTAAATTTCCTTCGCCGTATTGCTACTGCGGATAAAAAGTACAACGCGATCTGAGAACCATGTGTCACCTGCTAAGATATCAGACAACTCGGATGGGAATCACAGACTGTGGCGTAGACTATTAATAAATGGGCATTCCACCATAAGATGGCATACAGCCAATTGCTGGAAATAGTGGCTACAAGTAGGTGCAGAGTCACCACTTATTAATTGGCGGTGGTTGAAATGACAGTGTCCTAAATGTAACCAGGCGAGAATTACCTCTTCATGACAAAGAGGCCAATAAGTGGTCAACCAAACAGTTGGAAGAGGTTTAATGTCTCAAAATTTGTTCCCTTCAAGAGAAGACCAATGGGAGCGCCAAAGCAATATCACTTGCCAAGAGACGCTGACACGGAGATCATCCGAGGGGACTAAATAGGTAGCAAACTGAGGGAGGAGGGCTGCATCTCTTGCAGCAGAATCTGCCTTCCCATTCCACATACACTGATGTGGCCAGGAATCCACAGAAGCTCCACTTTGATTCCACTGACAATGAGGGCGTGAATGCCTGCCTGGATTCTTTGTATCAAGGGGTGTACCGCATACAGCACGCAAAGGCTCTGGAGAGCACTCAGTAACTCTGAGCAGATGACTATTAGAGAGCTCATGTACTGATGTACTGGATGGCCTGATAGAGGGCAAAGCATTCCACAGCGAAGATTGAGCACTGGTCAGGAAGACAATATTGGAAAGAATCGTCACCAGGGATGAAGGCACACCCAACACCATGGTCGGTCTTGGAACCATTGGTGTAGAAAAAGAAATTTTCCCAATCCTGTGTGCGAAGGGCAAGAAACTGGCTGCAGTACACCAAACCTGGGATAGTGTCTTTGGGGAAAGAATGGTGTGCAAGATGTCAGGACAGAGCCAGGGAGGTGAAGGACCCATGCCCACTGAGAATATGACAGAGTGTGTGTAGTCAATCCACAGAAGCAGCAACCGAAAGCAAACTTCTGGAGGTAGTAGAGAAGGCAAACTAGTTGCAAATTGACTGTCCAGGGAATCATCAAAAAAGACAGCATAAGATGGATGACTGTGCATAGAAGATAACCAGCATGTGTAGCAGCTAAGGAGGATTTCCCATCAATAGGAAAGTGGTAACTCGGCATAGAGGCTCTCAACAGGATGGTATAAAAAGCCCCTGTAACTAGATGAATCCCATAGTGATGCATCATGTTGAGAAGACGTAAAATGCAATACAACCACAGTCTAGTTTTTAGCAGACAAGAGATCAGTACAAGCAAAGAAGGGTGGTCCTGTAAGCTCCACAGGAATTATCACTTAGTGCATGTAGTACATTGAGAGAGCGGATGCAATGAGCTGCCAGGTAATATTGCTGCGAGAGACCACGAACACCAACTGCCGGCGTGGCGCAGGGGATAGCGCCACGGACTGTGGAGCAGAAGTTCACCGGTTCAATCCCGCCCACCGGCAAAAATTTATTTCTTTGTAATTTACAATTCCAGAAGGTTCTACATCATTCTTATGTTCACTTGTAAATTCTACTTGTTTCTTATGTTAACTGTTCTTCTAATTTCTGGTAAATTCTGTCTGTGTATAAATAGCAAAGCATTCTGCCTGAGAGGCAGTCAGTGCTGCGTTTATGTTGAGTTCGTAATAAACGTGCTTTCAGTATAAGTGCTGTGTTTAGTTGCCTTCGAAGTCAAGCCTACTTCCATTGCAACGTGACATTGTTTGGTGGAGGCGCCGGGTACACTGTGCAACAGCTGCATCACCGTGGATCCGAATAGGCAACGAAAAAGCCGTCGCTTACACGGACTGGAACCGGAATACAAGGAATACACCGAGTACATCCTTCCAAAAGTCCGTATTATCAGAAGAACGATGGAGACGAAACCAGCAATGAGCCAGCTGCACATCAGACACCCATCGGTGTTCTCTGGAGATGCTGGACAGGACCCCAACAAATGGCTAAAAGGGTTTGACCGAGTCGCCAAGTACAACAGGTGGCGCAGGGGATAGCGTCACGGACTGTGGAGCAGAAGTTCGCCGGTTCAATCCCGCCCACCGGCAAAAATTTATTTCTTTGTAATTTACAATTCCAGAAGGTTCTACATCATTCTTATGTTCACTTGTAAATTCTACTTGTTTCTTATGTTAACTGTTCTTCTAATTTCTGGTAAATTCTGTCTGTGTATAAATAGCAAAGCATTCTGCCTGAGAGGCAGTCAGTGCTGCGTTTATGTTGAGTTCGTAATAAACGTGCTTTCAGTATAAGTGCTGTGTTTAGTTGCCTTCGAAGTCAAGCCTACTTCCATTGCAACGTGACATTGTTTGGTGGAGGCGCCGGGTACACTGTGCAACAGCTGCATCACCGTGGATCCGAATAGGCAACGAAAAAGCCGTCGCTTACACGGACTGGAACTGGAATACAAGGAATACACCGAGTACATCCTTCCAAAAGTCCGTATTATCAGAAGAACGATGGAGACGAAACCAGCAATGAGCCAGCTGCACATCAGACACCCATCGGTGTTCTCTGGAGATGCTGGACAGGACCCCAACAAATGGCTAAAAGGGTTTGACCGAGTCGCCAAGTACAACAGGTGGCGCAGGGGATAGCGTCACGGACTGTGGAGCAGAAGTTCGCCGGTTCAATCCCGCCCACCGGCAAAAATTTATTTCTTTGTAATTTACAATTCCAGAAGGTTCTACATCATTCTTATGTTCACTTGTAAATTCTACTTGTTTCTTATGTTAACTGTTCTTCTAATTTCTGGTAAATTCTGTTTGTTTATAAATAGCAAAGCACTCTGCCTGAGAGGCAGTCAGTGCTGCGTTTATGTTGAGTTCGTAATAAACGTGCTTTCAGTATAAGTGCTGTGTTTAGTTGCCTTCGAAGTCAAGCCTACTTCCATTGCAAGGTGACATTGTTTGGTGGAGGCGCCGGGTACACTGTGCAACAGCTGCATCACCGTGGATCCGAATAGGCAACGAAAAAGCCGTCGCTTACACGGACTGGAACCGGAATACAAGGAATACACCGAGTACATCCTTCCAAAAGTCCGTATTATCAGAAGAACGATGGAGACGAAACCAGCAATGAGCCAGCTGCACATCAGACACCCATCGGTGTTCTCTGGAGATGCTGGACAGGACCCCAACAAATGGCTAAAAGGGTTTGACCGAGTCGCCAAGTACAACAGGTGGCGCAGGGGATAGCGTCACGGACTGTGGAGCAGAAGTTCGCCGGTTCAATCCCGCCCACCGGCAAAAATTTATTTCTTTGTAATTTACAATTCCAGAAGGTTCTACATCATTCTTATGTTCACTTGTAAATTCTACTTGTTTCTTATGTTAACTGTTCTTCTAATTTCTGGTAAATTCTGTCTGTGTATAAATAGCAAAGCACTCTGCCTGAGAGGCAGTCAGTGCTGCGTTTATGTTGAGTTCGTAATAAACGTGCTTTCAGTATAAGTGCTGTGTTTAGTTGCCTTCGAAGTCAAGCCTACTTCCATTGCAACGTGACATTGTTTGGTGGAGGCGCCGGGTACACTGTCCAACAGCTGCATCACCGTGGATCCGAATAGGCAATGAAAAAGCCGTCGCTTACACGGACTGGAACCGGAATACAAGGAATACACCGAGTACATCCTTCCAAAAGTCCGTATTATCAGAAGAACGATGGAGACAAAACCAGCAATGAGCCAGCTGCACATCAGACACCCATCGGTGTTCTCTGGAGATGCTGGATAGGACCCCAACAAATGGCTAAAAGGGTTCGACCGAGTCGCCAAGTACAACAGGTGGGATCATACGATGTGCTTGGCCAACGTTTATTTCTACCTGGATGGAACAGCCCAGCAATGGTTCGAAAACAACGAAGACAAGTTGAATGACTGGGAGACGTTCCAGGAGGAACTTAAGAAGACGTTTGGAGTCCGCGAGCGACAAATCCGCTCGGCGGAAGAACAACTGAAGAACCGGGCCCAACGACATGGTGAGCCGACACAATCGTACATGCAGAGTGTTTTGGCCCTGTGTAACGTAGTCAATCCGAACATGACTGAAGCGGACAAAATCACGCACCTGATGAAGGGAATTGCAGAAGATATGTACCAAGCTCTTCTGATAAAAGATGTTGCTACGACAGAAGAGTTCATGAAGTGGTGCCAGCGTATTGAAGAGATGCAACAAAGGAGGGTTGGACGTAAGAAGTATGACAGACTCCCAAATGTAGTCCCTATGGCCGTTGTGGAAGACCAGCAGGACTTGGCTTCTCTCATACGACAAATCGTAAGAGAAGAATTACAACAGTGCATGGCAGCCGGGACTATTAGACCGAGCGAGCATTAGATTATGGCCATGGATGTGAGCCCTGTAAGTCATGAGGTAGCAGACGCCGCTGAGGACGAGGTATTTCAAACATTAGCTCCTGTCTGCCCCGTCAATCGCACCCAAAGTGAAGAATGGCGTCGCCCTGCTATGAGTTACGCTGCAGCCGCCAAACGGCAGCCCATGAACTGACCGACGCGACCACAGCCACTAACTATGACACCCCGCAGAAGAACAGACATCTGGAGGACAGAAGACAACACACCACTGTGTTTCCACTGTGGATGCCCTGGACATGTCGTACGCTACTGCAGAGATAGGAGGCGAGTATTCGATTTTTTTCCCACAAGACATCAGCCGTCGGAGCAGTTCTATCCAAGCAGTCATCTGCTGATGAGTTAAGTCGACCTATGGGAAGAAGCCTATCGCCGTACCCTAGACGAGGTCGCTCCCCGACGCGCCGCAGCCATTCACTGTCGCCATACAGAGGTACCAGGAAAACTAAGCAAGGCGACCATCTACGGAGGTGAGGCCGCTGCAGACGAAAATCCTCCATGGACGACAGTCGCCAAGATTTCGGGAAATCTCATCGACATCATAATCGACGGCCAACCTGTCCGGGCACTTGCTGATTCAGGAGCCTCTTTTTCTGTATTATCAGATAATTACCGCCGCACACTAAAGAAGACAATGTTCTGTCATACGGGAGCAACTGTGCTGAAGGTCGCGAATGGAAAGTACGTCCATCCAGCAAGAACTTGTGTTCTAAGAATAACCATCAACAACAGAACGCAGCCGTTTGAATTTGTCGTGTTAACAGAATGTAGTCACAATGTCATCCTCGGTTGGGACTTCCTTCAGGCATCCCAAGCTATCATTGACTGTGGAACATCTGAGCTGCAAATTGAAGAAGTTGTTCCGCCAGATACACGTAATACAGAATTTTCTGGGAAGTTATTCGTCGTTGACAATGTGACGATACCGCCGTTGACAATGAGAAGAGTTGCAGTCACAAACACAGATGACTGGTTAAACTGTGAAGTTCTTGTTGATAGTAAAAAGTTCATCAGGCTCACAAAAGAAATTTACATACCAGCGGCTGTCATAAGCATTACCGGTGGTCAAGGAGAGATTTGGATCACAAATTGTCATGAGCAGTCACAACTTATCCCCAAGGGAATGAGTATCGGGACAGCTGAACCAATCCAGGACGGTGACCTCAACGTCATCAATGAAGACCCATGCCCTGCTATAAGTACAGACAACACGCTGGAGGAAACAAACGTGGAACTGCCAATAGGGCCTGGACCGACCAAGGAACAAAGCCAGCGGGTGTTAGGTATACTACCCCAATTTTCAGGTGCATTCACACCTCAGCAGGGGAAAAGTCAGACGAAACGGCCCACGATAAAGCACCGTATCAATACTGGGGACCATCCGCCAATTAGCCAGCGTTCGTATAGAGTGTCGCCAGCTGAAAGACGGATAATTCGGGAGGAAGTGGAGATGATGTTGCGAGATGACATTATTCAACCTTCGGAGAGTCCCTGGTCGTCTCCGGTGGTCCTCGTAAAGAAGAAGGATGGCACGTGGCGATTCTGTGTCGACTATCGGCGGCTGAACAGTATCACAAAGAAAGATGCCACGTATTGATGACACCTTAGACTGCTTGAAAGGAGCTACATACTTCTCAACTATGGACATGCAGACAGGTTACTGGCAAATCGAGGTTGACGAAGCTGACAGGGAGAAGACGGCTTTTATTAAACCTGACGGTCTCTATGAATTTAAAGTAATGCCATTTGGATTATGTAATGCTCCAGCCACATTCGAACGCATGATGGACAACTTGCTTCGACACCTAAAGTGGACGACGTGTCTCTGCTATTTAGATGACATTGTCGTTTTCTCGAAAACATTTGAAGAACATCTGTGTTGAAGTGTGTTCAGGCTGCAGGTCTCTGCCTCAATCCAAAGAAATGCCTCTTCGTCGCCAAAGAGATAAAAATCCTGGGACACCTAGTCAACGGAGATGGTGTCCGTCCTGATCCAGATAAAGTAAGGGCAGTAACAGAATTTCCAACTCCTCAGCACATTCGTGATGTGAGAAGTTTTCTCGGGCTGTGCTCATACTACCGACGTTTCATAAAAGGATTTTTTTAACAATGCACGTCCACTACAAGAACTTCTGCAGGGAGACGCCAAATTTTATGTGTAATATGTAATGTGTAATGTGACACCCCTATGAGCTGGGACTCCCACTGTGGGGGGGAAGGTCAAAACGGATACAGTTGAAGTGTGGGAAGTTAAAACGATCGTGCGGATTTAATTTGCTTTCATGGAGGCAGAAAATCATTGGTGAATAGGTTCGCATAAGAAGCTGCAGTTCAGTCCTATTGAACCGGATGCCACAAATGTTCCATTGGAGGATTGACATCACTGAGATGGGTCAAAAGAAGAGCAGTCATCAAAGTGACTGCTGACTGCCTCAGGGTGTGTACTCGGATATGTCTGGAGGATCCTGGTCCACCAATTCCATTGGCTTGTGAGAATCCATCTTGTGGCGGCCTCCAGACTAGGTGTTGTTGGAATGCCCCTGGGCACGGAAGGCGACTGGGGCAGCGTGTCACTTTGTGATGCTGTTAAGAATGAGTGACGGGTTGCAGATGACTCTGAAAGCTGTTGGGTAGGAGTGTGCAGGAAGTCGTCACGGGAGTATTCCTTTTTCCTTTTCCTGCTTTCTGTTTGCAAGTACTATGTTTTCGGTGGTGCAAGAGGTGGTTTGGTAGGGCAGTGCACGCCCTTCGTGATTGAAGATGACGAAGGTGTGTCTGGGTGTCAACACGACTCCAGCATTAAACTGGAGGTCACACGTCTGTGTTGCCATTTCTCGTGTTGGTCGAGTTGTGGCAACTACGGAGCTATAAGAACCAGAAGGTGGTCCACTAGGTTTGCGACTTGTGTTTGTAAACTGCTAGATTATTAGTCCGTAGCTTACAAACTACTTAAACTAAGGTAAATAACCTAAGGACAACACAAAGACCCATGCCCAAGGGGCGACTCAAACCCCCGATGGCGAATGGCTGCAGGCACTGCAGCTCTGCATCCCAGTACACAAGGCTAATCCAAATTTTGCGACTGGCATAGATTTTTTTGAGCTACAGCTGTCAGCACTTTTTCCTTCCCCCTAATCTTGTGTATAGCCTGTTCATCAAGAAATACAGGGCAGTCTCATGAGAAGGCTGTATGATTACCCACACAGTTGACACAGCGAAGCGATGGAGGTGGACAGTCGCCCTCGTGAGCATCCCTGCCACATGTAGCACACGTATCAGTGTTTCCGCAGAACTGTCGAGTATGGTTGAAATGTTGGCATTGGTAGCAATGTGTGGGATTTGGAATATATGGTCACACAGTAATGACCTCACAGCCAGCCTTGATCATCGTGGAAGGACTACTTGATCAAAAGTCACGAGTAAGGTACAAGTTGGCACTAAGTCCTTATCGACCTTTTTCGTGACTCTGTGGACAGCCATTACTCCCTGATCAGATAGATATTCTTGAATCTCCTCTTCGGTTAGCCCATCCAATAAGTTGCCAGAAACAACCCCACGACAAGAGTTTAGAGTGCGGTGAGGCTCCATCTGTACAGGGTAGCTGTGTAACAGGACAGCTTTAAGCAGAAGAGTGCCATTTCAAAGCCGAGACCTCTCCAGGGGACACCACCTTGACGAAGCACTGTCTGTACAGGTGGTGAGGCTTGAACATCCGTGGGAAGCTGAGGGCTATACCGAAGGTAGAGAACCTACTGCCGGAAAGACCTAAGCTGATGGATGAGACTAAGAGTGTCCCACAACGTCCCGTCTTCCTTATCCTCTCCCAGTCCTTTCCCATTTCCCTTCCCAACCCAAGGTGCGATGTGATCCATGCCGAGGGGTACGTGGCACATGGGTGGATGTGTCTCGAACGGAGCCTCAGGGATACCGGGCGACCTCCCTGAATAAGTAGCCTTGCACCGCGCGGGGTTATCGTGGTGGTGTGGACCATATAAATCCCCAAATCTCGTGGGACTAAGATGAACACGGAGAAAAAAGTTATTTTAAAAGAATCTGAGGGGCAATCTGAGACCTCAGATACTCAGACATCGGGATCAGGACTGATGGAGTGCACTCCTACTTCTCAGTCAGGGTCTAGACCTGAGCAAGAAGTGGGAACTGTAACAGGAAAGTTGGACCAGATTAGGATTAAGGCCTTGTTTGGGGCTCAGAGGAGGAAACTTCTGAAGGAACAGAAGCAAAAGGAAGGAAAAGAATGGCTTCCTAAACGTAAGTGGAGGGAATCAAAACGGCTTGAGCCCAAGACCCGCAAAAAGAAACTGCCTCAGTCGAAGGGGATACACAGACCCCCTCGATGTCAAAGACAGGTGGCAAGAGGGTTAGGGAGGAATCTAAGACTCCCTCCTCTCTGGACAAATGTGATCCTAAAAGGGTGAGGCAGGAAATAGGGAAACAGACCTATAGTACTGCAGTCTCAGTCTTTAGAATGGCAGTTGTTCAAGAAGGATACCCACTGGTGAGCATCACCTCGCAGCAGGAGGAGCTCGTGCATGTGGTGTCGCACGAGTACAAAGTGTGCGCCACGTACTTACACCGCGCGCCACCATGCACGCACGGCACGGCGTTCTTACGACGTCAGCCACGAGCGCCCTCTGCTACAACTCCGCTCGTGGCCACCACTGAACGACATCGTTCACTTGGGACTGAGATAGGAACCAGTTAACACTTCGGAATCAGATAGGCACCAGTGAAGACTTGGCTATCGGATAGGCACTAGGCAGGCCTCTAGCTCAACTATGTATCAGCATTCTGCAGTACTGAGCTATGTAAAAGTTAAGTATTACTAAGTCTCTAAGAAATATATATCTCGTTCTAATTTACTCTAGTGTTTCTAGTTTCTGCTGTCCCACTGGCTGGTCACCTCCTACCTGCACAAGCGTGCATCCTTTATTCCTGTGTCAGTCTTTCTACTCGGCCACCGACACCTACGACGGAAATGAGACACAAAAGCGGCGACGAGGCTGGGACACAAAAGTGCAGATGGCCCTCTTTGAAAAGATTTGGCGGAGGGGGGGGGGGGGGACGCTGGTCCAGGACCCAAATTCAGGAGGGTCTATCTAGATCGCGGTGCCCTCATTTTTGTCTGCGAGGGGGAGCAGTCAGCAGAATGGCTTAAGTACAAGGTGCCCATGATATCCCCTTGGGAGGATGCGAAGCTGCTGGTCAAGACAGCAGCCGAACTCCTGAAGCCCGCATAGGTATCAATATGGGTACCAAAGACCCTTAAGGATATCTCTCCAAAGACTCTGAGAAAATGAGGGTCCAGAACCCAAAAGTCTCAACAGAGGATTGGAGGGTAATTAACCAAAAGGTCATTCTGGAAGGACGAACCGTGGTGGTGGAGGTCGGAGAGAAGTCCCTGAAGGCATTGCGAGAGCAAGGCCTGAAACTGTTTTTAGGGTTCTCACAGGTCGCCGTCAGGGTAATCAAAGACCTTAAAGGCAATAATGGCAGCAAGATGGGGACTGGAAGTGCTGCAAATAAACCTGCAGCACAGTAAAGGGGCCACTGCTGCCCTGAGGAGCCGTCGCCTGGGGAGACAGGAAGTGGACATGGCCCTGATACAAGAACCCTATTTATACAAAGGGGGTGTATCGGGCCTCGGTGGTACTGGAGGTAAGCTGATTTATGCCAGAAATCTAAAAAAATCCAGAACATGCATTTATGTTAGAAATGGAATACCTTTCATACCAATGATGGATTTTTGTTCCAGGGACCTGGTGACCATCAGGATGCAGCAATGTGAGGAAGGTATCACGAGGGAAATTGTTTTGGCCTCAGCATACCTTCCTTACGAAGACAGCTCTCCTCCTCCTTTGGAAGTGAGGAGACTGACGGAAGCCTGCCATCAGCAAGGTGACGAACTGGTGGTGGGATGTGATGCCAATGTCCACAATCTATCGTGGGGCAGCAAGGACACCAACAGAAGAGGTGAGCACCTTCTCGAATTTCTCCCATCTAACAACTTGGAGATCCTGAATAGGGGTGATGAACCTACATTCAGGAATAGTAGAAGGGAAGAAGTAATTGACATAACTTTTGGTTCCATGATGATGGGAAGTTACGTAAAACAGTGGCATGTGGTCCTGGAGCCATCCTCATCAGATCACATGTATACTAAATTCAAGGTTGAAATGGGAACCAGACAGACCATGACCTATAGGAACCCCAGGAAAACAGACTGAGAGACACATAGGAAAGATCTTGACTTCAGCCTATCGGAAATTAAAACTTCGATAAGGAATCTAGCAGAGTTTGAGGAAGTAGCAGAGGCCATAACCTCTGCTATAGTGACCTCATACCAGGACAACTGCTCAATCACCAAGAAGTGCACAAACAGGAGTGTGCCTTGGTGGAATAATAACCTGGAAATGCAAAGGAAACAGGTACGAAAACTGTTTAACCTTGCAAGGCGCAAAGGACAATGGGCAAAGTATCGTGAGGCCCTTGTCAATTACAACCTTCCCATCAGATGGGCAAAGGAGGCATCCTGGAAGGTATTCTGTGACGAAGTGGAGGGCACAGCTGCTCAAGCAAGACTTCATAAAGTCCTCACTAGGGTACCAACTAATCCAGGGGGAACATTGAGGAAGGAGGATGGGGAGTATACAAACACAGCACATGAAATGCTGGAACTGCTCCTCAAGACTCACTTTCCTCTATATACTCTGGGGAATAACTCACACCAGAATGTGATTCCTGAGAGACAACGGTTCTCAGGTACTTGCAAAGAGGACTGGGATTTGGCAAAGGAGTGTGTCGATCTCAGTAAGGTCCGATGGGCGGTGGGAACGTTTCAACCGTTCAAGTCACCTGGCCCCGATGGAATCTTTCCAGCTCTCCTGCAACAGGCAGGAGAAAATCTTATTAGATTCCTATGCAGGTTATTCACGGTTAGCCCAGCAGCAGGAATCATTCCCAACGCCTGGAGGGCAGTAAAGGTTGTCTTCATTCCTAAACCAGGGAGAATTGATCATACCAAGGCCAAAGATATGAGACTAATCAGCCTGTCCTCCTTCATTCCTAAGACATTGGAAAAGCTGGTTAATGTGCATGTTGGAGAAAGGAGGTTAAGTAGGGCTCCTCTACATTCAAACCAACATGCATATCAGCCAGGTAAATCATGTGAGACAGCTCTCCACCAACTCGTTGGGAAGGTGGAGAAAGCACTACACTTTCAGGAAATAGCCCTCTGTATCTTCCTGGACATCGAAGGGGCTTTTAGCAACACGACCTTCGATTCCATGGTTAGGACAGCAGAGGTGCATGACCTAGGGACCAGTATATGTAGGTGGACTAGGGCCATGCTCAGTGGAAGATAGGTAGAAGCTACCATGATGAATGAAAAAATGGTAATCAACACCACTAGGGGTTGCCCGCTAGGAGGAGTTCTTTCCCCTTTATTGTGGAATCTAGTGATGAATGATCTCATTGGAGAATTAAACTCTAGGCAGTACTTTTGCCAAGGATACACAGATGATCTTGTCATAGTACTACTTGGCAAATTGGCTGACACAGTAAAGAATATGGCACAAGGTGTGTTGGACATTGTGCAAGACTGATGTAAAAAACAGGATCTGGGGGTTAGTCCTAAGAAGACTGTTGTTGTACCATTCACAAAAAAGCACATCCAACATTCAAGTTGGAATCTAAAGCTTTTCAATGAAGTGCTACCTGTGAAGGAGACAGTGAAATACCTAGGGGTTACCCTAGACGAGAAACTGACATGGACCCCTCATATCAGGAATATTTGCTCCAAGGCAAAATGTACTCCTGTGAGTACCAGGAGAGCTTGTGGCAAAAATTGGGGCCTGAGCCCCAAGGGTATGCACTGGATATACAGCACAGTGATTAGACCCAGGATCACCTATGGGGCGGTCGTGTGGTGGAAGAAGGTAGAACAGCAGGTTGCTGCTAAGGAGCTTGGTAAGGTGCAGAGATTAGCCTGCTTAGCCATAACAGGTGGAATTAGCAGCACACTAACTGCTGGGATGGAAACCATGCTGGAAATGCCTCCATTACACCTTTGGGTCAAGATGGAGGCAGCAGCTGGTGCATACAGACTCAAATCTGGCAACAACTGGAACTCTTTGGGATGTCCAGAATCACACATTAAAATAGTGAGTGAGGTAAATATAGTAAAGGTAGGGGAAATGCCAGCCAACTATATTATAACCCCATACTGCTTCAACAAGCCTTTCAATATAACAATTGGAAGTAGGGAGCAGTGGGAGAAAATAGTTCGACACCGTACAGGGGATATTGTCTGGTTCACTGACGGGTCAAAATCGGACCAAGGCATTGGGGCTGGGGTATACGAGGTGCAGCCAAGACTGGAGGGCATCATCTCTCTAGGGAAACTGGCCTCAGTATTCCAGGCCGAAATCACTGTCATCAGGGTTTGTATGGAGGAGAATTTGCATAGGTGCTACAAAGATTGTAGCATCTATATCTATTCAGACAGCCTGGCAGCCCTGAGATCACTGGCAGCTCCTGCAACATGGTCTAAAATTGTTGCAGAAGGTCACAGGGTTCTGGTGGAGCTAGGGGAAAGCAATAGAGTAAACCTATTGTGGGTCCCTGGCCACTCGGGGATCAGTGGCAACGAACATGCCGACAGATTAGCCAGGATGGGGCAGAGACTCCATTTATTGGACCGGAACATGTCCTGACAATCACCGAGGCAATGATCAAATTGGAGCTACGTAACTGGCTCAGAAGACAGCACGTAGAATATTAGACCAAAGTCTACCAACAAAAACATGGCAAGGTAATGATGCCAAAGCCACGTCTTAAAAGAAGCTCTGCAATCCTGGGCCTGAACAGGAGAGAGATTAGACTCCTGGTTGGATTGCTGACAGGCCATGGGAATTTCAAAAAACACCTACATACAATGGGAAAAACAGAAGAGGACCCTAAATGTAGGATCTGTGATGATGGTGATCAAACTGCATCACACCTAATCTTCGAATGCATTGCATTGGAGAGTAAAAGGCACAGAACATTTGGGACAACCAGACCCGAAGAAATTGTGTCTAATAAAGAACTGGTAAAGGGACTCCTTGCACTGTTGAAGGGAATTGGTTGGCTTTACTAGATATACAGGGAGCGATACCGCACAATAAACTTAGTTTTGGTGCGGGCAGTGGCGAGTTGGACCAAGACTGTTTTGGCTTCCCTGGAAAAATCAAATAAAATCAAGCCGAGAACATGATTTTACCAGGTCTGCGATTGCATCGATTCCTTTTTGTATAATGAATGCATTCACAGAAGAAAAATGTTTCCCATCCTCAATCCAGGACACCACTAGATAACAAGGTGCTGCAGGAAGACTGGTCAAGGCAGTTCTTTTGAATATTTGATTTCTTTATATTTTCTTTCAGAGGAAGAACCCATTGCGGTTGAATCCGCCATGATTGCCAGCGTCTCCGATGGTGCACTGCTCGCTACTGGAAGTCCCTCAAGGGGGGTTCACCTGCCTTAGGTGATTGTCCACACCTCCCGAACTTCAGATGGAGGGAACCAATTGGCATACCGAGAACGTTTCAGATCAGGCAATCGCCCCTCCCTGGGCCTGGCCTTTACCAGGGGGTACAAGTGAGCCCTACATGCCAAACTGGGGCTTACGCATTACCCAGTAACCTTTTATGCAGCGAGTGCATGGACAGCTTCAGGAACACTCAGGGAGGAGGAAAGAAGATGAGAGACCTCAAACGCCAAGGCGAAGATAAAGCAGAGAAAGAAGAAATGTGTAAGTAAAAACAAAAGATACCGTTAGAACACCTGTATTTTTACAACCTTCAGTTTCCTGAAGTAGGCGCAAAACTGTCCCCAAGAGAGGGAAAAAGGATAGTGGGAGGATAGTCATGCAGCACAGAAAGGAGGTAGCACTGCAAAGGCTGGGGCCCCCTGTTTGGCATGCACATACTCCCAAAGAGAGGCAGAAGGAGCTTCCGAGCCATAAACCTGCCCATCCATAATGTAATCGGGACTGAATCAGAGCCCGGTAGACAAGAATGAGTGTTGTATGATCTGCACCATCGGGATGAGGGAGCTAGAAATGGAGGACATTAAGCTTTCACATGCAGCTTAAATAATCGCAGTGCACTCATCACTGATGACATCATCAATACATCTGGGATGTATCCAAAGGTCAATTAGCATGACAGAAAACGCAATGGGGTATCCTGTATCTCGTCAAGTGGGAGGGGAGTGAAAGAATCAATGGAAAATGGTCACTATAGCAAAGGTCATCATGTGGTGACCAATGAAATAAAGGAAAAAGCGGAGGAGAAGTGATCAAAAGGTCTATGGAAGAGAAAGGTGCCTTAAGCGGTACTAAAATGGGTTGGGGAACCATCACTGAGAAGGCACAGGTAATGATCTGCAAGGAACTGGTCTAAGAGATAGCTCCAACTAGTTGTATGAGGACTGCCCCATGAAGGATGATAGGCATTTATGTCCCCAAGAATGAGGAAGGGAGGGGGGGGAGAGTTGCTAAACGAGGGCTCTGAGGGCAGCAGATGTAGATGGCCTGTCAGGAGAAAGAGATTACAAATTGTTAACAGAGTGAACCCTAACAGCAACCACTTCCAGCGTAGTACGGAGAGGGATCCATGAACTAACAGTGTATGTATGAACTAGGGTGCAGACCACCAGATGCTTGTTGGGGACTATCACAGTTCCGACAGAAAGCACAAAACCCACAGATTGTTGGTAAATGGCCATCAATGAAATGCAATTCCTGCAGAACAACACAAGCTGAGGAGTAAAAGGAAATAAGGTGTTTCGACTCCAGGAGGTGACAGTAGTAGCCATTAAGTTCCAATGGATGAGAACAGATCTAGGATCCAGATGGGAGCAAACAGACTGATGCATTTCACGATGCTGGGTCAACATTCCATCACCACTGAGGGAGGAAAGACATCCATGAACAGCGGATCAGTTACAAGTTCAGTGGGATTATTTGGTTGTGACGACAAAGGTCGCGCCTCCAGCACTATAGGAGGGGCCTTGTCCTGTGATTTGTGCTTCATCTTCTTCTCTTCTTTCTGTCTCACAGGTTGGGGAGGGAAGGTACCAGAGAGAGAACTGGCATCAGCAAGGTCTGGCATGGCACCGATGAAGATTGGATGACCTTGGTATTTTCAGACCGGGAGTCCAGCTGCCGGCTTGAGGCAGAAGACTTTCTATCTGATGGATGCCGGGAAGAGGAACCCTGGAAGACGGCACCTTCACTGGCAAGTGCAGATGCTCAAATTTTTGGCAGGCCTCCTGGTACATAATGCATTTAAGGGACTTGTACTCTTTAATCTTTTTCTCATTTTTATACACAGGGCTAGCCGGGGAGCGAGAAGAGTGGTGTTGGTGACAGTTGACACAGACGGGAGATGGAATACAGGGGTTCCTCTTGCAGAGTGGATGTCCATATTCACTGCATACAGGAACCACTGTGCAAAGAGAGACGTATGCCCAAACCACAAACATCAGAAACATCTCATGGGAGGTGGGACATATGGTTTCACACCACAAAGATAGAACATTACCTTGACCTTCTCCAGGAGAGTATTCCTCTCAAAGGCCAAGATAAATGTGTCGATATCCACTCAATTGTCCTTAGGGCCTCTCTGCACACGGCGAACAAAATGAACGACTCACTGTTCGATGTTGGCCTGGAGATCATCATCAGTTTGGAGGAGGAGGTTGCAATGGAAAATAACTCCATGAACCATGTTTAACAACTGATGAGGGTTTTGGACACTGGGACATCACCAAGATGGTTGCAGGCACACAGAGCTGCAGATTGGGCAGCAGAGACAGTTTTAATGAGCAGGGATTCAGAATGTATCTTGCTCATTGATTTGACTTCCCCAAACTTGTCTTCTATATGTTCAATGAAGAACAATGGCTTGGTGGTGGTGAATGTTCCTCCATCTGTCCTGGTGACAGAGAGAGGCAGGTCCTCGAGTCATAGGTAGTGACATTGTATCTATTATTCCTGAGATGTCCGTATCACAACCATTTTCTAACTAAACATGTTTCATCATGGAAAACATCCGTCTCAGAACCACCCAGCCACAGCAAAGGCCACCTGGCATGATGGCCATTGCCGGTATCATGACACCTCCTTGGCCTGTATGGGGATGTTACAGCTCTGGTACTAGCAGAGTGATCCCTGCATTGTCAGGGGGCTCAGCCGAAGGGTACCTAGCGGGGTAGGGGGCTACGGGAAAGGAATGGATAGGGATCCATTCCACAGGGAGTTCATCCCCAAATGGCTCATACTGGTAACTGTAATTTTTTTTTTTTTTTCTGGGGGTCAAACCCTGACGGGAACCAAACTGTGCCAAAAATAGAGGAAAACAACGAAGATCAAAATTGCTATAACCATCATCGGAACCACAGGAATAGCCATGTCATTTTTTATTAAACCACCTAGACAGGGGGATATGAGTGGGGGCAGAGGGGAATTAGGATGGAGTGGAGAGGAACTGGGAAGGGTAATGCAGCCCAGAAAAGTAAGAAGGAAGGCTACAATGGCTCGGGGATCCATGCATGCTACACACATACCCACAAAAGAGCTGTGGGCCCCCTGGGGGGACAAGTAGTCAACAAGTTTAAAAAACTTACCAAGGACATGTCCCAGCATACAAAAGACTATAGCAAATAATAAACTACCCACACATATGCACATAACCACCCCACCCTCCTACTCCATGAGTGTCGTTAGTTTCATTCAATTAGTTACTGATATCTTGTACACTGAATACCATCTGCTATATATAACGCCAAAAGCTGAAGAAATGGTAATTTGGAAGAATGCTTGCAAGCAATAGACACATGTATTGAAGGTGTGATTGTCACTGAGACAGATATTGAACACACAATCATCGAAACTGTAATCTTAGGTTCCTACCTAACCATATCCTTTAAACTCATGACATTCAGGTAATTTGGAAGAAGTGTTACACGCGAGCATCACAGTGCTATCATTGCTTGTTCACTCGCAACAATTTAAGCTGTACCCTAGGTTCTTGCCTAAACACATCCTTTAAAATCGTGACATATTTGTAAAAAAAGATAGTGAAGTAAGCTACTTCTTTCAATGAGAATAGACATCTATGAGGTGTATCATGCAACACAGCCTAATATCAGATATTTGTAACAACAGGGAAAGTAGATTATATAGTACTTTTATAAAGTACTTTTGTCAAAGAACACTTTCTTCAGCCAAGATCGCTAATTTATTTTAATTACTGGTTTTTAATGGTTTCAATGAGCTATGCCATCATCTTCAGAAAGATTACATTGTTCTACTATCTTCACTTTCCCAAGGACATGCAGCATCTCCTGTATGAATACTTGTCAATGGTGTCCTCTGGGTATAATATTTCAGGATTGAATAGTCCACGTCCAAATATCTGGGTGGAGACAATCAGGAGGATGTCATCATCAGCAGTCAGTTATGCAGTATTATTAACTTACATTATACTGCAGTGAGATGTATACTAAACCTTGTCACTGTAGTATAATAGAAATTAATAATACTGCATAACTGACTGCTGATGATGACATCCTCCTGATTGTCTCCACCCAGATATTTGGATGTGAACTATTGAACCTCTTAAATATTGTACCCAGAGGACACCATCATCAACTATTCATGCAGTAGAGCTGCATCTCCTTGGTAAAGTGAAGATAGTAGAACATTGTAACCTTTCTGAAGATGATGGCGTAGCTCACTGAAACCGGTAATAACCAGCAAATAAAATAAATTAGCGATCTTGGCTGATGAAAGTGTACTTTATATAAATTTTCGATTGCTCTCCATAGGTGTAATATGCCAGTTAACTACCTCATGTTTTAATTTTAAAAAAATGGCATAACTGAAGACTGTGATACAACCTGTCAGCTTTGATCAATGACATCATATCTGTCTCTCACAAGATACGCTACATAGATTTACCACCTAGCAAAACAAACCTCTATCAACTTTAGTTGAATATAAACATGCAGAACAATATTGTAATACTTATGTATTGTAATAATAAATAATCCGTGATTATCCTCGTAAATTACAGATTAGCACAACAGAATGTACCATCGAACACAAGTCTCAGCCCAAAAATTCACACTTTCGGCACTTACTTGTGGGGGAAAAAACACCTAATTGTTAACCTATATCTATCAGAGAGAAGCTACAGATCACTTTTGAAACACAAAATTGTCATCTATAATGTATGTTCTGCTTGTAAACAAACTATCGTCTTTAACTCAGATATGGCGTCATTGGTCAAAGCCGACAGGTCTTATCACGGTCTTCAATTGACTCTAAAAACCAGTTAATAATTTTAAACGTAGATAATTCATAAAGGCAACTTCTTGACAGAACACTACATGTATTGCAAAAGAAGGTCTGTGTGTAATGGAAAGTTTTACCTTTTGAATATTGTTTCTGTTTAGTATGCCGTTGGCAATGATGGCAGGGGACAAAGCTGATAGACCTGTTACTGGTCTTCAATTATGCCCAATTCTCGTTCCTAATTATGTACGGCACCAAGTAAGGTGTTACCCCAATGAACTAGCTGCACTCAGGAGAAACAAGTTTTGGACCAAACTGGTCCGGCCATCCTGACTTCCATTTTCCATAATTTTCTGAAGGGTCATTTATAGTTTGATTTGATCCCACCCTTCTGCTTTGACCTGTAGCATTGGCGTATTGTGTAGTAGACAAAGTACTTTTGACAAGCTAGACTGCAGATGGCTATTCTGACTAATAAAGGTACTTTAATATTTTTTACGGATATGACATAATTTTAACGGCTGTGGTTACGCAGGAACCTGAGAGTATAGCTAAAATTGTTGCGAGTGAACGAGCAATGATGGCACTGCAATGCACAAGTTGTCAAATTGTATCAGTAGTTCGCCGCTTTATTTAAAAACAGTACTTAATTGAAACATTGAATACTCACAGTTGGCTATGACTGAAATGTGGGTTATTCGACATATTGATGACATATGACATCGTGGGTCAAAGCAGATGAGTGGAATTGCGTTGTAAAATTATGCCTTTTCTAAATTTGCTAAGGTTACTGCTGGGATGGCTCTTTACTAATTAGACCATGATCAACACACTGTCCTATTTTCACCTAATCCTATCCTACTTTCTTTATGTTTTATACGACTACTGGTATTTATTATTCTACAGTTTTAAGCTGTCTGTCCAAGAACAACTAAATAAATATGTCACCACAAATAAAAGACAGACACTGAACCAAAACAGTTGTCACATAAATATTATGACAAGAAATGTGATGTCAAGAATTGATTAACACCATGGGAAGGTTAAAAGCAGTTCTGTATTATTATGGAAAAACTGGGATCGAATAAAAACTATGTACTTATGTCCTATTGGACAAAAATAAGTAAACAGTATACAATGCAAGAATTAAACAGTATATAGAAACATAAGCGGGAACGGAAAAAAATATCTTATGTCAAAGTAAGACACTTGCCATGCATTGCTTCAAGACTACATTGCTATACGTTTAGGAAAAGCAAATGCTGAACACGTTCTGACCATAAAAAAAAATAAAAATTATTGTCCCGTTAGGCGTAAGAAAGAAACAACTTTCCGCGGTTTATCATTTAAAGAAGACAGTTTACGTAAGACAAATCACTAATGCATAAATGTAATATTTGGTACCTAAACCCCAGAATGACAAAACATGAAAACCCGCTGCTGGGGTATTACCGGTAGGTATTAAAAATAAATAAATAGAATAACGATACTCTAATGTCAAACAGATATGAGTCATGAAATTCCTATGTTTGCTAAAATGAAAAATCAAATATTTAGAAAATAAACGCTTCTTTTTGTAAACTTACCCACTGTATCAAAGCATGTGACAATTATTTTAAAACTAGATTGTAAGTTAATCCATACTAACCATCTAAATAAATAAAACACCATCAATGCTTACTTACGATTCCTGGAGATAATCACCAAATGATCAAGGGAGACTCCGAGCAGAAATTAACAATCTGCGACGCCTGTCACAACAAACACGCGTCATTCACAGCACAGGAAATTTAAAGAGCGTTCAGGCACAACTGTAAATGATGATCACTTTATTTCACTTGCAATTGATGAATTTCTTGCAACTGACTCTTCTCCATAATCGCAGTAGGAAGTATCATTTAATAACAAAACATATTTACACACAACTCCTGTCACCTTACCTGCCATAACGCATCAATAAACAAACAACTTCTACTTCACCGTGCAATATGACGCAACTACTGAGCGGTCAAAGAGGATAAACTGTAATGAAGCATTTGTTTATATCACTTTGATACTCTAGTAAATAATACAGGAGGGTTTGGTTTTATACTATTTATAGTTTTTGCAATTGAATATTAAGCAATATATATTCAGAAATTATTTGTTATTCAGAAAACGTCATAAATGAACTTTTCAAAAATTGCTGTAATTTATGTTGGCCATACTGCCATGACTAGAAGAAGTAGAAACGCAGGTGTGTGACAAGAGTATTTGTGACTTGTGAGTTTAGCGTCCGTTTCTGTGATCATGGCATTGGAAGTACTTACTGGGTGTAAAAACCATTTTGTTAATCCTTGTCGTGCCAACCAGGATTTACACGATGAGTTTGAGTTTAATTTCTCTGCTGGAAATTTCACTCATAATATGCAATTGGCGAAACCACCATTCTCCAATGTAAGTGCACATTACTCAACAAAAATGTTTTGCTTACATATATATTTAATTAAAAACTGTCGCTAACAGCCTTTCCTTTGTCTGTACAATAACCATATAACCATTATCCTGTTATTCTTCTTCATTTTAATCTTTATTTAAGTAAGTTATGCATGCATTGAAAACTTTTTAACTCTCTCAGACCTTGTTTTTCCACTGGAGGAAGGAAATAATTATTTGTGCTGTAATCCTTACATTTTAAATTATATTAAAAGTAAGATTTTATGCTATTATATGCACCTATTTTCATACTTCTGAAAACATTTCCTTATATGGACTAATTCATTTTGTAGTACCAAATAAACTGATCACTCGGTCATTACTACCCATAATTACTACTTTCAGCTATATTTTGACGTTCAACATGAGTTTATATTTTTGTTGTGATTTTCTGCATGTGCTAGTGCGGTAAAACTGCAGAGTTTGTTGCCCGTGTTATTAGGATGGCACGTAGGCCTGTGTTGACAACTTTGCCACAAGAGACTATAGGAAAGCAATATTTGTCCCTGTAAAATGATTTAAAATCACTTGAGTGTTTTGTAGAGATCATAAAATAAATGATTGTCTGCTGTGGTGTATACATAGATATTCTGTTGTGTTGCCAACATTTGCAGTGTGTGGGCAACACTCTACAGTTTAGCCAGTGCCAGTAAGTGTACATGATGAAAAGATTGAACACTCACAGTCGTATACATCTTGTTTCCATTGAGAAAAAATGTTTCTGGTCCATCCGGAACACCATAAAAGTTATGTACATAATTTTAACCTGTGTGCCCAAAAGGGTTAAAAGAATAATGCTGTGTTGTGAACAGCTAAGAAGAACTGCTATGTGCTGAATAGATGCTATGACAGGTGATTGGTGGATGTTCTACAATAATGATTTAGGCTAACTAATGCACACAGTTTGAATTCCCTTCAGACTTTATTTTGCAAATTATAAATGTTATTAGAGCAAGTTTGATTGTGTAAAAATTGTATTGGTAGTATTCCATTTCACACAGAAAGTTTGCTTTGCTGAAAGTTTTAGACTAATTGTGATGTACAGCGGTAAGCCCCACAGGGAGCCCAGCATTTATTTGCTGGGTACAGACCTTGCGAACTCGGGGTCTCAGAGCTGGAGACTGCATCACACCAACAGTCCTCTACACTGCAAACACTGAGAGTGCTTAAATGACCACCATAAGGAGTAACGGTGGAATATTGTATTGTGCAGAGCCCAGGGATCTTGGCTTTATTGCCTGGATTGTAAAAAATAAATAAATAAATAAAGGTAAAGCAGTCAACAATCCGAACATTGAACACCATAGTGCTTTACTAGGCATGGTTCTGTTTGGAGGTGGTATGCTGTTGCCTTCCTCCAACCTTTGAACTGACTTACACTGCCAGTTATAGGGGGAACTACAGTTTAACTTGGGTTCTGGAAGGAATAAACCTCTGTAATAAAGAACCTCTGTCTCTAGGCGAGTTACGCACTGAGGACATGCATGGCTGTTTGGGTGGAACAATCTCTAGCGGACACCCTCTAAATAGGGAACCTGCCACATCCAAGTTGCATTTGGCTTACCCAGGCAAGTGAAGCTCTGTTTGGGTGGGTTTTTACTTCCCTGGCTGCTCATGGGACCAAACTGAAATGGGCACAAAATAGGCCTAATGTTGGTGAATGTACAACCACCGTATCTAAGAGGGGTAATTTTAATGCATTCCAATATGGTCCCCAATCATTCCCATCCGTGACCGCCACTCAGGAAGAATGTCGGGCTCAAACGAGAGGTGAATCATACTCGCCGAAGTATCTGGTATATAGGTGTACACGAACAAATAGGGAATCTTTTTCAAACACAAAACTGTAGTTCTTTGTCAAAGACCTTGAGGACATGTTTGGGGAGGTGGTGAATATGTCATAAATGCATGGCGGGTCTATTCTAATACAAACGGCGCCCCCTACACATTGTCAGGCACTACTCACCTGTGAGAAACTGGGCAATATTCCAGTCTTCATCACTCCCCACAAGACCCTGAATATGGTCCAAGGGATCATATTTCATCGCGATCTTTGACTTCAGACCGATGATGAGCTACATGCGAACTTGGAGAGACAAGGGGTTCATTTTATTTGCCATGCACACAGGGTTTTGAAGGACAACAGGGTCACTACAGGTGCATTCATTCTAGCCTCAAAGGGTGATTTATTACCTGAGAAGGTCAAGGTGATGATCTACCAATGCGACGTCAGGTCTTGCATCCCTCAACCTATGTGGTGTTTTAAATGTTGCATGTTCGGCACATTTTCCAGATGCTGGTGTACCCCCAACTCCTGTCTTCGTGAACTGTGGACACCGCCAAGTCCCATGCTCGCTGGACTGCACAATTCATCATAAAGAAAAAAAGATTATGAAATAAATGACCTTGGGCAGGCTTACGTATTCAGAGGCCAAATGAAAATATGAGAAGCTACACCCTGCACACCTTTCAACATCTTATGATACCACAGCAGCTTCTACATTGCCAACAATCCAGGATCTCTTTGAGGCCTGGTTGCCTATGCCCACCTCCACAGTGTTTGGGTGCACCCTTACTACCGCTGCTCCTACATTACGTAACTTGGAAGCACTGGTCTCCCATACCCCAATGACATCAGTCCCCACACCTGACTCTGAGAAGTGTTGGTCTGCTCTGGCTCTGCCCACCCGGAAGGTATCCCTCGTCCCCTTCATGTCACAGTTTTCTGCTGCTGTTGACACCAGTCAGTGGCTGAAGTTGTAGGGCTTCTGGGTCTTCTTCGGTCCAAGAAAAGTCTTCCCAGTTTGAGAAACCAAAAGAGAAGAGAGAACACTCAAAAGACAAAGAAGAGCACAAAAAAGATAAGGATATCACCTCCACATCTGACGACAACATTGTGCATCTTGTGTCTACTCGGGACAAAGATCTCGGAAGATCCTCAGATGTGATGAAAGTCAATCCGGCTGACTCTCAGCTGGTGGTGGTGAGAATTCCTAAGGCCTGAACTGCCCCTGACTTTTCTGTCCCCCACATTCACTGACAGTGTCATCCATTGAATTGCAATGGTTTTTTCCACCACCTAGCTGAGTTATGACAACCGATGTGCCAGTTTCCTGTCATATGCCTAGCCCTACAGAAAACCAGGTTTCCTGTTCAGTAGATCCATGCCCTTTGTGGCTATAGGAGTTACTATAAGAACCGTCAGACTATGATAGGGTGTCAGGTGGAGCCTGTCTCTGTCCTTGCTGCTGTACCCAGTGCACCAGTGCCACTTCATAAGGCTCTTGGGGCCTTGGCTGTCAGATTCAGGGTACAATAGGAAATTACTCTCTGCTTTGTTTGCCTTTCCCCCGGGTGAAGTAGTGTGTCCCTCAGACCTTGCAGCCTTGGTTGCGCAACTTCCCCCACCATTCCACCTTTTGTGGAATTTCAATTCCTAATACCCTCTATGGGGCGGTACCCAGATCTGTCTCAAGAAGGGGCATAGAGGCCCTCTTGACACACTTGGACATTTGCTCTTCAACACCAGTGCTCCCATGCATTTTACAGTGTTACGTGGCACATACTCGGCCATCGACCTTTTATGTCAGCTGCCCAGGTCTCCTCCTGTACCTCAGTTGGAGGGTACACAATGATCTTTGTGGTAATGACCACTTCCCTGTTCTGGTATCTCTTGTCCTGTCACAACCCCCAGACCACCTACCCCAATGCTCTCTGGGGTCTGATTAATCAGGTTACACCTCAGCTGCTATTTTCTCTGCCCTGCTTTCTGCTGATATCAATACTGCAGTTGACCAGGTCACTGTGGCCATTGTTGCCACAGCCGAGGCAAATATTCCCTGCTCTTCAGGTACCCTCCAGTGAAAGTCAGTGCCCTGGTGGACACCAGAGATTGCTGAGGCTATCAAGGACTGTCAGCGAGCCCTGCAGGATCACCAGCACCACCCTTTAATGGAACATCTTATTGTCTTCAAAGAGTTCTGAGCCTGAGCCCGGCAACTTATCCAGCAGAGCAAACAGGACTGTTGGGAAATGTAAGTTGCCACCATTGGTTCTCGCACCTCCCCATTTTGGGTTCAGCACCTTTTTGGCTTTTGCCCTTTGACGGGTATTCCCTCTCTCTCTCTATTTAAGGTACCCTTCGCACAGATTCAGCCGCTGTCACCGAACACATAGTAGAGTACTACGCCCCCAGTTCTACAACATCAGGCAACTGTGCAGTCTTCCATATGCTTAAAGAGCAGGTTGAATGTAAGCAGTTATCATTTCGCACACACCATCAAGAAATTATGACACTGCTTAGTGCATGGGAACTCCACAGTGCCCTTACAGATTGCCCCAACACCTCTCCAGGACAGGATCATATCTACAGCCAATTTCTCCATCACCTCTCAATGGACTCTCAGGGTCAACTGCTTGTCCTCTTCGACACCCTCCAGGCAAAGGGCATTTTCCCATCCTAATGGTGAGATACCACACTGCTTTACTAGGCATGGTCCTGTTTGGAGGTGGTATGACATTGCCTTCCTCCAACCTGCGAACTGACTTACCCAGCCAATTATTGGGGGACCTACAGTTTAACGTGGGTTCTGAACCACGGTGCTACTTGGTATTTTTCACATAAGCCATATTGCCAGAAGTGAAAGAAGTGGAAAGTGGCAGATAAAAATCCTAGGACCTGACGGGAATCGAACCCGCAACCTTTGGATTCATAGTCTGACACTCTAACACTGTGTAACCGAGCCACACTTTTTTTTTTTTTAATGGTGAGATAGTATTACCATCCCAGTGCTCAAACCTGGTATAGACCCGCTGGAGGTCGACAGTTACTGCTCCCTCAACATCGCCAGTGTAATGTTTAACCCACATTGCGCCAACGTCCTTCCAGAAGGACGAAACGGTGGCTTAGTTTTTCATACTTGTAGCTACAATTTGGTGCACAGTGTCGTATTTCATTTCTTTGAATCTCTTCCTTCCATTTTAGATAAATTTTAAGTTGTATTGTTGATTGCAGAGTTGAGGTTCATACAGATGATATTGACGATTTCCTCAAAGTTAGGTTGATATTTCTTAAACATTCTTTAATTTTTGTGTCATTTATATGCATATATTTCATTTTAAACAGTGTTTTAATAATAATGATACGTCAGATGAAAATTCTAAAACATTAATTTTGACATCCTTCCAGAAAGATAGGCAATATTCCAAAAGTAATGGTGTGTTAGTGAAAAAAAATCACTTATAACATTTTTGTGAAGTCATATGAAGGTAATTTCTACCTTTTAAAATAAAAATAATTCCACACTATCTGGGTTAAACTCTTTGAATGAATGGGCAGTTGGTTGCTCATGTGGATCCTTGAAGCTCTGAGCCTCCTGGCTCCACAACTCTGCACCTGGAAGACACTGTCAGCTTCCAGCAACAAAGTTCCATTGCGCTGCTGGGAACAGTTCTTCACACGTTTCCGGTCAAAGTAGAAGCGCAATGCGCCCTTAACTCATCATGTGGGGTAGTTTTCAAAAGATCCCATGATGGGTTATCAGATGAAGAGATTCAAAACTACATGCCTGATCAGGATGTAACAGCCGAGCATAGAGTGGTGATAAAGGTTGAAAACCAGTTAAATCCAACTCGTACTGTGTTTGACATTTGACAGAGTTGAACTCCCGTCCGAGATCAAAGCAGGATACAAAGTCATTTCTGTTTGCCTGTGTGTACCAAACTCTGCACACTGTTTTCAATGCCACAGATTCAACCGCACCCGTCAATGTTGCCGCAATACAGCCAAATGCGTCACCTGTGGTAGGGATGTCCATGAGGGCGACTGTCCACCTCCATCCCCTCGCTGCATTGATTGGATGGGTGACCATGATGCTTCCTCTAGGGACTGCCCTGTCTATAAAGACGATAAGGTCATTCAGCAGATTTGGGTCATAGAAAAGGTTTCAACCTCTGCTGCTCGAAAGTAATTAGCGAGTCAGAAGCCCACTATCCTCCCAGTGGGTGCATACAGTAAGGTCCTCACCTCCCACCAACCTTCTAAGGAGGCAGGTTCACACACATGCGATTTCACTTCCACTGACACAGTTGTGCAATTGGCCAGCCCAAAGATTGCCCACTCCCCCTCCCTGCTCTCTCCTGCTCCGTTTAAAGTTCAGTTTTCATCAACCTCTAATAAATTGCGGACACCTAAGATGCCCCGACTTCAAAAAAGGAACCTGTCCATGAAGATTGTATACACACTCGGCCTTCTCAACTGCTTCTTCTTCTTCTTCTTCTTCTTCTTCTTCTCACTGTCACTCTTCCAAGAAAGTTAACAAAGTTCCTCTCCTTCCCTGCCGAGGCGTGACTCATCCGTTACACCGCCTAACAGTAGCCGGCCCCGGTCGTGCTCCGTCTCGCCGGGACGCACTACTGTTGCTGGGCAACTGGTGTTTTACTGGTGGAGGAAGCTGCCTCTAACGATCAGCTCTGGAAGGTGGCAGACATTCCAGTCGCACTGATGGAATAAGATTTTCCACCAATGGATTGCAATAGCAGTGCTCCCTGAAAGTCCGGCCCTCAGCGGCCGTCGATGTGACTTTCTTTTGCCTTGTTATTCTCTTTTCTCCCCTTATTCTCATCATGGAGCTCCTTCAGTGGAACATTCAAGGCATTCATTCCAATCAAGAGGAATTAAAATTACTCCTTCAATTGCACTGTCCTCCAAGAAACCAAGTTACGCCCACGCCATCATATAGCCTTCCCTCAATTTACCTCTGTGCGTTATGACTTACCTCTTGTGGAGGGTATTCCAGCCCATGGAGGGGTTATGTTGCTCATCCGGGATGAAATCTATTACCATCCCATCTCTTTGCACACTCACAGGCAGGCAGTTGCCATCCGCATCACACTTCCCACCCTTTCCTTTTCTTTCTGCAATATCTATACCCCGTCGTCGTCTGTCTTTACTAGGGCAGATGGGCTGCAACTTGTTGCCCAGCTTCCTCCACCTTTTGTTTTGTTTGGCAAAGCCATACCCTATGGGGTTCTTTAGCATCTTGCCAAAGAGGCTCCCATCTAGCGGACTTTTCCAGCCATCTTAATCTTTTCTGCCTAAACACCGGTGCACCAACCTTCCTTGCTGACACAGCGCACTCCTATGCCTACTTGGACCTTGTGATATGCACTCCTCAGCTAGCACATCAGTTCGAGTGGTATGCTCTTTCTGATATGTACTTGAGCAACCATTTCCCTTGTGTAATCCGCTACTGCATCGTACCCCATCTCCGCGTTTGACCACCTGGAACATCTCCAAAGCCGAGTGGGGGGGGGGGGGGGGGGGTTACAATCAGAATATTCCCAGCTGCGACAGTCAGGTCCAGTACCTCACAGAGATTATTCTCATTGCTGCCGAATATTGCATACTTTATACTTCCTCTTCTCCACATCGTGTCCCAGTCCCCTGGTGGACTGTAGCATGCAGCAACGCTATTAGAGCCAGTAAATGTGCTCTAAGCACCTTTCAATGCCACCCAACGATGGAGAATTGCATCAATTACAAACGACTGCGAACGCAATGCCACCGTGTTGTAAGAATGCAAAAAGGCCTGTTAGACTGCCTTCACTAGTTCTTTTAACAAATTCACTCCATCCTCGGTTATCTGGGGTAGCCTGCGCCGGTTATCTGCCACTATGGTCCACTCCCCAATTGCCAGCCTCACAGTAGCGAACACAGTCCTCGTGGATCCTGTTGACGTATCCAAAATCTTAGGCTGCTCTTTTGCAGAGGTTTCGAGCTCTGCTCATTACCATCCTGCCTTCCTCCCTCGTAAACAGGCAGAGGAGGCATGGCTGCCTTCTTTCCAATCTCTAAATCCTGAAAGTTATAATGCCACCCTCAGTATGCAGGAGCTAGACCGTGCTCTCACCATGTCCCATTCATCTGTTCCGGGGCCCGATGCCTTTCTCATTGGGTTGTTGAAGAACCTTTCACCTGAGGGTAAATGTTTCCTTCTCCGCACCTATAATCGCATATGGACTGAAGGTCAGGTTCCCACAAGTTGGCGTGAAGCCATTGTTTTTCCCCATTCCCAAACCAGGGAAGGACAAACATCTTCCTTCCAGTTATCGACGCATTTCTCTCATGAGCTGTGTCTAAGGTGATGGAACGCACGGTTAACACTCGTTTGGTTTGGCTAGTTGAATCCCAACGCCTCCTTGCCAATGTCCAATGTCGTTTTTGTCAGCACCACTCTGCAATTGACCACCTCATCACCTAATAGACTTTCATTATGAATAATTTTTTGAAAAAACGCCAAATCTGAAGAAGGCCTACGACACCTGTTGGAGGACGGGGATTCTCCGCACCATGCATACCTGGGGCCTTCGCGGCCGTCTCCGCCTCTCTATTTGTGCATTTTTAACAGACCGAAGCTTTCGATTATGAGTGGACACTGTTTTTTCAGACCCTTTTTGCCAGGAGAATGGGGTGCCACAGGGCTCCGTTTTGAGTGTAGTACCTTTTGCCATAGCAATTAACCCAATTATGGACTGCCTCCCACCCGACATTTCTGGCTCCCTCTTTGTGGAGGATTTCACAATCTACTGCAGTGCTCGAAGAACATGTCTATTGGAGCACTGTCTCCAGTGGTGTCTTTATTCTTGGAGCATCGCAAATGGCTTCAGTTTCTCCTATGAGAAAACAGTCTGTATCAACTTCTGGCGATACAGAGTTCCTTCCACCATCTCTACATCTAGGCCCTGTTGGTCTCCACACGTGTCTTCTCTGGCTGCCGTTGTATACGTTCCCTTAATGTCCTCTGTTTTCTTAGCGGTACATCATGGGGAGCTGATAGAACCGTCCTTCTTCACCTTTATTGGTCCATAGTCCGATCGAATCTGGGTTATGGAAGCATTGTTTACTCTACCGCACGGGCGTCCATCTTGCGCCGTCTTGATTCACCATCAGGGGTAACGCCTAGCGTTTGGAGCCCTCTATACCGGCCCTATTGAAAGCCTCTATGCAGAAGCTGCCGAATTACCATTGCACTATTGGTGTAATATATTCTCTGTCGGTACGCATGCAGACTGCTGTCAATGCCCAAACACCCATCCTGTCCATCATTTTTCAATGACTCCCTCAATCACCAATATTGGGTGTCTGCATCTACACTGTTGTCTTCCGGAGCTAGTTTTCGTCGCCTGCTTCAGCAACTTGATTTCACCCTTCCTGACACCCTTCGAATGGATGTGAGCCCAACACCACCGTGGCTTCAGGTTCGCGTCCACCTCGAACTCAGCTTGCTCCCAAAGGAGAGTACCCCGGATTTGGTGTATCACTCAAGGTTTGTTGAACTTCATTCGCAGCTTGATGATAACATTTTCACCTATACAGATGGATCCAAGAACACTGATTTTGTCGGATCCACCTTTGTTTGCGGGTTCGACAGCTTTCAATACAAGCTCATCGGCCAATGCTCAAATTTCACAGCTGAGCATTTTGCTCTCTATCAGGCAGTCTAATATGTTCGCCACTGCCACCATCCTTCTTATGTTATGTGCTCAGATTCACTCAGTGCCATTCAGAGTCTTAGACCCGTATCCAATCCACCCTGTGTACACCGAATCCAACGCTCCCTTCAGTTGGTAGCTGAAGACGGCTTTCACATTCACTTCCTATGGGTACCTGGCCATGTAGGTGTGCCAAGGAACGAGGCTGATGACGCTGCGGCCAGGGCTGCAACTCTCCTACCTCCGACAGCTACCGTTTGTGTCCTGTCAAACAACATTCAAGGGGCTATCTGCCGGCACATTTTCGCATCATGGAATAGGCTGTGGTCCTCACTTCATGACAATAAGCTTACAACCATAAAACCGATCCCAACGGCTTGAAAGACCTCCTCCTGCCCCTCTCGGTGGGAGGAGGCCATCGTCACCTGACGGAGAATCAGTCATTGCCGGTTCAGCCACCGATACTTACTAACAGGCGACCCCCCCACCATTGTGTTCCTGCGGTCACCTGATGATGCACCATGTTTTAATGTTCTGCCCAAATTTTCATCATGTTGTGTTGCAGTAAATCTGCCATCTACTTTGGAGGAAATTTTAGCTGATAACATACGGGCAGCTGCTAGAGTCTCATGTTTTATACATATGACTAATTTGTCCAAGTCTCTGACATTTAATTAATCCTATTGCTATTTTTTTATTCCTCATTTTAGTGATATTCTGAAATTATCTTTGTTGGCACCTTTTTTAACCTTGTTTCTTAAGTCGATCTAGGGTCAGAATCGGGCGCTAATGACCAATCCAGTTGTGCACCCCAAAAACCACATAGAAAGGGGGGGGGGGGAGGAGAAAGGAACCAGATCTCGAATTGGCGTTGCACCGATAGGTGCATGAGGCTTGGAGCACCGAATGGTCTACTGCGAGTGCTCCAAATAAGCCTCGGGCAGTGAAGCTATCCATGGCTCTGTAGAAATCCTCACTGTGACCCATACATAGTGTTGGTTATCCTCTGCCACCTCCATATTGGCTATACATGGTTAACCAACGGCTATCTCCTTTGCCGTGAGGCCCCACCTGTGTGGTGGTGTGGTGCAGTGTTGACAGTAGTCCATCTTCTGATGGACTGTACACTTTTAGACAACTTGCGGCACTCTTTTAATCTACCAGACGCACTACCCTTCATTGTATGTGATGATGCATCCATGGCTAACTCTGTTTTATTTCCGCAGCTGGTTTCTAGCCTGATGTCAGGTCCCCAACTATCCAGTGCTTTTAAAGACTAAAGTCTTATGTAAATTGCCTAGGGGTTTTTAGTGTTTGCAGCATGGCTGGCTCATCCTGTATTAACTTTGTGATCAACTAGCCATGGTATTCTGCTGTCCAGTTTTTAACTTAGTTACTAACTTGGTTTTTTTTATGTATGTGTCTTTTCTGTTGTTAGCGAACTGTTCATTGTCAGTCTGTCCATTTTGTGAGTCTCCATTCCCGATGTCTTATTTTTAGCCTCTGACAGTGAGCTCTTATCTAGGAACAGGGGACTGATGACCTAGATGTTTAGTCCCCTCAAAACAGCAACAACAACAGCCACAGAATGTTCTATCCCTCGTAACCCCCAGGGGGCTCACAACTCTTTTGTGGGTACGTGTGTGGCGCGCACGGGTCCCCAAGCCATTGCAGCCTTCCTTCCTATTTCCCAGGTCGCTTTTCCCCTCTCCCTGGTTCCCTCCCCTCCCTACTCCCTTTCCTCCCCCCTACCCTTCTCCAACCCCGTCTCTAGGTGTTCTCGCGATGACAGCTCAGCTATTTCCACGGTACTGCTGGTTTCGCAATTGTCTTTGTTTGCCGTTTCCACCAATTTCAGCCCCGTTAGGTCCCCCTCAGGGCTTGACCTCCATCAAAATTTCAATCTTAATGTGAGCCATTTGGGGAAGAACTCCCAACCTTGCCCCTACGGTGCGGATTCCTACCTACCCTTTCCTTCCAATTCCCTTCCTCGCCGTAGCTCCCTCCCCCGCTAGGTCACCTGCATGGTAGCCAGTCCATGTAGTGGGGCTGTTATGTACCCTCATGGTTGAGCTCCCTGAATTGCACAGGGATCACACTGCCGATGCCTGAGCTGTGACCTCCCCATGAATGCCAAGGAGTCGATGCTTGTCTCTGTGGGGCACCAGGACTCCCAGCAACGGTGACATCCTGCCAGGTGACATTGCTGTGGCTGGGTGGCGCCACCGAGTAACATATACAGAGGAGTAGCCCCCCCTAAACCACTGTCCTACGCTCCCCTCGTAGTTCCGTAAGATGCTAGCAGGTGTCAGGCGGATCGCTGGCTTAGGGTGCCTCTCGCATGTCAGAGGGTAGTATGGAGGGGTGGCTGAGGGGAGAGCTTGTGCCGCCTGCCACGAGGCTACTGCTGTGTCCAGCTTGCTGGTGTTTGAGGGGAGGTGGTGGTGGTGGTGACAGCCCCTACCTGCCGCCTGCTCTGGCCAGTTTAAAGAGCTGCTTCTGACCGCAGCGCCATCATGGGACATCTTACGGAACTGCTGGAAACCCTCCTTCCCCGCACCCCTGAGCATAGGACCAGGCCCTTACGCAGGTTTCCCGTCTGTATATATTTATCTGTGGTGGCGTCCTTGAGGAGATCCCCTGTTTCGGAGTGGGTGGCATCAGGGCGGACATTCCACAATGCAGAGGAAACAAACCTCTGAAAATCCTGGCTCTAACTCAGGTGGTGGTAAATTTCAATGCTGCAAGATATGACCCCAAATCGTTTCCTTCCCTAACTCCATCATGGGGGGAACGTGGGCCCACAAAGCAGACTGAGCCATATTCACCACGATACCTAGTGTGTACCAGACACAATGGGGAATCTTTCCAGGTAACTAAGCCTTCCTTCTTTGTCGAACACCTCGAGGAAAATTTGAAGTTGCTGGCATGTCCAAACTGCGTGACGGTTCGGTCCTAATACAGGCGGAGACCCCTGCTCAGTCACAAAACCTCCTAACGTGTGACCACTTAGGTGACATTCCTGTCTCAATAATGCCCCATAAATCCTTAAATAAGGTATAGGGGGGTCATATATCACAGACTTTTTGCTGTGGACAGATGAGGAGTTATGCGACAATCTACAATGCGAATCCATTTTGTCCGATGCATTTTTCAGGGACTAAAAGATAATAGGGTGGCTCCTGGCACATTTGTCTTGGCCTTTGAGGGTGACAACTGTCCGAAAAGGTCAAAGTCATGATGTATCATTGTGACATCCGACCATACATCCCCCCCTCCAATGCGATGTTTTAAATGTTGGCGTTTCGGGCATATTTCCTCTTGTTGCAATGCTGCTGCAACCTGTCGGGACTGTGGCCATCCCTTACATCCGGACACTGCCTGTGCCCCTCCTTATTGCGTCAGCTGCAGTGTCCACCACTCTCCCTGTTCACAGGACTGTCCCGCTCTACATAAATAGTGGAAGATAGTCGAATACAAGACTCTAGACCGCCCAACATACTCAGAGGCTTAAAGGAAATATGAAAAGCGGCATCCTGTCTCTTTAGTAACATCATATGCTGCAGCTGCAATGATGGCACCACCACTGGTGGCCACTTCTCAACCTTCTCTACCTCCTTCTGTGGGCCCTATGGGCCGCCCCTCTACCTCAGCCTCCCAGATATTTGGGAGCACACTATCTTCTGCAGGACCTGTACTGCCCCCCACGTCGGGAGTGGTTACCCCCGCTCCCCAGCCAGAAAAGGGTTCCCCTTCTCTGGCTTCTTCTTCTGGGAAAGGAATCTGTTCCCCCCCCCCCCTTCCAACGTTATCACCCAAGAAATTTGATACTAGCCAGCGGCTGAAGGACCCTCGGCCAGAAAGCTGTTTGGCTCCTCGGTCTTTCCACATTCCTCAATCCCCTCCGGAGAAACCCCCCTCCTCCGGTAGGCCCAAGGAACGACGGGAAGACAAGAAAAGAAAAGACAGTAAAGTGCAAGGAGACACTGGCGGCCTCGGTGGCCCCAGCCCTTGCACCTGACGCGCCTGAGGATGAGGTCATCCTTCTCGCGACACCTGAAGATTTGTCCTTCACCGATCTCAGGGATGCCATGGACACGGAGGATCAGACTTCACAGCCAGAGACGAGTGCACATGCCATCCCTCTTCCATCTTCTTCGTCTTCAATGCACTGTCAATCAGGAGACAGTCTGATCCTCCAATGGAATTGTGGAGGTTTTTTCTGCTTCTTGATTGAATTGTGTCAGCTGTTGAGCTACTTTCCAACTCTTTGTGTTGCTCTCCAGGAAACCTGGTTTCCTCGTTATCGGGCCCCCACCCTTCGGGGGTACTTCAATAACTGCACAGTCTACAATAGGGTGTCGGGCAGGGTATGTCTATATGTACATACCTCTGTCTACAGTTCCCCAGTGCCACTTCAAACAGCCCTGGAGGCTGTCGCTGTCAGTGTTTGGGCATCACAGGACATTTCCATCTGTTCCCAGATCTCTCAACTTCCTTCGCCATTTCTGCTTTAAGGAGATTTTAATGCCCATCACCCCATGTGGGGGAGCAATGTGACTACAGGACGTGGTAGAGACTTTGAACTGCTTTTTAACCAGCTTGACCTTTGTATTCTTAATACAGGTCCCCCTACCCATTTTAGTGTGGCCCATGGCATCTTTTCCGCCGTAGACCTTTCTGTGTATAGTCTGGGCTTACGTCTGTTCCTTAACTGGGGGATCCATGATGACCTTTGTGGAAGCGACCACTTTCCCATCATCCTTTCGCTTCCCCACCACCAATGCCATGCACGCCTACCCCGCTGGTCCTTCCACAGGGCCAACTGGCCAGCATACACTTCAGCTGCAATGCTGGATACCCCTCTCCCTGCTGATGCGATAATGGCAGTACACCATATTATTTCCATTGTCGTTTCTGCCGTTGAGTCGACAATACCATCTTCTTCTGCCTGACCCCGGCGAAGACCAGTGCCCTGGTGGTCACCGGAGATAGCAAAAGCAAATCGCAATCTCTGCAGAGCTCTGCAGCAGTACCGGCGCCACCCCACCATTGACATCCTGGTTGCCTTTAAACATCTTCAGGCCCAGACGCAGCTGCTCATCTGGCAGCACAAGCAGGCATGCTGGGAAAAATACGTTTCCCCAATTGGACCCTGTGTCTCTTCTACCCAGATTTGGACTAAGATTCGCCGTATATCAGGCTACCACCCACCGGCAGGGTCGCGGGTCTCTCTATCCATGGTACTATCCATACCGACCTGACAATCATTGCCGAGTATTTTGCAGCGCACTTTGCTCTCAATTCGGCATCCACTGCCTACACCCAAGGTTTTTGTACCTCAAATGTGCGGGCTGAACAAAAGCAGTTGGTATTTCGCACAAACCGCCAGGAGCTGTATAATGCACCATTTACCGAGTGGGAATTTCAAAGTATTCTTGCCAGTTGCCCCAATACATCTCCAGGACCGGACCAAATCCACTGTCAAATGCTAAAACATCTTTCTGTAAACTCACAACGCCATCGTGTGGATTTCTTCAATCGTCTCTGGATCGAGGGAGCATACCCATCCCAATGGCAGGAGAGCATTGTTATCTCTCTGTTGAAACCAGATACAGATCCATTGAACGTTAATAGTTAGCATCCCATAAGTCTCACAAATGTTCTTTGTAAGCTTTTTGAGCGTTTGGTGAGCCGGCGACTGCTGCAAGTTCTCGAGTATTGGAGTCTGATCACCCCACAACAAGGTGCTTTCCAGCAGGGTCGCTCTGCCATTGATAACGTCCTCTCTTTGGAGTCGGCGATCCGCACCGCTTTCGCCCAACGTTACCACCTCGTCGCCATCTTTTTCGACCTCCGGAAAGCATATGACATGGCATGGTGTCATCACATTCTTGCCACGCTACATGGATGGGGTCTCTGTGACTCCCCTTCCCCCTTTTTATTCATAATTTTTTACTTTCGCGCCACTTAAGAGTTCGCTTTGGCACCTCCTTCAGTTCCCCCCATATCCAAGAGAATGGGGTACCACAAGGGTCCATCCTAAGTGAACCCCTCTTCTTGGTAGCCATTAATGGCCTAGTGTCTGCAGTGGGTCCATCAGTTTCTTGCTCTCTCTATGCGGACAGACTTTTGCCTGTACTATTCTACCGCTAGTACAAGTGTAGCTGAACGACGACTGCAGACAGCCATTCATCAGGCGCAGAATTGGGCTTCTGCCATTGGTTTTCAATTTTCCCCTGCGAAAACTAGGGTGATGCACTTTTGTTGCCAACGGACGGTACATCCACATCCGGAGCTCTACCTAGATGATGAGTTCCTTCAGGTTGCGGACACACACACTGCTTCCTAGGTCTCCTTTTTGACTCATGTTTGGAATGGCTCCCTCATCTGTGCCAGCTTAAGCAATGGTGCTCACAACATCTGGACGTCCTTCATTGCCTCAGCCACACTGTCGGGGGGGGGGGGGGGGGCAGCACGCCCTATCCTCCTCCAGCTGTATAACGCTCTGGTGCAGTCACTTCTGGACTACGGGAGCCAGGTCTTTGGCTCAGCCTCCCCATCTGCACTGAGAGTTCTCGACCCAGTCCACCATACCGGCATCCGTCTGGCCACTGGAGCCTTTCGTACGAACCCTGTCAAAGAGTCTTCTTGCAGAGACTGGAGTTACCCCACTGCGATATTGGTGTCAACAACTACTTGCCCAGAATGTTCACAGAGTTCACTGTTCCCCTCAGCATCCAAATCACAGATTACTTTTCCTAGGGGAAGTCATTTGTTTGCTGCAGAGGCGACCCCAATCAGGACTCCTGATAGCGGCACGGGTCCAATCACTCCTTTCGACCCACGACTCTTTCCCTCTTTGCCCCGCTTTCCGCTCCACTTCCCATGCTCTTCCCTGGACCATTCCTTGACTGCAGATCCGGCTGGATCTCTCCCATAACCCGAAGATTTTTTCCTCTCCTCTGGTCCTCCAGCAACAGTTTTTTGCCCTGCTTTGAGAGTTCCGCGACTCCGAAATCATTTACATCAACAGCTCTTTGGATGATGGCCGCACTGGATATGCCTACGTGCATGTCGCTTATGTTGAGCAATGCTCTTTACCACCTGGCATCAGTGTCTTCACCGCAGAACTGGCAGCTATATACCACACCTGCTCTGGGAACTCTTTCCTCATATGTAGTGACTCATTGAGTGGCTTGCAAGCCCTTAATCAGTGTACCCCTGTCATACATTGGTCAGGGTCATTCAGGAGTCGATACTGGCTCTTAACGACTGTTTGCTCAGTGAGGTTCATTTGGCCCCTGGGCCATGTTGGCATTCCAGCATTTCAGGTAACAAGAGGGTTGACCAGCTAACCAAACAGGCTACCACTCACCAGCCTCTGGCGATTGGCCTCCCAGAACCAGACTTCCACCCACTGCTGCACCATAAAATAAGAGACCTGTGGAATGCCGAATGGTCTGCTCTGGACATGCCCAATAAGCTGCTAATGATCAAGGAAGCAACATCTGTCTGGAAGTCCTTGCACCTGATATCCCATAGGGACTCCGTGGCCCTCTGTCATCTCCACATTGGCCACACCCTGCTGACACATGGTTGAGAGGATCCGCCCATGTGCCTTGTGCTCCATTGACAGTGGCCCATTTTCTGCTTGAGTGTCCTATTTTAGCTCCCCTACGGTGGTCTTGGTGGTTGATGAAGATGCCTCTGTGGTTGATTCCGTTTCACGATTTCTTCGTGCACGAGGGTTCGTGCTTCTATAAGTTTTATGGTAGGTCTTTTAGTTCAACATTTGTATTCCTCTTGTTGTGTCTTCAGACTAAAGGGGTTGTGTGTGTGTGTGTGTGTGTGTGTGTGTGTGTGTGTGTGTGTGTGTAAGCCATGTGGTTGGCATTTCATTTTATCCTCATGGTCAGTGAACCATATTCATGGGCCCTGCTGTTTTATCCCGTTTGTATCTCATAGCTGTTATTGCGTATTTGGTGTCTTTTGTATTGTCTCTTGTTGACTTTCTCAATATTTGATTGTTATGGGTCCTTTTATTATGCTATTTTTTAAATCCAGTTCAGGCGCTTTCATCAATGATTCAGTTTTTCTGCGTGTCACTTAGTTATGCAATGGGGGACTGGTGGCCTTAGTAGTCTAGTCCCCCTGAAACCTCCAAACCAACCAACCAGAAGGATTTGACAGAGCACTAAGAGATCGAAGTTGGAACAAGGCCACTGGAGTAGACCACTTTCCCTCAGAGCTACTGAAGTATCTGGAAGAGCCAGCGATGACAAAACTATTTCACCTGGTGCATAAGATGTATTAGACAGGTGATATACCCACAGACATTAAAGAAAAATGTAATAATCCCCATTCCAAAGAAAGCAAGGACAGATAGGTGTGAAAATTACAGAACCATCAGTTTAATAAAGTATGGTTGCAAAATTGTATGATAAATTATTTACAGAACAACAACAAAAGTTGGTTCAATTTAGGTTCAGGAGAAATGTAGGAACACAAAATCTAAGATTTATCTTATAAGATAAAGGAAAGGCAAATTTACATTTCTAGATTTTGTAGGTTTGGAGAAAGCTTTTGACAATGTTGATTTGAATACGCTCTTCCATATTCTTAAGTCAGTAGAAGTAAAATAGAGAACGGAAGGTTACTTAAAACTTGTACAAAAACCAGACAGTAGTTATCAGTCGAAGGGCATGAAAGTGAAGCACTGTTTGGAAAGGGAGGAAGACAGGGTTGTAGCCTTACTCCAATGTTGTTCAATTTGTACAGTTAGCAAACTGTGAATGAGAGCAAGGAGAAATTTTGAGAAGGAATTAAAGTTCAGGGTGAAGAAATAAAAACATTGCATTTTGCCAATGACATTCTAATTGTCAGAGACAGCAAAGGTTCTGGAAGAGCATTTGAACAGAATGGACAGTCTTTTGAGAGAAGTGTATAATATGAACATTAACAAGAGCTAAAGGATAATGGAATTCAGTCCAAGAAAATAAAGTGCTGCTGAAGGAGTAGGTAACGAAATAATAAATGTGGTAGATGAGTTTACTTGCTTGGGCAGTAAAATAACATATGATGATATAAAATGCAGAATGGCTATGGGAAGAAAAGTTTTTTGAAAGAGAAATTTGTTAACATTGAATATTAATTTAAGTGTAAGGAAGTGATTTCTGAAGGCATTTGTGTGGAGTGTCACCTTTTACAGGCGTGAAACTTGGACAGTTAATAGCTTAGACAGGAAGATGACAGATGCTTTTGAAATATGATGCTACAGAAGAATGCTGAAGATTAGGTGAGTAGATCGTGTAACTGAATAGGAGGAGGAGGAGGAGTTGGTACTGAACAGAATTGGGGAGAAAAAGAATTTGTGGCATACCTTGACCAAAAGATGGAACCAATTGGTAGAACACATTCTTAGATATCAAGGAATCGTGAATGTAGCATTAGAGGAAAGTGTGTGGGGTAATAATCGCAGAGTGAAACAAAGAGACAAATACAATAAACTGATTCAGATGTCTTATGAGGAGATGGAGACTTGAAGATAGAGTAATGTGGTGAGCTGCATCAAAGCAGTCTCCAGACTGAAGATGACAACAACATTGTTCCTTTAGGTTCTTCCTGGTTCGATACTTGTTTGGTGAAGGGACTGATGACCTTATAGTTTCGTCCCTTTAACTCCTAACAAACAAACAAAATAAATGAGAACCAAATGCAACTACAAAACACATTGCAACTTTGTCATTCTCTCTGCAGATGAAGGTACCACCATTGTTGTGATAAGTCATAGTGACTACCTGGCCAACTGTGTGCCACTTCAAATTACAAGCTGTACCAGAATATATATAAAATAGATGAAGATTACTTACCAGGCGAAGGAGCTCAGGTGTGATAGTAGCACAAATACACCTGAGCTCCTTCGCCTGGTGAGTAATCTTCATCTATTTTTCATAATTTTTCCTGCCAGGAATTGTATCATTGATGACATCTTCATGATCTGGACTCACAGTGAATAAGAACTCCAGAATTTCCTCTCTAACCTCAACTCCTTTGGTCCCATCAAATTCACCTGGTCCTATTCCAAATCCCATTCCACTTTCCTCGATGTCGACCTCCATCTATCCAATGGCCAAGTACTCACATCCATCCACATCAAACCTACCAATAAACAACAGTACCTGCATTATGACAGCTGCCATCCATTCCACATGAAACGTTCCCTTCCCTACAGCTTAGGTCTTCATGGCAAACAAGTCTGCTCCAGTCCTGAATCCCTGAACCAATACATCAATAACCTGATAATAGCCTTCACATCCCGCAGCTATCCTCCTGATCTGGTACAGGAGCAAATTGCCAGAGCCACTTCCTCATCCCCCCAAATTCAGAACCTTCAACAGAACCCCAGAAGTGCCCCTCTTGTCACCGGATACTTTCCGGGACTGGAGCGGACTCTGAATGTGGCTCTCCAGCAAGGATTCGACTTCCTTAAATCCTGCCCCGAAATGAGATCCATCCTTCATGACATCCTCCCCACTCCTACGAGAGTGTCTTTCCGCCGCGCACCTAACCTCCATAACCTCCTAGTCCATCCCTATGAAATCCCCAAACCACCTTCCCTACCTTCTGGCTCCTACCCTTGTAACTGCCCCCATTGTAAAACCTGCCCTATGCACCCTTCCACCACCACTTACTCCAGTCCCATAACCCGGAGGGTGTACACAATCAAGGGCAGAGCCACTTGCGATAGCACCCACGTGATTTACCAACTGACATGCCTGCACTGAGAAGCGTTCTATGTGGGAATGACCAGCAACAAACTGTCCATTCACATGAATGGTCACAGGCAGACAGTGTTTGTTGGTAATGAGGATCACCCTGCGGCTAAACACGCCTTGGGGCACAACCAGCACATCTTGGCACAGTGTTACACCGTCCGGGTTATCTGAATACTTCCCACCGACACCAATCCTTCAGAACTCCGGAGATGGGAACTAGCCCTTCAGCATATTCTCTCTTCCCATTGCCCACCTGGTCTCAACCCCCGCTAAATTCGAATTCCCACCCACCTTCTTAACATCTTTGCCTCGGTTCTCGGGACAGAGCCTCTGCCTCAAGTGGCATCTCTGTCTAACTTCTTAACTTCTTTGCTTTCTATAGTATGTCTGCCTAGGTGTGTTTGTGTCTGTGTAAATGTGTGGGTATGTGTGTATTTGTTTACCTTCCTTTTCTTCCCCAAAGTTAAGTCTTTCCTCTCCCGGGATTAGAATGGCTCCTTACACCCTTCCTTAAAACCCCCATCATTTCCTTTTCCCTCTCCTTCCCTTCTGCCTGAAGAAGCAACTGGGTTGCGAAAGCTTGCATTTGTGTGTGTGTGTGTGTGTGTGTGTGTGTGTGTGTGTGTGTGTGTGTGTGTGTGTGTGTGTTTATTTGTGCTACTATCACCACCTGTGCTCCTTCGCCTGGTAAGTGGACTTCATCTATTTTATATATATATTCACTGATTGGCCTAAATCTCCAACCAGTTGCCCGAAATCTAGCCTGTTACATCAAAGATACACAACTTCCTCCACCGTACCCACCCCTTTACCTCCTGGTTCCTTACTCAACAATCTTCATTTCACTTTCCTATACATCAACACCCCTCATGCACATGGGCTTCTGCTCTTGAACACTCCCTCTCCCACCATCCTTCAGAATCTAAACCCACCACCTCATTCTTCATAAGCCCTATTAACTTTATCCTGTCAAAGCTAAGGTATACTGTCAAATCCGAGGAGCAGCCATTGGCACTGGCATGGCACCCTCCTATGCCAACCTGTTTTTGGGCCATCTGGAGGAAGCCTTCTTAGAATCCCAAATCCCCAAGCACCTTGTCTCGTTCAGATTCATTGATGATATTTTCATGCTTTGCATTCAAGGCCAGGACTCCCTATCCTTGTTCCTTCACAACCTCAAATCCTCTCCTATTCACTTCACCTGGCCTTCATAGACATTTACCTCCACCTCACTGATGGCTGCATTCTCACCTCTGTCCACATTAAGACCACCAGCAGTAACTTCATTATGACACCTGCCATTCCTTTCATGCCAAAAAAAAAAAAAAAAAAAAAAAAAAACCCAACCCTCCCTCTTTTACATAGACCAGCAATTTGTAGATGGCGTTCAGACTCAGTACACAATCATTTCCGTGCCATATCCCCACACAGCCTCCAATCCTTCCCCATCTCCAATAACCTGCTAAAAAATTGTGCACCCCCCTCCTCAATCACCTCATATCACCTTGGACTGTAACAACTAAACTACATCCTTTGTCTAGGCTTTATTTATCTTTCGTCATACCCTGAAGTAATACACATCTTACACATGATCTTTCCCTCCCCTCCCCCTCCTCCCCTACTAAAGTAGTGTTCCATTACCCACGCAACCTCCACACATCTTAATCAATTCATATACCACTCTCAATTTCGACCCCTTGCCTTGGATATCATATCCCTGCAGAAGACTCCGTTGGAAGAGCTGCCCAATCCACCCACTCAACATTTTCTATACTAATTCCATCAGCTGCTTTTCCTATCCCATCAGATGCTAGGCCACCTTTGAGAGCAGGCAGGCAACTGTGCTGTAATCACTGAACAGATTTTTATACTTGTATGACTAACATTGTGCTATCATTCAGAATGAAGATTTTGTGTGAATATGACTACTGTATTTCCTAGATGTGTGTATGCAGCTTAGCAATCACCTTTACTGCAACTTGCAACCTATCCTCATTATACTGTTGAATTCCTTCCTGTATTTTCTGTTGTTTCATATATAAATTAAGTTTTGAACCATTGTCAGGCATACTGTTTTGTTCACATGCAACAAGATTTTCTCTTCTCCTGTCTATGAAAATTAGGATTTACCTGATAGTTATCTAGTATATTTTGCATAAAACTTTTTATAAGTGTAAAGTTGTGCTTGGTAAATTTAATTGTACATGAGTCAGCCCAAAAATAATGCCTCCTATTTTTATTCACAGAGACTAAAGAAGATACATAATCAAAGTAGCACACTTAAATAGAGCAATATTTCAGCTACAGGCCATGATTTTTCCACACAGTCACTACCATTTGTTACATACTTTTGCCAATGATTAACCAGAGCGTGCATGCCACACTTCTAAAAATCACAATCGGTTGAGACTAGCCACTTCCTTTTCACCTTTGACAATAGCACCCAAGTCTTGAAAATGTTTGGCACATAGTTCTTCTTTCAGAAGCCCAAAGAGATGAAAGTCTGAAGGCACATAATCTGGACTGTATAGGGGATGTAGTATGACAGTCCAGCCAAATTTTACGATGTGGTGTGTGGAAGCAAAACTGGTGTGGGGGCTGGCATTATTTTGCATGTGAAAGTTATCATCTTTTCCGGCCTTATTACCCTGAAAATTCAGGCTTTTAGCTTAGTCAGTGACTTCTTGTAGCATGCAGTTTCTCCAAGCCCCAGGACATCTAAAAGAACCACACCCTAGTTATCCCACAAGACTGCACATCACTTTGCCTGCAGATGGAATTTCTGACTCATAGTGGTGACTCCATGTCTCATCTTCGGTGACAATACTATTTAGAAAATTGTCACCTTGAGCTTCATATTGATTCAGCAGGTCCCAACAAATTTCCATTCAGTGGGCTTTTTCTTCTTCTGTAAGCATTTGCAGGATCCATCTCACAGACTTTGTGATAACCAAGATGTTCCAACATTGCTTCCAAGGCATTGCAGTCAACATTCAAGTTTGCATGTAATTATGTGGTCGTCATCTGCCGATCTGCGTAAATTAGGTGATTCAAACACTCTTTATTGTGAGAGATGACAGCTGTGCAGGGTGAACTGGGCTGTGGCTTGCCATGGGTACCATTTTAACACCCTTTTAATCATACCCATTGCTTACATCTATTGTATAGTCTTCATACGCCTTTAGCAAACATTAAGATTTCAATCAGTGCAATTTCTCTGGCAATGAGGAATTTAATCTAACATCGCTCTTTCTTATGCATGCCCATATTAGACTCCTATACTGCCAACTACCCCAGAACAATGGAACCACGTGCAAATGAAAAAGGAATGTCCAAGCATTAGCTCTACACCGGCATGTAGTGACATCCACTGTCACCACAAATAATAGGAGGCATTACATTGGGAATGATTATCATCATAATATACTGTCACGTGCCTTTTAAGTAATGAAACAATTACATATAAAAACTATACTATTTTAGATAAAGAGAATGAGAACCTGCACCTGGCTGTAATTGTAAAATAGCTGCTCATTTTATATTCAACTTTGTCTATGTCTTATTTGCAGCCAATGGAAGACATTGAGTCTTTTACCAAAGATGAACATGGCAAGAGTATGAAAATTCATTTTGACCATGGAACAACAACATTGGGTTTCATGTACAAAGGTGGTGTAGTACTTGCTGTGGATTCTCGTGCCACAGGTGGCCAGTACATTGGTAAGTTATTAAGATTTATATAGTACTGGTAGTGTTATAGTATGACATATTAAACAATGCCCATCTTCTTTGAAATAAATTTTAATTATTGTTCTTTGATATGGTTCTAGTTGTGCCCTAGTTTGTGAGATGTAATTTTTGAAAGCATACTGGAGAATAACAAGCAATCTCGATGTAATGGTTACAATTAAAACAGTCCAGATGATTTTCTTTTTCATTTCATCACTGGTTTCAGTCTATAAAGACCATCTTCAGATGCATCTACCACATGCCATCCAGATGGTTCTGGGTATGATGTCTACCTGATATAAAAAACACTGCTTTTACTTTTCACCCAAACGTGTTCCAGCACCTCTTTTTGCATCACATCTGGGCAATGCGTCGCACCAACAGTTCTATATTCTGTAAGCTCTTTGTGTGTGTGTGTGTGTGTGTGTGTGTGTGTGTGTGTGTGTGTGTGTGTGTGTGTGTGTGTGTGTGTGTGTGTTTTTATACACACACACACACACACACACACACACACACACACACACACACACACCTTAATCTCAAGATGTCATACATGCTGAGGAGATGCATTGCTGTTGAGGTGAAACATTCACTAGCGATAAATCTCTGAAGATCAGCGGCATCTCAGTTGTATTAGGCTTGTTGTGTTGTCTGGATGGAATGTTTTTGCCTAGCTGATATAAGCCAAAATAAGAAAAGTGAAGAAAAATGCTAGTGGTCAAATGATCACTGGCATCTCTAAGCATGTAAAGACAGAGTATTATGCAGCGACATATGAAACCCAATCGTTACCTTCCCTGGCCACACAATGAGAAGAATGTAGGGTACGGAAAGGACACTCACATGCTCAAAGATTTTTAGTATGTGCTAAGACAGATGGTGTATCAATCATGACCATAAAGCCCTTTTTTTTTTCTTTTTTGTTTTTTTTTTTTTTTTTTCCTTCAAAATCTAGAAGATAAGGTCAAATTATTTTTCAAAAGAGATAGATTGGCTGGCCAGTACTTCCCTTTTGCTGTACTGCTGATTTTCACATACAGAAAGAAAAAAAGGACGAAAGTAAAACAAGCTTTTGGAACTGGGTTCCTTCTTCGGATAAGAGAGAAGGGAAGAAAAAAGGAAGGGGAAGGTAAATTCATGACCTAGGTCATGAGGATGGTGTTTGAGGATTATGGAAGTCAGAGGTACTGTATATTAGTACTGTGCCATGCCAAAGAGCCAGAGAGAAAAGATCGAGCAGTAAAGAGAAAAAATGATGAGTGAACCGAATGATGCTGAGGGGTGAAGGAGGGGGGGCTGTCTAAAATGTATTTGATTAACAGAATGACATGTGTTGTCTCACATGTGGCCCTGCCTTGAATAGGTTAGGTTTTTCCTGTGGTGGGGCTGGAGTACACTGTAGTAGTAGGATGCATTAGAGAAGTTTTGCAGCGGTATCGGTTGCAGGCATAGGAACCATTAGGTAGGGAGGATGGTTTTGGGATCTTGTAAGGGTGGACGAGGATGTTGTGGAGGTTGGGTGATCTGGGGTTAGGATCATAGTTGCTGAAAGAGAAGGAATGGACAACTCAGGAGATCTGCTTGCGGACGAGGTCTGTAGGGTAGTTGTGGGAGAGGAAAGAATTGGATATATTGTTGTTGTAGGTGGTGAGGGATTCGTTACTGGAGCAAATACATTTCCCATGGATTACTAGGCTGTAACGACGGGATCATTTATTATGGAAGAATGGTAGCTGTCAAAATGGCCTCCGCAACATCCTTGTCCAACCTTACATCATCTCAAAACCACCCTCCCTACCTAATGGTTCCTATCCCTGCAACCGATACTGCTGAAAAAACCTGTCCAATGCATCCCCCCGTTACCACATACTCCAGCCTCACCACAGGAAAAACGTACCCTATTAAAGGCAATGCCATATGCAAGACAACACACATCATATATCAACTGACATGCCAACTTTGCAGCCTTTTATATTGGTATGACTACAGACAAATTGGCTGAGCAGATGAATGGTCATTGTCAGACTGTTCGCCTGGGGGACACCCAATATCCTGTGGCAGAGCATGACTCCAGGGACCATATATATATAGCTGACTTCTGCAATCCTCAAACACCATCCTCATGACCTGACCTAGGTCATGAACTACCTTCCCATTCCTTTTTTCTTCACTTCTCTGTTATCTGAGAAAGAAACCCTGTTTCGAAAGCTTGTTTTATTTTTGTCCTTTTTTCTTGCTGTGTGTGACTATCGGCGATACAGCAAAAAGGTAAATACTGACCAGCCAATCTCTCTCTTTTGGAAAATAATTTATCATCTCTGTGGAGAATTTTTATCGTTAATAGAAGATAACGTCAGTGACGTGGAAGGGATGTCAAAATGAGATCAGGATCAGTCCTCTAATGTCATCATCTCTGTCACAATCACAGGTGTTGCTCGACTGTGATAAGCTAGGTGATGTTTCCATTGCCATTACTCCCCACAAGAGCTTGAAAACGGTTCTGGGAATTATATTACATAAAGATCTGTTGTGCAGTCAGCTGATGAATTACACAAGAGTGCCAAGAAGTCCACTTTGACATGTTTATAGGTTCCAAAAGACAAAAAAAAGGTCAATACTGGGGCCTTTGAGGATGATTCATTGCCTGAGGTCAGTTGATGATTTATCAGTGAGCTGTTAAACCCTACATTCCTCCCCCTGTGTGCTGCTTTAAGTGCTGGGGTTTCGGGCACGTGTCCTCATGATGTGATACCAATCCACCTGTTGCTAGTGCAGACGTGCATCACATCCAAAACATCCCTTGTGCCCCTTCGCCCGTCTGTGTTAAGTGTGGATAGAACCACCCCCTTGCTCGCCTGACTGCACAGTTTTCCACAAAGAAAGGAGAATTAGGGAATATAAGACCCTGGATAGGTTGTCCTACTCAGAGGCAAAAAGGAAATATTAAAAGCTCCACCCTGTGAGCATGAATTCGTCATATGCCACAGCTATATCACCATACCTGGTGACAAGATTACCTTCTGTTCTATCTGGCCCTCTTGTTGGTTGGGGCACTTCTGTTACTCCAAAGGTCCCAACCTTGGCAGCAATAATTCCTCAAACATCAGGAACGTCTGCCCCCATCCCCGAGCCAGAGAAACAACAGCCTCCTCTAGCACCTCTCGCAAGGAAGAGATCCCTCAGAACCCTTTCTTCAACAGTTTCTGCCACTGGCAAAGTGGATATTGGTTGAAAGAGCCATCAACTGCTGGTCATTGGGCTTTGAGTGAGGTCCTTTTCAGTCCCTGAGTCTGAGGCAGTGAAACACTCTCAGCCAAAGAAAACAAAAGACTAGTGTGAGGAGGAGGAGGAGAAGGAGGAGAAGAAGAAGAAGAAGAAGAAGAAAAAGAAGAAGAAAGCCCTGGTGACTACCATGCCACCACCTCTCACATAGAGGTGGTCATCCTGGCCCGGTTGCGGATCGGTCACTGCCGTTTCAGCCACAGTCACTTGCTATCCGCCGACCCTGCACTGTTGTGCTCCTGCGGTGAACTGCTGACAGTGCGACATGTTTTACTGTCTTGTGTTAATTTTAATCGTCTTCGTGTAGCCCTTCACTTTCCGTCTACTCTGGAGGAAATTTTAGCTGATGACACACGAGCAGCTGCTCGAGTTTTGCGTTTTATCAACTTGGCCAACTTATCAAAGGATATTTAACCCTCTTAATTGTCTTTTCGTTTTTTGCCTCTTCTTGATGTTCTGACAGTCGCCAAAATTTTTTTGAGATCTAGCGAATCTATGCTCTTGTCTGGGCGCTAATGACCGTAGAAGTTGTGCGCCCTTAAAAAAAAAAAAACCTCGTACATCTGTAACAGAGGACGAGGTGGATAACCCCGCATCCTTTGAGGACTTTGCAGTTGCCAAGACTTTGGAAGTTATGGATATCAAGCCTCAGCCTCCGCAATCAGTGACAATAATTGTCTGTGGTGTATAGTCCACCTTGCACTTCATCATGTCCTGCAAGTCAGGAGACAGTCTGACAATACAGTGGAACTTTGGCAGTTTCTTTCGCCACCTAGACGAATTGCAGCAGTTATTGTGCCACTTTCCTGCTCTGTGCAGCCCTACGGGAAACCTGCCCTTCTTGTCTATTGAGGCTACTATAAAAACCATGCAGCCTATTACAGGGTATTTGGAGGTGTCTGTCTCTACATCCATGGCACTGTGTCCTCCTACCTCTCCGCAAGGCCCTCGAGGAAGTGGCTGTTAGGATCCGGGCAATCCAGACAACAGAACAAGATTTTTCATTTATTATAAAAGGATTTGTATGCATACAATATTAACTAGACCTGTATCTATAATACAAATAATGAAAGTTTTCTATATTTTGTATGTTTACAGGATCACAAACTATGAAAAAAATTGTGGAGATAAATGATTATTTGCTTGGTACATTGGCTGGAGGTGCAGCTGACTGTGTGTATTGGGATAGAGTGTTGGCAAAACAGTGTCGCATGTATGAATTGCGTAACCGTGAACGCATTTCTGTGGCAGCTGCTTCAAAACTAATGGCCAATATGGTCTACAACTACAAAGGAATGGGCCTCTCAATGGGAATGATGATCTGTGGTTGGGACAAGAGAGTGAGTTTTATAAATGTCACTTTTATTGAATAAAAAATGCTCTTAAAATTAGGGACTGTAATAATGTGGTTTAATATATTTGCTGCAAGACCTGACACATCACATATTAAGAGATAGAAAAAAGAAAAAAAAGTGTAATTATATAATTAACAACAGTGTACAACTCATCGCAAATACATGAAGACTAACTGCAACACACACCCAAAAAGATACACACATATAACACTTAAGCTATCAGCCATTTGTCTTCTTCAGAATAAATATCATTCACACAATCACTGCCAAGGTTTGCAGTGCAGCAGCAGATGAAGATTATGTGACTGTTAAGTGTGTCTGCATGAGTGTGAGAATGCTCTTTATTCTGAAAAAGGTAAATTGCCAATAACTTAAGTGTTGTAGATGTGTTTGTCTTTTTTTTTTTTTTTATGTGACACAGTCATTAAATTTTTGCTGTGAGTTGTAAACTGCCCTTATTAAATTGTTGAATTCCAACGTGGGCTTTCCATTATTAAAGTGCCACTATGTAATTCACTTGAGTCAGCTATCCATACTACCTTCCTCAGCATTTACATCTCATTTCAGTCTCTTTCAATCTGCAAAAGGTGGAACCACATAGTGCCATCATATTCTATGCTGCAAAAATTGGACTCTTTGGGGTCCACTTCTAAGATTTCTCCAGAACTGACTCTCACTTTGCTCCTTTTGGTGTTAGGATTGGTACTTCTCTGTTGCACTCCTCCTCCCCTGCTTCCCACCCATGTTCGGGAGAATACTATCTCACAAGGCTGTGTCTATAGTATTCTCCCCTGTCTGGACACAATTAACAATCCTTGTTTGGCAATAACTTCATGTATTTCAGTTCATCAGTACTGCTGATCATCGACTTAAGGGAGCCTTTCTGAAAGTACAATCTTTGGCCTCTTCCTGTGGATTCCAATTCTCTGCATTCAAAACCTAGGTTATGCACTTGTCATTGTCATGTGGCCCGCCTGGGTGCAGAGTTATACCTATCTGATAAACTCCTTTACATGAAGCAGATGCATTGCTTCTTAGGTATGGTCTCAGATGCAGGGCTCATTGGAGTGCCTCACCTTTGTCAGCTGAAACAAAAATGTTGGTAATACAGTGTACTCCCGATAATTCACATAATTAATGCATCAGCTTCTGCAAATTATCGAAAACCGCAAATTAACCGAAGTGTAGATGGCGCTGTAAAATTATGTGACTTTCGTGCACTCCAATTGGCAGGTAACGGTTTAAATAATCGAAGTAGCACTACCGGACAGTGTATGACACAAATAAGCCCAGAAAACAGCTCGTTTTTTGGAGATCTTTAACATGATGTAGTACAAAGACAAAATATGTTCGTAATAAGGAAGTAGAAAAAGAAATCCGCAAAATACAGTGCAAGAGCCAAGCGAACTCTGAAAGTGAAGTTACGCTTTGCGATGTTCTTTTGTCAACAAATGGAAGCGGAGGGCTCGTGGGCTTGTTAACCAATCGGGGGACAGAGTTCCAGTACAAAATTACAAGGCATTGAAGGCAACACATCGGAAAATACATTACATGAGAGTTGAGACACATTTCAGGGTGGAACTGTGCCCCTGTCTGTTCAGTAAAAGTAATTGCCCTCGTAAAAGGAAGATTTGGAATTATTTGATTAGTGTTTTGTACAGACCATAAAATGAATAAATAATGCTGTTCTACTCTGTGGTTGACAGGTTCTCCGCTCAGTAAAGTAGTTACTATCGTAAAATGGACATTTCATAACAAAACAGTTTTCGTTACTGTGAAGAGACATACAGAGCAGATGGTACCACTTGACATTATCGAAGTAATGTAGTACTTCCAGGCAGTGTATGGCACGACGGATTTCGTATTTTCTCTTCCATACTAAGAACATTTGGAGGATAAATGGAACATAGCATTAAAGATATTTTCCAAAACACGCATTTTAAGACAACGAATCTCATGAAAAAGTACCCAGAAGTGCTACTTTTATAATGTAAAATGCAACGAACATGACCATATTTGAAAACAGATGGATTGTTTTCTGCTTGGCAAAAGTCAGTGTATTTCATACTTGTTGGAATCACTAACAACATTTGTAACTGGACAGAAATATTTATAATTGCATCAGAGTTAACTTCATACAGGTACTGTATTAATTTCATTAACAAAAATAATCCGTCGGCCTTTTTTGTATTTTAGATGACGGTTCATTATTTTTAATTTTCATCCTGAAAGTTCGATGTTTTCACAGATTTTCGTGAAGATATTGTCACATTTTGCAGAAAATCTTATTAATTTTTCCTTCTGCTTTTTTATGTCACTCACAGTAGTTTCACCTACTCCAAATTCACTGGCTAATTTCTTCTCCGACTCGCCTCTCTCTGATCAATCTATAATTTTTAGTTTTTCACTAACAGTCAACCTCTTATATTTTATATTACGACCACTCATACTGTATTATTCACTGGCACAATCAGAAGAAAAATTTAGTAGTGTAAAACTTCTCACAACAATATCAAATATAGTACAGCGTAAGAATACGTCCATCCAGTGCTGCCAACTCATAAATCTGAGTAGCTAGGTTCAGTATCAGACGTTGTAATATTTCAAAAACATAATGTTGTTGGAGAAAAAAAAATATTTATTATTACCGGTACCTAATGTTAGGATTATTTGTCAACTACATAATATTTTAAAATTTCAAGTATTGTTCAATAAGTTATCAACGTGCATGGGAAAGTATCCAAATTCGTAAGTTAATGTATCATGCAAAGACCTTGTAAAAATAAGTATCATGTACGCCAAAAGCCAACAGGAAAGTAGCAGAATGACGTGATACGATGCCAGCACTGCATTGTGGCGTAAACAGGAAATTGAAGTCATGTGACTGTTGACAGCTGCGAATTAGCCGCAAATCAAATTATCTGGAGTACACTGTATGTGAATGTGGCATACTGCCTGAGGAGCCACCCGTTTGAACTCTCCTGCAGCTTCATAAGGCCTTAATCCAATTGTGCCTTGACTACGAGAGCTTAGTGTATGATTTGGCAGCACCTTCATCAGCATTGTGGAGCATCATCCCAATTCTCCACAGTGGTGTCCAACTAGCATTGGGAGGGGGGGGGGGGGAGGCTTTCCACATGAGTCTGGTACAAGCTTCCTTGTTGAAGCAGTTCCACTCAACAGCTACTTACTTCATATATAATCTGTGTTCATGTCTCGTCCCACCTTCAGAGTCGTAGGCTTGTTGCTGCACTCACCAACCCTTTGTGGTGGCCCAGGATGGGTGTTCCAATTGTAGTCCTGGATCATTCCCTTCCTTTGTTGTTAAAATCTTTATCATTTTACCTGTTGTGGCCTTCATGTTGATTACCCCTTTCCTGCAGATCTCCGCACTACCTAACCTATGCAGGACTGCTTATCTTCAAGTGACTATTGCAAGCTACATCACTATGAAGCTAGTTATCATGCTCGTCTCTTGGACTAACTCTACTTTTCTTCCCCACCAGAGTACCTTCCCATGCCTCCCACTTCCCACTACTCTCCCATACATGTCATTGGTCCATTTCTCTCTTGCAGATTTGTAAGGATTTTTCCCATGATTCAAGAGCCTCAATTTCACCAACAAATCTGTCACCATTCCTGGCACTTCTTGACTCATTCTGTGGTGCAGAAATTGTGTATAATTCCCTGGTAGAAGGCCACATTGGGTGTTCCTTTTTCTATTATGACCACATCGGACAGTATTCCTTGCCTCATGGGAGTAGCAGAGCTTCCCCAGGAAGTCTGTTATGTCGAGACTCCCTGAGTGACTTGCAAGCCCTTGACCAGTTTTCCAGCGACACCCTTTGGTGCAGTCTATTCATGACTGTTTTCACCCTTGATAAGTCCGGCCATTCAATGTTGTTTGCATTTGGTATCCCAGGGATTGGATGTGTTGATCAGCTGACCACGCAGGCCACCATCTTACAGCTGCTGGAATAGGTCTCCCAGAAAGGGATCTTCAATTGGTGTTGAACTGCAAGATCCTTTGGGTCTGGAGTTCAGAATAGTCTGACTCGAACATGCTGAACAAGCTCCACACGGTCAAGCTCTCTATTATTGCACAGAAGTCCTCATTCAGGGTGGCTCGTAGGAGCTCTGTTGTCCTCTGTGACTATGCATTGGCCACACGTGGTTAGCACGTTGCCACCTCCTTTGTTGACAGGACTTACCCAAGTGTCACTGTGGCACTACTTGACAGTGGCCCATATCCTGCAGGACTGTCTCATTTTAGCCCTTATGCAACAGTCTTTCAAACTACCTGCTGTGCTTCCTTTAATTCTTGGTGATGCCTCTATGGCTGACTGTGTTTTACATTTTGTTTGTGGGCGTTGTTTTTATCAATCCATATAGTGTTGGGTTCCTTAGCCTGGTCTCTCAGGTTCGCACCCCTCCAGTAATTTGTTTCCCACTATTGTGTTTTCTGCCCTGCTTTAGGCTGGAGTATTTTAGCGCATGCAGGGTGGCTGTCACATCCTATACTAATCTGTGATCAGCCGCCCACAGCTTCCTGCTGTAATGTTCTAGTTAAGTTAGACACTTGCTAGAGTCCTGTGTTTTCCTTCTTTTGTGTTGTCACTATTACTGTACACCTTGTGGGTTTCCCGTCTGAGTGCTGAGCATTAGATTTTTACTTTGTTCAGCCTTGTGCTAGGAACAGAGGACTGACGACCTTGCTGTTTAGTCCCCTTAAAAATTTCAAACACAAGCCAACAAACCAACCAAACTATTTGTCCACTATTCAAACATTGATAAGCAAGTTTCTGAAACTGCTCAACCGCTAATAAAAGATATCGAAAGCATTATGGTGTACGTAATTCCTCATTAATATGTAGTAGAATCATTCCAAACATCCGTTATGGAAAACAGATATGTATATTTGTTGAAAATTCACTTTACAGGGACCTGGACTATACTATGTTGATAATGAAGGCACAAGAACCAAAGGAAAAGTTTTTTCAGTTGGTTCTGGCTCAGTGTATGCCTTTGGTGTTCTGGATGCTGGATATAACTGGGATTTATCTGATGAAGAAGCATATGATCTAGGTCGTCGTGCAATTTATCATGCAACTCATAGAGATGCTTACAGCGGTGGCATTGTAAGAGGTAAGCTTTTACAAATGGGGCTACTTACTCTTTGTACTATACTATTAGTGACTCCCACATTGACCTTAACCAACTTTAACTACAAGTATTTATAAGGTGTTTTAAAAATTTTGGAAGATAAGAAGTTCTGGATTTTCAACAGTAAAACCCTTTTTTTAACGTATCTCAGGGGACCAAAATATTTATTCCTTAAATGGGGGTTTTGCCTAGGTACACAGGGGGAGTGACTCAGAGACATAATTCAAGCATGTGTACGTGTTATAGTAGCTATTTAATTACTAACATACCAATAATCTGCTACAAATTTAAATACATCATCACACTTTCTGAAAAAAAAAAAAAAAAAAAAACTTTTTATTAAATCAAAAAGGGGTGACCATTTTGTTTTCCCAGCATACTGTAATGACCAAAGTTATCACTATGTGGTTGATGTTTGTTTTTATTGACTCAGCTACTTTAAAAGAACCGACTACAGATGCAAAAATTGGTGCCGTACATCAGCCTTAAAAGAACGCTGTACCCGAGTATTGACTAATTCTCAATGTACTTTTTCTAAAGTTCTCCAGCACTTTCTTTTCCGCAGAATATGCAATCTGTAATTTTCACTAATGCATAAATTTCAAAATTTTCGTCATCGTCTTCCCTGTGGTTCGATGTATAAATACCTTTTTTACAACCTGTACCTTCAATACAAAAAAACTTCTTCAAAATTAATTTCCAATGTTACTTCATCAAAAACATTTTCTACAAATATTGATGGATAGGGAGTTTGGACACATGATAAATAGGTCTTTAGCGCTGCTACAAATATGTTAAGATTTTCGATTATGTTGTTACGCCGGTAACTACAATAGTAGCACAGTTTTAAATTTTGCAAGTTAAAGAAGCAGCTATAACATAGTGTAAATTCGTCAGAACTTAAACGTATCTTCTACAAGTGTGTCACGATTTTGCGATACATTACTCATAAAAAATAATCCACAACACCAAATTGTTTACAAAGAGAAAAATGTAGCCGAAAGACGTTGATATTAGCTGTTAGCATGCCTTCACTGCGGGTCATCATCGAGCTTTAACACTTCAGTGGCCACCAACAGTTAATCTGATTTTTAACCCACCCATCTTTGGGGCTAAATACTTGAAAATGCTCAGTCATCCAGGCATTTGTTGTATGAGGTAAATTTTTAAATGTATTGAAGTTTTTAATTTCCATATTATACATAGTGGTAACTTAATGTCTGCCTTATATAACATTTTATTAATCGAAATGTTTTCTCCAGTGGTTCAGTGACCATAACACATGGAAGACAAAAGAGAAATAGCTTGCTGATTCGTCAAATGATTTTTCCGGTATCGCTGCACTGGTATTCGATACGATAACCTATCGACAGAAAGAATCGATTATGGGCTTATACCGATATCATTGCGAAGATGTTAGATATGCATTGACTTAAAGAATCGATAACCAACGTCACATAAACACAAATTCCTAATTGTGTCGAAGAAACAAAACAAATTAACATGCCTACAGTTAGGAATTGCGTAAAAACAAAATTTTAATTTGCAGAATGTTTAATGTTTGTTCCTTAAAAGCGGACTTCTCCTTAAAGCGGGGTTCGTTAAAAGCGGGGAAAAATAACGTTATTCTAATGGGAGTTTCGCTGGGACCGACGGAAATATTTGTTAAAAGTGGGTTCATTAAATCAGGATTCTACTGTATTGTGTAGATCAATAATGGCAATATTTTTACCTGCATCCCAACCCCCCAACCCACAAGTCACATAAGACACATGGAACTGGCAACTTTGTGTGCTTGCAGAATCCATCTAATGCCACAGGTGGTAGCACTTTGTGCCGAGAGTCACCCGTAATTGTAATATTGCATGGGTGAATATATTTTCTACTATACTCAATGCACTGTAAGAATAACACTGATGCAAATGTTATAGTAAGTATTCATGAACACTGTTAACTTAAATTGCAGGATAATTTTTTCTGCATGGGCTAAGAGTTCATGCTGTGGGTTCCTGTAGTCATGCCCTAGTTCATGAACCGTGTGTGAGTGGCAAAGTAAGTGATCCTGACAGTTGGGATACCAATTACTTTGGAATAAGGTTGGGCATGTCGGACATACTCTTAAGTTGTCGCCATCTAAGTGCTCAGATGGCAATGACTACCAAATCCACTGGTAGTCCCTCAACCATTAAGGGTGAACCGAATGGGACCCTCAGCAAGTAAGGCTAGCAATTTGCTTCTGAGGTACTTTGATCTGACTTTGGCAACAATAAGAGCAAAATGCCTCGGAAATTTGAAGGTGACGGAGTTCCGCCTCTAATTGACAGACAAGGGACTCCTCAGATTCGACTTGTCACATGATCTAGAATGAGCTGGGAAGATATTAATATCAGTGGGGGCTACACAGGGAAGAAGGTAGAGCTGACAGAGGCTGCACGTATGATGGGTTTAGACGTATTTGCTATTAGTGATGTTCTGGTAAGGGTGGAGAAAGAAAAAGTGGGAGAATTAAAGGTCTACCTGTCAGAAGTCAAAGCAGGGCAGCACAGTGGGGTGTACAGTTTTATGTCAGGAAAGAATTGGAACCCATCGTAATTGCAATAAGGTACCTAAACGGATGACTGATGTGGATAGATTTGGCAGTCTCCAGCAAGAAAATCAGGATTGTGTCAGTATGTTCGCCCTCGAAGGGACAGGTAGAGATGGACAGATTTTACAATGCAATCAGTGATATAGTTGTTACAGTAAAGGACAAGAACAGTGGTTTGCTCATGTGCAATTTCAATGCCAGGACAGAAAATCAAACAGCAGGATATGACAAGATTATTGGTGAGTTTGGAGAGGATATGGAGGCAAACAGGAATGGAAAACAGCTCTTGGATTTCTGTGCCAGTATCGGTTTAGTTATCACAACTCCTTTTTAAGCTTAAGAACATTCACAGACATACTTGGGAAGGCAGAGGAACTAGATCTGTTATTGCCTACTTAATAACAGATCAGGAATTCAGGGAGGTGGTCAGGAACACACACACATTTTTAAAGGATTCTTTGATGATACTGATTATGGTTTAATGTGATTTTGAAATGCAAGAAGTGCAGAAAATCAGGTCCATATGCAGAAGAATAGGAGTGGAGAAGTTTCAGGACATGGAAATCCGGCATGACATAACAATGATCTCAGAAAGGTACCAGTTAGTTGAATGTAGTCATTTAATCACTGGAAGAGGAATGGACAAGGTAAAGGGACACACTACTAGGAGTGACTAGAGGATGTCTTGGAACAGTAATATGTAAAGGAAGGAAGAAACAGACGGCTTGGTGGAATGACAGTAAAGGCAGTCTGCAAAAGGAAAAAGGTGTTTCAAAAATGGCTACATACTAGAACTCGGGCAGATAAAGTTTTGTAGAAGATACAAACTAAACTAAATGGATAAATGCAGAATCCAGGCAGAAAGATTTTGGAAATAATTTAGAAACTTTGGGTCAAGTCACAAAAAAGCCATTATGGAGCGTAACTAGCAGTCTTTGAAAGGGAAGGAAGGAAAAAAGCAATAAGTGTTTTGGACAGGTCAGGAAAGCTGATAGTGAATCCTATGGATGCCTTGTGGAGATGGAGGGAATATTTTGAAGAGTTGCTCAATGTAGGTGGAACATTCAACAATGTGTCAGATTTTGAGGAAGTTGAGAGAATGGCTAATATATTACAGTGTAATAAAGCAGATGTGCTGGATGAAATTAAGTCAGAACTCATCAAATTCAGTGGAATATCAGGTCTCAAATGGTTACACAAGGCAATTAAAATGGTGTGGGAGTCGGGACAGTTTCCATCTCACTGGATGAAGCAGTAATCACACAAATTTTCAAGCATGGAAACAGGAAAGATTATAACAGCTATAGAGGTATATCTTTAGTTAGCATTGTAGGCAAAATATTCTCAGGTATTGTCTTTGAAGAGTGCAAGTTGGATGAAAATCAGTGTGGATGTAGGCCTCTTAGAGGCTTTCAGAACCAGATCTTTAGCTTATGGCAGATAATGGAAAAGTGCTATGATAGGAACAAGGACTGGTATCTGTATTGTATAGATCTGGAAATAGCTTATGTACATGTTCTTATGAGGAAGTTATTCTCTGTTTTACAAGATTATAAAACAGGAGGCAAACTTCTGCAAGCAATTAAGTCTTTACAATGATTATTAAACTGCAAATAGATTAGACGGTAAATTGAGTTCATGGTTCACAATAGTTTCAGGGGTAAGACAAGGCTGCAACCTGTCACCACTGTTGTTCATAGTATTTCTGGATAATATGCTGAAACAATGGACTTGCAGGGTGAGATTAAATTAGGTGAGAACAAAATAATCAGTCTCACATATGTGGGCAACTTATTTGTGGTTGCACATTTGCTTGAAAGGTTGAAATCTAATGTTTCAGAGCTATAAGGATTATGGTATGAGGATCAGCTAGTCAAAAACTAAAGTAATGTCTGTGGGAAAGAGATGTAAACAAATTGAGTACCAAATAGAAGAAACAAAAAACAGGTGGACAGTAGGATGTATTTTCTCACAGGATGTCAACAGTGTGAAGAACTGGAATCAAGATGTAGCAAAGCTAATACAGTCAGTGCTCAGTTAAATCCATTCTCTTCTTCAAAAAGGAAGGTTCAGTACCAAGAGTAGCAGTGCAGCACTCTTTCAACCATCTTTGTAGTATGGAAATGAAAGCTGGGTGGATGCAGTTTCCCTTATTAATAAAGTTGAAGTTACAGATATGTAAGTAGCAAGGATGGTAACAGGCACTAACAGATGGGAACAATGGCAGGAGGGTGTCCATAATGAGAATATCAAAGAAAAAATGGGAGTTAACACCACAGGCTAAGCAGTTAGAGATGGTGGGTTCATGTTACGTGCATGGGAGAAGCAAGGTTAACTAAGATACTCGTGGGTTTAGCTGTGTATATGTGTCTGGGTGTGTTTGTTTACCTATCCTTTTTCCCCCAAAGTAAGTCTTTCCCAGGATTGGAATTACTCCTCACCCACTCCCTTTCTTTTTCCCTCTCCTTCCCAATTTTTCTTTTTTTCAGAAGAAGCAACCCAGGGTTGTGAAAACTCAGTTATTGTGTGTGTGTGTGTGTGTGTGTGTGTGTGTGTGTGTGTGTGTGTGTGTGTGTGTGTGTTTATTTATATGTGTGTTTTCACCTAGTAAATAAAACCTTTACTTTTTATAACCATCTTTCCGACTAGGAATGTTTCCCTTTATAATACATAGAGATGGTTTAACTTACCAAAATCACAGGCTCGTTGACATACATAAATAAAAACACACACAAATTCAAGCTTTAGCAACTGCTAGTTGCTTCATCAGGAAAAGAGGAAAGGAGGGGGGGAAAAAGGGAAGGATGTGGATTTTAAGGGAGTGGATGAGGAGTCATTCCAATCCCAGGAGCAGAATGAAACCGAGTGTGTCTTTCCGCCGCCCACCTAACCTCTGTAACTTCTTAGTATATCCCTATGAACTCCCCAAACCACCTTCCCTATCTTTTGAATCCTACCCTTGTAACCGCCCCCAGTGTAAAACCTGCCCTATGCACCCTTCCACCACCACTTACTCCAGTCCCGTAACCCGGAAGGTGTACACGATCTAGGGCAGAGCCACTTGAGATAGTACCCACGTGATTTACCAACTGACATGCCTGCATTGTGAAGCGTTCTATGTGGGAATGACCAGCAACAAACTGTCCATTCGCACAACGGTCACAGGCAGACAGTGTTTGTTGGTAATGGGGATTACCCTGTGGCTAAACACTCCTTGGTACATGACCAGCACATCTTGGCACAGTGTTAACACCATCTGGATACTTCCCACCGACACCAATCCTTCAGAACTCCGGAGATGGGAAGTAGCCCTTCAGCATATTCTCTCTTCCCATTGCCCACCTGGTCTCAACCTCCGCTGAATATGAATTCCGCCCGCCATCTCTAACATCTTAACATCTTTACCTCTGTTCTCTGGAGAGAGCCTCTGCCTCAAGTGGCATCTGTCTAACTTCTTTGCTTTCTATAGTATGTCTGCCTAGGTGTGTTTGTGTCTGTGTAAATGTGTGGGTATGTGTGTACTTGTTTACCTTCCTTTTCTTCCCCAAAGGTAAGTCTTTCCTTTCCCGGGATTGGAATGGCTCCTTACCCCCTTCCTTAAAACCCTCATCATTTCCTTTTCCCTCTCATTCCCTTCTGCCTGAAGAAGCAACTGAGTTGCGAAAGCTTGCATGTGTGTGTGTGTGTGTGTGTGTGTGTGTGTGTGTGTGTGTGTGTGTTATTTATTTGTGCTACTATCACCACCTGTGCTCCTTCGCCTGGTGAGTAATCTTTATCAATTTTTATATATATTTTTCCTGCTAGGAATTTTTCATCTATAATATTTGTATCATAAATTTGAATTCAACAATTACGTCAGTCATTGCTCTGTTACTTTTCAAAATCTTTTGTCATCTTACTTTCCCTTTGGTTTTTATTTTTATTTATTCATTTATTTACATTTTACATAGCAGTACCATTCTACATTCACTTCTTTGTTTACTATTTCGCTAATTCTTACAACAATACATTTACTTCCAAACCTTATCCGATAAGTACGTTTATTATGATATTTACCACTTTCATTACTCCTTCTTCCATCCGAAATGCGCTGCTCATCCAATTTTCTCGTTTAAAATTGTAAACACTATTTCCTAACAATGGTTTCTATATTGTTTATAACCATTTTCGGCATTTCTTGGTTACCTCACGATTGTTTCCATTCCCATTTTTTCCACATTTCCGTTCGTGTTTAATACTTTTCCGATCATATTTCAGCAACTTTCCATTGGTTTTGATTCCACCATTCCTTCGTCAGACTATTGTCAGCCTCAAAATCATAATTACCAATCCTATTTAGACATTTTCCTTGCATTCTCGCACGGTTTTCCGGTACTTTTCTGATTTTCACCATCCTTAAACCCTTTTTGCATGCCATACCACTACCTAACCCTTTGATACAACGTTATTGACAACTAAAGAAACTTTTCTATTTCCTTTCTTTTTTCATACCTGAATTACTGACCACATTCATCTTCCTCCCAATATGTAAACATTTTAAAAAATTAAATATATTTTTATATTCTTATTTTTTATTTGTTCATTGCAGCCTGTTACATAGCCCATATTTACCACTTATTCTTCATCCATATATTATGCCTCCCTCACATCATCACTACACCACCACCATCCAGTTTTATATACACCCCCTCCCTAAACATGCTTTCTCCCTAGCCAGATTACACTCCCACATTCTTTTTACTCAGGCCAGTCTGACATTTGGAATCGCTCCCAAAGGCCTCACACTAAAAGTTTCCATCCTTTCATTCTGCCCTATACCAATTCCAAACTGAACAATCCATAGCCCTCACCCGCCTAATCCTTAACCTACACATCAACTCCGCCAATGAACACACTTGTCAACTCCTATCCTCAACCTTTCCTCTCCCACATCAACACCTGCAGTTCAGAACATGCTCCTTCAGGCCAACCGCAAATTAGAACAACATGCCACCCACCACCTAAAAAAAAAAAACTATCCAATCTCCATGTCACCCACCTCCGGAAAGGCAATTCTCTCTCCCTCAATAACCTCTCCATTAAAACTCAACCTCCTCTTATTGCACACAAACCCAGTCTGTCCCATCTACTCAATCTCCCACTCCAAACTCCTCTCCCTCCCAAACCTCAAAACTCCAATCCACACAATCCGGAACCACAACATAGTCAACCTCTCCTCCAATCCTCTCTCCCAATCTGAAACCTCTGTCCTATCCAAAGGCCTCATCTTTAGCCCTACTCCCAAATTTAACCAAACAGCTCTTGTCAAAGATTTACTTTCCTATGCCCGTAGTCTTTGCTGGAGATACCACTTTGCCACGAAGAAAAATAATCCTACTTCTAATGATCCAGCTCCCCAAAACATCATTAAAGTTGAACCCTGCCTGGAACAGTTCCGTCCTCTGTCACAGTGAGACCCACCTGCTCTTTCTCAAAATCACCCACTTCAAACCTTCCAGGAATTCCTTACTTCGAACCTTGCCTCTGTCTTTCCTGAGAAACCTTAATCCTACTCCCAACATTACAGCAGCTGAATCCCGAGCTATCCGTGATCTGAAGGCTAACCATTCCATCGTCATTCTCCCAGCCGACAAGGGATCCACAACTGTGGTACTTGATCGGTGTGAGTATGTGGCTGAGGGACTTCGTCAGCTTTCAGGTAGTACAACATATGTCTTTCATGGCAATCCCATTCCTGATGTCCAGCAATCCTCAAAACCTTAGGCCCCCTACAAAACCTTTCAACTAACTCCATTAACTTCATGACCCCACCGACACCCCGCACCCCCATCCTCTACCTACTTCCCAAGATTCACAAACGCAATCATCCCGGCTGCCCCATTTTGGCCGTTTACCAAGCCCCTACAGAACGAATCTCTGGCTACATAGACCTACACCTTCAACCCATCATGTGCAGTCTCCCATCCATCAGCAAAGACACCACCCAGTTTGTTACCTCCAGAAACTTTCCTTGTAACCATTGATGCCACTTCCTTATACACAAATATCCCACTTGCCCAGGGCCTCGCTGTGATGGAGTATTTCCTTTCACGCCAACCACCCACTTCCCTACCTAAAACCTCTTTCCTTAATTAACCTAGCCAGCTTCATCCTAACCCACAACTTCTTCACTTTTGAGGGCCAGACATACCAACAACTAAAGAGAACAGCCATGGAAACCAGGATGGCCCCCTCATACGCAAACTTATTTATGGGACGCTTAGAGGAAGCCTTCCTGGATACCCAAGCCTGTCAACCCAAAGTTTGGTACAGATTCATTGATGACATCTTCATGATCTGGACTCACGGTGAAGAACAACTTCAGAATTTCCTCTTCAACCTCAACTCCTTTGGTCCCATCAAATTCACCTGGTACAACTCCAAATCCCATGCCACTTTCCTCAATGTCGACCTCATCTGTCCAACGGCCAACTTCACACATCCGTCCACATCAAACCTACCAATAAACAACAGTACCTGCATTACGACAGCTGCCATCCATTCCACATAAAACGTCCCCTTCCCTACAGCTTAGGTCTCCGTGGCAAATGAGTCTGTTCCAGTCTCGAATCTCTGAACCAGTGCACCAATAACCTAATAACAGCTTTCACATCCCACAGCTATCCTCCTGATCTGGTACAAAAGCAAATTGCTAGAGCGACTTCCTCATCCCCCCAAATTCAGAACCTTCAACAGAAGAACCCCAGAAGTGCCCCTCTTGTCACCGGATACTTTCCGGGACTGGAGTGGACTCTCAATGTGGCTCTCCAGCAAGGATTAAATCGTGCCCCGAAATGAGAACCATCCTCCATGACATCCTCCTCTCTCCACCGAGTGTGTCTTCCCACCGCCCACCTAACCTCCATAACCTCTTAGTACATCCCTATGAAATCCCCAAACCACCTTCCATACCTTCTGGCTCCTATCCTTGTAACCTCCCCCGATGTAAAACCTGCCCTATGCACCCTTCCACCACCACTTACTCCAGTCCCATAACCCAGAAGGTGTACACGATCAAGGGCAGAGCCACTTGAGATAGTACCCATGGGATTTACCAACTGACATGCCTGCACTGTGAAGCGTTCTATGTGGGAATGACCAGCAACAATTTGTCCATTCGCATGATTGGTCACAGGCAGACAGTGTTTGTTGGTAATGGGGATTACCCTGTGGCTAATCACGCCTTGGTACATGGCCACCACATCCTGGCACATTGTGACACCGTCCGGATTATCTGGATACTTTCCACCGACACCAATCCTTCAGAACTCCAGAGATGGGAAGTAGCCCTTCAGCATATTCTCTCTTCCCATTGCCCACCTGGTCTCAACCTCCGCTGAATATGAATTCCTGCCCACCATCTCTAACATCTTAGCATCTTTACCTCTGTTCTCTGGACAGAGCCTCTGCCTCAAGCGGCATCTCTGTCTAACTTCTTAACTTCTTTGCTTTCTACAGTATGTCTGCCTAGGTGTGTTTGTGTCTGTATAAATGTGTGGGTGTGTTTGTTTCCCTTCCTTTTCTTCCCCCAAGGCAAGTCTTTCCTCTCCTGAGATTGGAATGGCTCGTTACCCCCTCCCCTAAAACCCTCATCATTTCCTTTTCCCTCTCCTTCCCTTCTGCCTGAAGAAGCAACTGGGTTGCGAATGCTTGTGTGTGTGTGTGTGTGTGTGTGTGTGTGTGTGTGTGTGTTTTATTTATTTGTGCTACTATCACCAACTGTGCTCCTTCGCCTGGTGAGTAATAATGAGATAATTCATTAAACTAATTATTTAACAGATCATAAAGTTTGAAAAGGGAAAAACTATAGTTGCTTACATTCGTGTGTCAAAAATATTACAAATATCCTTGAAGATACTATGCTTTGTATTGGTACTTTTCACATTGCATGTCTTAGTTTTTTGTGTGTCAAAAATAATCAAATATCTGTTTAACTATTTGTCTTTGCAGTGTACCACATGAAGAGCACTGGATGGGAGAACATTTCTAATGAGGACTGCAAAGAATTACATTACAAATTCAAAGATGAAAAAGAAAGTCTTGTTCAATAACTGTTTTATATGTTGTATCTTAAAATTATGTAAAATAAAAGACACGTATGTGTGCATCTCCCATATCAACATCATGTACCCTTCCTGTAAAATAAGACTTATTTTGGCTTGTAATGTAGTAATAAGTGTTCTTAAGGTGCTGCAATTTACTGCTTTAACTGGTGGCACTTTCTTTTATAACTGGATAGAGTGTATTGGGAGTTGAATTGATTAATCTTACTTAGGGTATTTCACTCTGATGAGGTTAGAAGCTTACAAGTTATGATGATGAACTAGTACATTATAGTCTCTTGGCCTTCTTCAGAAAATAGAACACTCACACACTCACACAGGCACACAACACAGTCATGCAACCATCACCTCCGGCTGCTGCTCTCCGAAGTGCGAAATAAATGTATTTGTACTTTATATGTCAAGTTAATAAATGGTGAACCTGGAAAAAATTATTAGTCCTTGAGAAACCTGGAAAAAACCTTGTATTTGAAAATTACTTATCGCTGGACACTCTGCCTTACTATGAAACATTCTATACAGGCCTTAATTTATTTTTAGGCAACATTGTTTACTTTAATCAGAAATCTGATACCATATTTACTTGGTTATAGTAAACACTCTCCCACCCCCCTGAAATTTTTAGTTCCAAATATGAAATTTTAAATAGCTCAAATATTTGTGTATTTGTTACTAACGCGAAATTCAGGAGCACTAAGTTAAACAAAATTCAGCAACATAGCATGCTGTCAGCTTCTGGAACATTGGTATTTTTACAACATAGCACTAACACTAGCTGACTGCCCCATCCACCATTCTCGATTCGGTATTGCTAGGCTTACATTTTCCTGCAGTTATGTTGAATTCAGATTTATACTGAGAACAATGTACAAAAATGGGTATCGGTGATCAGAGAATTAGCTTTGCGGCATTTAAATTAAGAGGTACCCCGTTTACAACAAATAATGGTGTCCATGCTGCAGCACGGACTTTTGCCGTTCGCAATTGTGTGTGTGTGTGTGTGTGTGTGTGTGTGTGTGTGTGTGTGTGTGTGTGGTCCTGAACAGTATAGCAGTCTTGGCTGCAGAGTATTTCTCTTCAAACTGTGTCAATCATTTTGTTATAGTTATTACTTGTCACTTTCACTAAAAGTCAACAAAAACAAACAAAAAAAAAAAAAAAAAAAGCTCTTTCACTGAATTCTAGTTCAGTTATGGGCTGGCTGTATGCTGAGTGGTGTAGTTCATAATTAACATCGAGCTTGTAAATTACTACTGTTGGCATTTATAGACACAAGAGTTGTCAGATAAGGTTTATATCCCATTCAGAGGTTGTGATGTTGCAATAAAAACAGTAATAAAAAAACAATTCTCTCTGTAGGGTACAGCTTTTCAATCAATCATTTAGCTGAAGACTGTGTTCTGGAGGACTACATTTATCCAAAATAATCACATAAGGTAAATATTCATATAATTCAATTACTGAAATAAAACCTTAAGGAAATAATTTTCTATTTTAATGCAGTGAAAAGAAATATATTTCAGCTTGTAAGCTCATTTGTCACAGCTTGTTATTTTAACGAAACTATCCTTTCGCTTGCAGAAACAAAAAACACACACACACACACACACACACACACACACACACACACACACACACAAAATAATCCCAGAGTGAGAGGTTGGGTAGATGTGGTACGGCATTAACAGAATGCCTGATCAGATCATAACAGATAAAACGGTGTGGGGTGTTGCATTGTCATGCAGTAAGAATGGTACAAATGAGGGTAGTGACTGCGAATTGTCTCTTGCAGATGTTTGAAGACTTCATTGTAAAGAGTGTGGTTCACTGTTCGACCTCAAGGAATGTATTCCAGGTGAACTAATCCTTTAATGTCATAGTACATGTTCAACGTTGTTCTTGTTCTCAAAAGTTGTAATTTGACCTTTTTTTTAGGCCAGGGGCGCAGCACTTTTGACACATCCTGTAGGTGTCATACTGGTAGAATAATGCTTATCCTTAGATATGGAGGAGACATGGCTTAGCCACAGCCTAAGGGATGTTTCCAGAATGAAACATTTACTCTGCAGTGGAGTGTGCACTGATATGAACCTCAGATGGTAGAGCATTGCCTGCAAAAGGCAGAGATTCCAGGTTCGAATCCCGATTGCGGCAAACAATTTTAATCTGCCAGGAAGTTTATTGGCACACACTCTGCTGCACAGTGAATGTGTCATTCTGGAAACAAGCCCTAGGCTGTGGCTGAGCCATGTCTCCACCATATCCTTTCTTCCAGGAGTGCTATTTGTGGTGGCGCAGCAGGTATGAACAAATTTAAAGTTACTAATGTGACCTCTTCTCAAGGCACCACATTTTATAAAATCTGTCCTGTGTTTATGCGGTTTATTGCTTCTTCTGTGTGTATCGAGCCTGTTAGTTTACTCCGAATGCTCATAGTCTTTGGACAGACATTCTCTCTTCTCTTACATGTAGGCAGGCTATATTCAAGGGAGAAGTTAAACTGTATCCGCTGCTAAATAAGTGAAGCGCTTGCAATGAATAGAATGTATTGCCTAATACAGATTATCTCCTTACATAACTTTGATATCAAGTTATTCAAACAACTGGAATACGACCTTCTCAGTCTAAGGTTTGACATATATAATATTTATTGAACAAAACAGTCACTCTATCAAACATGATATAGCTGGCATTCTTTGCAGTGTAATGGGGTTTGTAGTATTCCTTGGCGTTCACACTTCTGGTGGCCTTTACAGGTAGTTACTGCTCCTTATCCTGCTCACTCCCATCGGCTACTGCGGCTATGTGCAAACACAGGTCGAGCGCACGGTATGGTCTTCCTTTACAACCTCTATTCCTATCTTGACATATGCGTACATCTTATGACGGGAATGAAACCATAGTGTAAGCGCAAAGCCGCGGTTACCCACCTTTAGCCATGAGATGCCGCACTGTCCTCTCTTCTTATCCCTACTTCAAACAACCTATTCAAATACTAAAACATCACTACAATGTTAACATAAAGTAGCTAGCGTAAACGTTCAGAGTTATAGTAAACACAGTTCAATTCTTTCAGATTTTAAGACACAGTTTTGTAACTATTTTACCCAATATATATAGTCTGTATTCACCTAGTACCTATACTGAGTCTTGTCTATCCCCCTCTTTCATATCAAAACCTTTTTGTGGATTATTTTCATTTCTCACTCACAAAATGTTTAAACAGTTCATTTACAACAATCACTGTTACCACATTATTTTAAAAATATATTTTTGACCAGCTGAAAAATGCTTCTGCCAGAGCACAGAAAAGGCAGATATGTTCTGACACAATTGTGGAACCAGCCGCCTCAACCCTCTTTCAGACTTCCTCACCAAAAATTTTGGTATGCAAACATATTCACGCACTTTTAGCACTAACTTTGTAAATACTTGTCGACAGTTCAGCCGTCATAGTGAGAAATGTCATCTCACTGTCAGTGTCTATATATCTCTCTGTCCGTTTGTTTGCTGTATCTTCCACTGCCGCTTTCTGTCTGTGTCAAACTTTCAATATCTTCATCCCTTTCTCTTGCAATTCGTCACCGCTGTCTGTTTGTCACTTTCGTCTTCTCTCTGCCCCACTGACGTCCCACACACTTCCTGTCCTGTTGCCAGTATCCTTTCTTTCTCACTTAGTTGGCTTTCACTGTCTTCAATCATGATTGTCTCCTTTACACATATGTCCATGGGGATGGTTTGCTTGGGGTTTGACCCGTAGACCGGAAAACTTTAGCACGCGGGTACTGGGGATGGGAAAAATTGGACAAATTGTTTTGTGCTGTAGTATTGGGGAACCACACACTCATGCTTTTTTATGGTCTCCGTTTGTCTGTTTCCCACTGTTTTCTCTTTTGCTCCAGTTGCTACTACCTGCATCTGTCTTAGTTTGTTGTTGCCACTGTTCCTGACTTCCGACATCTCGTTTTGCTTCCCGCTGCTGTTTTCATGCATATGCCTTTCTCCTGAACTGACACTTTCTCTGTTCCATCATATATGGCGCTCTCTGCCCGTTGCACTGTCTCTGTCCTACTCACATTCAGCTGAAAAAAGCGTGAATATGTTTGCATGCCAAAATTTTTGTGGAGGAAGTCGGAATGAAGATTGAGGCGGCTGGTTCCACACTTTTGTGTCAGAGAACATATTCGCCCTTTCTGTGCTCCGGCAGGAGCATTTTTTCAGCTGGTTCCCGTCTTTTTCCTGTTACATCAGAGTGTACTGTTTATATAACATGAAATCAATGTTGAGTAAAATTTGGATAGTATTTTATATACCTTGATACATTTGTACAAATGTCAGACCAAGTTGACTATGTAGTAGTTTACTTTCTAAAAAGAGCTCCACATTCAGATGATTGCTAAACACGCTTAACTATTTCAAAGAACATTTTTAAACATTATCAATATCCATCAAAAACATGTAAATATTTTAGACTCTAGCTGAGAATTTAGTTTAATTATCATGAAATAGCAACATCATATAAAAGTCGTTCATGTTGAACCAACCATTACGATGACGAATTTTGCGCGACCAGTGGCCTGAAAGACTTGAATGTTAATGAAATATAAAGGGATTAATAACAACACTGCATATTTGTCATGAATATGTGCAGTAACTTAGAATCTACAGACCTCAGTAATGGATAGTTGACGCGGTGGAGTAGCCGAGCGGTCTAAAACGTCTCGCTGCGGAGCACGCAGTTTCTTGCCATGGAGGTTAGAGTCCTCCCTGGGGCATGGGTGTGTGTGTTGTCCATAGGTTAGTTGACCTAGGTTTAAGTAGTTCGTAAGCTACGGACTGATGACCACGCAGTTTGGTCAGATAGATTTACAAACATTTGAACGTTTTTTAATGGACAGTTATTGGAAAACCTTTCAAAGCTTTCTGGAATCATAATATTAGAACACATTGTAAAAAAGTTCGACGATTTGCCATGAATAGAAGTGTAGATTTGCCAATGCACACAGTTGGATCTTTTGATACCAAAAATTATTATTTTTGTAGCATATCACAATAACGAATGCACATTTCCAAAAACGGGATACGGATTTTCCAGATAAACGCCTAAACAACATACATATAACATTTTAGTCATTTCCTATTCCTCAAGATATGTTACCTCACAATCAGAAAAAGCGTTTTCTAACCCTTTACTGTCATGTGCTATCAATCACGGACCAATATCTCAAGAACCACATAATATAAAATTCTGCTGCAAACTTTAAATGAAATTTTGATATGTTATCTACATTTCATACGCAGCTATGTGTAACCTAAAATCAACCATACGAGCAGTTCACGAAATGTGATTTTATCTCTGCATAGTCCTTAAAATATGTTGTGATAGTTCACTAAACCGGATGCTGTTTATTAACTGATTTGCTCAATTTGGATGGGCTCCAGGAAGTGTGTAACTTTGAAAATTTTGACGATGTACTGTATGATAGCTATAGTATACCCATTTTTCTAATAAGTAAACAAATGTTCAAATGTTTGTAGAGCTTATGGGACTTAACTACGGGATCATCAGTCCCTAAACTTACAAATACTTATGAACGACCTTATACTAAAGGCGGCACAAACATCCATGCCAGAGGGGGGGGGGGGGGGGGGAGATTCAAACCACCTTACCGGCAACGGCCATGCAGACTGTGACTTGCAGGCTGTTCGGCCACTGCGACTGGCACACAAATGATCACTAGGCCAAGATCTATCCAGAACACTTTACCCCTTCTCTCTGAGATGAATAGAACCTGAGAATTGGGCAAATTCGCACGCGCCATTTACGTATATATTAATATAGCTAATAATCTCTTTCCTCTAACAATGATTCAAGTAGCTACAACACATGCGACCCCAACAGGGGACTTCATTTATTTATTTTTAAATTATAACTTATTCTGAGTTTGGAATATGTGTTATATTCTGTGTATTATTGCCCACTCAATTAACAATAAAGTAAATAATCATCCATTCAATCACTGCTTTGCTTGTCCTCAACGTTTTTCTTATACTACCAAGATGTGATAAAATGTACACAGGAACAGGATTCACAACAACAGCATCATGCTTCAAACAAAGAGCTCTTTTTTAACCATATAAGGTAAGTCTTACCATAGACTTCCTATCTGTAAGAACTTCCATCAATTTGGAACAAAAGATGCAGGCACTCATTCATGCACCTGATGAGAGTATTATTGACCACACATACTTATGCACGTGGCACTTCGTACCACCACTTTACTCCCCTTCTTGCAAGATTATGACGGTTAGCAGGAACTTTGTCTAGCCTAACCCTATTGTAGATCAGATCATTTACATAGCCACCCAATCTCCTCGCGGCACAGCCTGTCGTCAGATCTGGCCACTTCCATCTAACTCTCCACTTACTTTGATTCTCTGTACCTGTATAGAAAATCACATTGCAGGTGATGCCTTCTTTTGCCCCTCAACATCTCTTACTACCACCTCTCTTCCATTTTAGTGTTCCCATTGGCATGGACCTTACCTGTGCTTTCACCTTGCATTATTTCTCCTTGCCCCTTACATTCATGACGAGAGAGCACATTCCACTCAAGGGCGTTCCCTTGAGTAGGGAACGAGAGGGAAAAGGAAAGGATGAGGGTTTTACGGGAGTGGGTAAGGAGTCATTCCAGTCTCGGGAGAGGAGAGACTTACCTTGGGGGAAAAAGGATGGGTAAACAAACACGCACTTTTAAAATTTAAAACTAACGAAGGTTGAGACCAGATGGACAATGGGAAGAGAATATGTTAAAGGACAAGTTCCCATCTCCAGAGTTCTGAAAGGTTGGTGTCAGTGGGAAGTATTCAGATAACCCGGACAGTGTAACACTGTGCCAGGATGTGCTGGCTGTGCACCGAGGCGTGTTTAGCCACAGGTTGATCCTCATTACCAACAAACACTGTCTGGCTGTGACTATTCATGCGAGTGGACAGTTTGTTGCTGGTCATTCCCACATAGAACGCTTCACAGTGCAGGCATGTCAGTTGGTAAATCACGTGGGTGCTATCGCAAGTGGCTCTGCCCTTGATCGTGTACACCTTCCGGGTTACGGGACTGGAGTAAGTGGTGGTGGAAGGGTGCATAGGACAGGTTTTACAACAGGGGCGGTTACAAGGGTAGTAGGCAGAAGGTAGGGAAGGTGGTTTGGGGATTTCATAGGGATGGACTAGGAGTTTAGGTGGGCGGCGGAAAGACGCTCTCGGTGTCATGATGGATGGATCTCATTTTGGGGCACGATTTAAGGAAGTCATATCCCTGCTGGAGAGCCACATTCAGAGTCCGCTCCAGTCCTGGAAAGTATCCGGTGACAAGAGGGGCACTACCGGGGTTCTTCTGTGGAAGGTTCTGGGTCTGGGGGGATGAGGAAGTGATTGGCAGTTTGCTTCTGTACCAGATTAGGATAGCTGCGGGATGTGAAAGCTGTTATTAGGTATTGATTCAGATATTTGGGACTGGAGCAGACTCATTTGCCACGAAGACCTAAGCTGTAGGCAAGGGAACATTTTGATGTGGAATGGATAGCAGCTGTCATAATGCAGGTACTGTTGTTTATTGGTTGGTTTGATGTGGACGGATGTGTGAAGTTGGCCATTGGACAGATGAGGTCGACATTGAGGAAAGTGGCATGGGATTTGGAGTTGTACCAGGTGAATTTGGTGGGACCAAAGGAGTTGAGGTTGAAGAGGAAATTCTGAAGTTCTTCTTCACCGTGAGTCCAGATCATGAAGATGTCATCAATGAATCTGTACCAAATTTTGGGTTGACAGGCTTGGGTATCCAGGAAGGCTTCCTCTAAGCGTCCCATAAATAAGTTTGCGTATGAGGGGGCCATCCTGGTTTCCATGGCTGTTCTTTAGTTGTTGGTACGTCTGGCCCTCAAAAGTGAAGAAGTTGTGGGTTAGGATGAAGCTGGCTAGGTTAATTAAGGAAAGAGGTTTTAGGTTGGAAAGTGGGTGGTCGGTGTCAAAGGAAATACTCGATCACAGCGAGGCCCTGGGCATGTATAAGGAAGTAGCATCAGTGGTTAAGTGTGTGTTTTGTGGTAAATTTAGAAAAATTACACTGTTTAATGTGATTGAATCATTGTAATATTTTTGCGATCATAGTCATTTGAAAATGACACCTTAGTGCACAGAAACTAATAGTGCATTGGTAGTTAGATGGAAGTAAATTAAAAAAATGTTTTCTAAGAAGCGACTGTGGCTTAGGAACATATTTTGCGTGTTTCCTATATTAGTTATATGTGACAATAACTGTAATGATGTATATAAATTACAGTTATTGTCACATATAACTGCTATAGGAAATGCGCAAAAATCTTCCAAAGCCACAGTCGCTTCTTAGAAAAAAACTTTTTAATTTACTTCCATATAACTACCAATGCACTATTAGTTTCTGCGCACTATGGCGTCATTTTCCTATGCCTAAGATCACAAAAATATTACAATGATTCAATCACATTTAACAGTGTAATTTTTCTAAATTTATACAAAACAAAAAAAAAAAATAAAAAGCCCAGATAATTTAGAGCATGAATGCCCTGTGTTCAGCTGTGGCCACACTTGTTTCATCCTTCATCATCATAAAGAATGAAACACTTGCCAACAGCTGAACACGGATCATTCAGGCTCTGAATTTAATTCAATATGTAACTGATTCTGAACATATCCAGCTGGGTATATGTGAATCCCTATACAGAGGAACCCTCGCGAAATTGGCATAGGTTTCTCTACATATTTACAACTTTGGAATAATTGGACTATAACACTCCAGGTCCTAGGATTTTTATCTGTCACTTTCCACTTCTTTCACCTCTGGCACTAATGTTCATGTGAAATATACCGAGTAGCACCGTGGTTCGGAACCCACGTTAAACTGTAGGTCCCCCTATAACTGGCTGGGTAAGTCAGTTCGAAGGTCGGAGGAAGGCAATGGCATACCACCTCCAAACAGGACCGTGCCGAGTAAAGCACTGTGGTGTTCAAACCAATCTTCAGATTGATGACTGCTTTACTTACTTTAACACTGAATAAGACTGGCCACTTGAAAATTCAAACAATTGTACAATATTTTTGAAAAATGTTTTGTACACATTAAATGACTTAATTGTGACTGTACAAAAATGTAGGACATATTGTTTCAAAAAATTTTTCAATGTTTGTAATCCTAAGGGACCAAACTGCTAAGGTCTTCGGTCACTAGTCCCTTCAATCCACTTTAATTTATTATAAGGACAGCACACACACCCGAGGGAGGACTCGAACTTCTGGTGGGAGCAGCCACGTACTCCATGATGTTGTGCCCCAGATCACACGATCATTCCCATGCAGCGCACATCATTTGGTAAATTATCAAACTTTTCACTGTTTAATGTAGTTGAATCATTGTAACATTGTTTTTAATCATAGTAACTTAAGAATAAAGCCATAGTGGGTTGTAACTAGTAGTGCATTGGCAATTAGATAGAAGTAAATTAATTTGACAAATGAAGACGATTTTTAATGTTTCCAACACTCCGATGCTGTCTACTGTTCGCTGATGTTGGGCTTCCACCCACACAGCCATAGTACACACCTCCTGCCGATCCTAACGACCAGAGCACAAATCATCAACTTACTCTGGGCGAACAGTACAGTAACTGGAGTAGCTGTGTCATTACCAATCGGTGCAGAAATTGGAAAAACAGTGTTTTCTAAAAGGTCACCCAATTATGGATCAGAAACAAGCAGTTAGTAAGTAAGAGTATGTTGCGCTAAGTGTGATATTCCCTAAAACTTAAAATCAGACTTCCTGTATTTGTGTTGTACTGAATCAATATCTTATTCATTCTTTGTAAAGTTGCTATGCAAAACGAAAGTTTCCAAGAAAGCTTCCACGATCAACAAAATTACATTTGAAACTTCATGGCAGATTAAAATTGTGGGCCAGAAACAGGATCGAACCTGGGACCTTTGCCTTTCGCTGGTAAGCACTGTACCATCTGAGCTATTCTGGCAGGCTTCACGGTCCATTCACAAAACTTTACTTCTGCCACTACCTCGCACCGTAGTTTCCAAACTTCACAGAACTTCTCCTGTGAAACTATCTACATTTACATAGATACTCTGCAAATAACATTTAAGTGCCTGGCAGAGGTTTCATTAACCGCTTTCATAACCTTTTATCTACCATTCCTTTCTCTAATAGCGTGCAGGAAGACAGAACACCTAAATCGTTCAGTTTCAATCTGATTTCTCTTATTTTATTGGGATGGTCATGTTTTCCTATGTGGGTGGGTGCTAGCAAAATATTTTCACATTCAGAAGTAAGATTCTATGATTGAAATTTCGTAAATAGATCTCACCGCAACGAATAACGTCTTTGTTTTAGTGATTTCCACCTCAAATTGTGCAACATTTCCGTGACGCTTTCCCTCCTGTGACGTGATAAAACAAAACAAATTGCCCTTCCCTGAACCTTGTCTATGTCTTCTGTCAGTCCCACCTGGAGAGGACCCACAAGTGTGATGTAGGCAGTCTCTTTGGTGGAGCTGTTTCATCTTCGAAGCGTTCTGCCAATGAAACGTAACCTTTGGTTTGCCTTCTCCACAATATTTTCTTTGTGTTCTCTCCAGTTTAAGTTGTTCATAATTGTAACTCCTAGGTATTTGGTAGAATTTATGACCTTAATATTTGACTGAGTTATCGTGTAACTGAAGTTAGACACATGACCACTTATAGAAATCCGTTTTTCTTCACACTTTCCATTATTTAATGTTAATTGCCAATTTTCGCACCATGTAGAAATTTTGTATAAATCGCTTTGCAGTTGCTTTTGATCCACTGTTGACTTCACTAACTGATAAACAACAGTATCATCCATGAACAGTCTAAGGGAGCTATTCAGATTGTCTCCTAAATCATTTATAAACACAAGGAAGAGTAGGGGACGTATAACGCTTCCCTGGGAAACGCCAGATATCACTTATGTTTTACTCGATGACTTACCATCAATTACTATGAACTGTGTCCATTCTGATAGGAAATTGTGTATCCAATTGCACAATTGGGGCGATATTCCGTAAGCATGCTCCACAGTCCGTACACAAAACTTTATTTCTGCCAGGACCTCACCTCCTACTTTCCAAACTTCAACAAAGTTCTCCTGTGAACCTTTCAGGACTAGCACTCCTCATTCTGGAAACGTCCCTTAGGCTGTGGCTAAGCCATGTCTCCACCCCCATCCTTTCTTCCAGGAGTAAAGTTGCGATGATGGACTGTGAAGCGGTTTGGAATAGTACAGATGCTAGAGTGCTTGCCGTGAAAGTCAAAGGTTGCAGGTTCAAATTCTGGGTACAGCACTCAATTTTAATCTGCCAGGAAGTTACATATCAGTGCACACTCTGCTGCAGTGTGGAAATTTGATTCTGAAAATTACACTTGACTGTGTTTCAAGAGGAATTTCTACCACCATGAAAATCCTTTGTATCTGATGTGTGGAAAAACGCCATTGAAATTTCTAATTTTCTCCAATAACTGGAAAATCAAAATGTGTAGCTTCAAATGAAACTATTTAAAATGGGTAGGAGTACCATTTCTTAGTGTCTAGGATAAGAATCAGATAAACAGTTTACTGAAAACATCTGAAAACATCTGAAGGCACCAGCCTGAACATAGCCCTTGAAATTTTTTTTTATATATCGAAATTCTTTAGCTTTATTTACATATGAGTACACAATAGCTCTTTTATCTTCCAAACAATCAAAACAATAAACAACTTTTATTTATTTTTATTGCAAATCACTGACAAAAAAGAGCAAGAAGCAATTAAATGGAAGCATATCACACAAAGTAAAATTACGTTATGTTAATTACAGGGATTTTGCATTTTTAAACTCACAATTACATGCTGCCTGTAAATAAAACTTAATTATTCTAATGGTAAGATTCTTTCGGTCTCTCCCTTCCTCACCATCTCTCTCTCTCTCTCTCTCTCTCTCTCTCTCTCTCTCTCTCTCTCTTTTTTCTTCAGATCGTCTGGGGGAGGGGGAGCATGTGCCCCTGTGCCCCCTCCCCTGAATCGGCCCTTGTATCCAGGCACACTTCCCTTCCAACCCAAATTCTCATCTTGTACACCATGCCCATTAATTTCTTTTGCTCGCAGCCTATACTGGATTGTGTGTACTTTGCCATTGGATTTATTTCAGTGCCCTGAAACAATAGAAATGTTTAAATATTTCTAATTTGCTGAAATATTCTATCTCCCAGCATATAGCTAACATCTCATTCATTTGAAGTGAATGAATGTTTACTTAGGGTTCTATCAATAATGGAGAATAGGTAACAACTCAGTGTAAAGAGGCTTGCTGAGCTGCTGACAGATACGAAAATAGATTACCACATTCACACAACTTAAATTTTTGGCCATGGGCCTTTTTTCCTATTCTTCCTAACTTTATTTATTTTTTGCTAACTATTTTTTTCCTAACTTTATTTTTCCTTATTATTCTTATCATTTCAAATCCCCCCCACTCCCTCTCCACACTCCTCTACACCTCCCTTTTATCCTTTCCCACCCTTTCACTTCACTGTATTCATTGCCACAATTCAAATTCTCACCTATCAAAGCCTTTAAATTCCATCATGCAATGCAGAATTTTCCATCCCCACCTCTACCGAACATCCTTCCCCCTCCACTCCCCACCCACCTCATTTACAGTCTAGCTTGTGTTGCTGGAGTGGCCAGACATGATAGTTTTGTGTGTGTGTGTGTGTGTGTGTGTGTGTGTGTGTGTGTGTGAGTGAGTGATTGCATGAATGTATATGTTTCTTTTTCTGATGAAGGCGATGGCCTAATATGTAAGTTGTGTGAATGTGATTATCAATTTCGTGTATGTCAGCAGCTCAGCTAGCCTCTTTACCATGAGTTGTTACCTATCCTCCATTATTGATATTCCTATCGGGTTTTCCATTGTTAAAATTTTACTTAGGTCTCTAGACATATAAGCCATTGGTAACACGTTATTTAGCTTTCCTTGACTAAGTACAGCTCCAATTGATTTCCAGTTATAAAGTTCTTGGTTCAGCAGAAGTTGAGACAGAAAATCGGAATGGGGACTTTGAATATATTTAGCACAAATTTCCTAGTCATGTCATAGTATTACATGGACATTTCAACTTACCGAATATAGAATGGGAGACTCAAATATGTAAGATGGATGAGAGACAAAAGATTTGAGCAAAATTGTTCTAAGTATTTTACCTGAAAATCAGCTTCAGCAGTTAGAGAACCAGATTTTGGAGATATCTTACACTTGCAAATGATGATTAGACCAGAACTTTTCACCTCGTGCAGTGCAGAACACAGAATGTGTCTTCATAAGGCCATAACAGTGTCACTGAATTCAACTGTAATTGTGAATATCAAGAAAGGTAGGAAGATCTTTCTGTTTAGCAAAAGTAACAAGAGACAGATTTCAGAGAACATGGTTCACAGGATGGTTTAATCTCCAGCACTGATAGTGCTGAGCATCACTGGACAAAGTTCAAGAGAGTATGCAATACACTTTGGTCAAATATGTGCGGAGTAAAATTATGAGAGACGGGAAAGATCCACTTTTTCTCAACAGCCAAGTTATAAAACGCTACAAAAGCAAATAACTTCACTGCAAATATGAACATAGCTAAAGTTTTGCAGAGAAGCAAAAAATATAATATGCTAAAATCAGCATAAAGGAGGGCCATGGCGACAACTTCAAAAGTAAAGTCCTTTGTCCAGAATTGATAAAAAGCCTAAAGAGGTTTGGTCTTTTCTTAAATTGGTAAATGGTATCAAACCATACACCCAGATAAACTGAGTCTGTAATTGTGTTGAAACATAGGCTATCACACACAAGGCCAAAATACTAAATGTCTTTTCCCAATGCTTTTTCAAGAGTAATTTTGAAGTAGTTAGTCTTATAAACTGTTGTATGGAGGACAAGATTGCAGACATTGAAATAAATGACTGGGAGATAGAAAAGCAAATGAAATGACTCTACACAGGTAAGGCCACTAGATCTGTTGTGATAACAAATCAATTTTTATTTCAGAACTTGTCCCTTTCTCATAGCAATGTACTATAGGTCTCTTAGAGCACAGCATCCCTACTCATATGGAAGGTGCACAGATAATACGAATAGTGTGTTGCTCAAAACTATATCTCTGACATGTTGCAGAATTTTGGAACATGTTTTATGATTTAGTATTATGACATTTCTGGAGACTGGAAATCTCCTCTTTAGGAATCTATATGGATTCTTAAAGCAGTGATCATGTGAAACTGAGTTTGTACTATTCATCTACAAGACTCGAAGGATCCCAGGTTTCTTGACTTTGCCAAGGCATTTGATATGGTTGTGCACTGTAACCTAACGAACAAAATAAGAATGTATGGAATATCAGATGAACTTTGTGAATGGTATGTGAATAATACAGTATAGATAACAACTCACTGTAAAGATAATCACTTGAGATGTTGAAAGGCATGTAAAACAGACACTCACATTCACCCAGAGCTTGCATCTGAAAAACAAAACCACTCACAATCACTCAGAGAGAACTACACACACATGACCACCATCCTGGCTTCTCCACTGCTACAAGCATCTTGACAGTGAGTGAGAAGGGCAAGAGAGAGGAGTGGAGGGGGAGTAGCAGGGAAAGGGTGGGGATGATTTTTAATTGCTCTGATGGGTGGGAATGAGAGTTGTAGCATGGAATGCAGTGAAGGGAATGGGTGGGAGAGGATAAAAGGGAGGTGTGGAGGTATTAGTTGGGAGGAAAGGGGCAGATTTAAAATGATATAACTAACTCCCATGAACCACAGACATTGCCGAGGTGGTGTGGCTTGCATGCCTCAACAATACAGATAGCCGTACCATAGGTGCAACCACAGTGGAGGTGTATCTGTGGAGAGGCCAGACAAACGTGTGGTTCCTGAAGAGGGGCAGCAGCCTTTTCAGTATGTAGCTACGTAGACTTTCCCGGCGTATTAATTGACCAAATTCTTCACGGGTTTCCAGCCGGATCATTCTGTCATCTGAACACAATATTTCCGCGGTCCAGCTGGCCGCCATCATCAGGTGAGGAAGCTAAGCTGCTCTCGCCGTGACCTGATGATGGCGGCCAGCTGGACTGCGGAAATATTGTGTTCAGATGACAGAATGATCCGATTGGAAACCCGTGAAGAATTTAGCCTTTTCAGTAGTTACAGGAGCAACAGTCTGGATGATTGACTGAGCTGGCCTTGTAACATCATCTAATGTGGCTTTGCCACACAGCTGCTGCGAACGGCTGAAAACAAGGGGAAACTACAGCTGTTACCTTTCCCGAGGACATGCAGCTCTACTGTATGAACATATGATGATGGCATCCTCTCGGGGTAAAATATTCCGGAGGTAAAATAGTCCCCCATTCGGATCTCCAGGCGGGGACTACTCAGGAGGATGTGATCATCAGGAAAGACAGCACTGGCATTCTACGTATTGGAGCGTGGAATGTTAGATCCCTTAATCAGGTTGGGAAGCTAGAAAATTAAAAAAGAGAAATGGATAGGTTGAAGTTAGATATAGTGGGGATGGAAGTTCGGTGGAAAGAGGAACAGGATTTCTGGTCAAGTGAGTACAGGATTATAAAAACAAAATCAGTTGGCGGTATTACAGGTGTAGGTCTGATAATGAATAAGAAAATAGGAATGCGTGTAAACTACTATGAGCAACGCAGTGATCGCATTATCGTAGTCAAGGTTGATAAGAAGCAAACACCGACCACAGTAGTACAGGTTTATACTCCAACTAGCTATGCCGATGGTGTGGAGGTCAAAGAAATATGAGGAGCTAAAGGAAATTATACAGACAATTAAGGGAGAGGAAAATTTTATTGTTATGGGAGACTGGAATTCGGTAGTAGGACAAGGAAGGGAAGGTAAGATAGTAGGTGAATATGGTCTGGGCAAAAGGAATGAAAGAGGAAGCCACTTGGTAGAATTTTGCATGGAACATAATTTAGTTATAACAAACACCTGGTTTAAGAATCACAAAAGAAGGTTGTATACGTGGGAGACACCGGGAGGTACCAGATAGATTTTATAATGGTAAGACATAGATTTCGGAACCAGGTTTTAAAGTGTAAGATATACCCATGGGCAGATATAAACTCAGACCATAACTTATTGTTCATGAATTGTAGGGTGAAACTGAAAAAACTGCAGAAAGGTAGGAAAATAAGGAGATGGGACCTGGATAAACTGAAGGAACTTGACGTTCTTGAGAATTTCAGAGGGAGGTTTAGGCAACAATTGACAGAAACCGGGGGGGGGGGGGGGGAATATAACATATAACAGTAGAGGAGGAATGGGTAGCATTGAGAGATGAAATAGTGAAGGCAGCAGAGGGTAAAATAGGTAGGAAGGCAAGACCTACAAAACATCTGTGGATATCACAGGATATACTAAATTTAGTCGATGAAAGGAGAAAATATAAAAATGCAGTAAATGAAACAAGCAAAATGGAGTACAGACGACTAAGAAATGAGATTGACAGGAAGTGCAAAATGGCTAAGCAGGAGTGGCTAGAAGGCAAATGCAAGGATGTAGAAGAATGTATAAATAGGGGAAAATAGATACTGCCTACAGGAAAATAAAAGAGATATTTGGAGATAAGAAAAACAGCTTTATGAATATCAAGAACGCAGATGGAAAGCCAATTCTCGGGAAAGCTGAAAGGTGGGAAGAGTATATAGAGAGGCTCTATGAAGGAAATGAACTTAGAGGCAATATTGTAGGAAGGGGAGAAGAAGTAGATGAGGATGAAATAGGAGATACTGAGAGATGAATTTGACAGAGCACTGAAGGACCTAAGTCGAAACAAGGCCCCTGGAGTAGATGAGATTCCCTCAGAGCTACTGAAGTCTCTGGGAGAACCAGCCATGACAAACCTGTTTCACCTGGTGTGTAAGATGTATGAGACAGGCGAAGTACCCTCAGACCTTAAGAAAAATATTATAATCCCAATTCCAAAGAAATCACGTGCAGACAGGTGTGAAAACTACAGAACCATAAGTTTAATAAGTCATGGTTGCAAAATATTAACACAAATTATTTACAGACGGATGGAAAAACTGGTAGAAGCCAACCTCGGGGAAGATCAGTTTGGGTTCAGGAGAAATGTAGGAACACGGGAGGCAATATTCACTTTACGACTTATCCTAGAAGATAGATTAAGAAAAGGCAAACCTACATTTCTAGCTTTTGTAGATTTGGAGAAGTCTTTTGACAATGTTGATTGGAATAAACTCTTTCAAGTTCTGAAGCAAGTAGGAGTGAAATATAGGGAGTGTAAGATTATTTACAACCTGTACAAAAACCAGGCAGCAGTTGTCAGAGTTGAAGGGCATAAAAAGGATGCAGTGGTTGGGAAGGGAGTAAGACAGGGTTGTAGCCTTTCTCCAATGTTATTCAATTTGTACATTGAGCAAGCTATAAAGGACAGCAAGGAGAAATATGGAGAAGAATTAAAGTTCAGGGTGAAGAATTAAAAACATTGTGTTTTGCCAACGACATAGTAATTCTGTTAGAGACCTGGAAGAACAGTTGAACGGAATGGACAGTGTGCTGAAAGGTGCATATAAGATGAAGATTAACAAGAGCAAAACGAGGGTAATGGAGTGCAGTCTAAGAAAATCAGGTGATGCTGAAGGAATTAGATTAGGTAACGAAACAATGAAGGAGGTAGATGAGTTTTGTTACTTGGGCAGTAAAATAACAAATGATGGTCACAGTACAGAGGATATAAAATGCAGAATGGCAATGCGAAGAATAGCATTCCTGAAAAAGAGAAATTTGTTAACATTGAATATTGATTCAAGCCTAAGGAAGTCCTTTCTGAAGGCATTTGTGTGGAGTGTTGCTTTGTATGGGAGTGAAATATGGACGATAAGCAGTGCAGACAGGAAGAGGATAGAAGATTTTGAAATGTGGTGCTACAGAAGAATGCTGAAGATTAGGTGGGAGACTCACGTGACTAACGAGGAGGTACTGAACAGAAATGGGGAGAAAAAGAATTTTTGGCATACCTTGACTAAAAGAAGGGATCGGTTGATAGGACATATTCTTAGACATCAAGGAATTGTGAATTTAGCATTGGAGGGAGGTGTGTGTGTGTGGGGGGGGGGGGGGGGGGACACCACAGAGGAAGATCAAGAAATGGATACAGTAAGCAGATTCAAACAGATGTAGGTTGCTGTTCTTATGTGGAGTTGAAGAGACTTGCTCAGGATAGGGTATTGTGGAGAGCTGCATCAAACCAGTCTCTGGACTGAAGACCACAACAACAACTACTACTAATAAAAAATACATTATATGTGAATTTCTCAGAGAGATCATGTGAATGTGTGGGTTTCTTTTTCTGATGAAGACCTTGGCCAAATATTTAAGTTGTGTGAATGTGATTGTCTATTTTTGATTCCTGGCAGCAGCTCAGTGAGCCTCTGTATGGCGAGTTGTTATCTATCCCCCATTATTGATATTCCAATCGGAGTTAAAATAACATTGTAAATAAAAATAAAGTAATGGGTAACACACAGAAGAAAGACATGAATTGCAGTGATACAGGGTAATGAGTGGAGAAGGGAAGAAATATTAGGCATAGGATGTAGGGATGATAAGTTGTCTTATGTTGAGGTCAGCTTCATTGCAGGACCATAGAATTTGTGGAAGGGACAAGTCCCATCTGTGCATTTCACAAGAGATTGTGGTGGAGAGGAGGATCTAGATTGGCTCAGGTAGTAAAGCAACCATTGAAATCAAATGTTTTGTGCTCAGCCATAGCTGTACCATAGGGTGGTCCATCTCGATTTTTGCCAGTTGGATGGTGGCCATTATAACCAAACTGCCAGTTTGGCCTGGACTGTGGTATCGAGTGGTTCAGTGGAGTTTAATTTCATATAAATGCGAATAGCAAAAGACTAAATCGGGTGTATGTCCTCAAATATAAAGTGTGGCTACAAATGCTACTTGTGATTTTGATAATAAGGAATGTTCATTATGGCATCCTTACGAAAAATGTTATACAGAATCTTCTAGATAGCACAAGAACAATTATGCTACTAATGGAAAAACAAGAACTAGATAACCCCTCAGGTACTCAGCATTAATTTGCTGAGTACAGGCTTGGCGAACCCGGGATCCTGAGCTGGGGATTGGTAGGCGTCATCAGTCCTCTAGACACTGTAACCTCTGGGCACACTTCAGCGACCACCGTATGGCGCGGCAGTGAAATGTTGTGTGTACAAGGGAATGGGGATCTTGGCTTGACCGCCCGGGTCGCGAGGATGGTACAAACCTCTATAAAAAATCCTTCAATGCCAAGGTGTGCTACGTGCTGATGGAATGCATGGCTGTTGAAGTAGAACAGTCGCTAGCAAGCAACCTCTTGGGATACTGTTGCACCTCAGTTGTATAAGGCTTACCTAGGCAAGCGGGGCTCTGTCTAAGGGGTACCAACACCCAATCAAAAAAAAAAAAAAAAAAAAAAAAAAAAAAAAAAAAAAAAGAGGGCTGAGGTACCCAGTTCTCTGAATTTAGGTTCTAGAAAAAAAAATTGCAGAGTAACAGAACACCGGCTGTTAACCAGAATGTGTTTCTTGTCATGAAGAGAAAGGAAGGTTTGTTTGAGAAGGTATCGCCCTTCTATATCAACAAAGATCTCAAAGGAATTGTTGGTACCTTGAAGTCAGTAAAGCAGTTGTGGAATGGCACCCTGTTGGTGGAAACATCAACTTCCCAACAGGCGTCCAAACTACAAACAGCAAAGAGTCTTGGGGAATATCAAATCACGACAGAGCTACACAGTACTCTCAATTATAGCAAGAGCTTAGTCTCCTATAGAGATCTAATTGACATTGCAGTGGATGAACAGAAGGAAGAATGGTCTGCAGAAGTAATAGTCGATGTTCAGAATAGGAAGAAAAGGGTGGATAGAGAACTCGTCCCATCTGAGTTCTTCATCCTCACTTTCAATAGCCCTCGACTACCTGAGCATGTTAAGGTGGGTTTTCTGCCCTTAAATGTACGGCCCTACATCCCTAACCCCATCCTCTGTTTTAAGTGCCAGCACTCTGGGCACACCACCTTGGGATGCAAGGGAGAAGCTACCTGTGGCAAATGTGGGAAAGTAGCACATGATGGGTTTGACTGTACTCCACCTATGACCGGAGTCAACTGTTCAGGTGACCACCCAGTCTGGAGTAGGGACTATGCAGTCTACCTTCAGGAGGAGACGATACAGAAAATAAAAACAACTCAGTGTCTCTCCTATGCAGAGGCCAAGAAGACCTTCAAGGCCATGCAACCTGCTGCGTTTACCATCTCCTTTGCTTCAGTAGTGCAAAAGCCAGTTGCCAGGGCTGGAGCCTGCACACAAACAGAGGTTGTCAGTGTAGGCACTGACACATGCACTTGCCAGTGCATGTGTAAGGCTGTGGAACCTGCATCTTCCATAGCCTCACTGACAACAGCTGACAAATATACAGATACTGCCTTTGGAGAGCCTGTGGTACTTCTTACTGCAGAACTCGCCATCACCGCCGCCGCCACCGCCACCACCACCATCACCACCACCACGGTTGCAACCACATGCTCTGTATCCATCACCAAGCCACCTAAACCAAAGAAGGTTACCAGCAAATTGCTGTCACAGGAAAAAACAGCCATGAACCTTTCAGACTACGTTGAAGTTATCCCACCTGATCCTTCATCTGACCCAGCTCCAGATCTTATGGAGCTGGATATCCCTCAGGGGCAACCCTCTCACCCCAATTCTGGACCTCCACCATGTACAGTGTCTCAGTCTCGGAAGAAAGAGTGGGTAAAGATCCAACCTCCCTGATAAATGGCCCCAGTACTTCAGTGGAACTTGCAGGCTTTCAGGACGCATGTGGAGGAGTTCCGTTTATTGACTCAGGGTGGACCTATTTGTATATGCCTTCAAGAGACGAACTTTAAATCCACTGACAACCCTGAGATCCGTGACTATGTACTCCACAAGAATGATGATCCTACTGGAGAGAGAGCAAGAGGCGAAGTGGCAATTTTTACTAATACGGCTTATCACTCTGAGCCCCTCTCTCTCACCACACAGTTACAACTCATTGCAGTATCCGTATATGTGGGCCACCATTTGACAGTGTGCTCCCTCTATCTGCCACCTCATGACATGTTTGAAGTAGCAGTCCTCGAAGACCTTATGATGCAGCTGCCCCACCATTTCATCCTCTGTGGTGATTTTAATGCACACAATGTGCTTTGGGGCTCTGCCAGAACCTGCCCCAGGGATGGAGCAACCGAGAGGCTTCTCTTGTCATCGAGCACACATTTATTAAACACGGGACAGCTCACACATTTTTGTACTGCTACGGGGTCATTCTTAGCCAAAGATCTCTTGCTCTGTTCTCCAGACCTCGCCCACTCTACACTCTGGGTAGTGGTCGATGACCTGCATGGTAGTGACAATTTCACCATCTGGCTTCACCTGCCAGACAGAGCAGAACCTGAATGCAGGCCACCTCAATGGGTGATCAGTAAAGCCGACTGGACACTGTTCAGCCAACTCGCTGAGCTGGAAATTCGCGGCAATGTCCAGGAATGGGTGGACTGTATAATTCAAATGATACACAGTGTTGCTGTGCTGATGTGCTGATACCTCTATGCCACTGTCGTTAGGACGACCAAAACAGCAGCCTGTCCCTTGGTGGACTGCTGAGTGTCACTCATCAATTAGGGCCAGGTGTGCAGCTTTGTGTAGGTTTAAGAGTCGGCCAATTACAAACAATCTCACGGGCTTTTGGATGGCGAGGGCAAAATGTTGCCAAATTATATGAGAGAACTGAAAGAGATCTTGGCAACAGTTCCTGAGTACCGTTACCTGCTCCACTAAAAGTTCCACCCATTTGGTCGTCAGGTCACTTTCCTGACTCGTGGAGAGAAGCAATTTTAATCCCCCTTTTAAAAGCTGGGAAAGATCGCACATGCCCAAGTAGTTATCATAGTGTTGCCCTCACTAGTTGCATTGGAAAGACCTTAGAGTGGATGGTCAGCCACTGCCTTGTCTGGATGTTGGAATCCAGGCAGCTCCTTAGTCGCTTCTAATGTGGGTTCAGGAGATATCGTTCCACCTTCGATAACCTGGCCTCTCTGGAGGCGGCTATACAACAGGCTTTCCTGCACCGTCACTACCTTTTGGGTGTGTTTCTTGATATTGAGAAGGCCTATGATACTACTTGGAGGCATCTTATACTTAAGCAGCTTCACGAATGCGGATTTCGTAGTTGTCTTCTCATTTTTCTTTTGTCTTTCCTTTTTCCACGTTGGTGGCGTACTCTCTGACTGCTTTGAGCAGGAAAATGGTGTCTCTCAGGGTAGGATTTTAAGTGTGACGTTGTTTGCTATAGCCATTAACAGTATTACTTCTCTTGTGAAATGTCCTGTCCAGTGTTCACTATTTGTTGATGACTTCTCTGTCCTGTTCTTCCTCCAGCCTTGCAATGACAACTCATCAGTTGCAGCTCACTCTCAGATGGCTCAATGAATGGGCTTATAAGACTGGTTTTAAATTTTCAACCGAGAAGTCTGTGTGTGTCCTTTTTAACCGTTCATGTTCTATTTTTAACTTACCCGAACTGCGAATGAATTTTAAAGACACTGTGCATTTTCTGGGTTTCACATTTGACTGTAAACTTAGCCGGTTGCTACATCTTAAAGACTTGAAGAGGCATTGCCTCAAAGCACTAAGTGTTTTAAAGTGTCTTAGTCACACTTCATGGGGAGCTGACAGGACTTGTCTGCTACAGTTTTATAGAGCCTTTGTAAGATCCTGACTTGATTACGGCTGCACAGTGTAAGGGTCTGCAAGACCTTCCTACCTAAAAATTTTGGACGTGATGCACCATGAAGGGACTCGGTTGGCTACCGAGGCATTTCGTGGCCGGTATTGACAGGTGTCCTTGGCTTCCTCCGTGAAGGAAGATTTTATTCTCAGCTCTAGGACTCCCTTGGTCGGGGTGAGTGGGTTTGTGACTCTTGGCTGTTTGCAGGGTTTAGATCCTTCTCCCCCCCTCTCCCCAGGTCCCCCACTCTTTTACTTTTTAACGTTGTTTTATTTCTCCCTACTCTGAAGCTGTGATCTGTTAACCACTGTGCCATTAGTAACTTGTGGTTTAGAAGGTTGTCATCCCTTCCAGAGCTATGGCAGTGGACACTGTAGCTTTCGCTGCCCTAATTTGGTTTTAGTCTTGTCCGTGAGATGATTTTAATTCCTAGTGGAATGGTCTTTTAGCTTTCCCACATTTTTCGTTGGGTTCTGTAGCATGTACAATTCGGAGTTATTCCATCAACACACACAGTGACAGGTAATAAACTGTGGTTGGTTAAGCTAACTGTCCGACCATGGCGAACCTCCTGCCAGCCATTTAGGCATTTCAAAGTGAGACTGACACACCTCCACATTGGGCACAGACCTTTGGCCCGCAGCTTTTTATTCCATCAAGAGGATCCACTGATTTGTGATGCTTGTGATGTGCATATCACTATACACCACATTTTAATTGAGTGTATTTTATATTGTGCTGAGAGGGCAGCGGCTAAACTTGGTCATACCCTGCCCATTGCTTTAGCTGACTATGAGGCTAGTGAGATGAACATTTTACTATTTTGTGAATGTTCTCGACTCTGGCCTAAGCTCTTAGGCTGGAGGTTTTACTGTTACAGGATGGCTCGCTGATAACTTTAACATCAGAGCTCAGCTTACCTCTATACTCTGCCATTGTGTTTTAAGGTCTTCTAAGGTTGTATACCTCAGTCTGCCACCTTACACAGCTGATTTGCAATTGTGTATGTGCCTTTGTGCTGTTGCGAAGACCTACATCCTTCTATTGCCTGTTCTTATTTATTTACTGCCGTTTAATTATTTTGTCAGGGCACTAAAAACCTTGCTGTTGTGCACCGTAAACATTCTATCCTATCTAAGTACTAGATAAACCGAAATCTAATTTCAGATGTGACTGTGTTAAATAGCATTACTTTCATTGTCACTAAAATTTCACTAATTGAATATGGAAATATGTGTAGAAAGGGAATAAGAAGTGTTGAATGGGTTGATTGGACAGTCTTTGCATTGGGGTCAGGGATATGATCCCTGTGATTAGAGGCTGCGATTGGCAATGGTATAGGTAGGAGTAAGATGATGGGGAGGTTGGGTTGATTATGGAACACCAATTTTGAAGGGGGTTGGAAGGATCTTGCATGGGATGTCTCTCATTTCAGGACATGATGAGAGATAATCAAAGCTCTGATAATGGATGTGATTTATTGTTCTACTCCAGAGTGGTATTGAGTGACAAGAGGGATAATAATAATAATTTTTATTTGTACCGTAGATCAAAATCGTATAGTCATTTGTACATTGATATGGGATAGGCCAAGAAGAGAGTGTAATGTAAATAAGATACAAAGTTAGAATATAAGTTATAGAAGATACAGCATATTCAATGCAATACAAATCAGACAAAATTAAAATACAAATTTGTCCAAAAAATGGCATTTTGTAAAATACAACATGTGTGAAAAACAATACCTCTAGATTGCACAAAAGAATAGTTTTATTTCTAATTAAATGTAGGTATGTATTATGTACTGAGAAGCAGTAAACATAACCAGAATGTACAAAGTCCTTTGTGACACCTTTGAAATTTTGTATGAATTAAAACATTAGTGTATGAGATTATAGAAAAAATTACAGCTTTGTATCCAGAAATTCAGAAACATAGTAGAAGCAATAGTTTGCTAGGAGTTTTTTCAGTTTGTGTCTTATTTTGCTTGGGCTATTGCATGACTGTATATTGGCAAGGAGGTGGTTATAAATGTTTATACCCATATATTTAGCTCCATTTGCATAAAGTTTTGTATTGTGTGTTATAATTTGCAGCTGCATTTTATTTCTAGTGTCACAGGTGTGACAATCTAGAGTTTTGTGTATGGATTTTAAGTGACACATGATGAAACAAGTTAGCTCCATTATATACAAGCAAGGGAGTGGCAGAATTTTAAAAGACTGGAATAGTGGTCTGCAATGTGCAGTTTTTCTTTTTGAGGCCATTATTCTCATTGCCTGTTTTTGCAGAATAAAAAAATTGTGTGAGCAGGACTATTTCCCCAGAATATCAGATCATATCACATGGCTGATTCAAACAAGGCATGATAGACAAGTTTCAGAGTATCCATTTTGGTAGTATCCCTAATTGACCCCAATAAGAAGCAAATTTTGTTGAGCTTATTTGATAGTGTCTCTGTGTAGTTTCCAGTTTCGTGCGTTGTTAATGCACAGCCCTAGAAATTTTGTGTCCTGTACATAGGATATGATGCTTCCTCCGATGTGTATATCTGCCTCATATGGAGTAGTATTCTGTCTCCCGTGGAAGTTCATGACTACTGTTTCCTGCATATTTATTAGTAATTTGTTTGATTCAAACCAGGAAGTGTTTTCATCGACTATATTTTGCAGTGTGTTATCTCCACTGGTTAACAGTATGTTTGTGTCATCGGCATACAGAAAAGAATAGGCTTTAGATAAGTGTTCAGGTAAATCATTTAAAGTGTGAAAAGGACATGGCCAAGAATGGAGCCCTGTGGAACACCTGATACTGTATGTAGTGTGCCTGACCTGCTGTGGAAGGGCTCTCTAGGATCTCTGCAGTTTGTGATTTCTACAAACTGTCTTCTTCCACTTAGATAACTATGAAAACAGTTGCATGCCATACCTCGTATTACATAGTTATCAAGTTTTGCTAGTAACAATTCATGGTTGACCATATCGAAAGCTTTAAATTGATCAAGAATTATGCATACTGCAGGTTGTTTATGATCTACTAGACTTCTGCATCTTTGAAGAAATTCATAAAGAGCATGTGTAGTGGATCTACTTTTACGAAATCCATATTGTGATTGACCCTGACAATCCCATATTATCAAAAACAGATATAAAGTACCTGTGAAATAGACTTGCCACACTATGTCCATCAGTTACTACTAATGTATCATTTACTCTTATTGCTATCTGCTCCTGTTCCTTTCTGGTTCTGCCAGTCTCCTCTTTCAATATATCCCATATTGTTTTTATTTTGTTGCCTGACATTGCTATCTTCTTCTCATAATGCATTTGTTTGGATGTCTGAATTACTTTTCTTAATGTTTTACAGTATTCCCTGTAATTAGCTAAATCAGCAGCATTGGAGCTATTCTTGGCTGACAGATACATTGTCCTTTATATCTTACAGGAAATCTTTATCCTATATGTAAGTCATAGTTTTATTATAGACTTCTCTTTAATGTGAGTTACTTTTAGAGGAAAACAGTTTGAAACATGATACTGACATTATTGATAATATGAATATTCATTCATGTCTTGAGCACTATAAACATCTTTGCAGTTCATATTTTTGAAAAGTTTTGGAAAATACTCAATTTTTGGTGGAATGATTACTGTCCTGTATTCAGATTTAGCAGTCTTCATAATCTGCTTAGAATATAGCCCTAAAAACAAGGAGCTACATGTCATGATCTAATAGCTCCACTTGTTTAAATGACATCCCCTATCATTTCTATGTCAGTCATCATAATTTCTGCTGTCATTACCTGTTATGATTGCTTTGATCTCTTTTGTGGTTGTAATTTCTGTCAGTTCTGTTAAAATTGTGTCTGTTTTCATTACAATGAGACTCACTTCAGTTGTTATTGGCATTACTACTGTTTGGTTCCCACCCACTTAGCGCAGGACCACCGTAATCACTAAATTTTTCATTCCTTTAATATAAATTGTCGAGTTTGTCAATGTACCTGTAAATCTGTTCTCAAGATTTGTCTGGGCCATAATCTAGACACCACTCTAGTCATTTCAGTAATCTGTTTTTTAATTTATCTATTTGTTTTTTTTTTTTTTTTTTTTTTTTTTTTTTTTTTTTTTTTTTTTTTTTTTTTCATCAAACAGCCTGTCCAACTGAATTAGTTTTTGTAATTGTTTTTCACAGAAGGCTTTCATTGTGCCATCTGATTTCCTGTAACTTGGATCATTCAGGAATTCACTTTTGATCCTGGTTTGTTCTAGTTCTGGCCAAAATTTCATTAACACTTCAAGGACTGAGCACAATGGGTGTTATTCAATTGTCCACTTCTGAGCATTTTCTGAACTAGCTTATATGCCCGTGCTTCGCAGCGATTGTTAAAGAGAAACCTGTGTGTATCATGGTTTTTTAGGGTTCCAGATGTAGGTCAGCAAAAAGGAATCCTTGTTGAATCACTCTGTCAATAAACTCGGTTCTCCTAGCCAAGGTATAAAATTTAAGTAGATGTGATTGTCGAAAACGATGAATGTTCATAAAGTTTTTCATACAGAAAGTGAAATTAATTCAAGTCCATACTCTGGAACGATGTAAATTCATAGTTAGTTTGTGTTCAAAAAATTAAGACTGAGGTGTGTAATTGTCTGTCTGGCATAAACGTCGGAAAACACTTCTATCGTTGAGATGAGAAATAGTAACACTAATAACAATGCCATGTATTGGTTCTATGGTGTGGTACTAAACTGTTTATCTCTCCCAGTAAGTGTATGCTGAAGTATTAGAATGTTGCAGTGTTGCACTGGGGACAATGTAGTTATTCTGTATGCAGTGTACTTCCATTTACTATTAAAAAATGAATAAATAAATAAATCTGATACTGCAAATAAGCTGATCAACATGGCAGTTTTGTTGTGTTGGGTTGTGGCAGTCCTATTCTAACTGATAAGTGGGATTGTCACAGTGACTTGTGTCTTTCATCACTACAAAATACACTCTTATTATCTTAGCACCAAGAAAATGCTACAGATGGCAGCAGCTGTCACTATTTGAGGTGGGAATAAAATATATCACAAATCACTTGCCTTCCCATGCTCATGCTTATACTCATCTCTTTCACATGCTGCGACAATGCAAAGCCTTCAATAGATTGTTGTTTTTTGAAATAAACATTGTATTTCATTTTTACCATGGCCTTACAGGATGAAGAAATAGTGTTCCTACTAAAAAATCTCTAATTTTGAAAGCAATGTTTGATTTTTTTAGATGTGAAAACAACACATCTCCTTTATAATATAAAATACTTCTCTCTGGAGTGAATATTTATTTGTTTACAGTAGCCACAAGCAAATGACCTATCTTTCAAATAGTTATTTCTTTACTATGCTGTATAAACTACTGTACATTTATACTAAAATAAATCTGTAAATGTAGGCCTGTCACTGTTCCCTTCAATCTTCAAAACTACTGGACGAATCTTCATGCAGTTTTCACAGGAAACATGAGAAAAGTTTGGGTCAACATATAGGTATAATTTTATCAAAATCGGATCATGGAAAAAAGATATTGTAATTTCAAGTGTTTTCAGTAAACGTTGTGTCTGTTTTTTCAACTATTAAAAACCTCTTAGCTCCAAAACTATTTCACAAATTTGCATGGGGTTTTCACAGGTAACTTCAACGTAACTGGACAATATATAGACTGTGTTTCATAAAAGTTGGTCACGGATAAAAAGAAAATCGTAATTTCAATTTTTTTTATCTATGACCATTATGTCTGTCTGTCTCTTTAAAACATACGGGTGATCAAAAAGTCAGTATAAATTTGAAAACTTAATAAATCATGGAATAATGTAGATAGAGAGGTAAAAATTGACACACATGCTTGGAATAACATGGGGTTTTACTTGGAAAAAAAAATAAAATAAAAAAAATAAAAATAAAAAAATAAAAAAAAAATAAAATAAAAATTGCTAGGCATATGAAAGATCTGATGATCATGTGCTCAGCCACCACTTTTGTCATGCTTGGCCTCCCATGTCCCCAGAACTCAGTCTGTGCGATTACTGGCTTTGGGGTTACCTGAAGTTGCAAGTGTATCGTGATCGACCAACATCTCTAGGGATGCTGAAAGACAACATTCAATGCCAATGCCTCACCGTAACACTGAACATGCTTTACAGTGCTGTTCACAACATTATTCCTCGAGTACAGCTATTGTTGAGGAATGATGTTGAAAATATTGAGCATTTCCTGTAAAGAACTTCATCTTTGCTTTGTGTTAATTTGTTATGCTAATTATTGCTTTTCTGATCAGATGAAGTACCATCTGTCAGACATTTTTTAACTTTTTTTTCTTTTCTAATAATATACCATGTCAATCCAAGCATGTGTCATTTTTTACCGCTCTATCTACATTATTCCATTATTTACTAAGTTTTCAAATTTATATTGACTTTTTGATCACCCGGTATATCTCCAAAACTACTTGACGAATTTTCATGGGGTTTTCACATGTAACTGTAGAACATCGCATGGTTGCACAAAGGCTTCAATAATTAGAATCGGATCACAGAAAATAAAGATACCATAATTTAATCATTTGCTTAAAAACCACCATGTATGTCTTTTTGTTGAGGGTAATCTCCAAAAGTACTACATGAACTTTCATGGGTTTCCACAGCTAAATTGAGGATAGTTTGGAGAGTAACATAAGCTTAGTTTCATCAAAATTGGATCAGAGGAAGGAAAGATAACATAATTTGAAGATTTTGTGTATACTTTGCTTATAAGTATGGTGTAGTACAGCAAATCTCCAAGAGCACTACACGAACTTTCATGGGGTTTCATAGGTCAACTGAGAGTACCTTGGCACAACATATAAGCTTCATTTCATCAAAATCATATCAGGGAAAGTAAAGATATCGTAATTCGTAGTTTCTGGTGTATGCTATGCTTGAATTGCAGCATAGTATAGCAAAGATCCGATAGAGGCGCTGTTACTGGCATAGTACAGCAAATAACTAATAGATGACGATGCTGGTTTATTCTCATAACTAAAGTGTAATACACTGAAACAAGGTCTAAGATTTTCCTTACAGCAGCAGTGTAGTGTAGTGTAGTGTAGTGACTAAGTGGGTGCCTCTGGGTGGTCTGGGGTTAGGAACATTGTTGATGGAAGGAGAGGAGTGGACAGCTCAGGAGATCTGCTTGTGAACGAGGTCTGTAGGGTAGTTGTGGGAGTGGTACTTGATCGAGGGGAGTATGTGGCAGAAGGGCTGCATCAACTCTTGGACACCTCTACCTACGAACCTGTTCCTCATGACTCCATTCCCTCAGTCCAAACTGAACTACAGAAAATTCTTAAAACCCTAGGTCTGTCACAAGGTTTCACCACTGCCTCCTCAGAACTTCTCTCTCCACCTGAACCTCACACCCCGACCTTCTTCCTACTCCCTAAAATCTATAAAGAGAATCATACTGGCCGTCCCATTATAGCAGGTTTCAAAGCTCCAACAGATCACGTCTCAGTTCTGGTAGACCAACACCTCAAACCTATAACCTGCAGGCTCTCATCCTATATCAAAGACACAAACCACTTTCTGGAACACCTCAAATCCATCCATATGCCCCTCCCATGTGATAGCTTCCTTGTCCCCATAGATGCTACATCCCTGTGTACCAACATCCCCCACACCCATGGTATATCAGCTCTGGAACACTATCTTTCCCAGCGCCCACCTGAAAGCCTCCCAAAAACCTCATTCCTTGTCAGACTTGCTAATTTCATCCACAACAATAATTACTTCACCTTTGAGGGCCAGACCTACAAACAAATCAGGGGGACAGATATGGGTACCAGTATGGCCCCTGCCTATGCCAACCTCTTCATGGGTATGTAAGAGGCTTTCCTTAAGACACAGAAGTTGCCGTCCCTGGTTTGGTATAGAGTCATAGATGATATCTTTGCGGTCTGGACTCACGGTGAAGAAACCCTTCTGAACTTCCTTCATGACCTTAACTCCTCCTCCAACCTAAAATTCACCTGGTCCTTCTCTAAAACTCCAGCCACTTTCCTTGATGTTGACCTTCACCTTGCTAAGTCTCACATCCACACCTCAGTAAATATTAAAGCCACAAACAAGCAACAGTACCTCCACTTTGACAGCTGATATCACTTCCATATTAAATGATTCCTTCCCTACAGCCTGGGCATCCGTGGGAAACGTATCTGTTCCAGTAACGTTCCCTCACCACCTACAACAACAATCTATCCAATGCTTTCCTCTCCCACAACTACCCTACAGACCTTGTCCACAAGCAGATTTCCCAAGCTGTCCATTCCTCTCCTTCCAAATACAATGTTCTTTACCCCAACCACTCAGAAGCACCCCGTTAGTCACCCAGTACCATCCCAGCCTGGAATGCCTCAACAAATTTCTCAGACAGGGCTATGACTTTCTCAAGTCATGCCCTGAGATGAGATCATCACTCCAAACTGTTCTTCCCACACCACCCAGAGTAACCTTCCGCCATCCTCCCAACCTCAGCAACATCCTCGTCCAACCTTAAAACATCCCAAAACCACCCTCCCTACGTAATGGTTCCTATCCCTGCAACTGATCCCACTGCAAAACCTTTCCAATGCATCCTCCCACTACCACATACTCCAGGCCCACCACAGGAAAAACCTACCTGATTCAAGGCAGGGCCACATGTGAGACAACACACGTCACATATCAACTGACATGTGTCCACTGTTCAGCCTTTTATGTTGGTATGACTACTAACAAATTGGCTGAGTGGATGAAAGGTCACAGACTGACTGTTCGCCTGGCAGACACCCAATATCCTGTGGCAGAACATTCCCTCCAGCATAATTCCAGGGACCTTGGCACGTGTTACACCACACATGCCATTTGGATACTACCAACAAACATCAGTCCCTCAAAGCTGCGGAGGTGGGAACTAGCCGTCCAACATCTCCTCTCCTCGCACCACCCCCCTGGCCTAAATCTATGCTAGCCCCTCCCCTTCCTCCATCCTCAGCTCACCTATTCATTAGCCCTTCCTTCCCCCCCCCCCTCTCTCTCTCACTGTGTGTGTGTGTGTGTGTGTGTGTGTGTGTGTGTGTGTGTTTCGATCTTTCCCTGTTAATCAAAAATGTTTTAGACAATCCGCTGCCCTTCCTACACCCCTCAGCATCATTCAGTTCACTCCTCTTCTCTTTACTACTTGATCTTTCCTCTTTGGTTATATATATATCCTCTCTGGCTTGGCTCAGTACTAACATGCAGTATCTCTGTCTTCCACACTCCTCAAACACCATCTTCATGACCTAGGTCATGAATTACCTTTCCCTTCCATTTCCATCCTTTTTTTCTTCCCTTCTCTCTCACCTGAGGAAGGAACTGTGTTCCGAAAGCTTGTCCTTTTTCATCCCCTATTTTTCTTCTTTTTTTATTTTTATTTATTTATTTTTTCCTTCATTTGTGTAACTATTGGCGGCACAGCACAAAGGTAAGTACTGGCCAGCCAATCTAGTTCTTTGGAAAAATAATTCATCATCTCCGAGGAAAATTTCCATCATTAATCAAAGAATTGTCTCAGTAATTATCATCTCTCATGACCATACTGTCGATGGGATATAAAAGTCCAAGCTTGCTTCCTTTCTTCCTGTCTCAGTAATTATGGTATACACAAAACTATAGTATCTGAGTACCTGTAGCCTAAGGACACAGAAAATTACTATACATTAGTGGACTTTCACAGAGGGTATTGAATATTGTACTTTCCAGTACATAATACTCACTATTTTTACTTCAAAAATAGGTCCAAAAACAGGATGCATCTTATACACTGGTAGCCAGTTATTGTAGATACCTACAAATTCCATTTCATTAAAAAATTTGTTTTTTAGTTTGAAGCAATTCATTGTTGGATTCCTTGTGAATTTTTAGCATTTCATTGGCATGGAATTCGTTGGATCCACTTGGTCCATCATAATGGTTTTAATATCCCATGGTGGTCTAGTGGTAAAGTGCTTGACTGGTAACTTTGATGTTGTCAGATTGATTCCTGGTAGGACCACAGATTTCTCAAAAATCATTTTAACCTAGCCTTTACCTCTCAACGAAGCAAGGAGACACCAGAAACAATACATGGTGCAGATTCCACATGAAATTGTAGGTCACTTCTCCCCAGTTGGATAAATTTAGTATGTTAGGGATATGTAAGTTGCTGAAATGGCATCCAATTTAAAGACTTGCACCAGCCCATTGAGCTTTTGCACTTTTCAAAGGATTTCAAAACAATTGTGTAAATTGTGAGAAATAATGTTTTAAGTAGAAAATTTTGTTTTACAGTCCCTCCTTACATTTTCATAGTTTATATTTGATATATGTTGAAATGTCCCACTACTTTAGGTTTGAGAGACACTTCAATTGCCAATACTCTCTGGCAATTAAAAAGTACTTCATGAAAAGATCATAATTAATAAAATATTTACATATTTTTACAGACTTTATGTTTAGCAGGTGTAACAAATAACATCCAACTGGAGTAATACTTCTTCATTTATTTGGAGAACTGACTGATACACAATATTCTGACAAAGCAAGAACAAGACTAAGACTGAACAAGACTGATACTGACTCAATTGATGGGATGTGCCTCATTTATAGCTTTTCTGACAATATATCTCATTATTGATACATAGTTGTTAATTTGAGACAATTAGAGCTTTATGAATAGATTGAATAAATCTCGCACAATATAATTATTACACAGTTTAATAAGATTCTACATTACTGAAGTTAATATCTCATCAGGAGTTTAATTACATATATCGGAAGCTATTGAAGTATGGTCTCATTGATTGCTACTGAAATCCTTCGTAATTATTGTATTTTTATAGAGTTATCACATATTGGATAAAACAGACTGTTCCAGCTAATCGGAAATAAATGTTTTAATACCTTTAAAACTGAAAATTAATTGGATTCATTAAAATAGTTGTTTATTTACAGATACGCACACAAATTACTACAATGTCTAACAAATTGATTTCTAGAACTTTCCAGCATGACAAATTCTATTTTTTACTATTTTTTATGCAGTACGAAGGTTCCAACAGATATGTTAAAGTATTTATTATCGCCTGATGTATGAAGGATAATTAAAATAACCATAATAAACCAGATACATGCTATATGCTAGCTTTTGCTATAAATATATGAAATTACAACATGTTGGATGGTTTCAGGACAGTAACTTCCTATTTTTATTAATAATTTCAAAAAACAGCCAAAGTTGCACACAGCTGGTTCTTTTTATTGACAACTAGTTTCAGGCTTACTTGAGCCCATTATCAAGTCAAACCAACTCAATGTCACCACCAATATACAAACAATACATCACATGCACACAAAAAAATTTATATTCCCTTTTATGAAACATTTCATTATTCCTCTTTCAGTGCCAAGCATTTATAGAATAGAAGATTGAATTGGATACTACACTTGTTGTCTGCTGTAAGCATTACATTACAATGTACATTATATGCACCATAATACTCATCAGCAGCTTTATTATGTAATAAAAGTTATCTGAATTTGGTACTATTATTTGCATCCAGTGTAACTGGAAATCGTAACTTCATAGGAAGTAGAAACTTTCGACGTAATTTCATTCAATCATAATTGATATTTTTTCGACAATCCTGTAACTGTGTCATTCATTATTTGAATAATAAAACACTGCTAAAGTTGCTTATTCCTTGTCTCACTTGATGATAGTTGAGAATTCATTCACTTTCTCAAGCTCAAATATGTAGCTATGTAGACTTTCCCAGTGTATTAATTGATCAAATTCTTCTTGGTTTTCCAGCTGGTGTATATTGACACCTATACACAATATTTCTGCGGTCCACCTGGCCACCGTAATTAGGTGAGGATGTTAAGCTGCTCTCACTCTGAATGAAACTGTGAAACGGCTGGCTCTGTATACACAATGAAAGTACAAAGGCCTGTGCGCTAAGTACAAAGGGTGCACGTTTATTTGAAGCTGCTGACCCCTGGTGTGAGAGAAGTTGCAGCACCTCCAGTGGTGGGTAGTGTCAAAAATGATAGATTGTTATGGATTGTCATTCATTGACATTTGATGCAGATGCTAATGTTTCTTTAGGTCTGAGAACACAGGATTCCACAATTTACTCAGAAAATAACCACTGTCATGATTAATTGTGTTATCTGTTACTAATTTCAATTGATTCTTTCAAAACACAATCCCAGTAATGTGAGGTGTTTACAACAACTTGTGTCTTGTCGTATAGCATCCTGTGTCCCTCTGAGAGACAGTGTTCAGCCACCGCGGATTTTTCAGGCTGCATCAATCGCGTGTGGCTATGATGTTCAACCCATCTGTCACTGACGGTACAAACATTCTAGCTGATGTATGTTTTGCTGCATCACAAGGTATTTTACTAACTCCAGGCTTTATGAGGCCTAAATCATCTTTAACAGAGCCAATGAGTACTCTAGTCTTAGCCATCAGATGAAAAATGCACCTTATTTTGTGTTTCTTTAAAATCCTTCCTAACTTGGTAGACATGTTACCAACATAAGGAAGGAAATCAACAAAATTGGAAGTGTCTTCAGGTGGTGGACCAAACTCAAATGCCCATCAAATCTGCCCGTCCATTAAGCTATTTTGGTTGAACACATTCTTGAGATGTTGCAGCTCTTAAGGTAAATTTTCAGCATCCGAGATGGTGTATGCTCTTTTTACCAAGGTCCGAAGGAGTCCTGCACATTGAAAAAGAGCTGGTTGCTTGTAAATACCTATCCGTATGTGTTGGTTTCCTGTAAACTTTATGTCCAAGAGTTCCATCATCTTTTTTATAGACCAGTTGTTGGAAACACCTCACGTTACTGGGATTGTGTTTTGAAAGAATCAATATAAATTAGAATAATAGATAACACAATTAGTCATGACAATGGTTATTTTCTGAGTAAATTAGGGATCCTCTGGTGTCAGACATGAAGAAACATCAGCATCTGCATCAAATGGCAACAAATTACAATCCATAACAATCTATCATTTTTGACAATACCCACCACTGGAGGCGCTGCAACCTCTCTCACACCAGGGATCAGCAAATACAAGTAAACATGTGTCCTCTGTACCTAGCACATGTGCCTTCGTACTTTCTTTGTGTATATAGAGCCAACCATTACACAGTTTCACTCAGTCATGGCAAGAGCAGCTTAGCTTCCTCACCTGATGATGACAGCCAGGTGGACCACAGATATATTGTGTACAGATGTCAGTACCATCTCATTGGAAACACGAGAGGAATTTGCTAAAATATGTACATTAGTATTTTGCACAGTGTCTGCATCTCCCACTGTTGTCATCTTTTTGAGTTTATAACATATGTGCCCCATCAAGTGCTTCAAGCATTACACACTCACAAACCATCCACCATACTCGAAAACACATCACAAAAAATACTTACATAAATATTTGCACTTCACAATAAATTCTTGAAGCATGTCATTGCAAATTTTAGAAAAAATCACTCAACTGAAACGGTGGTTTTTTCTTTTCTCTACGAAATGCTACAGGCTCTAGATAGGCGGGAACATACCACAAGCATATTCCTAGACCTGTCAAAAGCATTTGATACCATTATTCATAATAAATTACTTAGTAAGATACAGAATTGGGGTATCAGGGGAGCAGCGCATAACTGGATTAAATCACACCTTCATGATAGAAAGCAGTTCATAGAGATCACACATGAATCAAATGGCACGGTTAATACCTATCATTCTGAATCATTAGTAGTAAAACATGGAGTTCCGCAAAGCCTAATATTGTGTCCAATTCTCTTTTTATTGTATGTGAATGATCTTTACATAAACAATACAAATGGAAAACTTTACCAATTTGCAGATGACACTAGCATCTTAATAACCGTAATTACAAAAGAAATCTTTGAAAGCAACATAGCAGCCATTACTAAAAATATTAGAGATTATTTTGATGTAAATGGCCTGATAATAAATGTGAAAAAAACACTGCAATGGATATATTTACAACACAGAATAGATCACCAGCTAACCCAAATATTGATATAAATGGAAAAACAATTGAAAAATGTAGTGTACAAAATTTCTAGGAATATGGATCCAGCAAAATATAAAATGGGATTCACATGTAGATTATATTAATCGAAAGTTAAGCAAAACATGTTAGATCATGCGGACATTAAAGAACAGCATATCATATAATAACCTTAAGTCCATATATTTTGCCTATGCCCACTCACAAATGAAATATGGTATAGTATTTTGGGAAAATAGTGGAGCAAGTATGAAAACATTTAGGATACAAAAAAAGATTATTAGCATAATGGAAGGAGTGGACCAAAGAACATCATGCAAGCCACTGTTAAAAGAATATAAAAAATAGAAAACAGATGACTTACCAAAAGGACTGGCTCGTTGAAAGATACAAATAAAATCACACACAAACACACTTACCCATCCCCACCACTGTGACGTAACCTTTCTATCCCCTCCCCCTCCCCTCCCCTCCCGTCCTGTCCCGTCCCCGATTCACTGCAGAGCTTGATTCGAAGTGTGGCAGTCGGAGGTGATGGTTGTATGACTGTGTTGTGTGCCTGTGTGATTGCGTGAGTGCTCTATTTTCTGAAGAAGGCCATGGCCGATAGCTGAATGTGTTGTATGTGTGTGTCTTTTGTATGTGCCTGTCGCAGCTCGTCGCCACGTCTTTGCGGTGAGTTGTAAACTGTCCTCACTATATTATTTATTCCAACCTGGACTTTCCATTATTATAAACACACAGACACACACACACACACAAACGCAAGCTTTCAAAGCCTAGCTGCTTCGTCAGGCAGAAGGGAAGGAGAGGGAAAAGGAAATGATGTGGGTTTTAAGGGAGTGGGTAAGGAGTCATTCCAATACCGGGACAGGAAAGACTTACTTTGGGGGAAAGAAAGGAGGGTAAACAAATACATACACAGGAGAAATGTAGGAACACAGGAGGCAATACTCACTTTACGGCTTATCCTAGAAGATAGACTAAGAAAAGGCAAACCTACATTACTAGCTTTTGTGGATTTGGAGAAGGCTTTTGACAATGTTGATTGGAATAAACTCTTTCAAGTTCTGAAGCAAGCAGGAGTAAAATATAGGGAGCGTAAGATTATTTACAACTTGTACAAAAACCAGACAGCGGTTGTCAGAGTTCAAGGGCATGAAAGTGATGCAGTGGTTGGAAAGGGAGTAAGACAGGGTTGTAGCCTTTCTCCAATGTTATTCAATTTGTACATTGAGCAAGCTATAAAGGAAAGCAAGGAGAAATTTGGAGAAGGAATTAAAGTTCAGGGTGAAGAATTAAAAACATTGCGTTTTGCCGACGACATAGTAATTCTGTCAGATACAGCAAAGGACCTGGAAGAGCAATTGAACGGAATGGACAGTGTGCTGAAAGGTGCATATAAGATGAACATTAACAAGAGTAAAACTAGGGTAATGGAGTGCAGTCTAAGAAAATCAGGTGACGCTGAAGGAATTAGAGTAGGTAACGAAGCAATAAAAGAGGTAGATGAGTTTTGTTACTTGGGCAGTAAAATAACAAATGATGGTCGCAGTACAGAGGATATAAAATGCAGAATGGCAATGGGTAGAAAAGCGTTCTTGAAAAAGAGAAATTTGTTAACATCGAATATTGATTTAAGCCTAAGAAAGTCCTTTCTGAAGGCATTTGTATGGAGTGTTGCCTTGTATGGGAGTGAAACATGGACGATAAGCAGTGTGGACAGGAAGAGGATTGAGGCTTTTGAAATATGGTGCTACAAAAGAATGATGAAGATTAGGTGGGTGGATCGCGTAACTAATGACGACGTACTGAACATAATTGGGGAGAAAAGAAATTTCTGGCATACCTTGACTAAAAGAAGGGATAGATTGGTTGGGCACATTCTTAGACATCAAGGAATTGTGAATTTAGCGTTGGAGGGAAGTGTGTGGGCTAAAAACCGCAGAGGAAGACCAAGAGATGGATACAGTAAGCAGATTCATACAGATGTAGGTTGCCGTTCTTATGTGGAGATGAAGAGGCTTGCTCAGGATAGGGTATTGTGGAGAGCTGCATCAAACCAGTCTCTGGACTGAAGACCACAACAACACAGCATGAGCTAGAAATGTAGGTGTATGATAAAGTTTGTAGAGAAAATGTAAATTTACTATTAGTTATTACAATGTATTTATTTATATAAAAATGTAATTATGTTATGTAAAACTGGCAAATATCCATTTTATTCAATAGGTAGAGTGACAAAAATTCTAGCAGTGAAAAACATCATGTGGTAAATTGTACCAAGTAAAATGTTAATCTACTTTTAATATTACAACAGAAGAAAAGAAATATGTTAGGCCAGAAATGGTCCAATATCTATTGTACCCTGTACTGTTCTGGATTCACAGGACCAATAAATAAATAAATAAAAACCATGAAAACCCTCTCTACTAGTGCAGTGGCTGATGAGAGCGACTTAGCCACTTAGATGGCACTGTTGTAAGTTTTTATGATGCTGCTGTCAACCATCATGTTGTTAGTTGCCACATACTGTAAATAGCAGAAAGCGATAGGCAAAATATCCATCTGAATAAACACAAACTGTCAAGAATCTTGACTGCATAACATTTATGAGCACTACATGAAAGCACTGCCCAGATATTTTATGTACATAAACATACTTATTATAATTATACTAGCAAATCCAGCAATGCTTCACAGTAGCTAATGTGTATGGGTTATATACCCCAATCACTCCTCTTCTTCTCCCTATGTCTATCCCTTCCTTCCTCCCTCCTCTATTTTCACATCACCTCCTCCCCCTGTCTTTTTTCCATCATATTCACACCACTCCCTCTTATCCAACACCATATCCATATCCTTCACCCCCTCTCTGCATCTATATCATCCCCCTTTTTTAAATACATTTAATTCCCAATCTCAATTTTCTCCTTACTTCTCTCTGATCTTATTTATTATTATTGGGACCCTGATTGGTAATATAAGCCAAAATGGATGGGTAAATCAATTGGAAATGGATTATTAGAGAAACCTTTCGAGTTGCTCTGTCTGTGAGCTTAGTAGCTTTAATGGCCATACTTTTAATGATTTTATTGTACAAACAGACGTGATTATACATTTAAGCATAAAAAAACTTTCTTGTTTCATGTTAAAAATGACTGGAAAAAGGAAAACAAAACCACACATTTTTACAGCACAGCTTAGCAAGTTTTTCTCACAGTGAGCAGAATAGAAATGATTTTCATAACTTGTTTATACCTTCTTGAGAGCCTATGAGTTGAAAACAAAGTAATTATAGCATGATCATACTTTAATGATAGAAAGTCCTTATGAAACAAAATAATTAACTAAAATACAAATCTGTTTCGGAATTTTTTGTGTTGCATTCATTGTAACGCTTGTTGATGAACGATATTTTTTGTCTTTCCATCCAGAGAGAAAACAAACAGTGCAGATGGTTTACCAACCCTCGAACATGTCACATAAAACTGCACATGTGAAAAACACGGCAATTCAAGATTTAATCCACAAACTTCCAACGACTGGTCATGCACTATATTAATCGTCATTGTGAATGCAAGACAAACGGTAAACTGGACATGCTTAAATTGAAGTGGCAAGTCAGATGGAATCAGTGGTATTCTTGGAATCAGAATATCCTCTCCTTTGAACTTTCCTGTGATTATCGTTGCTTCAATCACATTGTTCATCAGCTTCTTCACAGAGAGTCTTGTTCCACTGCATAGTTTCAGTTGGCTTAGATTGTGTAACATGATTATCACAGACCCAACCTTGATTTGCAAATTGTGTGTTCAATTTCCTAGCAAATCCAATGAATTCAGGAATTTTGTTGGATAGCTGACGACTTCAGCAAGATCGGAAATAGAAACCATCAAAGTGAATGAATGCAAATATCAACAATAATACATTTCCTTGAGACAATATTAATAAATGTATTACTGGCCAGTGATTTGGCTTTGAATTTTTATGTTGAAATCATCTACATCCTTATTTTTCACTGCCAAAATGGCTAGTTCGCTCAACCAGAAAGTATGGTTTTTGTAATTGGCAGCAATATTCATCTGTTTGTTTCCTGACCTGTAAGTGAATAATGAATTCTTATTAGGAATCTAATTGAAACATGATTAACAACTTTGCTATATACTGGTAAAATTTTACAATCCATGACACAGGCATGGTATAGCTATGTTGGCAACAGCTGCTGGTTCGTGGGGATGAAGCTGGCGAATTGCGGCAAAGCTTGAGGTAGCCAATGAAATGTTAGATGGTAACCGTTGTTTTCTCTTCATAGTAAATAATGTTATTTTGATAATCCGCAAAATAATTTAGTTTCAGACACATTGAACTTACTGAGGAAGATGATGTTTCTCTTGCATTCTCAGCATTCATAACACCATCTCCCTTTAATCTAAGCTCCTTGGCGTATTTGTTTGCTCCGATGCAGCGTATTTTGTCACTAGGCGAGTAATGAATTCAATTGTTTACGTTTGTAAAACATGTGGAAATCGAGTGTTGTGTTGTGTGTGAATCCATTGACCACTAAAATGCTTGAAAAATCACAGACAATCAATCAGAAATGTGAACCAACTCCAAACGTATTCCACAATGTTATAAGCAACATCTAAACCATGTACACCGCCTGATGATGAACTGCCAGGCAGTTCGAAACCGGTTGTGGAAATAAATACATACAAAAGGTGACGGGTTGCTGTTATTTTCTGATTTCTTTAATCAACACAGTCACAGGTTCCACACTTCCAGAATGGATACAAGTTTAATATTTGTGACTTCCTACACTCAAAATCCCCTTTTTCTCAGAGTAGGTACCACATCACACAATAAGTCATGCATGCACATAACAAACACATAAATATTACTCTATATATAATGAAAACAACACTGAAAGAGGAGAATGCAAAATACACAGTGACACTGTAATGTTATTAAAGTTAACGCCTTTTGCTACTGCGAATGAAGGGTTTTATTTTTATATTTATAAGTCACCCATACGTGTTTCGCCTTGGTCTCAAGGCATCATCAGTGGGTGTCCTGAAATATTTACATGTTTCTGTTTACACATAAAGGTTAGGTTTCTTACATATGTACAAAACATTTCATTTATGATTTAAAACAGTTCGTTGTTTGCTATAAAATGGTGTACTTACAGCACTTGCTACTCTACGTCAGTCTCTTTCTGGCAACCAGGTCAAAAGGTTATACTGTTTTCTGAAACACATTGCAGTTTTCTGGTTCCACTGTCACCTCCTGTCATACTGTGTCCATTGTTGTTTGTTTTGTAGTGTTCCCAACCTTAGCTTATTTGAAATTCAACTGTTTCATTGAAAGTGTATTGAAGGTATCTTTGTGTGTGTGTGTGTGTGTGTAATCATAATTGAAAGGTTTTGTACATATGTAAGAAACCTAACCTTTATGTGTAAACAGAAACATGTAAATATTTCAGGACACCCACTGATGATGCCTTGAGACCAAGGAGAAACGCGTATGGGTGACTTATAAATATAAAAATAAAACCCTTCATTCACAGTAGCAAAAGGCGTTTACTTTAAAAACATTACAGTGAAATACAATTCAGCTGCTGCTCAAAATGGCCACTGCAAGCAATGTATTACACAGTGACAGTTTGCCGACACTATACATAGTAAACATACATAACGAACACACAGTTAATATACAAAAATTTCCATACACATGTCTTGATGGGCAATATGACTATTTGGTGGATGCATAATATTGTTCAACCCTATGCAGGAATACACTGAGGTTACAAGCAAAGGGGAAAATGGTTGGGGTTACAACATCAGCAGTTGGCAGCACTTGGGAATTGGGTTTTGGGGTGAAATGTGGTTGAATAGCTGCAGTGATTAAGGAGACTGCTAATAACAAGTGTGAAATCTGGGTTGTCCTAATCCAGCAGATATTTTCAAGTGAAGCTGCAGAATTATTAAAACACTTCACAGTGTTAAGTAATACAAAATGTTTTATTGCAACTGGAACCATATAACACCTTTATTGGCCTGTATATGTAAAAAATAAACATGTATTACTGGACACTGAAGATTATTCATACATGAAAATAAGTGAAATGCATACAGCACAAAACAAATACCTTTCATTTAGATACATGGATGAGCCATATCTCCAAGAATAAAGATAAAGTGAAACATATAGCAATCCTATGCACAGGACAGGCTTAACCATAAGTGAAAAGGAGCAACGACATCATAACACAGAAAGATGAAGTTTACTTACCAGGTGAAGGAGCACAGGTAGTGATAGTAACATAAATAAAACACACACGCACACACATAAACGCTAGCTTTTGCAGCCTAGCTGCTTCTTCAGGCAGAAGGGAAGGAGAGGGGAAGGAGCCATTCTAATCCCGGGAGAGGAAAGACTTACCTTGGGGGAAAAAAAGGAAGATAAACAAATACACACACACACCCACACATATATACAAACGCAAACACACCTAGGCAGACATACTGTAGAAAGCAAAGAAGAGTTCCTGCTAGGAATTTTTCCTCTATCATGTATATCCTTTCCTTTTCCCTCTATATAGCAAGGAAGGAGAGGGAAAAGGAAAGGATGCGGGTTTTAAGGGAGATGGCGAGGAGTCATTTCAATCCTGGGAGAGGAAGGACTTACCTTGGGGGGGGGGGGGGATATAGAAACCTTTAAGGAATTCCTCAACAGAATAGAAAGAATAAGCCACGAGGAATCTGTTCAGTTTGGCCTAGAAAGTGTGTGGGTTAGTATTGAACTTTTTTAATTCTTTTGTAAGCTTATTAAAAGTGTTTGTGGTAGAAAACCACACACCTTTCTGCACAAGGGTCAAGGAGGTGTGATCCAAATGCATATTCAATTTCTTTAATTAAACTTATCCATAATGAATGTTTTAGATCCCATGACTGTTTATTCAATAGAAATTACAAATCCGCAACCAGTCACTGTTTTGAAATTATTTTATTCCATGAACTAGTTTTCGAACCTGTTAAGGTTCATCATGAGATGGTGGAGCACAAACAGAATTACATTTTCATGTGGACAGCACCATGCTGGGTGTTGGCTTGGAATGGTATGGGTGGCTTTATAGATGTTAACCACCAGGCAGCTTCCATTGGAGCAATGAACTGGCCATTGAACTTACACATTTCACTCACAAATGTATATATATGTATTGTTTTGACACTGTCACAGCTGTACAGCACTTGCTGGATGCTGAGCATTTACAGTGTCAAAACAATACATATATTTATACATTTCTAAGTGAAAATTGTAAGTTCAGTGGTCAGTTTATTGCTCCAACGCAAGCTGCCTGGTGGTTAACATCTATAAAGCCACCCATACCATCGCAAGCCAGCACCCAGCATACTGCTATCCACATGAAAATGTAATTCTGTTTATGCTTCACCATCTGATGATGAACCTTAACAGGTTCGAAAACTAGTTCATGGAATAAAATAATTTTAAAACAGTGACTGGTTGCGGATTTGTCATTTCTATTCAATTTCGTCTAGTATGAACTGAGTGAATGCTGCTAACTCTTGAGAATAATAAAATATTATCAACAATAAATGACATTAAAGAAAATATTTATTGAGAGGCCAAAGTCCGAATGCCCAGGCTACTGAATGAGGATTTTCAAGATGTTTTTTAGTTTACACCACATATTGCTCAAACTGCCTATTTCTGAATGACAAATATCCTTTTTGAATAAGAGGAGATACTACAAAAAGTGAGAAGAAAAAGAAAGAAAGATCATACATCATAAGCAAATGAAAATAAGCAAAGTAAACTGCTTTCCATGTTGAACTATCATTTATTTCAGATACTGTTCTAATGGAAAACATTGCAGCATTCAGTTTTTGAACAAGATCCTGAACTTGAGCTTTCCACAGTAGCTCACTGTTTTAAGATTACCTGACATACTCGGGTTTGGAGGCAATCTAATCAGTTTATGGTTTTCAAAATAAAATGCCAAGATCGCACATTAATAATTTATTTAACAATGACCGGTTTTGGTGAACTGTGTCACAATCATCTGGTCACATATATATTTTACAAGCTGGTCATCTTGTTAAAAATGGATATAAAATAATAAGTGTCACATTGCATTTAGTCACTACGATAAAAAAATTAAAAAAAAACAAGCTAAAAACATGGCAGCTTACAAAATACAAGCTGTCATGTTTTTTTAAAGTGCAGCTTACAAAATACAAGCTGTCATGTTTTTTTTAAAGTGATACCCATTACAAGATGACCAGCTTGTAAAATAAATATATGACCAGATGATTGTGACACAGTTCACCAAAACCGGTCATTGTTAAATAAATTATTAATGTGCGATCTTGGCATTTTATTTTGAAAACCATAAAGCTTACCATTTATCTGAATGTCTAGAAACTTGTATTGATCAGTCTCACTTACCAGTCTGTGTAATTGAGATATCAGTTTTTGTTTGTGTGTTAGAAATCATAAAAACTGAGTCTTACTGTGATTTAGCACCAATTTGTTTTCTGCAAACCATTAAGTGCATTATTTTATTCTGCATCAAGATTGCAAACAACACCCTTCACTACAAAACTGGTGTCATTGGCAAACAAACATATCTTAGAATAACTGTTATACAAGAAAGTGTATCATTTACATAATTAAAAAACAATGGCACTCCCAAACAGATCCCCCTTGGACATCCTCCACTTAACTGTGCACCAGTGTGAGTACATATCATAGCCATTTTCAACACTGCAGAGAAATACCTTCTGTTGTATGTTATTAAAGTAAGAAGCGAACCTGTTGCGAGATATTCCTCTTACTCCATAATGTTCCAACATTTACAACAATATTTTGTGATCAATACAATCAAACACTTTTGTTAAATCAAAGAATACTTCTAGTGTTCTCAGTTTTTTATTTAATCAATCCAGTGCCTTACAGAGGAAAGGGAATAGAGCAGTTTTGGTTGTAAAATCACTTCTGAAACCAAACTTCATTTGACATCAAATTATGGGAACTCTAATGATCAGTGAACCTTGAATATACAGCCTTTCCAATTACTTTACCAAATATTTCTCTATCACATTTTTCCTTTTGTATATAGTCAACTACTGAATACTTCAATCTATCAGTAAACTGATCATTCTGAAAGGAAGATTTATAAATATGGCTAAGAACTGGGCTAAAAGAAGCAGAAAAATACTCAAGTATTCTGCTGTATACACCATCATATCCATATGAATCCTTAGTCTTTAGTGATTTAATTATTGGCTGAATCTCTCCATTGTCAGTATCACAGAGCTACTTCAGGTAACAGTCTCAGAATGCTACTTTTGAAAAAAGTTATATAATTCATGTCAACATATGGGGTTGTGCAATGTACACATTTGAAAGAATTTATCCTTTCTTTCTTACATTGTCCACAGACTGAAACATTTGATGCATAATACAGTGGACCTTTCAGTAAACCAAATATGAAAAAATGCAGAAACCATTACCAGCAACACAGGAAAGGAAAATCCTATTCAGCCAGTTCACATACATAAAGGGCTTTACAAGGTTAGTTATAAAGTGATTTTGCTTTTTTGTTTTTGTTTTAATAGAGCATAGTGATAAAATACTGATCCACTTCAATTTAAGTTTTTTTTGTTTTGTTTCAAGTATTGCACTTTCTTGTGGTTCATGTACATTCAGATATTAAGCAATATTCAGAAATGATTATGATAATTGACTTACACTTAGAAGAACTATCATACCATTATACAGGTTTAATGTTTTGGTTTCTTTTAATTTATCTAAATAACTTGAGATGAGTATCTAGAAGATTTCTTTGATAATGACACAGCTGATTCCATGTTCTTTCTTGTTCAGGTGACTTACAGGTTCAAGCATGATGGCCTTAATCTTGGCAGAATGCTATACCTTCATACCCTTCTTTCTTCTCCTCACCTTCCTGTAGTTTAGTGAATTATTAATATCACAGTATTAATTTGCAAGTAGTCTTTCTATTTCCACTTAAAATTTTTGTACTGAAATAGCATTATCCCCCCTCCATGAACAATGGACAAATAGCTGTATCATAGGTGCAACCACAATTTGGAATGGGAACAGGGTGTGTGTATATCATTTTTATCAGAGACCTGATTAATATCTGGTTGCTGATGCGGGGCAACAGCTTTCCCAGTAGTTGTGAGAATAGATGTCTGGATGAGGTAACACTGTGATTACCACACTGGACTCTCGTTTTGGACAAAGATTGTTCAAATCCCAGTCTTCCTATCTAGATCTAAGTTTTTGTTGATTTACCATAACTGCTTACATAAATGACAGATGGTCCTTTGAAAGGGAATGATTGACTTCCTTCTCCATTCTTCAGTAATGCTACTTGAGCTCCATCTATAATGACCTCATTGTTGATGGGTCATTAAAGTGTGAACTGTTGAAAGCAACCAGCTGTATATTGTGTAAAACATTCACATGTTGAGACCTCTGATGGGAATTACCAAGAAAGATGTCATTATCTGGAAATAAGTAACTGGCATTCTATGGTCCAGTGTGCAGAATGGCAAATTTATCAATGGAATATGTAGGTTGCGAGAGTCAAAAATGGAAAGGAGAGGGTGGAATCAGATGTAACAGACATTCGTGAAGTGCAGTGATAAGAATAATAAGAGTTTTTGTCAGGTGAGTGCTGGTGTAGATGTAAAATCAGATATGGCTAACACATAATGTTTTTGTCTAAGCAATGATCATAACATAAATAAAATGTTCATGACATAAACTGTTATATTTAACTTGGATCTCGTCGAAGCTTTGGGGCTATCTGCTTTCATACAATATTATCCTGGAGAGATATTCAAAAGAAGGAATAAATATTTCACACAACTCTTTGTGTAACTTTCAATTACTGATGGAAATTCTCCACAGAGATGATAAATCATTCTTCAAAAGAGATTGTTTGACTGACTAGTACTTACCGTTGTGCTGTACCACCGACAGTCACACAAAGGAAGAAAAAATAGGACCAGCTTTCAGAAAATGGTTCCTTCATCAGAGAGGAGAGAAGGGAAGAAAGAAAGGAACAAGAAACAGAAGGGGAAGGGTATTCATGACCGAGTCATGAGGTGATGATGGGTGATGTTTCAGCATTGACAATTTTCTCACAGTCATTTCAGCTATCCTGTGGCACTGTAAATAAACTTGTGTTATCGATACTAACAAATGTATGCTCACCTTTATGACCGTGTTCTTTGGGGGAGATTTCTGCACCAGGATCTGCCAGAATGTTTTCAATTTGGACTTATAACCTTTATTGTTCATTCAGCAAGTTACAAGTTCTCTGTATATTGTGCATATCTGGGACCACAACCCCACTTATTTCCATAGTGGTGACCCCAAGTTCGTCTTTTTTTTATTATTATTTCATTGTGAGTGCAATAGAAATTCAGGACTTTTGCACCAGTGTTTTGCAGAAATATGACAGATCTTTGTTCAACACCTGTCGGCTACAATGATCTCGCCACTTTGACCATCACCAGGATTTCATCTTGCATCTTTCCCTATGACACAATGATCTGCTCTTCTTACTTCATCTAGCATTACATCCTTGCCTTCGAGACATGGACTTTCCCAGAACATGTTCTCCAAGCTGAGAACCATGTGTGCTGTGAGGTACTGTAATGACTCCAGTTTTGTGACTCCCAGTGTTATTTCTGGTGCCTCCCCTGCATTTACTGCAAATGATTTACTGAGCTAACACCCATTGCTCCTAATGTGCAAACTGTGGCCCTTTTGGATTTGTAAAATCTCAACAATAGACCTTCTACCACACCTCGCACATGTTAGGTAATCACTTCACCCCCAACAACTAGTATTGTGCAACCATCATTTTCACCTGTGTTCAGCAGTGGCTTTGTCGCCCCTAGCCACTGACCCAGCAGTGCAACACACTCAAATTCTGATCCTATGTCAGTGCTTCCTGTGTGTAACCATGTTCTGCATCACATGATGCGTCTGCCATGCCACGATCACACCAGATGTTACCGCTTAGTTACGTGGCTGACAAATATCGACTCCTGAGGCCAGAGACAACCGTGCAGTCGCCTGTATTCACAGCACAAACCAGTGCATCTACCTTGCCAGACTAACATGCTGTTGCTCCTCACAGTGCTGCTGCTCATCTACTCACCATAACAGTCCCACTGGGGACATCTGCCACACTGCACATGCATCAAACCTCGCCTCAGCATATGTGCATCGACCCTGCTGTCAGTAACACTCCACCTTTTGCACCTTGTCCACCACTGTCTCTGCCTCCTGGTCAACTGACAAAGCTGCCACCTTTATCTAGGCTCCCACAAACTGATTAACTCTTGTCAGCAAATCTTCGACCACTATTCTCTCAATGACACCATTCACTACCTGTGTCAGATCACTCACCTTAATGAATATGTCGACCTCATATGTGACCTCATTACCTCTCCCCCAACTGCCAGTCGTGATGTCACTGCCAAGAAGACTATCCTGCAGGAGTCACCCACACTCCTGAAGAGATGATCAGAAACATTCTTCATGAAGAGCATTTAGGAGATAAGAATCCTTCATAACTGTGGTGCTGCCTCTGATTGCTAGTCAATGAACATGGCATGCCTCACTCCACCCTCATTGCTGTCTGGTCGAGCAAACTCCCACTTGCTGTGCAGACAGCCTTCACCTACAAAATTCTTCAGCCTCCAAGCAAAGCATGCATCCAAATCCGCATTACTGACAGGGTGTATGATGCCAGTCTCTGGCACATCAGCACCATTTCACCCCCAAGTCTCGGTCCTTGCAGCAACTCTCTGCTGATGGGTGTGGTCACCTATGCAATATGGAAGCCACCCGCAAGCAGCCCGGCCTGGATCATCACTTACACATCACCAGTGCTCCGTTCCACTCTAGCAGCTGCCTCCCGTACTGCTTCTCCCCCACCTTCTTTTTTATCGTCGTCACCTGCTCTATTGAAACTTTAACTTCTCTGACTCACACGCCACCACCCACACATGATCTCTCTAGGAACTGTGCGAACAGATTTCACATGCTGCCATCTTTTCCTCATGCTACAATGCCTCTCTTGTGTGCTCCTGCAGCCAGTGCGGCTACTACTTTGGTGCCTCAATTGTCACGAACTCTTCCAAGCCACCTCCCAGCACCACACCTTCTTCAGTCACTGCCCCACCTTGGGTCTCGCACAGTGCCACACCCAAAGATGACGCGCTTCACCTTGTGCCACTTCACACCATCACAACAAAAGTTGTGCATGTTTCTAAACAATCACTTGCATCCACACCCATTGATGTTTTGGTTGGCATGAATGGAACTGTGCATAGACTTCATTTAATTGATGCCTCCCCCCCCCCCCCCCCAATGTCTAGTAAATTGCACCATCTTTTCCCTGAGAAACTTGCAGCCTTCAAACAACAGATCACCAAACTTTTGGATGCTGGCGTCATTGAACCCACATCCAGTAACTGGTCAGCACCTATTCATTTAGTGGACAAGAAGGATGGTACTTGGCACATCTGCAGTGACTCTTGCAGCCTCAACATCAGGACTATAATGGACAACTATCCCATTCCCAACATTGCTGATTTCATGCAAACTTTGGCAGGTGCAAAAGTGATATCTCTAATGGACTGCAAAAAAAGTGATATCTCTAATGGACTGCAAGCATGCATGTCATCAGATTCTAATGGCTTCTGAGTACATTAAAAAAACTGCAATCATGACCCACTTCGGCTTGTGTCATTATTGCTTTATGCCAGTTGGCTTGAAAAATGCAACACAGGCATGGCAACATTTTATCAATGAGACCCTTTCCCCATTAAAATTTTATTTTGCTTACCTTGATGACATATTAGTGTTCAACAATTCGATCAAGGAGAACAACAAACATCTGCAGATCCTTCTGGATACTCTTGTCTCAGTTGGCATTGACCTTAACGACAACCAGAAACAGTTACACCAACGCTCTGTACTGTTCCTTGGTTTCACTGTTTCTGTGGATGGGATTGCTCGCCCCCAGAGAAGGTTGACCATATCAGGAACTTGCCCCTTCTCTCAATCTTCAAAGAATTATGGTGTTTTCTCAGGACAGTGAGCTATTACCAGCGCCCCTTAACCAGTGCCGATGAGCTCCAAGCCCCACTCACCAATACCCTAGCAAGTAACCATACCTCCGGCACTTGCCTGTTCTCTAGAGTGATGCCATGATTTCTGCTTTCTCTGAGAAATACTGACTTCGACAATCCTTAAACGTCATCCTCAAGACCTGCCATCAAGGCCATCAACTACCTTCCCCTTATGTTACCATTCCTTTTTTCTTCCCTAACTCATGAAAGAAAGCTTGTTCTTCTCTTTTGTTGTCATTTTTTTCTTTCTTTGTGTGACTATCAGTGGTACAGCTCAAAGGTATGTACTGGCCGACCAATCTATCTCTTTTCAAGCATAATTAATCATCTCTGAGGAGAATTTCCATCATTAATCAATTATTGTCTTTTCACATACATTCATGTATGATTCCCCACTTTGTAACCCTTCATCATGATTTCATGATTTAGGCCTACGCCTATACTGTTTATTCATACAAAGGTAGAATTTATATATTTATGTACAGAGATCACAAAAGTTAAAGTTCTACAAATGATTGTTTATTACAAATAATTCTTATTTGAATGGTATAACTGGAAGTAGGGTTGTATGCAAACCTCTACTATGCAAACCAAAAGCTTCATGATGCATCCAAGTGACAGAGACTGTGTTGGGCAGCTAGAGATGGCTGATGTGTGTGGACGAGTGTTCTATTTCTGAGGAAGGCCGCGGCTGAAAATTTAGATTTGTGTGTGTGTTTGTGTATCTTTTATTTCTGTCTGTCGGTGGCTCAATGTTCATCTTTACGGTGAGTTGTTTCCTATCTACGTATCATTATTTACACAGATGTGTAGTATATTAGTTTCTTCTCTCTCCTGGACAGATTCAAAATCCAGTTGTTCTGTAAAATTCAAATTGTAATTTCTTTCATTGAAATGTCTTTATTATACTGTGAAAATTACTACATCTGGTGTCTAGTATTTTTATTTTTACCTATAGTATTGTGTACCTTAATTTTTTTTTCTATTAGTTTTACACTTTATTTAAAATGTTTCAGGATTATGTCATTAGCTCTTTTTCTGACTGGTTGGTTTTTGTAGGAAAACAAATGAAGCTTCTGGGTCTATCTTGACATAAACATTAATCTGAGTACTCTACTTTCAGGTTCACTTATTATTTTGTGGAAGCATCTAGTGTCAGTTTCTTCAGTAGCAGGGATGATACTGAAGGTATCTGTTTTATTGTGTATAAGCATAGCAGAGGCTAATAACAATACTAATTATTGCAAAGTTTGCAAAGATCATACACTCTGTATATATCCAGTAAGTAGTACTCATATAATATATACAATTTGTGTACTTTGTGTCATTATTTCACTTTCTGAACTACTGATGTTAAGCCCCTGACACAGTCATATCATATTCAGTGCTGTCAAATGAAATGTATTAGAATGTGTATTATTAAAAAAATTGTAAAAAAAGTGCTGAAGAAGTATGTGTCAACTAAGTGGATGGATAGATCCAAAGTGGTTTAACAATAATATTCAGAAAATGCTGAGCAAACAAAGACAGTTGCATTCTCAGCAAAACAACAAGCGCAAAACAACAAGCAAATGAAGAAAGGCAAAAGTTAGTAGAGAGTCATGCATCTGTAAAGTGACTGATGTGCAAAGCATAAAACAACCACTGTCATACCTCAGCAAAAATTATACCAAGAACCCAAAAAAATTCTGGTCCTGTTTAAAATCAATAAGCAGTTCAAAGGCCTCCAGTCATTTGTTGATCAGCCTGAGGTGGCAACAGAAGACAGCAAAAGAAAAGTTGAACTTTTTTAAGTTTCACATTTATGAAATGTTTCATGCAAGAAAACCATACAAACATACAGTTGTTTCACCATTGCACAGACTCCTGAGTGAGGACATAGCAACCTCTGGTTTCTTCAATTTGTCCAGATTCCATCTTCTTAATTTTCTGCCTTTTTGCAGCCTCTTTAAGTTTCAATCTACAGTTGATAACCAATAAGTTACAGTCAAAGCCTATATCTGCTCCTGGATATGTTTTACAGTTTAGAAACTGGTTTCTGAGCCTTTGCCTTGCCATTATAAAGGCAGTCTGGTACCTTCCAGTGTCTCCTGGTCCCTGTCATGTACATAACCTTCTTTCATTATGATTAAACCAAGTGTTTGTGACTATTAAACTGTGCTCTGCACAAAATTCTACCAGACAATCTCCTCTTTCATTCCTTTTCCCCTGTCAGTATTCACTTACTACATTTCCTTCTTTTCCCTTTCCTGCTACTGAGCTCCCCCATCACAATGAAGTTTTCCTCTCCCTTAACTGTCTGAATACTTTCTTTTATCTCCACATACATTTCTTCAGTCTCTTCATCATCGGCAGAGCTAGTTGGTATACAAACTTGTACTACTGTAGTCAGTGTTGGCTTCATGCCTATCTTTGCTATGATAATGTGTTTACTATGCTGTTCATAGCAACTTACCAATATTCCTATTTTCTTATTCATTATCAGACCTACTCCTGCATTACCACCAACTGATTTTGTATTTATAACCCTGTCCTCATCTAACCAGAAATCCTTTTTGTCCTCCCACCGAACTTCACTAATACCCACCATATCTAACTTTAACCTATCCATTTCTCTTTTCAAATTTTCTAAATTACCTACCTGATTCCATATTCTGATCTGTAGAATGCCTGTTTTGTTTTACTTGATGATGACATACTCCTGAGTAGTCTGCACCCAGACATCCGAATGGGGAATATTTTTACCTCTGGAATATTTTACCCAAGAAGACCCCATAATCTTATATTCATACAGTAGAGCTGCATGTCCTCAGGAAAATTAACAACTGCAGTTTCCCTTGCTTTCAGCCATTCACAGTAACTGCATGGCAAAGCAGTCAATAATCCAGACTGTTGCCCCTGTAACTACTTAAAAAACTGCCGTTCCTCTTCAGGAACCACACATTTGTCTGGCCTCTTCACAGATACCCCACAACTGTGGTTGCACCTTCAGTACAGCTATCTGTATCTTTGAGTTAGGAGGTCATTCCACCTCGGCAATGTCTGTTGTTTTGAGAATGGCACTATTAATTAAATAAATTTATCCACTGTTAAGTAAATAAATGTAAAACTTGGAGCCCAAGCAGGCTCCTGCTGCATCTGTGTCATGTAGTTGTGTGTTGCCTGCACCTCCTTCTGAGAAAGCTAACTGGGAAGTCATCTGCAATGACTGACACACAGTTTTACGGATCACATAGTCAAAGCGATGAGAGCTGGTTGTGAGCAGGCACCTATTAAGGCTGAGGCTTGGAGTAAACACTCCACGTAAGTGCAAAAGGGTGTGTTGCAGAGATCACTGCCAAGAACTGGTGCAGCCTCTGGCAACAATCATACACTGTGCCACATTACAGAGCCCACTAGTTGACAGAGGTTAACAACTGGCTGGCTTGCCACAAGAGGCTGCTCTCTCTTCCACTGGTAACAGCCCCCCTCCCCAACCTCCCACCAGCACAGAACAACACAGCTGAACAGCTAATGTGTCTGTGCTGCTCCAATACCTGCACGTGTGCCATGAGGGTCTTTTTTTCCTCTAGGACTACACACACACATTAGCCTGAAATAGCTTTGAAGCTCAAAAACATCTCTCAAAAGTTTAATTATGTAAGTACAGTTACTGATTTTTGAAGAGCCCTGATTTGCTGTCTTTACTGAATTATGTTTTAACCAAAGTAACTTTTATTCTGTTTTAGAGGAACCACATTATGTGAATACTTTACTAGCTGAAAGTACCAAGAATAATCAATAGAACTTCATTCCAACTTTGTGATTTGGTCTTTACGTAGAGAGATAGCCCTGCTAGAGGCATTTTTTTCCAGTCTTTTCTTCGTGTAAATATTGTTATGCTATTAATTTTTCTTCTATTGTGTCTTTAAATTTTTTCTCTCTTGTGATATTGTTTGGCTATGATGGTTAGTAAGGCATTCTGTGTCCAGAGGGGACAGCTGTTTTCCAAACCAGTACCTTAGAGGGGATGGACTTTTTGAGGGAACACAATGCCCTTGGCAAGGCCACAATAATTATATAATCCCAATAACAGATTTGAGTTACTTTCTAAATTTCAAACTCCTTGATACTAATATCAGACCAGACACATCTTTAATTAACAAGTGATCAAATTAAATCAACCAGTTCATGACATTGGATTAATTTTCCCACCCAACTAGAATCACAGAACTGCTGACATGGAGGACCATCATATGGAGAGGGCAGAATAATTTCCACCTAACTCGTTAGATTAATGTAAGAATTAGATTTGAATTTAAGGTGAACCCACATTGTGGGTTATGCACACCAGTTCAGCCTCTTTATCAGAATCCTAAACTAAACAGGTATCCCATCCTGAATGGCCGAGAGATCGTGCCACCTACAGAGACTAATTTGCACCAAAGGTTTCCTTCCTTTTCCTGTCCTGTTGGTTTCTAGGACTACTTGTGAACCTCAGATTCATACTGTAGTGCAGATCACAAGTTCACAGATAGGACCAACAGCCATCCAATAGTCCCATTTGGTTGCAGGTCTCTGAAACATTCGCCTTGCAGATATTCTATTGTGGAAGTTACCACCATATCTAGGGATCAGAAATGAATTGCATTAAGAAGCTTGCAGTAGCTATACTATGTGATCAAAAGTATCTGTACATTGGCTTAAAATGACTTACAAGTTCTTGGCACCCTACATCAGCAATGCTGGAATCCAATAAGGCCTTGGCGCATCATTAGCCTTGATGCTTTCACTCTCTCAGGCATACATTCAAACAGGTGGTGGAAGGTTTCTTGTGAAATGATAGCCCATTCTTCATGGAGTGCTACACTGAGGAGAGGTGAGACCTGGCATGAAGTCGGTGTTCCAAAATATCTCAGATGTTTTCTATAGGATTCAAGTCAGGACTCTGTGCAGGCCAGTCCATTACAGGGTGTTATTGTCATGTAACTACTTCGCCCAGTGGCATATGTAAGTGGGGCAGTTATATTATTCTTGTTGTAATAATATAGATTTCATGGGTAAGAATATTCTCTCATTGAACTATTCTCCATTCCCTCTAGGGACTGCATGTATTCTTGTGTACTTTCGAAGGTTAGTTTGCAATAATTTTATGGTATCATTTCCTTGTCCTCCAGCAAGGCAGCTTCATGCCATATTCTCAGATTGTGAGTGAATTCTAGAAAATGTGACTGGGCTATCTCATATTCATATGTTCTTTAGCTACAATAATGGAAAGTCCAGGTTGGAATTAATAATATAGTAATAAGGAAAAATCACAAGGTTACGTATGTGCCTGTCGCAGCTTGTCGCCACATCTTTGTGGTGAGTTGTAAACTGTCCTTATTACTATATTATTATTGTTCTTTATCTACAATACATGTAAATGTTTATCTCATTTAGTTCATATATGTTCTGTAAGTCTCTCACTGCTCCTTTTTTTTATTTCCAGTATTAATTAATATAGTTGTCAAATAGGGAAAAACACCTGCTGAGACAAGGAGTCTGACACCTTTACAGTCCAGATGCAGCCGATAAACAGTGAGGAAACTTCCTGTCTGAGAAGCATCACAAGCATTTTCTTATAGCAGAATCCCACCATTTACAAAAGAAAGAGGACTTCAACTAGACAAATTTTGAGCCACAGTGCTAAATAAAATAAATGGTGCCAATTCTTAACCACAAGTGTCACATCATACTTCTGTGCAACTTCATAATCTTAAGCAGAGGCCTGATGGTGTTATAAATTGACCATTGCATAATGGGTTTGACTTACTGAGATGTCTTGAGTGTGGACCATCCTTCTGTTCCTTTAGATTCCTCCAAACATATTGTACTAAAACATGAACTTTCAGGCAGTGGATTATGCCATGGAACCATGACTGAGATACTAATATCAGCAACACCTTTTCTCACAAAATTTCTAGAGACAACTTTAAGTTTAATATATGATTGTACAACAAGCCCATATGTATTACCTTAAAGGGATCATACAGATAATATTATGCTAATATTTACTTGCATATAGGTGTTTCTCAAAGTCCACATATGAATGAAAAGGAAAAAGTACTAATAACTGCTAAAATGGGAAGCAACTCTGAATTTAAGAGTGTAGATGTAGATGGGAAAAAGCTATATTGATAATTGAATCACCACTGTTGAAGTTTATAAAGACAGGTATTGATATTACAATCAGATGAAGTTCTCATGAATACTGTAATCCAATAGTTTGGATACAAGACTCAAAATTCTAATTTAAATACAGTAGAACTTTTCTAATTTCTGCACACATCTAACACTTGTGAGAATAGTGCACTATTGAACTACAGATTTACTTTGATTCATCTATGGCTTCTTTCAAAACATTCTTCTATTAAAATAATCTAACATATTGCAAGATATGTATTCCTATTAAAAGTTATGATACTTTTGTAAACAGACATCAAGACCAGGTAAAGCTTGTAATGAATATTTGGAGAACCATCTGACACAGAAGGAAAAAAATGATATTTTATTACTTCACAATGAAGCTCGTAGTAAAGTTGCATTGGGGCTAGAAAAAAATGGAAGTCCAGGGCCACAGCCTACTGCAGCAAATATGATGGAACTGGTGAGTTTCGTTACTCAACATCCCATTAAAAGCATATTTATTTTATATGGGTTTTACATTTGTTTTACTGATAGACTATAATATGAATCTTTTAGCCACTACTTATTATCGTGATCAGAAATGATGACATCCAACTTAAAATCCTTACCACCCTTTCCAAAGTGGTATTCTGCCACCTATTCAATCCACAAAGAATCCTAGTTTATTCTTATGCCATAACTACACCCACCCCTTTAAAACTGAGGTTATAAAACTGGGAGGACCCAAGTAAAAGACCTGTCTGATACACTTTCCAGCACATCTCACTACAGTCCCATTACCCTGATCTAAGAAAGAAGAGGGCACCTGTGACAAAAGTTATATAAATACAGTAGCTCTGTTATAAGTTCTGCATAATATTTTGTGTGGAAATGGCCACTAATATGGTGGCTGAATGAACAACTGCAACCAAACTGTTGCTAAGAACAAAGTTGATACCATAATGAGGATATGTTGCAGCTCAGTGTTAAATGATTGCAGGATCGCAGATAGATCGATAGAAAAGACAATCATACTCAAACAACTTAGCTTTGGCCACAGTTTTCATTAGAAAAGGAGTACACATATGTTCACACAAGTACAACTCATGCACACATTATTTCCATCTCCGGCCACTTTGTCCTGAGTAGCACTTCAACACAATGAGAAATTGGGAGTGGGGTGGGAGGAGAGGGTGGAGGGAAATGGAGGGATGCGGAGCACGGTTAGTGGCAGAGATATCATTACTGTTTGCTAGAATGTATCTGTACTAGAACTGATGGAATTAAATATGAGATACAGGTTTGTGAATGCATTGAGGGTTGGAAAGATGGAGGACATAAAGGGGAAGGAGCAGAGAAGGAGAAAATAGTGCAGAAGATGGGGAATGAGATGACAATTTGTAGGGGGAATAGGATGGAGGACTTGGTAACTGTTGGTGAGGGGTGTGGGGATGGTAGATTACTTTAGGTTGAGACCATGATAATTTTGAGAGCAGATAATGTATTGTAAGGATAACTCCCATTTTTTCTCATTTAGAAAAGTTGGTCATGGAGTAGAGGATCCAGATAGCCCAAGTTGTGAAGCAACCGCTGAAATCAAGCATGTTATGCTCAGTTACATTTTGTGACACAGTGCACCACCTCACTCTTGGCCAAAGTTTGGCTGATTATTCATTCTGCTGGAGTGCTGATTGATATACTAATATAAGAAAACTGATCATTGCTTCCAGCCTTGCCATTTATAAACTCTGCTCCAATCAATGTAAAGTTTTTTGCTTTGATATGACTATCAACCAGATGTCCATTAAAATGAATGACCACTGCTAAACCTGGCCAAGAGTGAAGAGGGTTACTATGCAGCACAATATGTTTGATTTCAGTGGCTTCACTCTGGTCAACTGAGTACTCATTTCCATCACATGCTTTCAAGAGTTTCATAGATGGAAGTTATCCTTACAATACATTCTCCAGTCTCAAAATTATCAAGGCCTCCACCTACAGTAACATATGGTCACCACATCCATCAGCCAACAATTCTCACAACCTCTATGTGAACCTTCTCCCAACTGGCACCTCACTCCCCACAGTCTGTTCTGTTTTCCCCTTCTCTGCTTCCCCTTTCACCCTCACCTACCACAACTCCAACCCAAATAATTGCATTCCTAACCTGCGTCTCTCATCTCTTTCCACCAATCTAGTATTTGTATCCCTTATCAGGCAGTGCTGATTATCACACTTGATGTGCACCCTCCCACTTGTCCATCCCTGCTCCTCCTCCATGTTGAAATGGCACTTGGGATGTGACAGCTGGAGACAGTAGTCCTGTGTATGTGAATTCTGCCTTTGTTATTGTATGAATGTGTGTGAGCAATTTTTATGAAAAATACTGTAGATGAACTCTAAGTTGTGTGAGTGTATTTGTCTTTTCTGTGTGCCTGTTTGAAACTTGGCAATCGTCTTGATGGTGAGATGCAACCTATCCTAATTTATTACTGATTATTCCAACAGGACTTTCTATTGAGTTATGAAAAACAAAGTTGACCTCACAGTGGCCAATCACACTACTGATCTAAATGTACTTGGTTTCAGTGGCTGCTCCACAACCTATTTTAAGTGGATCCTACCTCTATAATGAAACATTGCCCCTCAAATATTAATAAAACCATAAATGATGACTGTGTTCAAGTAAAAATCTTGGTGTATCACTGATTTCTCTCTCCAGACATCTGATCTGAATAAGTTTTGAGGTAACTCAAACCAAAAGGATTTTTATCATATTTCAGGATTAATTGAATGTTACACCCACTAAAGTTGAAATAACTAACAATTTTTACCACACCCACACAGTGAAGGCTGAGGAAACCATGACAAAATGAGTAATGATGTTAAAATTAATGTTCTTCACCAGTGGTAACGCACTTATTATTTCTGACTGGCTGCCGTCTGCTAGATTAAAGGTATAGCCTACACAACCCATATTTTTCCCAAATATACAGCAATATTCTGCACAAGAATTGGCCAAGGAAACAGGGCAACATGCAAATGTAGGTAATAACCATTAACAAATACCATAAAATATTCACATATAAACAGTGAAAGTGAATGTAAAATGAAGAATGGAACAATGGAAAGTCCATGTTGGAAATGAACAACATAATGAGGGTAGTTTGCAACTTGTGACAAAACCAAGCCAGCTCATTTCACCAATTGTGATATAACCACTTATGGATTTATCATGGGGTTGGAGCCCCAATAATAACCACATGTACTTTAACTCGCACTTTATTACTAACAGTACAAAGACTACAACCTGACAGAACATTAATATGGCTGGTGGGCACAGGGAAGATGCAGATTGAGTGGTTGCCACAAAGCCGCTGCCCCCCCCCCCTCCCCACCCCCCACCCAGCCGGCAGTACGGAGCACATCTTAAGAGGGCATGGGGAGGGAGGGGTGGTGGGGCCAGAAGACCAAGTCATCAGGCAGTGGTACCCTAGGAAGCTGAGTGACAGATAACTTGACTGTGTTTGATGGCAGTGAAGTACAAGGGCAGTGATGAGTCGCTGGAGTGCTGATGATGAAGTCATCAAGATGTCGAGGGCAGCGGACAGTGTGGGCTGGACGTGTATGCAGGTCGGTGGAGTCCACTGGCACAATGACAAGCACTTTGGCAGAAAGAAGCAGGAAGGCTCAGACGGTATGTGGTATGATGGTGACAAGAAGGCTATATGATGAAGGAGCTGCCACTCATTGGCGGACGGGGGAGGGGGAGGAGGGGAAGAGGAAGCAGAGGAAGAGGGCAGAGGATGAAAACTGAATGGTTGTGAAATTTAATGGAGATGTACATAAACAACATTTAAGCTATCAGCCACTAGCCTTCCTCAGAATAGAGAGCATTCACACTATGAAACAAGCACACCTCACAGTTACACAACCATCATCTCCAGCTGCCACATTCTGATTCAGAATGTGTTTGTGGTGAGTTGTAAACTATACTTATTGTATTGTTTAGTTTAATTTTGGTAGATTTGGATATTCAGTATTCAGTCTCACTGCAATAACTCATTGTCACACTAAATCATTTACTAGTCTAGTGGGTTCATGAACTAATTGCTCGAGATAAATTTTGGAGGATGCTTTCAGTACAATTTCAGATAATGTTTAATGCTTGACTCCAGTTATGAACATATATTTTTGTCAACATATCAAGAGTAAGTTAAAGTCACCATCAATTACAATTGTTTGCTTTGGGTACATTTTTGAAATTAGATTCAAGCTTTTTTGAACAATGAGTCAGGGGGTCTGTGAAAAGAACCAGGTATAACCCCTACCTATACCAACTCACCGGAACTATCTACTTCAATTACACTACAGGATAAATCATTTGTGACAGAAAAAACACACCACCACCTATTTTATTCAAACTGTTTGACCCCTTGTAAAAACTTCTGCTTAACTTATCTCCAGCTTTCACTACCTATAAAAATTTGTGCTTCAGTACTTTCTGTTATTGGTTGGAGCACTGATATTTTCCCTACACAGCTATGACTATTTGGAACTGTTATACTGGTGGTTCTTAGATCTGTGTTTATCCTATATGTGACTAGCAACCTTTAAGACTGATACCTTTTTTTGTGTTTCAGAGACCCTTTAACTTAAAAAAATACCTAGGCCACTTCACACACAGCCGCTGCTTTCTGTATAGCTGTTTCCTGTGAGTAGTGCACATCTGACTTATTTAATGGAACCCACACCCCACCACCCTATAGTGCAAGTTGAGGAATCTACAGCCTATACGGTCACAGAACTGGCTGAGACTCGGATTTAGACCCTCCACTTGGTTCTGTACCAGATATCTGCAGTCAATAGTGTCAAATATGTGATAGTGAGCTCTGCCTTCAATTTTCAAGCAAGACTGGCAGTTTTTACCACTTCAGATAGCTGCCCAAAACTGAATAGCAGTACTGACTGCATAAATTTGTGCTGCCATTTGTTGATCTGTTTGGGGAATTATAAATTACACTTCTTTTCCTGTTGGTATTTTTATATATTGCAATCTTTTTTGTAGTCGATTAATGATGGAAATTCTTCACAGAGATGACAGATTACTTTTCAAAAGAGATAGATTGGCTGGCCAGTACTTACCTTTTTGCTGTACCGCCGATAGTTACACACAGAGAAAATAGGACAAAATTAAACAAGCTTTCGGAACTGTGTTCCTTCTTCAGGTGGAGAGGAGGGAGAAAAAGAAGCAGAAAGGAATAGGAAAGGGAAAGGTAATTCATGACCTAGTTTTTTTTGTAGCATTAACAAAGATTTTTTAAAGAAAGAGAAGGTACATCACTTTGGCTTTAGGAGGTTCACATAATTTTGCCTTAAAATGTTGTGTTTCATACAGTAGTAAAAAGTTGTGTTTCATACAGTAGAAAATATTGGCTTTCACAGCAAATGACATAAATAGTTGTGTTGTTGTGGTCTTCAGTCCAGAGACTGGTTTGATGCAGCTCTCCACCCTACTCTATCCTGAGCAAGCCTTTTCATCTCCTCATAAGAACGGCAACCCACATCCACTTTAATCTGCTTACTATACGCATCTCTTGGTCTCCCTCTGCGATTTTTACCCCACACACTTCCCTCCAACGCTAAATTCACAATTCCTTGATGTCTAAGAATGTGTCCTACCAATCTATCCCTTCTTTTAGTCAAGGTATGCCAGAAATTTCTTTTCTCCCCAATTCGGTTCAGTACCTCCTCATTAGTTATGCGATCCTCCCACCTAATCTTCAGCATTCTTCTGTAGCACCTCATTTCAAAAGCCTCTATCCTCTTTCTGTCCACACTGCTTATCGTCCATGTTTCACTCCCATACACGGCAACACTCCATACAAATGCCTTCAGAAAGGACTTCCTTAAGCTTAAATCAATATTCGATGTTAACAAATTTCTCTTTTTCAAAAACGCCTTTCTACCCATTGCCATTCTGCATTTTATATCATCTGTACTGCGACCATCATTTGTTATTTTACTGCCCAAGTAACAAAACTCATCTACCTCCTTTATTGTTTCGTTACCTAATCTAATTCCTTCAGCATCACCTGATTTTCTTACACTACACTCCATTACCCTAGTTTTACTCTTGTTCATCTTATATGCACCTTTCAGCACACTGTCCATTCCGTTCAATTGCTCTTCCAGGTCCTTAGCTGTATCTGACAGAATTACTATGTCGTCGGCAAAACGCAATGTTTTTAATTCTTCACCCTGAACTTTAATTCCTTCTCCAAATTTCTCCTTGCTTTCCTTTATAGCTTGCTCAATGTACAAATTGAACAACATTGGGGAAAGGCTACAACCCTGTCTTTCTCCCTTTCCAACCACTGCATCCCTTTCATTCCCTTCAACTCTGACAACCGCTGTCTGGTTTTTGTACAAGTTGTAAATAACCTTACGCTCCCTATATTTTACTCCTGCTTGCTTCAGAACTTTAAAGAGTTTATTCCAATCAACATTGTCAAAAGCCTTCTCCAAATCTACAAAAGCTAGAAATGTTGGTTTGCCTTTTCTTAATCTATTTTCTAGGATAACCCGTAAAGTGAGTATTGCCTCCCGTGTTCCTACATTTCTCCTGAACCCAAACTGATCTTCCCCGAGGTCGACTTCTACCAGTTTTTCCATCCTTCTGTATATAATTCGTGTTAATATTTTGCAACCATGACTTATTAAACTTATGGTTCTGTAGTTTTCACACCTGTCTGCACCTGCTTTCTTAGGTATGCGGATGATAACATTTTTCTTAAAGTCTGAGGGTACTTCACCTGTCTCATACATCTTACACACAATGTGAAACAATTTTGTCATGGCTGGTTCTCCCAGAGACTTCAGTAGCTCTGACAGGATATCATCTACTCCAGGGGCCTTGTTTTGACTTAGATCTTTCAGTGCTCTGTCAAATTCATCTCTCAGTATAGTATCTCCTATTTCATCATCATCTACATCCTCTTCCCTTCCTACAATAGTGTCTCGAAGTTCATTTCCTTTGTAGAGCCCCTCTATATATTCTTTCCACCTTTCAGCTTTCCCTTCTTTGCTGAGAACTGGTTTTCCATCCGTGTCCTTGATATTCATAGAGCTGTTTTTCTTATCGCCAAATGTTTCTTTTATTTTCCGGTAGGCTGTATCTATTTTTCCCCTATTTATACATTCTTCTACATCCTTGCATTTGCCTTCTAGCCATTCCTGCTTAGCCATTTTGCACTTCCTGTCAATCGCATTTCTTAGTCGTCTGTACTCCATTTTGCCTGTTTCATTTACTGCATTTTTATACTTTCCCTTTCATCGATTAGATTTAGTATCTCCTGTGATATCCAAGGATTCTTTGTAGGTTTTGTCTTTCTACCTATTTTGTCCTCTGCTGCCTTCACTATTTCATCCCTCAATTTTACCCATTCCTCTTCTACTGTTTTATTTTCCCCTGTTTCTGTCAATTGTTGCCTGAAGCTCCCTCTGAAATTCTTAAGAACTTCAGGTCCCTTCAATTTATCTAGGTCCCATCTCCTTATTTTCCTACCTTTCTGTAGTTTCTTCAGTTTAAGCCTACAGTTCATAACCAACAAGTTATGGTCAGAGTCTGCCCCTGGGTATGTCCTACACTTCAAAACCTGGTTCCGAAATCTATGTCTTACCATTATAAAATCTATCTGGTATCTCCCGGTGTCTCCTGGTCTCTTCCACATATACAACCTTCTTTTGTGATTCTTAAACCAGGTGTTTGTTATAACTAAATTATGTTCCATGCAAAATTCTACCAGGTGGCTTCCTCTTTCATTCCTTTTGCCCAGACCATATTCACCCACTATCTTCCCTTCCCTTCCTTGTCCTACTACCGAATTCCAGTCTCCCATAACAATTAAGTTTTCCTCTCCCTTAATTGTCTGAATAATTTCCTTTAGCTCCTCTTATATTTCTTCGATCTCCTCATCATCGGCAGAGCTAGTCGGCATATAAACCTGTACTACTGTTGTCGGTGTTGGCTTCGTATCTATCTTGACAATGATAATGCGATCGCTGTGCTGGTCATAGTAGTTTACCCGCATTCCTATTTTCTTATTCATTATCAATCCTACTCCTGTGATACCCCCAACTGATTTTGTATTTATAATCCTGTACTCACCTGACCAGAAATCCTGTTCATCCTGCCACCGAACTTCACTAATCCCCACTATATCTAACTTCAACCTATCCATTTCCCTTTTTAAATTTTCTAATTTTCCTACTCGATTAAGGGATCTAACATTCCACGCTCCGACCCGTAGAATGTCAGTATTGTCTTTCCTGATGATCACATCCTCCTGAGTAGTCCCTGCCCGGAGGTCCGAATGGGAGACTATTTTACCTCCGGAATATTTTACCCGAGAGGATGCCATCATCATATGTTCATACAGTAGAGCTGCATGTCCTCGGGAAAAATAACGGCTGTAGTTTCCCCTTGCTTTCAGCCGTCCGCAGTAACTGTATGGCAAAGTCACATTAGCTGATGTTACAAGGCCAGCTCAGTCAATCATCCAGACTGTTGCCCCTGTAACTACTGAAAAGGCTGCTGCCCCTCTTCAGGAACCACACGTTTCTCTGGCCTCTCCACAGATACCCCTCCGCTGTGGTTGCACCTACGGTACGGCTATCTGTATCGTTGAGGCACGCAAGCCACCCCACCTCGGCATAGTATCTCCTCAGAATCATTTTGCAATGTACAAATGTTAGTATTATTGTGAAATTATATTATAATCTTATGGTTATAATAGTATGAACAACTTAGAATTTTGTGAAAATTGCATCATTATTTCATGGATTGCAGACATGGGATGAAGAATTGGAAACAATAGCTCAACGATGGGCAGATCAATGCAATACTGATGATCATGATGCATGTAGAGACCTTAGTAAGTAAAATTGTTTAATATGTATGTCTATTATTTGTTAAATTGGTACTTGAGTAATATAATTCAGTCTAATTTCACTGACTGCACAACACACACACACACACACACACACACACACACACACACACACACACACACACAAAACTGCATTGTCTTGGCTGACTACATTATCCTGGCAATGCAGTATTACTCCTTCCATAAATCATATTCAATCTATAACTTTATATTAATATATTAATATGGAGTTCTTGAATCTGAAGAGTAGTTTTACAGAACTCTCCATACTGCCTCAAGCTACATCCATGTGAACCATTTGTTTATTTGTTTGTCATTAGCCAACAACCTTGCAATAGACTATTTTCACAATTAATTTGTTATACATTATACTTGATAGTTTACCAGCTTTAGGTCTACCAAGTAAATTCAAATTCCTGAAAATTGTAAAAATCAAATAGTAATCTGTGTAGGTGTATAACAAAAGAGTCACTTGGTAAGTGTCTCAGTGTAGTTGATAGCTTATTGTATAAATTTATTCATAGTCTAATGTGGAGACCCTTGGGTCTCGGAAATTCAGTTTGGGATGAGACTTCGGATTGTGGCAGTGTCACCGCCAGACGACCATGAAATGATGTAACATATCTCTTCATTGCCTGTCAACTTTGGAGACCTCACCTCCAAAGCCGGCCATTCATCTTATACAACTAGTATGTTCCTGTAACTCATTGTGAGAACAATAAAGTTCTGTGTTCTGATAAATGTGGTGTTTATCTGGGGCTACAACCCCTCTTAATCCCATAGCTTGTTAGTAGTATATTCCAAGAGTGTCCATTCATAGATGGGTGCTGATGACCTCGCTGTTGAGCGCCCTAAAACGCCAATCATCATCATCATCCATTCATAGAAATTTCAAAGAGCACTATCCAGAAAATTTCGAGAAAAGGGGTTCCAAATTTTAAGTGCAAGGCAAATACATCTTACATACTAGTCAATGCAACATATGATGCAGTATGTTGAAGTAGCTCAGGCAGTAGCATGCCTGACTGTCATATGTTATGAACAGGGATCAATAACACCTGGGGAAAATTCCACTTTTATTATTTGTTTTAAATTATAGCAATTATTAAATAAAATTAATTATATAAAATATCATCAAGTACTTTGTTTATGAAATGATGGTTGCAGTTAATTAAAATTTTAATTACAAAATAAAGTCAAATAATTTTAAATGCATTTCACTATTACTGTAAGTATATTAGAGCATTAAATACAATTGTCATTAAAATTTTACTAAAAAGTTTGGCAATGTTGTAAGATTATAAATATTCTTTGTAAATTTGTGGTAACCATTTCTCCACAGAAAAGCAGAGTATACATGTTTCTCTTTTGTTTGTATACAAACAGGCAGTCATTCAGAAAGATTCAAAACTGCATATAAATACAATCTATAGTCCATCATCAGCTGTCATTGCCAATTTTTAAGAAAATGATCTGATATGCCCAGTTTACTTACAGGCATTCTAAGGAGAGAAAAGTTTTGAGGAATGTCAAGAAAGTAGGTTTCTCCTCAGATATTTTGAATAAACATTGTTCCTGTAAACACCCATTCTTCATTAATTGTGCAAGATGCTTACATATTTTTAATTTTTAATATTTTTATGACAATAATCATTCTGGTGCTGGAACAAATGAACATAATATTGTAATGTAAGAATATCAGGTGACTCACCTTGTTGAGACCTTTTATATGAGCCCTTGCTCAACCCTGTATCTTAAATGGTTTAGAAGTTATGAATTTTTGACTAATAACTAAATTGCCATATTTTAATTCTATTAAAACTTTTTATGTGTACTTGTTAGGAAGGATGTCTGTGTGTCACCAGATGTATCATACAAAACCCTTTCAGAAACTGTGCCGCACTTCACTTATGTCCATAATCATTTTGATAATAGGAAAAGGCTTCCAATGAAGATACAAATACTAATGTTTTAACGATAGAAGTATTCTACCTATAACGGGTATTAATATTTGGCAGTGCAGGCTCGTCTTGCTAGAGTAACATTGGGAAACAAAATACCTCATGTAGAAACTTCAAATTATATCATAATGAGACTTCAACATTCCAGATACAATACCAGGAACAAAAAAGAAATTGTTCATGACTTACTGACACTCCTTTATGCATGTAATAATCACTATCCATGTTTGCACTATGATTCAACAAAGCACACCATTTTGAATGGGGATGTGGCTATAGTTAGTCATATGACCAAGTTAGTTCTGGATACAGCAGGGTTTTGCAGTGCACTATGTTGAGTATTTTAGACAAATTGATGATGTACTTAACTGACATTAACAACAAAAAACTTCAAAACAGAAAACTTACTGTAACATACATTATCTTTATAATGCTATGAAAAAAAAATAATGAAAATGTTATGAATAATAGATCAAAGGATAAGATGCTACATTGATCTGAAGCAAACAATTTACATTGTCTGTTGATTATTGTTATTTACAAACTGTTGTCTTTCAGGTCGTTTTAGAGTTGGACAAAATATGATAGCATTCGGCATAAGTGTTGCAGAATTCGAATCAGACCTAGAAGAGCTCATTAACAAATGGTATGAAGAAGTAGAAGACGTTTCACCAAGATTGATTAGAAGATACACTCGGTAAGTCAAAGTTAATTAGAGCTACCATTTGAATATAAAAATAGAAAATGGATGACTTACCCAAAAGGACCGACTCGTCAATAGACACAAATAAAAATAAAATTCATACTCAAACACACATACAAGCTTTCACCACCACAGGCAGCTTCTTCAGGAAAAAGAGGTAAAAAGGGGAAGAGAAAGGGAAGGATATGGGTTTTAAGGAAGTGGAAAAGGAGTCATCCCAATCCCAGGAGTGGAAGGACTTACCTTAGGGTAAAAAAAGGAAGGTAAACAAATACACACACTCACACATATCCAAACGCAAACACACCTAGACATACCTAAAGTACAGGCTGGTCGATAGGAACACAAAAACACACAACCATTCGAGCTTTCGCCACCAGTGGTGGCTTCTTCGGGAAAAAGAGGGAGGAAGGAGAGGAGAAAGGGAAGGATACGGGTTTTAAGGAAGTGGAAAAGGAGCCATTCCAATCCCAGGAGTGGAAGGACTTACCTTAGGGGACAAAAAGGAAGGTAAACAAATACACACACACTCACACATACGTAAAAAATAGATGAAGAACACTTACCAGGCGAAGGGGCACAGGCAGTAATAGTAACAAATAAACACACAGACACACACACACTCAAAAATGCTAGCTTTCGCAGCCTAGCTGCTTCATCAGGCAGAAGGGAAGGAGAGGGAAAAGGAAATGATGAGGGATTTAAGGAAGGGGGTAAGGAGCCATTCCAATCCCGGGACAGGAAAGACTTACCTTGGGGGAAAAAATGGAAGGTAAATAAATGCACATACACCCACACATTTACACAGACACAAGTACACTTAGGCAGACATACTGTAGAACTGTAGAAAGCAAAGAAGTTAGAAGTTCTACTTCTAACTTCTTTGCTTTCTACAGTTCTACAGTATGTCTGCCTAAGTGTACTTGTGTCTGTGTAAATGTGTGGGTGTATGTGCATTTATTTACCTTCCATTTTTTCCATATATATATATATATATATATATATATATATATGAATATTATAGACGAAAAATTCCTAGCAGGAAAAATTATATATAAAAAAATAGACGAAGATTACTCACCAGGCACAGGAGCATAGGTGTGACAGCAGCACAAATAAATAGAACACACACACTCACACACACAAACGCTAGCTTTCACAGCCTAGCTGCTTCATCAGGCAGAAGGAAAGTAGAGGGAAAAAGAAATGATGAGGGTTTAAAGGAGTGGTAAATGTGTGGGTGTATGTGTATTTGTTTTTACCCTCTTTTTCCCCCAAGGTAAGTCTTTCGTTTCCCAGGATTGGAATGACTCCCTACCCACTACTTTAAACCATCATCATTCCCTTTTCCCTCTCCTTCCCTTCTGCCTGACGAAGCAGCTAGGCTGCAAAAGCTAGCGTTTGTGTGTGTGAGTGTGTGTGTTCTATTTATTTGTGCTGCTGTCACACCTGTGCTCCTTCACCTGGTGAGTAATCTTTCCGGGACTGGAGCGGACTCTGAATGTGGCACTCCAACAGGGATACGACTTCCTTAAATCCCGCCCTGAAATGAAATCCATCCTTAATGACATCCTTTCCACTCCACCAAGAGTGTCTACAAATATCTGCCTAGGTGTGTTTGCATGTGGATATGTGTGAGTGTGTGTGTATTTGTTTACCTTCCTTTTTTTCCCCTAAGGTAAGTCCTTCCACTCCTGGGATTGGAATGCCTCCGTTTCCACTTCCTTAAAACCCATATCCTTCCCTTTCTCCTCTCCTTCCTTCCTCTTTTTCCTGAAGAAGCTGCCAGTGGTGGCAAAAGCTAGAATGTTTGTGTGTTTTTATGTGTGTTTTATGTTTCTATCGACGAGCCTGTACTTTAGGTAAGTCAAAAATCTTTATTTTATACACATTTTTCCCACCTGGAAAGTCTCCTTCTATATTATATATAAAGATTACTCACCAGGCAAAGGAGCACAGGTGGTGATAGTAACACAAATAAATAAAACACACAGAAGGAAAAGAAAAAGGAAAAGGAAATGATGAGGGTTTTAAGGGAGAGGGTAAGGCGCCATTCCAATCCCGGGATACGAAAGACTTACCTTGCGGGAAGAAAAGGAAGGTAAACAAATACACACACCCACACATTTACACAGACGCAAACACACCTAGGCAGACATACTGTAGAAAGCAAAGAATTTAAGGAGTTATTTAATAATGGAAAGTCCAGGTTGGAATTAATAATATAGTGAGGACAGTTTACGCAAAGACGTGGCGACGAGCTGCGACAGGCACATACAAAAGACACACACATACAACACATTCAGCTATCGGCCATGGCCTTCTTCAGAAAATAGATCACTCACGCAATCACACAGGCACACAACACAGTCATACAACCATCACCTCCGACTGCCGCACTTCGAATCACGCTCTGCAGCGAATTGGGGACGGGAGGGGAGGGGAGGGGAGGGGGAGGGGATAGAAAGGTTACGTCACGGTGTTGGGGATGGGTTAGATGGGAATAATGAGATGCAGCTTAGGAATGGAGTGGGGAGGCGGGTGAGGGGAGAAAATAAAATAATAAAAAAGTAAAATAAATATATATATAGAAAATGCATGCACACTGCAAGTACACAAGACCACATACACACACATACACATGCACGCATGCGCGCGCGCACACACACACACACACACACATATATATATACACACACACGATCACACATTCACACACCACTCAAAATAGGCGAGGTTTGGGATAGAGAGGTAGGAACTGTAAGGTATGGAAAAATATATATAGGGAAGTTATCATAGGTTGAGGCCTGGTTGATTTCGGGATCGGAGAATGTATTGTAGGGACAACTCCCATCTGTGCAGTTCAGAAAAGTTGGTGGTGGATGGGAGGATCCAGATGGCCCGGGTTGTGAAGCAGCCATTGAAATCAAGCATGTGCTCCACTGCATGCTGTGCCACAGGGTGGTCCACCTTGTTTTTGGCCACAGTTTGGCGGTGGCCATTCATCCTAATGGACAGCTGGTTGGTGGTCATGCTAATATAGAAAGCTGTACAGTGCTTGCAGCACAGCTGGTAAATTACGTGGCTGCTTTCACAAGTGGCCCGGCCTCTGATAGGGTAGGATAAGCCTGTGACAGGACTGGAATAGGAAGTGCCGGGTGGGTGGATTGGACAGGTCTTGCAGCGGGGTCTTCCACAAGGATATGATCCCTGTGGCAGTGAGCTGGGTTTTGGGGTGGCATAAGGATGAACTAGGATGTTGTGAAGGACGATGGAAACACTACTTTGCCACTAATCCCTCTGACCGCAATCTACCTAATCCCAATATTGAACCCTGCCTGTCCCAATTCATACCACCATCCAACAAAGATCCCCCTGCACTCCCACCTAACCACCCTCTGGTTACCCTCCAAGAGTTTCTCAACTCCAACTTGTCCTCACCCTCCTTTCCCAAGTCCCTTCCCAAGAACTCAAACCTTTCAGCAGAAGAAAGAAGAGCCATCCAAAACCTTAAAACTTTCTTAAAACCCTTATCCTTCCCTTTCTTCCCTCCTTCCTTCCTCTTTTCCTGAAGAAGCTACCAGGGGTTGCGAAAGCTTGTATGTGTATTTGTGTGTGATTTTATTTGTGTCTGTCGACAGGCCTGTGCTTTGGGTAAGTCATCCATTTACTATTTTTTATATAAATAAAGATTGTTTCACTTACCCAAAGCACAGACTTGTCAATAGACAAAAATAACACAAATGAAAACACATACCAACAAACATTCAAGCTTTTGCAACCATTGGCCGCTTTGTCAGGAAAAGAGGAAGGAAGGAGGGGAAAAGGAAAGGATGAGGGTTTTAAGGAAGTGGTTGAGGGGTCATTACAATCCCAGGACTGGAAGGACTTACCTTAGGGGGAAAGAAGGAAGGTAAACAAACACACACACACACACACACACCTACACATATACGCACGCTAACACACCTAGGCAGATTTTATATATATAGATGAAGATTACGTACCAGGCGAAGGAGCACAGGTAGTGATAGTAGCACAAATAAATAAAACACACACACACACACACACACACAAACGCTAGCTTTCACAGTCTAGCTGCTTCTTCAGGCAGAGTAGGGAAGGAGAGGGAAAACGAAAGGATGAGGGTTTTAAGGGAGTGGGTAAGTAGCCATTCCAATCCCGGGACAGGAAAGACTTACATTGGGAAAAAAAAAAAAAAACAACAGGAGGGAAAACAAATACACACACACCCACACAGATACACAAATACAAACACACCTAGGCAGACATACTTTGCTTTCTACATTATATGTGCCTAGGTGTGTTTGCGTTTGTGTATATGTGTGGGTGAGTGTGTATTTGTTTACCCACCTTTTTTTTCCCCTTGAGGTCAGTCTTTCCTGTCCCGGGATTGGAATGGCTTCTTACCCACTCCCTTAAAACCCTCATCCTTTCCTTTTCCCTCTGCTTCCCTACTCTGCCTGAAGAAGCACCTAGGATGCGAAAGCTAGCATTGTGTGTGTGTGTGTGTGTGTGTGTGTGTGTGTGTGTGTGTGTGTTATTTATTTGTGCTACTATCACTACCTGTGCTCCTTCACCTGGTAAGTAATCTTCATCTACTGTTTATATATATATTTTTTTCCTGCTAGGAATTTTTCCTCTAGAATAAATATATATACATATACCAAATCACAGGCTCTTCGACAGTTACAAATAAGAACACACACAAACACACATACAAGCTTTTGCCACCGCGGGTAGCTTCTTCAGGAAAAGAGGAAGAAAGGAGGCGTGAGGGAAGGATACGGGTTTTAAGGAAGTGGAAAAGGAGTCTTTCCTATCCCAGGAGTGGAAGGACTTATCTTAAGGGTATTAAAGGTTAGGCACACAAGCACACACACACCCACACACACATACATAGCAAACCTACCAATAAACAACAGTAACTGCATTATGACAGCTGTCATCCATTCCACATCAAATGTTCCCTTCCCTACAGCTTAGGTCTTTGTGGCAAACGAGACTGCTCCAGTTCCAAATCTCTGAACCAGTACACCAATAACCTAATAACAGCTTTCACATCCCACAGCTATCCTCCTGATCTGGTACAGAAGCAAATTGCCAGAGCCACTTCCTCATTCTCTCAAATTCAGAACCATCAACAGAAGAACCCCAGAAGTGCCCCTCTTATCACCGGATACTTTCTGGGACTGGAGCGGACTCTGAATGTGGCTCTCCAACAAGGATACGACTTCCTTAAATCCTGCCCTGAAATGAGATCCATCCTCCATGACATCCTACCCTCTCCAGTGAGAGTGTCTTTCCGCCGCCCACCTAACCTCTGTAACCTCCTAGTTCATCCCTATGAAATCCCCAAACCACCTTCCCTACCTTCTGGCTCCTACCCTTGTAACCATCCCCGTTGTGAAACCTGCCCTATGCACCCTTCCAACACCACTTACTCCAGTCCCATAGCCCGGATGGTGTACACGATCAAGGGCAGAGCCACTTGCGACAGCACCCACATGATTTATCAACTGACATGCCTGCACTGTGAAGCTTTCTATGTGGGTATGACCAGCAACAAACTGTCCATTCGCATGAATGGTCACAGGCAGATAGTGTTTGTTGGTAATGAGGATCACCCTGTGGCTAAACATGCTTTGGTGCACGGCCGGCACATCTTGGCGCAGTGTTACACTGTCTCAGTTATCTGGATACTTCCCACCGACACTAATCTTTCCAAAATCCGGAGATGGGGACTTGCCCTTCAGCATATTCTCTCTTCCTGTTGCCCACCTGGTATCAACCTCTGCTAAATTCAAATTCCCGCCCCCATCTTTAACATCTTTGCCTTGGTTCTCTAGACAGAGCCTCTGCCTGAAATGGTATCTGTTTCCAAATTCTTTGCTTTCTACAGTATGTCTGCCTAGGTGAGCTTGCGTTTGTCTATATATGTGGGTGGGTGTTTATTTGTTTACCCTCCTTTTCTCCCCCCAAGGTAAGTCTTTTCTGTCCCTGGATTGGAATGGCTCCTTACCCACTCCCTTAAAACCCTCATCATTTCCTTTTCCCTCTCCTTTCCCTCTGCCTGAAGAAGGAGCTAGGCTGCGGAAGCTAGCATTTGTGCGTGTGTTTTATTTATGTTACTATGTACAAATGTCTGCCTAGGTGTGTTTGTGTGTGGATATGTGTGAGTGTGTGTGTATTTGTTTACCTTCCTTTTTTCCCCTAAGGTAAGTCCTTCCACTCCTGACATTGGAATGACTCCTTTTCCACTTCCTTAAAACCCGTATCCTTCCCTTTCTCCTCTCCTTCCTTCCTCTTTTTACTGAAGAAGCTGCCAGCGGTGGTGAAAGCTTGAATGTTTGTGTGTTTTTATTTGTGTTTTTTGTGTCTATTGGCGAGCCTGTGCTTTGGGTAAGTTAAACAATGAGCAAAACTTTCCTGGTAGGAAAAATATGTATAAAAATAGAGGTCATTTAACTTACCCAGAGTACAAGCTCGTTGACAGACACAAAAACAAATAGAAACACACACAAACACAGATTCAAGCTTTCTACAAATGTCTGCCTTGGTGTGTTTGCATGTGTTTATATGTGGGTGTGGGTGTGTGCTTGTTTACCTTTCCTTTTTTCCCCTAATGTAAGTCCTTCCACTCCTGGGATTGGAATGACTCTTACCCACTCCCTTAAAACCCTCATCCTTTACTTTTCCCTCTCCTTCCCTGTTCTTTCTGAAAAAGCAACCTTTGGTTGCGAAAGTTCATTTGTGTGTGTGTGTGTTTATATGCGTATGATTTTATTTGTGTATCAACGAAACGGTGCCTTTTCGCTGGGTAAGTCCAACTTTCTTTACTTTGTTATAAATATTTTTTTGAATAGGATTGTTTCACTCTATATTATATAATATAGAAGGAAACGTTCATGGTGGGACAAATATGTAGGAAAAATAGGGATCGAGTAACTTACCCTAAACACGGACTTGTTGATACACAAAAAAACACACACAAACAAACAATCAAACTTTCAGAACCATTGGCCGCTACATCAGGAAAAGAGGAGGGAGGGGAAAGGGAAGGGTGTAGGTTTTAAGGGAGTGGATGAAGAGTCATTCCAATCCCGGGTGTGGAAGGACTTACCTTAGGGGAATAAAGGAAAGGTAAAAAAGCGCACACACACCCACACACATACACACGCAAACACACCAAGGTAGACATTTGTAGGAAGCAAAGAAGCTGGACAGAGATGACAGTTGAGGCAGATGCTCTGTCCAGAGAACTGAGGCAAAGATGTTAAAGAATGGTGGGAGAGAATTTGAATTTAGCGGAGGTTGAGACCAGGTGGACAACTAGTTCTGGGAACTTGCCATTCAGCATATTCTCTCTGCCAGTTGCCCATCTGGTCTGAACCTCCACTAAATTCAAATTCCCACCCACCATTCTTTAACATCTTTGCCTCAGTTTTCTGGACAGAGCCTCTGCCTCAACTGTCATCTCTGTCCAACTTCTTTGCTTCCTACAAATGTCTACCTTGGTGTGTTTGCGTGTGTATGTGTGTGTGCACTTGCTTACCTTTACTTTTATCCCCTAAGGTAACTCCTCCCACTCCCGGGATTGGAATGACTCTTCATCCACTCCCTTAAAACCCGCATCCTTCCTTTTTTCCCCTCCTTCCTTACTCTTTTCCTGAAGATGCGGCCATTGGTTGTGTGTGTTTTTTTTTTTTTTTTTTTTTGTATCTATCTAAGAACCTGTCTCATATAAAACTTACCCAAAGGAAAGGCTCTTAGATGGATACAAAAACACACACAAGATACAAGCAAAGAGACTTTCTTGGTGGGAAAAATATGTATATATATTATTCTTACATTTAATTTTTCAAAATTTTTACCCTATATTGACAATGGTTTTTATAGGGGTCTTTTATGATATTTGCTTTTAACTGAAAAATAAATAAAAATTGAAACAATGGAAAGTCCAGGTTGGAATGTCAATAGTATGAGAGGAAGCAACTCACTGAAATGTGATCACTGAGCCATAAGGAGGCATGCAGTAAAGACCATTGCATTCATACTACTTTAAATTTTGAGTCATAGCCCTCATCAAATCAGCATACATACATTCACATAATCACTCACACACAGCCTACAATGATGGTCATATGTGCAAGTATGCTCTTTTTTTGATGAATTAAAGTTGAACAGAGGAGATATGACAAATGGAAGGGAGAGCAAGAAATGGACAAAGAGAGATGGAGGAGGAGGAGTTGGACAAGGAGACAGGATGGAGGAGTTGGTGGACAGAGAGATGATGGGTGCAGTAGATATCCATCTATATCTACATATGTACTCTGCAATCCATCCAAAGGTGCCTCCTCAGGGGGCTCAGCATTAGTTTGCTTGGTACGTCGTTGGCAAACCCAGGGTCCCTATGCTGGGGACTGGTAGCACTACCAGTCCTTCACTACTGTAAGCTCCAGGCTTGCTTCAGCAACACTTTGTGGCGTGGCGGTAGAATGTTATGTGTTGCAGCAAATAAGGATCTTTCACAATCTCAAGGTGTGATAAGTGCTGATGGGATGCATCGCAATTGATTTGGAACATGGTAGACATCTTCTGGGGATACTGCCGCACCTCATTTGTACGGTATGGGTGTCAGGGTGTGACATCAACACGTGGGCAGTCCTTCTCCAATGAAATCTTGCACGTATTGTGGACGGGGCACCGGTTGGTTGGGTCGACAAGAATGATCATGTGTTGTCAACACCAGTGGGGCAAAGGCAAGCATTTCACTGGGAGCACAAACATGTGCACACTTACTAGAGTGACCTGATGGGGGAGGTTGAAGCACTTAATTATTGACGCTCGATGGGCACCGAAGGTGGTGACATACTCACAGAAAGACAGAAGATAAGGAGTGATTGAGCTTATAGAATGACTGAGATGTCTGCTCAGAGAGAGGGGAAGATGTGAACAGCATCCTCGAGAGCAGGAGAAGGTGACGAAGGTCAGCAAGAGAAACCTCAGAATGGGGAATGTATGCAGTTGGAGAATAAGACATTTGCATCCTGGCTGATCACATGCATCTATTCGTATCCATTTTGGATTCTGACAGACTTGGGTAGTTCCAGCAGGACAATGTATCACCCCATACAGCCATAATTGCTACAGAGTATCTCCAGCAACACTCTTCTTAGTTAAACGCCTCCACCAGCCATCAAACTCTCCAGATATGGATTTTATTGAGTATATCTGGGATGCTTTGCAACATACTGTTCAGAAGACATCTCCACCCGCTCGTACTCTTACAGATTTATGGACTACCCTGCAGGATGCATGATGTCAATTCCGTCCAGCACTACTTTAGAGATTAGTCAAGTCCATGCCACATCATGTTGCAGCACTTTGGCATGCTTGCAGGGGCCCTACACAATATTAGGCAGTTGTATTAGTTCCTTTGGTTCTCCAGTGAATAATAAACATTGCTAAAGCTGCATTATTTTTTTTTTTTTTACAATTATTTACTAGATCAGCTACAGTTTTTTATCAACATTAAATAATTTTCCATATACTTTATTTACAATTTCTGATCTTTAGTAAATGTTACTTCTGTCTCATTTGCCTGACACAAAATTTGTTACCCCTTTGGCTGTATAATTTCTGAAGTAGTTGCCATACCATTTTGTTGCTGCATTTGCTGATTATTTCACATGGAAAGTACAAAGTTTGCTGATGTCTTACCCTGACATGACATGTATGCCTTTTATCAGCAGTTAATGTACATATGCTATGTTTTATCTCACAAGGCTAAATTACAGCCCACAAATCAAAATTTATTAAAATGATTTTTATTTAATATGAACAGAAAGTGTAATTCATTCTACTTAATTTCTTAACAATGTTTCCAACTTTCTAATCTCTGTATGTTTCACTACTCATTTTACTGTTGTTTTCTTTTTTGTAAATTCATGTACCACAGTTCAGTGTCAATTAACATTTTCTGAATGAGTCTCACAAAAATAGACATCCAGTATCATAAGGAGTTTTAGATCAGCTAATTGACATTAACACAATTATCTATACTCTTAGCTAGCACAACTAGACCATGATCATTGTTATAGTATAATCAAAACATATATCTCACACATTGTATTTAATAATAGGTGAAGAAACTGCATACACCATTAAAACACTAACAGAAAAGCACTGTGACAACAGCCCATAGAATCAACAGGTTCAATTACATTAAAATCTGTTGGACATCCTGTCCGAACAAATATATTATCCACAAGTCTGTTACTTCTCCATTCTGCTTTGGAACTTTTCCCTTTCTTTGTTCCCTCCTTTTTTCTTTTTCATCTTCTCTATAATCAAAATATTCATCACACCCTGAAAGCCATTTTCAAGTAACTAGTCATCATGTCCTCTTTGAAGCTCCACTGTAAATTGTAGAGTTCCGTGGTAAGCACTCATTTCCACCCTCTCCCCCAGACAAGTCTGCATTGTCACTTGCAACTAATCCACCTTAGTATAAAAATATATATGAAAAAGTGGATGAAGATTACTTACCAGGTGAAGGAGCACAGTTAGTGATAGCAGCACAAATAAATAAAACACACACACACACATAAACACTAGCTTTCGCAGCCTAGCTGCTTCTTCAGGCAGAAGGGAGGGAGAGGGAAAAGGAAATGATGAGGGTTTTAAGGGAGTGGGTAAGGAACCATTCCAATCCCGGGAGAGGAAAGACGTATTTTGGGGGAAAAAAAGCAGGGTAAACAAATACACACACACCCACACATATACACAAACAGCTAGGCTGCGAAAGTTAGCGTTTATGTGTGTGTGTGTGTGTGTGTGTGTGTGTGTGTGTGTGGGTGTTTTATTTATTTGTGCTGCTATCACTACCTGTGCTCTTTCTCCTGGTAAGTAATCTTCATCTACTTTTTATATACATTTTTCCTGCTAGGAATTTTTCTCTATAATATTAGTATCAAAATATTTGAACATCACCCACATGGTAGCTTCTTGTGGTATTGAAAACTTCACATTCCGTATTACTGACATGATTACACTTCCTAAATTAATCAGAGACAAATGAGACACACTGTGTGGGTTGGATAAGGGGTTAGCACAGTGGACTAATATTAGGGGGGGGGGGGGGCATCAGTTCAAAACCCACTTTACTCATCCAGATTTGAGTTTTACATTATTTCTCTGAATCACTCCAGCAAAATATCTTTCAGACAGTACAGCTAATTTCATTCCCGAACCTTTAAAAAAATTAAAAAGTCTTAATTTGGGCTTAGTATACCATTATCCTTACACTTATGATGACTTTATATGCTTGCATACCAAGCTGTACTTGCTGCTGAACTCAAGCAAAATCAAATTATATGACCATTCAACCTGAAGGAGGGGAGTTTTATTACTCATTCCTTCTCCAAAATGTCCTTTGCTGCCTTCTGGTAGTTTATTTCACTTAACAAAACGTAATGCTGTAATTACTACCAAAACTATCCATGCTTGCCCATGTGGTTTAAATTCCAAAACAACTAAACTTAGCTCCATCTCCTGAATTGTTACTTATGATTAACAGCTTGTACACTACCAATGAGCCTCACCTCCTTGTGCAATAAAACACATACTGCAAACCACAGAGAAGTCCACGGAGTCACAGAAAGGGACAAATAACAGAAAACGACTTGAGAACTTATAGCTGTTAAGGCCTATGTCGGTCAGAGAAAACAAAACACACACACAGATGACCTCCATCTTCGACGCTGTGGGCAGTCCGCTGTGGACTGGGCACAGATAGGCGGGAGACAGCGGTCATGTGTGTGTGTGCGTGTGTGTGTGTGTGTGTGTGTGTGTGTGTGTGGTGTGTGTGTGTGTGTGTGTGTGTTTTCCTCTCTGACTAACAAAGGCCTATACCTCTGTGTGGGCCCTAATTTCTTTGGTCTTATCCTTGTGGTTGCTTCACAAGATATACGTAGGAGGAAGCAATATACAGGTTGACTCTTCATGAAACGTTTGGTCTTGGAACATTGACAAAAGTGCATACTATGATACAGAATGACTCTCTGTGTGTATAACCACCTTAACTAAAATTTCATGTCTGCTCCATTCAATGCACAGACCAACACACCAGCTGTATGTCATTTAAAGCAAACTTTGATAACTTGTCTAATACTATGAATTAAACAAGTGAGTGCCCTTTAGCCTTTACATAGCAAAAGAAAATAAATAAATAAATAAAAATAAAAACAAAAAGGCATTTACAAATATTAATCCTTTGACAATGATACTGAAGTGTAATGCACAGATTAAAATTGTCACAGAAAGAAATGTTCAGGTTCGTTGGCAATGTACAACCGTTACTAAAGCAGGATCAATAATTTCAAAAGCAAAGGGTTAACTCACATCTATGTAATGAAATATTATCTATATTTTAAATTATATTATAAGAAACTTTTGTATCCTATTCCAGGTTAGTATTTTTTACTTACGAACTTCACTAGAGCATTGGTCAAGTGGAACAGGAAGGAGGAAGGAAGCTTAGGGTTTAACGTCTCATCAACAGTTTGAGCATTAGAGACAGAACCAATGCTTAGAGGTTTTGGGTAAGGTTGGAGAAGGAAATCAACTGTGCCCTTTTGAAAGGAGTCATCCCAGCATTTGCGTGGAGTGATTTAGGGAAATCATGGAAAATCTAAATCCAGAGGTGAATTTGAACCACCAACCTCCAGAATGTGAGTTCAGTGCATTACCACTGTGCCACCTCACTCGGTTTTCATTATTCAGTTGTGTATCTGCATCTACATCTACAGACATACTCCGCAATCCACCGTAAGGTGCCTGGCGGAGGGTACACTGTACCACTACTAGGCATTTCCTTTCCTATTATACTTCCAAATAGAGAGAGGAAAAATAGAATACCTATATGCCTCCTTACAAGCCCTAATTTCTCTTATCTTGTCATTGTGATCACTACGTGAAATGTGAGTAGGTGGCAGAGAGATTGTACTACACTCAGCTTCAAATTCCGGCCTTCTAAATTTCCTCAACAGAAATTCATGAAAAGAAAGTCGTCTTTCCTCCAGCAATCCCCAATTGAGTTGTCGGAGCATTTCCGTGACACTCGCACATTGGTTGAATCTACCAGTAACAAACCTAGCTGCTAGCCTCTGAACTGCTTCTATGTCTTCCTTTAAACTGAGCTGCTGTGGGTCCCAAACACTTGAACAATACTCAAGACCTGGTCATACAAGCGTTTTATATGCAGTCTCCTTTACAGATGAAGTACATCGTCCCAAAATTCTCCCAATAAACCGAAGTCGGCTGTCCGCCTTACTCACAACTGTCCTAAGATGTTCGTTCCATTTCATATCGCTCTGCAATGTTACACCTAGATATTTGAACGATGCGACTGCATGAAGAAGCTCACTACTAATGCTGTATTCGAACATTAGGGGATTGTTTTTCCTACTCATGTGCATCACCTTACATTTTTCACCATTGAGGGCTAGCTGCCATTCTTTGCACCAACTAGAAATTTTGTCTAAGTCATCTGGTATGATATTACAGTTAGTTAAAGATGTCACCCTCCCGTACACCACAGCGTCATCAGCAAACAACCGCAATTTACGTTACTCTGTCCATCAGATCATTTATGTAGATAGAAAATTATAGCGGTCCTATCACACACCCCTGGGGTACGCCTGACGATATACTTGTCTCTGATGAACACTCGCCATCGAGAACAACGTACTGCGTTCTATTACTTAGGAAGTCATCCAGCCGGTCACAAATCTGTGAACCTATTCCATAAGATAGTATCTTCTTTAGCAGTCTGCAGTGTGGCACCACATCGAACGCCTTTTTGAAGTCAAGAAAAACACAATCCGCCTGTTGCCCTTCATCCATGGCTCACAAGATGTCATGTGAGAAAAGGACAAGCTGAGTTTCACATGAATGATGTTTCCTTAATCCATGCTGATTCACAGAAAGAAGCTTTTCCATCTCAAGGAAATTTACTATATTCAAACTGAGAATATGCTCCAAAATTCTACAGGAAACTGATGTCAACGATACTGGCCTGTAATTATGTGGGGCAGTTCTCTTTCCTTTCTTATCAACGGGAGTCACCTGCGCTTTTTTCCAATCTCTAGGAACTTTGCACTGAATTAAAGATTCGCGATAAATGCAAGCTAAGTAAGAGGCCAATGCCGCAGAATACTCTTTGTAAAACTGAACTGGTATTCCATCTGGACTAGCAGATTTTTTTTGTATTTAGCTCTCTCAGCTGCTTCTCTGCACTGGAAATACCTATTACTATGTCCTCAATTTCGGAAATTGACCAAATGACAGTAAATTTGGGCGGTCCACCTGCGTGAAAGATTTCTTAAAGGTTAAATTTAGAACTTCAGCTTTCCGTTTGCTTTCTTCTATTACTGCCCCGGAATGATCAACGAGTTAATGGATAGTGGGCTTTGACCCACTTACCGATTTTACATAGGACCAGAATTTTTTAGTGTTCTTGGAAAGATCTTTTGCTAAGGTATGGCTGTGGTAATTATTGTATGCTTTGTGCATCAATCTTTTTATAGGCGCACAGATCTTTACTAACTTTAGCCTGTCATCATTTTCTTGTTCTTTTTTGAACCAAGAGAGCAACAGTCTTTGCTTTCTGAGTAGCTTTCCAACATTATTATTATATCATGGTGGATCTTTTCCATCCTTAATCAACTTTACAGGGACACATTTCTCTAACCCTTATGTACAATGCACTTGAAGTAGTCCACACTTCCTCTACATCCATAGTACCAGAACTAAACAATGCCCATTCATTTTCTAAGTGCAATATTAACCACTGCTTATAGGCTATTCCCAACAAAAACTCGCTTCTAGCCTTCTTTATGAATTTAGGTCACTATTGATGCTATGACAATATCACGATCACTAATCCTGCCTCTACACAGACATCGTTAATAAGGTCAGGCCTGTTTGTAGCTATAAGGTCTAAAAAAATTCCATTGCGTATGGGTTGCCAGTTTAACTGCTCAAGACAGATTTTGGAGAATGTGTCCAAAAGTAGCTCGCAAGACTGCTTGTCTGTGCTGCCTGAAATGTAACTAGAGAGGTCCCAATCTATACTTTTAAGGTTGAAGTGTCCCCCAACTAATATTACACGGCCCAGATACCTACGCACTACCTGGTGTAGAGTTTCTTTGAATGACTCTAAAACTGCTGCAGCAGCACTGGAGGGCCAGTAAAAACACCCCACTATTAACTTTACTTCTTTTAGATCTGTTATATGTGCCGAGCTAACTTCACAGTTACTTTCAACCTCGATCTCAGTAGAAACAATACCTTGTCCACAGCGATGAACACTCCCCCTTCAGTTGTTTCCGATCTATCTTCCAATATACATTCCATGCCTCGCTAAATATTTCTGAACTTGCCACATCATGATTTAGCCAGCTTTTGGTGCCTAAAACTATCTGAGCACAATAATTTCCATGCAGTGCGGCAAATTCAGTAACTTTGTATTTAATACTTTGAAAGTTCATGGCTAATATTTTGATAGTCAAATTTTTTACCTGAACACGGCCTGAAAAGTCCACACCCGATAACACAGATCCAGAAATCTGTAGCCATGACTGTCACAGAGTCAGCGAAGCCTCTGGTTCAGAACCTCCACTCGTCTCCAAACCAAAGACCCCGATCAACCCTGGGAACAATGCTACAAATCAACAGCTCTGCTTGGACCCCGCATGCGAGGGCAGCAGCCTTCACCAATTCCGCCAGCAGCCCGTAGAAACTGAGGATGTCGTCAGAACCCAAGCAACAAGCGTCATTGATGCTGACATGAGCCACGACTTCAGGCGACCGCACCCTGCACCCTCGATAGCCGCCAGCAAGGCCGCCTCCACATCTCCGATGAGGCCTGCCAGCAGACACACCGAATGCACGTTGGACTTATTTGCGGATCTCTATGCTATCTGCCTAAGGGGTTCCATCATGCACCTAACATTGGAGCTCCCAATAACTAATAGTCCCCTCCCCCCATGCAACTGCACGGACCCTGCTGAAGGAAGGGCCACACGTCCACTCACAGGACAAACAGGCATGGACGAATGGCAAGCCTCCACATTGGCCTTCCATCTCGAGTGAAGCGAACTCCGTTTAACCCGCCACTCCCCTTGCGGAGACGGTGGCTCGACCACATCTGGTACACCTGAAGGTGCCTCGGTAGCAGGGACAGACAGCGAAGCATGAAACATCTGAGGTGTCCCACTCGATGCACCAGACTCGCCACCACCGCTGCACCCCAAGACAGCAGCCTGAAGATGGCTGACCATAGCCAACAGCACGCTCAGCTGTTTGGGAACTGCGGCCAACTCCTCCTGTGTCTGCACACAGCAGGCACACATCCTATCCATCCTGTCGATACATTTGACTGTAGAAAGTGGAAAACTAAATAATCAACTTTTAACTAGCCTAGTACTTTAATAAATGTGGCTGGCAGCTGACTGAACTGTGGTTAGTGGTTACTACACTGTCAAGACAATGAAAATGAGTCTGGCAGTTTTCAAAATAAACGAGAAAAATCTATGGAATACACTGTTATCAAATGCACAGGAATATAAGCTTTCTTAAAGCAGAACACAAAATAAGGAAGTGACAATATGACAGTTAAATCACGTAGCTTGCAGCAGTCGAAAACTGTACAACGGTATTTATCAAAATATGCGTGAATAAAGGCTTAAAACAGTAGCACAAACGAATCTGCGAAGTAGGTGAGAAAAACCTCTTAAAAACAAAAGCACTAACAAAAGTAACTGGCAACGAAATTTCACGCAGTTAAAGTATGATACTTAGCACTCTGGGCGATGAGGTAGCGACAACAGCTGGCATTGTCAGCTAGAAACCTAAATTATTATTATTTTGACTTTAATATTTTTTGTCAGAGATTCTTTATTCTTATTGACTGGTGTAAACTCCGTATGCTAAAGGTGCATAAATCCAAGATTACTTTCTTGGATTTCTTTCTTATTTATAAATAAATAAGGTATAGTATTTTTTATTTATTTTTAGTAATTCTATTTCTTGGGTTAATTTATCATTAATCTTTTTATTTGTTTTATTTATTCTCTCTCAAAAATAAATAAATATCCGGTAACAAGGATACCGCCACAAAGTGAAACTTCAATCATTTCTTTGCTTAAAATCGGGTTCTTTAAAGATAATACTTTAAGAACAAACTTTTGTGTGTGTGTGTGTGTGAGAGAGAGAGAGAGAGAGAGAGAGAGAGGGAGAGAGAGAGAGAGGGCATTTTTTAAGAAGTATATGAAAATATAATTTATTTCTATACTCTCTTACTATGGTGAACTATCTATGAATTAAAATTAAAATTACTTGAATTATTTTTCTTTAATCAAGCAAATACTTGATTGTTTATTTAAAAAAAAATTAAGATCCTTTTATCAGCCATATATAACAACTTGTGATGCTATCTAGTGATTTCCTTTACTATCATCCCACAATCCATCTTTTTAAAAATGAAATAAATTAAAGAAACAGAAACCACTAAGGCATCCCTGCCACTTTCAACCTTATCTAAAGAAGTTTATTTTTTTTTTTTTTTTTTTTTTTTTTAACTCTGACCCTTGAGGCATTGATGACGTACTTACTCTGTTAAAAATTAAAGTTTTCTCCCCTTGATCACTTGATAGCTAATCATAGGGTACTAAAATCTCTCTCTTGTTAACTTGTAATGTCCATTTGGGCAAAAATTGGCTGTTCTAGTACCTATCTTGATTGTTGACCCTAACAGTGGTTTACATATCATTTACCACTCTAGTGAATTAAAGATTATTTAAGTCACTCATCATATAAGGATGAAATTTATTAATGTTTAATCAATTATAATGTTTAGCCAATTAATTCATTGCACAAGAGGGTTTTGTTTCCTCTTCAGATTCCCACAGGCTCATTTATATGACCAAATAACAATCTAAAACACCATGAGACAGCTCCATTCAGGACTGACTTCCATCCCTCATAATGGGTAAAATTTCACTTAAGCAGTCACTAGAGCTCTTTTTTTAAACTTTAGTAAACCTCTTACCACACAACAGTTACTAGCTCTTCACTGTCTAGTAATCGGAATTACTTTTGTTAGCTGACTAGTAGTCATATAGAACTTCTACTCATGGCTGATAGAAGTTATTGGTACTTTTACTGGTACAAATACTGTCCAGCTAACTTATGTATTTACCTTTACCAGCAGTCGACATCATGCATTTCATGCATTTTAAACAAATTCATAACCTTTCAAGATCGTAATTTTCTTCAATAACGACAGTATATTATATGATCTCTCTCCAAGACTTACAACCAGGTTGGTCTAAATTACTATACCACTAACCATTATCTGACCATTGCTCTTGCCAATCTGGATACACAATGTGAACAAAAGACTAAATTCTTTTCCCCTTTCCAATAATTAACTATTTCACATAGCCGACAGTTAAGTTCTTCTAATGGTCAGTTCCAGCACTGCACATAATATCTTGTGCAATGTCAATGGCATTCATGTGATTTCTGGCCGTCTGCCGTCAAACAACTGATTCAATGTCTACATCACTGCTGGTTGTTCTAAAACATATTTCAACACAGCAGACATTAATTCATATACATTTCTTTTTAACACAAAACACTTTACAGCTGGAGCGAAATTACAGCTTTTCCATAATGGGTGTCGAATTAAAATAAATGTCCCATTACATCTGCCATTGGAGTTTCTTAATTGTTTTTGTGATGCTTTCAAACTTACTAAATGAGCCGATAATGAAGCATGCTGCTCTCCATTGGATCTTCTCTGTTTTCTATTAACCCTACCTGGTATGGATCTGACACTGATGAGCAATACTCGAGCAATGACCAAACATGAGTTTGTAACGCATTTCCTCTGGCGTTAGACTGCATTTCCTATGGATTCTTCTGATGACTTACAATCTGGCATATGTTTTACCCAGGTCTGATTTTATATGGTCATTCCATTTCACATAGCACCTTATGCCTATTCCCAGATATTCTACAGAAGTAAATACTTCCAGTGTGTGTCCTACTATTGTACAGTTATATAATAAAAGAGCTTTCGCTCTACATAAATGATACACTTTACACTTGTATAAAAAATAAAGATGGTTTAATTTACCAAAAGCACAGGCTCTTTGACAGATACACAAATAAAAACACACACACACGCACACAAAATTTGGAGCTCTTTCAACCCTGGGTTGCTTCTTCAGAAAAAAGAGCAGGGAAGGAGAGGGTAAAGGAAAGTGTGTATTGATCTGCATTTTGCCACCATTTTCAGTGTTGCAACTGCTTGATAAACTACACCATCATCCATGAAAAGCCTCATAGAATTTTCAGTGTTATCTACAAGGTCATTTATATGTTATAGTGAATATGGAAGTTCTAGTGAAGGTATACTTTCACTAGTGGTGGTGCACCTTCATTGGCCCCTCTACTGAAAGTGGATTATTGCTTCCAGTTTGACCTTAACAGTACACATTCACGAGGGATTGTGCACCATCGCTAATGAAGGTATACCTTCACTGCCCAGAAGCAGAGCATGTGGACCACGGCTGCCATAAAGCGAGCGCTGCCAACACACAGCGGCAGTTGCAGTCTCGGTGCTTCCCCCTCCCCTCGGCCAGAGATATGAAAGGCACACCTGTTGTGTGATGAGCCTCATCTGTTCCCACACAGAATTATACAACCCACATATTGTAAAAACTAAAATGTTTTAATAAAGAATAACATACCCACTCCAACGTGTTGTGCTCCTGCATCCGTGCTGTCAGCATATTTTCAATGTCTTGATTGGCTCACTCTACGCTGACTTGACTCTGACTGTGTCTATGCTTACCATGCACAATCTTAAAATTGGGCCATATTTCAGTTAAGATGTTCATTATTTTGTTGACGAACTCTCGAGCATTGTCTGACTGCAACAGTGAGGGAGCACCTAACAAAGTAAAAATGTCAATAATGTTCTCACATACCTCCTCAGCTGTTTTACACTTCAGTGGCCTGAGAACAATGAATTTAGTAAGATGGTCCTGATACACCATTATGAATTTTTATGAATTTGCAGTCTCCATGTGGTTCCAATTGGAACTTGATAAGATCAACTTGATACCTGTAATTTAGCTCTTTGAACAGCATGGGCTTCACTACAATCCCTTTGTTCTGACCTTTTTGTTTTTGTAAACAAAGTTGGACGTCTCTATAAGTTATATTATGAAACTTGGACTTCAAGAATTTTATCATTCAGTCGCATCCACCATGACCCATCTTTACACAAGCATCATGCATAATATCATACAATTCTTCATCATAAACATAGTATTTAATCTTGCCTTCTTCACCAACAGGTTGTATTAATTTCGTTATTCCATTAGCTTCGTGTACTTCATATCTCCTCAAAAACTTTGTTTTTGCCGTCCTTCTATTGTCCATAATTTGGCTTTTCCTGTTCCACTTAAAGATGTTCATAGAACTTTACTGAGTGAACCATTGCTGCAGTGTTGTCAAGCCGACCGTGGTGACAACAGCACTCCTGGAATGCTGCAGCGGTCAAAGCCAGCCGGTACTTCTCCATCCCCTTCCCCATTTATGTGTAAAATGCATCTGCTGCATGCTGTGCCCAGTCTCTTCCCACACCCTTACACATCCACTACCTGGGGCCAGTGATGGTACACCTTCACTAGTGGATGTGTATTTCTTAGTTTGTAGTACGCTTTCACTGGCTGTTTCAGTGATGGTACACATCCACTAGGGAAGGTATACCTTCCCTAACCATCCACATCCTCTATAACATATATATACTGTGAAAATTAAAGGTCCCATAAAGCTCTTCTGTGGCACACCTAAGATCACTTTAACATCTGAAGACTTCTCTCTCTTGAGACTGACATGCTAGAAACACCTTAATCCAGCCACAAAGTTGGTCTGATATTCCATATGTTCACACTTTGTTCATCACGTGATGGTGTGGGATGGTATAGAACACCTTGCAGAAGTCAAGAAACATGGCGGCTACCTGGAACCCAGTATCAACTACCCTCTGGATATCATGGATGAATAGCACAAGTTGTGCTTCACATAATTTTTTCCTTTGGAAACCATGTTGATTCCCACAATGGAGTCTTTAGAAATGACATAATATTCGAGCATAAAATGTGTTCCGAAGTTCTGCAACTGACCAATGTCAGGAATATAGGTCTATTGTTTTGCGCATCTGATCGATGACACTTCTCATAAACGGGAATGATCTGCACCCTCTTCCAATCCTTGGGAATACTTCGTTCCCTGCAGATCATCAGTACACTGCTGCCAGAAAGGAGGCTAGTTTTTTCACATACTCAGTGCAAAATTGAACTTGTATCCTGTGAGGTCCAGTAGCCTTTCCTGTGTTGAACAATTTCAGTTGCTTTTCTATCGCTCAGACACTTATTTCAATATCCACCATTTTATCATTCATGTGGTGGTTTACAGCAGGTACTACAGTGCAATGGTACTCTCTGAAACAGCTTTGGAAAAAGACATTTAATATTTCAGATATTGTGTATCATCCTCTCTTTCAACACCATTATGGTCACAGTGTGTCTAGTTATCTGATACCAACCTGTTTGCCGATCTTACGTAGGACCACAATTTCTTTATATTTTCTGCCAAGTTGGTACACAAAAGGTTGCACACAAAGTCATTGAATGCCTCTCACATGACAGCCCTTACACTAATTTGGCATCTTTTAACTTTTGCTTGTCTGCAAGACATTGGCTACATTTATATTTGAAGTGAAGTTCTTTTGTAACAGCTTGGAATGCAATAAAGTAAGAAGGGGAAAGGGTGGGAGCAAAAGGGGAAAAAAGAAAAGAAAAAAGGGTTGCATGCAATTGGAAGATAGATTAGGATGGAGAGGGGGAAAGGAAGTGCATAATGGTTGTGGCACCACAGAATGTCTTGTAAGGGGAACACCTGTCTGTGCAGTTCAGAAGAGCTGGTGATGGAGAAGAGGTTCCAGATAGCCAGGATTTTACAACAGCCAATGAAATTCGAAATGTTACGCTTAGCTGCATGCTATGCTACAGGGTTGCCCACCCTGCTTTTGGGCCCATTTCCCACCCAACCTCCACAACATGCCAAATCCTAACACCGTAACACTGGGTTCATATCCCTGTGGAACACACTGATGCAAAACCTGTCCAAACCACCTGCTAAGTGCATCCTATTTCAGTCCCATCACTAGCTTATCCTAACCTCTCAGAGACTGTACCACTCTGCTGCAATCATTGCACAGCTTTTTTTCATTGGTATGGCTATGAACCAGCTGTTGATCAGAAGGAACGGCCATGGTCACCCAGTAGCCAAAATTAGGGTGGATAACCCTGTAGCACAGCATACAGCTGAGCTTAACATTGTTTTTGCTCAAGGCAAAAACAATCATCCTTACCATATATAACATTCTGTATTTCAATAGCTGCTCTACAACCCACACCATCTGGATTCTCTCCTTCACCACCAGCTCTTCTGAAATGCACAGATAAGAGTTGTGTTTACTACACATTCCACATCCCACAACCATCCTGGCCTCAACTTAAGGTAACTTATCACACCTCCCTACTCCAACACCCCCGTTGCCTTGCTTCCCTTTTCTGCACCTTCTGTTTTCGCTTCCCCACCATTTCCCTTTAATTGCATTCCACGTTACATTTCACATTCCTGTCTATCAGTACATTTACATCTCACCTGGTAGTGCAGAACATTCTATTCCAATCATTGCCCTAGAGACAATTATTGCCAGAGATAGTCATCACTTGTGTATGAGCTGTGCCTGAGTGATTGTGTGATGTATGTATGCTATTTTTCTTCTAGGGTGTGGCTAAAATTTGAAGTTGTGTGAATGTGAGTGTCTTTTCTACATGCCCGTCAGTAACTCTAGGGTCATCTTATCCTCTTATTATTGATATTAGAACCTGCAATTTCCATTGTTTGATCCTATCTTGGTACATTTCACCCTCCACAACTTGATCATGTGACCATTACTGAAGTCAAGTCAAAACATATTTTCTAAGCTACCAAATCTACATTATTTTCAAAATTGTTTGCATAAACAAATAAACTATATCATTATATAACAGTTTTCTGCTACTGTCATCAAAGAAACATTAACCCTGATCTCCCCTCCTTTTATCACTGTCATCGGAACTTGTATGTCACAAATGCTGGACTTTGTGCTACAAGTTGGAACCTGAACAGTATCCAAATTTCATTTAACTGAAAAGTTCAGTCACCCTGTTTATTCAATAAGGATCATTTCTAATATTTAATTCAGGAGATCCTTGACTTGATAACTATCACCTTAGCATGTTTTATATTTATAGGACTTACATGTTTTTATTTAACTTCAACAACACTACAAATATTTTTGTTATGCTTCTCAAGGACTTATTTCCTGTAACTCCATTCAAAGTGCACCCTTTAAACAAGTTGTCTGCTACAATTTAACCATGCAGTTTATTTACATTGGGGAATAATACTCTGGTACCATTTCTAGCTGGCTTGGCTCAGTTCTTAATGTAAAATCAGCAAACAAGCCTTCGATCCCTTATAAAATTTCATCTCGGTTTCCACATTCATCAGACAAATGAACAGGAGCTCCTGTACATGTACCATTTCTGTGATAAAACTGTCTGCTTTAATGGTGTATTTTTTGTTTGACACATTTGAAAAATATTGCCGCGTTGAAATGGAAACAGGCTTGACTTCGAAGGCAACTAAACACAGCACTTCTATTGAAAGCACGTTTATTACGAACTCAACATACACGCAGCACTGACTGCCTCTCAGGCAGAGTGCTCTGCTATTTATACACAGAGAGAATTTACCAGAAATTAGAAGAACAGTTAACATAAGAAGCAAGTAGAATTTACAAGTGAACATGAGAAAAATGTAGAACCTTCTGGAATTCTTAATTACAAAGAAATAAATTTTTTGGCCGGTGGTCGGGATTGAACCGGCGACCTTTTGCACCACAGCCCGTGACGCTATCCCCTGCGCCACGCCGGCAGTTGGTGTTCGTTGTCTCTCGCGGCATTGCTCCCTCTCCTGGAGAAACAGCGACCCGCTGTTATGATCCCTGTGGAGCCAGCTGCAATGTCCTGGATCTTGACCGTGTCATGGGTCCTCTGTATGGCAGTTCAAGAGTATCCTTCCCTTCTCCGCGATTATCAATGACAGACGTTCTTGTCATGGCTTCATCAGGAACATTACCACCTTAAAGTCCTTGAACAAGAAGCCATTGTCGTCTACCTGCTCTTCAGGATCATAGTAAGGCTTCATGCGCAGGACATGAACAACGGCTCATAATCCTCAACTTCTTATGTGACGTCTGACAGTCGGCATATGACATGATATGGACCAAATTATCACTTCAATAACTTTTCTGACAGTCCAATCTTCCATACAGGGGTAAAAATCCATACCAGATATCCTGGGCTGTACACAACAGATTGGTGCTTGTCGTTATACCGCTGACAGTCCTCCTCCTGGGCGTCCAGTGTCCGTATGCGAGCCAGCTGTCTTGCTTCTTCGACCCTGGTGATGAGCTGTTTAACATGATGAGTTGTTTCACATAATCATCCTGAGTGTCATCCGGTTGGAACGGGAACAGTGTATCCATTGTCGTCTCAGCTTCATGGCCATGGAGCAGGAAAAACGGAGTGAAGCCTGCGGTGTCTTGTCTTGCAGTATTGTAAGCAAATGTCACGACTGGTAGAATTGTATCCCATTCCTTCTGCTCAACATTGACGTATATTGACAGCATGTCAGCTAAAGTCTTGTTAAAACGTTCCGTAATACCATTTTTCTGAGGATGGTATGCAGTTGTCATTCTGTGGACAATGTTGCACCATGACATTACCTCTGATACTAGTTTTGACTGGAATACTTTTCCACGATCAGATATCATGACACGTGGTGCTCCATGCTTCAAAATAATGTCTTCTACAAGTAATTTTGCGATCTCTGGAGCTTCTGCAGTCGGCACAGGTTTGGTGACAGCGTAGCGTGTGAGGTAGTCAGTGCAGACTATTATCCAACAGTTACCGGTTGTCGACTTCGGGAACCTCCCTAAAAGATCGATCCCAACTCGGTGGAATGGAGCGGCTGCCGGCGAAATCGGTATGAGATGTCCTGGAGGTAATTGCGGCACATGGTTCCATCACTGGCACTCTTTACAGTGACTCACATAGTGCTTGACAGATCGGTAGAGACCTTTCCAGTAATACCTGCATCTGATTCTGTCTAGGGTCTTCACGAATCCCAGATGACCAGATATTGGAGCATTGTGGAAATATTTGAGAATAGCTGGCTGGAGATGAGCTGGAACAACAAGTAGCCATTTGGGGCCCAGTGGATCGTTGTTGCTCTTATAAAATGTTCCGTTTATAAGTTGGAACTCTCCATTGGTCGGTTCTCCTTTCTCCAAGGCCTCTATCGTTTTTAATAGTGCTGGATCTTCCCTCTGTTCAGCTGTAACATCATCTAATTTAGTGAGAGCTGAAATTTCATTCATGCTGTTGTGTTCCACTAATGGATTCCTCGAAAGGCAGTCGGCATCCTTGTGTTTGCGCCCATTCTTGAATACCCCTGTGACCTCGTACTCTTGGAGTCTTAGTGCTCATCTTGCTAGTTGACCTGATGGATCCTTCAAGCTAGTCAGTCAACATAAAGAATGGTGGTCTGTCACAACGGTGAATGATTTGCCAAATAAATATGGCCGGAACTTGTTGATAGCCCAGATAACCGCGAGACATTCTTTTGCAGTTGTAGAATAGTTTATCTCGTACTTTGAGATTACTCTTGACGCATAGGCTATCACTTTTTCAGCACCTTCCTGAACTTGTACAAGCACTGCACCAATCCCATAACCACTGGCATCTGTGTGAAGTTCCGTTTCTGCATTCTTGTCGTACAAGGCTAGCACTGGTGCGGAAGTTAGAGCCTCCCTAAGTGCCCGGAAAGCTCTTTCTTTTGTCTCATCCCAGTAAAATTTAGTGTCTCCCTGCAGAAGTTCTTGTAATGGACGTGCCTTGTTACAAAATCCTTTTATGAAACATCGGTAGTATGAGCACAGACCGAGAAAACTTCTTACATCACGAATTTGCTGAGGAGTTGGAAATTCTGTGAATGCCCTTACTTTATCTGGATGAGGACGGACACCATCTCCGTTGACTAGGTGCCCCAGGATTTTTATCTCTTTGGCAACGAAGAGGCACTTCTTTGAATTGCAGCCTGAACACACTTCAACACAGTTGACAGGCGACTCAGATGTCCTTCAAATGTTCTCGAGAAAACGACAATGTCATCTAAATAGCAGAGACACGTCGTCCACTTAAGGTGTCGAAGCAAGTTGTCCACCATGCGTTCGAATGTGGCTGGAGCATTACATAATGGCATTACTTTAAATTCATAGAGGCCGTCAGGTGTAATAAAAGCTGTCTTCTCCCTGTCAGCTTCGTCAACCTCGATTTGCCAGTAACCTGTCTGCATGTCCATAGTTGAGAAGTATGTAGCTCCTTTCAAGCAGTCTAAGGTGTCGTCAAAACGCGGCAGTGGATAGACGTCTTTCTTTGTGATTTTGTTCAGCCACCGATAGTCGACACAGAATTGCCACATGCCATCCTTCTTCTTTACGAGGATGACCGGACACGACCAAGGATTCTTCGAAGGTTGAATAATGTCATCTCGCAACATCTTCTCATTGTCAACGGCGGTATCTTCACATTGTCAACGACAAATAACTTCCCAGAAAATTCTGTATTACGTGTATCCAGCAGAACAACTTCTTCAATTTGCAGCTCAGATCTTCCACAGTCAATGATAGCTTGGGATGCCTGAAGGAAGTCCCATCCGAGGATGACATTGTGACTACATTCTGTTAACACGACAAATTCAAACAGCTGCGTCCTGTTGTTGACGGTTATTCTTGCGACACAAGTTCCTGCTGGATGGACGTACTTTCCATTCACGACCTTCAACACAGTTGCCCCCGTATCACAGAACATTGTCTTCTTTAGTGTGCGGCGGTAATTATCTGATAATACAGAAAAAGAGGCTCCTGGATCAACCAGTGCCCGGACAGGTTGGCCATCAATTATGACATCGATGAGGTTTCCCGACATCTTAGCGATTGTCGTCCATGGACGATTTTCATCTGCGGCGGCCTCACCCCCGAAGATGGTCGCCTCGCTTAGTTTTCCTGGGCACGGCGGCTAGGGGAGCAACTGGTACCTCTGTACGGCGACGGTGAACGGCTGCGGCATGTTGGGGAGTGACCTTGTCTATGGTACGGCGATGGGCTTCTTCCCATAGGTCAACTGAACCCATCAGCAGGTGACTGCCTGGGATAGAACTGCTCCGACGGCTGACGTCTTGCGGCAAAATAATCATCGAATACTCGCCTCCTCTCTCTGCAGTAGCGTACGACATGTCCAGGGCATCCACAGTGGAAACACAGTGGTGTCTTGTCTTCTGTCCTCCAGACGTCTGTTCTTCTGCAGGGCATCATAGTTACCGGGGGAGTTGGCTGTGGTCGTGTTGGCCGGTTCATGGGCTGTCGTTTGGCGGCTGCAGCATAAGTCATAGCAGGGCGACACCATTCTTCACGTCGGGTGCAATTGACGAGGCAGACAGGAGCTAATGTTTGAAATACCTCATCCTCAGTGGCGTCAGCTCCCTCATGACTTACAGGGCTCACATCCATGGCCATAATCTGATGCTCGCTCGGTCTAATAGTCCCGGCTGCCATGCACTGTTGTGATTCTTCTCTTACGATTTGTCGTATGAGAGAAGCGAAGTCATGCTGGTCTTCCACAACGGCCATAGGGACTACATTTGGGAGTCTGTCATACTTCTTGCGTCCAACCCTCCTTTGTTGCATTTCTTCAATACGCTGGCACCACTTCATGAACTCTTCTGTCGTAGCAATGTCTTTTATCAGAAGAGCTTGGTACATATCTTCTGCAATTCCCTTCATCAGGTGCGTGATTTTGTCCACCTCAGTCATTTTTGGATTGACTATGTTACACAGGGCCAAAACTTTCTGTATGTACGATTGTGTTGGCTCACCATGTCGTTGGGCCCAGTTCTTCAGTTGTTCTCCCGCCGAGCGGATTTGTCGCTGGTGGTCTCCAAACGTCTTCTTAAGTTCCTCCTGGAACGTCTCCCAGTCATTCAACTTGTCTTCGTTGTTTCCGAACCATTGCTGGGCTGTTCCATCCAGGTAGAAATAAACGTTGGCCAAGCACATTGTATGATCCCACCTGTTGTACTTGGCGACTCGGTCGAACCCTTTTAGCCATTTGTTGGGGTCCTGTCCAGCATCTCCAGAGAACACCGATGGGTGTCTGATGTGCAGCTGGCTTATTGCTGGTTTGGTCTCCATCGTTATTCTGATAATACGGAATTTTGGAAGGATGTACTCGGTGTATCCCTTGTATTCCGGTTCCAGTCCATGTAAGTGACGGCTTTTACATTGCCTAATCGGAGCCACGGTGATGCAGCTGTTGCACAGTGTACCCGGCGCCTCCACCAAACAATGTCGCATTGAAATGGAAACAGGCTTGACTTCAAAGGCAACTAAACACAGCACTACTACTGAAAGCACATTTATTACGAACTCAACATACACGCAGCACTAACTGCCTCTCAGCCAGAGTGCTCTGCTATTTTTACACAGAGAGAATTTACCAGAAATTAGAAGAACAGTTAACATAAGACACAAGTAGAATTTACAAGTGAACATAAGAAAGATGTAGAACCTTCTGGAATTGTTAATTACAAAGAAATAATTTTTTTTGCCGGTGGGCGGGATCGAACCGGCGACCTTCTACACCGCAGTCCGTGACGCTACCCCTGCGCCACGCCGGCAGTTGGTGTTCATCATCTATCACAGCAATATTAATTGATTCCAGGCTCTGTTCATAATCCTTGCAGAAAAGAAAATATGTTCTTTACACAAAACTGAGATGATTAGTGAAATATGTAATGAACAAAAACAGAACTGAGATACTAAATGGAATTAATGATTCACTATGTAAATAATAAATGAAAATAATCCTAATACATTCTGATTTGTGGACTATAACTGGTGGAACCTATTCAAAGTCTGTATTTTGCTGATAAGAAGGCATATATATCACATCTAGGTAAGGCACTACCAAAAATTGTACATTCGATATGCAATGAGCAACAAATGTATTTATGAAATTTGATAAATCCAAATTCAAAGGAGAATGGGAAAACATTCAAAAATTATATGCCCCAAATGTTAATAAATTTTATACCATGCATTAGTAAATATGTATGCCACTGCTGCAAAACTTCAATAATTTTACACTTCATAATTAATTGCCTTTTTCATTAGTTTTTGCACCAGGAAGCCTAACATACACCAAAATAATGTGACAATCAATTACATTTGCTTGTACATAATCCTATTAAATCACAAAGGAAAGGCTGATGTGCTTGAAGCCAGCTCAGAGGATATGCACACCTACAGCAAACTTCTGGGAGCACAGCAGGGGCCACTGTACTTCAAGCAGGCAGCTTACTCATCATGGACGTCACAAGGTGTATCACATGCCATGCATACTCCCTGACTGGAAACATTTCCTAATAGGTGGAATTTTCGGTCTTAAACTATAAACACAGTTCATGCCTATAAGAAAAATATTAATGAGTGTATGACTTTCATATTGGAAAGTAACTCTATTATGGCTCTAACTACAATTTCCTATGCTCTTGGTCACCAAAATACTCTTATAGCTTTATTGTTTGCAATTCTAGGAACCTATGGCATTTGCCTAAAGTTATCTTTGGTTAGCTAGAGCATAGAGCCACTAATGCATGCACTGACACAACACCATTTCAGAATTTGAAATAAATATTACTAATCAATAATATAATGAGGATTTTTCAACTCCCCACAATGACATTCATCGAGTTGCAAAACACACACACACACACACACACACACACACACACACACACACAAACAAACAATTACAGCCTTCAGCCATTACCTCCATCATAAAAAAGACACCATTTAACAATGTGTCCTCAGAGTCTTTCACGATGGCATTGTTCCATAAAATATTCTCGGTTTACTAGCCACGTCATGTCGGATAAAATCCTCGAGCTTTCAATGGCAAGCTTCGCCATCGTCATCAGTAATAAAATCACTGACTGCCGTGTTGGCAAGGTGTTCTGCTTATATAGCTGCAGTGCTGCGTCTAGAAGCTTCTGGAGGGCTGGAGGGCCACTTCTCTGGCTGTGGAAAATTTCTTTATGGAGCATTTCGAAGAACAGGCACTTAACACAGTGAGGTTGCGTCCATCCTACTTCACATGCTACATTGACGACACTTTTGTAATATGGCCTCATGTCAAGGATACATTGCAGCAGTTCGTAGACCACATGAACGGTGTCCATCCCAACATAAAATTCATTTTCAAGATGGAGAAGGATGGTAAGCTCCCATTCTTGGATGTTTTGGTCAAGCAAAAAGCAGGATGCCGGTTTGGTCATTCAGTGTATAGGAAATCTACATCCACAGATCGCTACTTGAATGGCAACAGCTTCCACCATCCTGTACACAAGAAAGCTGTCCTGAACATGCTAGTACACAGGGCAAAGGTTATTTCTGACGACCATTTGGAGTCAGAATTTCAATATTAGAAGCATGTTTTCAAGGAGAACAGTTACAGCAATAGTGAAATCTCTAAAGCTTACCGTTGCCACTACCATAAGAAAATGCGTGAATCCACGGACGAGGCCAAGCCAGCAGCATTCCTCCCATTCTGTGCAGCAATGACTAGCAAGACTGGACGCCTCCTGAAGTGACATAGACTGAGACCAGTTTTCCAGCTCGCCTCCAAGATCAGAGACATGTTACGCCCCATTAAAGACAGTACAGGTCTGCATGTTCCAGGTGTATATGGTGTCCTCTGAGAGTGTGGAAGTATTTAGATTGGACAGACTATTAGAACTGTTGCTGAATTTTGTGCAGAACACACTCAGAACATAAAACAAAAGAGAGCTTGAGAAGTTAGCCTTGGCAGAACACTGCCTAACAAATGGGCATAAAATACTATTTGAAAACATGAAAATTCTGGCCCAAGCATCATATTACTGTATTCTGTTATAAAAGAGGCAGCAGAAATTAGATTAAACATCAATTTCAACAGAGACCAGGGGTATACACTCAGAAGGGCCTGGGGATGGGGCCTGGACATAGAGCGGAAACAACGGTCTCGCACTAATAGTGAAGCGAGAGCGCCAGGTTCAAATGTAGCGCCAGCGCAAGCTCCACGTAATGTCATGCAGTACCGTGGCCCATCGGCCCGCGCTGACTTCCCACGCAGACACTCTCCAGCCCTCCAGAAGTTTCTAGATGCAGCACTGTAGCTATATAAGCAGGATGCCTTGCCAACAACGACAGTCAGTAATTTTACTCTTGATGACAATGGTGGAGCTTGCCATCGAAAGCTTGAGGATTTTATCTGACATGATACGGCTAGTAAACCAAGAATATTTTATGGAACCATTCAACAATCACAAAGACACACTTCAAAGACACACAGCAATCAATATCATCTCCAACTGCTGAACTCTGAGTCAAACTCCACAGCACAGGGAGGGGTGGGAAGGTTAAACAGGAAGGTTTGAAGGCAGTTGTGGGGATGGATATAGCGTGGCCTCACAGAGGATGTAGGTAATAAAGAGATGCAACTTAGGAAAGTAAGGGTGTTGATCACCAATAATGAATGTGATTCTTCAGTTTCTCCTGGCGTAATTGATAATCAAAATATCCTCGGGTGTACTGCCGGTCTATAGTGTCCAACGGGCACAATATTTCAGCGATCATACATGTCACCATCATCAGGTGAACTGACGGACTGAGCTCCTGGAGACGCGCCGGCACGGAGATCCGCATGCTACGGCTGCTCGAAGGGACCTGGGTTCTAACCCGGTAGTGGGCCATTTAAATACCCTCGGCCCGCGGAGCGACCCCTCCGCGGTCAGCGCCCCACGCTGCGGCCGAGCAATGGAACCGATTGCGACGGCGTCTGAGATGACGTCAGTGTGAGGGCTCTGTCCGCCGTGGTCGTCACTTCGTTACGTTTGCTAGATTTAATCTTAATTAACCCAATCGCTGGTTCCCAAGCTTTGCTAAGATTATAGCCACAGTCACGGTTTATGAGGTCGTCACTTGTGCGAATTTCAATGGCCTCTCTAACGACGCAGTCCCAGTATCTCGACGTCTGTACCAGAATCCTAGTGCTTTCATACTCTATCGCATGATTCTCCGACAAACAATGTTCAGCGACCGCCAACTTGCTCGGATACATCAATTGTGTGTGCCTCTGGTGTTCAACGCATCGATCCTCGACAGTACGCATCGTCTGTCCAATATACGACTTTCCACACTGACACGGAATCTGGTACACGCCATTGAAATTCGCACAAGTGACGACCTCATAAACCGTGACTGTGGCTATAATCTTAGCAAAGCTTGGGAACCAGCGATTGGGTTAATTAAGAGTAAATCTAGCAAACGTAACGAAGTGACAACCATGGCAGACAGAGCCCTCACACCGACATCATCTCAGATGCCGTCGCAATCAGTTCCACTGCGGGGCCGCGGCGCGGGGCGCGGACCGCGGAGGGGTCGCTCCGCGGGCCGAGGGTATTTAAATGGCCCGCTACCGGGCAAGAACCCAGGTCCCTTCAAGTAGCCGTAGCGTGCGGATCTCCGTGCCAGCGCGTCTCCAGGAGCTCAGTCCGTCAGTTCACCTGATGATGGTGACATATATGATCGCCGAAATATTGTGCCCGTTGGACACTATAGACCGGCAGTACACCCGTGGATATTTTGATTATCAATAATGAATGTTTGGGTAAAGAATTTATAGCTTAAGATACACTCCATTCACCCAAGATCAAGCATGTAAGTTATCTCGAAGAAGATCACTGGCAACATATAAAAGCACGTGGCTGTGACCCTTAACTAAACGGTGACACTTAAGAAAAAAAAAAAAAAAAAACTTGGATTCCTTATTGTGCTATCTGCCAGACAGGAGGAAACCAATTATTATCTGTGGGGATATAGTTCTTTCAATCTGACATCTGTTATTAATTTTCCTACTAATATAGTAACGAGCAGCAGCCCATTATTATATAACTTTTATAAGAAAAAGATAAATTTAACAACACAAATGCTTATCCTGTTGAGAATAGACTTTCTGATCACCGTGCACAGATAGTTACAGCTCCATAAATTACTTCAAAACACTCCTCCAAAGTAGTGTGTTCAATTTATGATCCACAGCAGTTACACCGGGATGCAGTGTACAAGAAACTCAATGCTAATTTACGATATAACTTACTTATTGAATGGTTAATTTGTAAGTATATTTAACAACTGTTTCCCCAAGAAAATGTTTAATTATAAAAACCATGGTTTACCAAAGGAATCGAAGTATCTTGTAATTGGAAACTATAATTTTATCTAACAACAAGACAGAGTAATGACCCAGAAACAGTCAAAAATCATAAAAATCATAAAACCTACTGTGCTACAACAAGAAAAGAAATCCAAAACTCCAAAAGCATGTGTTTCATGCTTGAGATTAGTACCTCTGATAATAAAATTAAAAACAATTTGGAATAGAACTGTAAGAAGTAAGGGCAACCAAAAACATGGGAAGACTGTATTCCCTTTCTCCTCTCCTTCCTCCCTCTTTTTCCCGAAGAAGCCACCACTGGTGGCGAAAGCTCGAATGGTTGTGTGTTTTTGTGTGTGTTTAGTGTTCCTATCGACCAGCCTGTACTTTAGGTAAGTCAAAAATCTTTATTTTATACCATTTTCCTACCTGGAAGGTCTCCTTCTATAATATTATATATATATTTGTGTGTGATTTTGTTTGTTTTTTATTTGTTTCTCTCGACGTGCCGGTCCTTTTGGTAAGTCATCTCTTTTCTATTTATATATATATATATATATATATATATATATATATATATATATATATACACACACACAGACGCAAGCTTTCGCAACCCAGTTGCTTCTTCAGGCAGAAGGAAGGGGGTTATATATAATATATATATATATATAATTTGTTACTAATGTCCCAACCCAATTCAAAAGTAATAACAGTGTGCATAACTACAACACTAGGAGAAAGGATGATCTTCACTATTCAAGGTTGGTCCAGAAAGTGGTAAATTACACTGCCACAAAATGTCTTTGGTAACTTGCCAAATAGTTTCAAAGTCTGATAGATAGCCAACTTCCATTTAAAAAGAAATCAAAATAGATTTTGAATGCCAAATTATAATCTGTAGATGAATTTTTAAGATATAAATTAGTAATTTTCCAAAATAAATAAATATAAACAAATAAATAATAAAAGAATGCATATCTTCAAATATCATGTAAAGTTATCTTTTATTAAATGGAGACTTTCCACATAATTATGAAATGTCATATTCATGATCTATGGCACAAGTGATAATCTAATCTAATAATAGAAATGTTATTTCCAATAAATAAGGTTACAATATACACAATGAATCTGAAATACTGTTAATTAAAATTCAACAGTAAGGTCTTTTATGTTTCATAAACTAACAACATGACCAGGCTTTTGGATGTGTGCATTTATTTATGAACTAAATGAGAAGTGTGTTTAGCAGAAAAATATAAAAAATTATTATTCTATAAACTGCCTATACATTTGTTTAAGCAGCTGCCAGAACCATTATACTATTTATCTTCCATTCCATTCTCGAATAGCATGCGAGAAGGAAGAACACCTGAATCTTTGTTTGAGCTCTGATTTCTCATATTTTATTCTGATGATCATTTCTACCTATGTAAGTGCGAGTCAACAATATATTTTCGCATTTGGAGGAGAATGTTGGTGATTGGAGTTTTGCAAGTAGCCCACACCACAGCGATATGTGCCATTGTTTTAATGATTCCCATTCCAGATCCTATATCATTTCTATAAAACTGTCTCCCCTGTATCATGACAATACGAAACGAGCTGCCCTTCTTTGGACTCTTTCGATGTCCTCCGTTAAATCCACCTGATAAGGATCCCACACTGGGCTGCAATACTCCAAAAATTGATGGACAAGTGTAGTGTATGCAGTTTCTTTAGTAGTTCTGTTGCATGTTTTAAGGGTTCTGTCAATAAAACGCAGTCTCTGGTTCACCTTTCCCACGATATTATCTACGTGTTCTTTCCAATTTAAGTCTGAAGTAATAGTAATTCCTAGGTATTTTGTGGAGTTTACGGCCTTCACTTTTGATTGATTTAACTCGTAAACAAAGTTTAATGGTTTTCTTTTCGTACTCATGTGGACGACTTCACACTTCTCACTATTTAGAGTCAGTTGCCAATTTTTACACCATAGTGATATCTTATTTAGATTGTTCTGCAGTTGGTTTTGATCTTCAGATGATTTTACTAGACGGTAAATGATGGTATCATCTGCAAACAACCTAAGAGAGCTACTTAGATTTCCCCTAAATCGTTTATGTAAATAAGGAACAGAAGAGGACCAATAACACTACCCTGTGGAACGCCCGATATCACATCTGTTTTAGTCAATGCCTTACCATCAATTACTACGAACTGTGTCCTCTATGACAAGAAATTCCCTACCCAATCACAAATTTGGGGCGATATACCATAACCACGCAATTTGATTAAGAGCCGTTTGTGAGGTACGGTGTCAAAAGCTTTCTGGAAATCAAGAAATCCAGAATCGATTTGCGAACCCTTGTCGATAGCACCCATTACTTTGTGTGAGTATAGAGCTAGTTGTGTTTCGCATGAACGATATTTTCTAAATCCATGTTGACCTTGGGTCAATCGATCTTTCATAATATTTTAATACGGGACGTCAATGAAATAGGCCTGTAGTTTAGTGAGTTACTCCTACTGCCTTTCTTGAATATAGGTGTGACCTGTGCAACTTTCCAACCTTTTGGTACAGATCCTTCTTTCAGAGAGCGGTTGTATATGGCTGTTAAGTAAGGGGCTATCACTTCAGCATAATCAGATAGAAATATAATGGGTATACAGTCTAGACTAGAAGACTTGTTCTTGTTCTAGTTGCTGCACTACTCCGATGATATCTACTTCTATGTTTCTCATTACGGCATCTGTTCATAATTTGAAATCTGGAATATTGGTTCACTGCAGTGTTTTACATTTGTATGATGATAAACAAGCTGTCTATCAGCACAAATGGCCACCATCAAATTGCAGCAAAAAGGAAGATGGACCACCGGGTGGCACAGCATGCAGCTGAACACAACACTCTTGATTTCAATGGCTGCTTTACTACTGTACCCGAGCCATCTGAATCTTCCTCTCCTCCACCACAGCTCTTCTGAACTGGGCAGATGGGAGTTGTCCTTTCAACACTGTAGTCTCCGAAGAAAGGAAACAACATACAAAACACTTGTTTGACTATTACTTGAATACTGATTGTCAGGGTGGGTACTGTGCCAGGTCAAATAGATAGAGGAAATAGAGAAGATTGAAAGGAGAGAGCAAACTGCTTTGTAGGTTTATTAATCAAGTACAAAAGCATCTCAAAAATGATCATCCAACTTTTAATGTTACCTCTTGTCTGTTCTAATAATATTTTTAAGAGTTAATTTTTCCATGCCCCCCACTTTTTTTCTCTCCCCCTTGCATGAACATAATAATGTAGCATTTGAGGAAAGTAAGCAGCAGAGGGTAAAAAATAAATTAAGTTTTGTGAAAAGTTGAAATTTGACACTTATCTCAGATATTGAAGTTTCAGTTTGATGGGCTCGTTTTCTGTAAGAATATGATTTTAATCATACCAAACACTTGGTGTAATCATCATGAAAGACAATTGTATACATGGAAGAGACCAGGAGATGCTATAAGGTACCAGCATGACTTTATAATGGTAAGGAATAGGTTTAGAAATCAGGTTTTAAACTGTAAGACATATTCATGGGCAGTTATTGACTATGACCATAACTTATTGGTTATGAACTGTAGGTTAAAACTTAAAACACTGCAAAAAGGTAGAAAATCAAAGAACCAGATGTGTAAGAGAGTTTCAGAGGGAGCATTAGGCAAGGAAATGGGGAAAAGTAAGAAGAAGAATGAGTAACTCTCAGAGATAGGGAAGTGAAGGCTGCAGAGGATCATATAGGCAGAAGGGCAAGGCCCAATAGAAATCCCTGGATAACACAGGAGATACTAAATTTAATTTCTGGAAGGACAAAACATAAAAATGCAGCAAGGAAAGCAAGAAAAAGGCAGTTCATACTTCTTAAAAATAAGGTTGACAGGAAGTGCAGACTGGCTAAGCAGGAGTGGCTAGAGGACAAATGCAAGACTGTAGAAGAATGTATAGCTATGGGTAAGATAGATACACCCTACAGAAAAATAAAAGAGACATTTGGGGACAAGAAAAGCAGCTATATGATTATCAAGAACTCTGATGGAAAAACAGTACTAAGCAAAGAAGGAAAAGTTGAAAGGTAGAATGAATATATTGAGGGCCTATACAAAGGAAATAAACTTGAAGGTATTATTTTAGAAGATCAAGTAGAGGAAGAGGATTTGGGGGATACAATACTGTAAGAAGAATTGACAGAGCACTCAAAGATTTGAGTCGAAACAAGAAGGCCTCTGGAATATATGATATGCTGTTTGAAATGCTGATATCATTAGGAAAGCCAGTCATGAAGAAATTGTTCCACTTGGTTTGCAAGATATATGAGACAGGGGAAATACCCTCCAACTTCAAGAAGAAAACTGTAATTCCAATTCCGAAGAAAGTAGGTGCAGATAATTGTGAAAATTACAGAACTATCAGTTTAATAAGTCATGGTTGTAAAATAATAACACGAATTATTCACAAACGAATGGAAAAACTGGTGGAATCTGACCTTGGGGAAGATCAGTTTGGATTTAGGAGAACTGTAGGAACACATGAGGCAATACTCACATTACGACTAATCTTGGAAGATAGGATAAGGAAAGGAAAACATACGTTATTAGTATTTGTAGATCTGGATAAAGCTTTTTGCAATGTTGACTGGAATACACTCTTTCAAATTCTGAAGGTAACAAAGATAAAATATGGAGAGCTAAGAGGTATAATCAACTTGTAAAAAAGCCAGACAGCTGTTATTAGAGTCGAAGGGCATGAAAGTGTCACAGTGGTTGGAAGGGAGCAAGACAGGGTTGTAGTCTTTCACCAATGTTGTACAAGCTGTACCTTGAGCAATCTGTGAATGAATTCTACAAGAAATTTGGAAAGGGAATTAAAGTTCATGAGAAGAAATAAAAATTTTTGTGGTTTGCCAATGACGTAATTTTGTTAGAGACAGCAAAGGACCGAAAGAGCAATTGAATAGAATGGACAGTATCTTGAAAGTAGGGTGTAAGATGAACATTAACAACAGTAAAACAAGAGTATTGGAATATAATGTCAGAAAATCATGTGATACTGGATGAATTAGATTAGGTAATGAGATGATAAAAGTAGTAGAGGAGTTTCGTTATTTGGGCAACAAAATAACTTCTCTTTGTCAAAGTAAAGAAGATATAAAATGCAGAATGGCTATGGGTAGAAAAGCATTTTTGAAGATGTGAAATTTATTGACATTCAATAAGGTACCCTACACCACACACCGTGAGATGGCTTGCAGTGTATAAATGTACATGTAAATATCCTATTGAAAAAAACTACCCCATAAATTTTTTTTATTGCTCATGGGGAACAATAGAAAACCTGAATATAATTGGAGATTTGAACCATCCACTTCTCTAAGTTAAACCAGAGTCCTGTCTTCAGTTTTATATCTTCATTCATTTCAATAGCAGGGGAAACTTTAATGATGGAAGCAAAGATGCCTATTCCAGCACTTTTCTCCCTTTGATAAACAGTCAATCATCCCAAAGCTAATCTCTTCTTCACTCTCCTTTCCTATTACATAAGGAAAAAAATGTATTCTTTTTAATATTTCATCATATAATTCTCTAATTTAACATTTTTTGCATCAATATTATACTTTGTGACTTTTTATTCATCTACATTGCACTATAATTTCCAGACTTCCTGTTTAGACTTTTACTGCTATGACAACAATAATACATTAATATTTTCACTTTTCTTTACATTCTGAGACTTTTTTTATTTTGCCTTAGTGCCAGAAGAAAACGCAGCAAACAAATATTTCATTACACACAAATGGTATGGGCAGAGACCTCCAAGATCGGTTGTGGAAGATCTGTGTTTGTTGCCGAAATGGGAAATGTTCTTACTATGAATGAATTTTTGGTATGTGACTATGGACCAGCAGGAAATATCTATCGCAAACCAGTGTATGAAATTGGACCTCCAGCATCAAAATGTCCCAAAGGACCCAGTAAAGATTTTAAAGGACTTTGCACAAGCGGTGAAGGTAACAACGGAAAACAAAAATCTTCAAGAGCTAATTTTACTCAAAGACCTTCAAAAAGTTTTGAGTTTTCCCCATCAAAAGGTAAGCCAAAATTATTACAAATAAAAACATTAAATTCTTCTCCATTGCTAAATTTGATCAAGTGAGTTCAGTAACATAAATGAAAACAGCAAATTAAATGTTAATGTGTGTTTCTTTGTGCACATTCTTAGATTTGATTGTGCCCACATTAGTGTGTACATCTTTCTGGTCTAATCATATTGAGAATGATAGTGTGCAGTATTAATATGTTTAAAAAAAGCTACATGTGGAAATATGTTTCTTCAAGGGGTCATATCTCCAGTCCTATCAATCACAAAGGCAAGAGGTAAAGTATTTTGCACAGTGCTTTGCCTATTGATCATTTGTATATGTATTATAGCAAAAGGTTATACTTTAGCTAGAAACAGTGAAAGGTGAAATTTGGACATTACACACTTCATGCAGCCCAAGCAATTGCACAAATTCGTTGGTTTTTCGTGGTCTCTCGCAGCAATAGCAGAGCACTCTGCCTGAGAGGCAGTCAGTGCTACGTGTATGTTAAGTTTGTAATAAACGTGCTTTCAGTATAAGTGCTGTGTTTAGTTGCCTTCGAAGTCAAGCCTGCTTCCATTTCAATGTGACAATATTACATGTACTCTAGTGTAGGCTTCATATGCCTTATAAAAGCACTATATCTTGATTCACCGTTTCAGAGAAAACTGATAAAACTGTGATTTTTGGGGACTAAAACTAAAACTATAGGGATGGTCACTTCTCTATTTTTAATCATTGTATAGCCTATCTCCAAAATTTGTACCACATTCTCAACTTAATTATTATTTTATTCGTTTTTTATTTTCATTTTCTTCATCTTCATCTGTTACTGAAGTCCAGAGGTTCAAAGTTACACAAAATTACAAAAACTGGCTTCTAGCTGTTTATGCACTGTTTATTGCAAATATCTGAATAGTAAACTGCAGCAAGGAGCTCAAATTTTATCAGGATATTCTATAGGCATATATTTAGAAATAACATTTTCCTTCTCTCTATGGTGGCACTTGTGCTGGGTGATAGTGTTACAGCTGCTATGAAAGTTACCATTCAATTTTAAGAAGTTCCCAGAGCAAAAAACACATCGCTGATTTTAGCTCATCATATAGGAGGATGTCATTATCAGAGAAGACAACACTGGCATTCTATGGATTGGAGCATGGAATGTTACACCCCTTAATGAGGTACGGAAGTTAAAAAATTTAAAAAGGGAAATAGATAGGTTGGACTTAGATATAGTAGGATTAGTGAAGTTTGATGGAAAAGTGAACAGGATTTCTGGTCAAGGGAGTACAGGATTATAAATACAAAATCAGTAGGGGATATTACACGAGTAAATTTCATAATGAGTAAGAAACTAGAAATGAGGTTAACTACTATGAACAGCACAGTGATCATATTATCATAGACAAGATAGATATGAAGTCAACACTGACCACAGTAGTACAAGAAATGTATTAGTAATAATGGAAATTATTCAGTCAGTTAAGGGAGATGAAAACTTAATTGTGATGGTGGACTGGAATTCTTTAGTAGGAGAAGGAAGAGAGGGAAAAAAAAGAAAACAGTAGGTGAAAATAGACTGGGGAAAAAGGAATGAAAGAGGAAACATCATAACAAACACTTGGGTCAAGAATAATGAAAGAAAGTTGTATATGTGGAAGAGACCAGGAGATACCGGAAGGTTTGATTGATTGATTTATTCACAATTTATCATTTACATGATACAGGTTTCGTCAATGTGTATGTACATAAAGAAAATACATATAATACATAAAATGTGTCAATGTGCCTAGATAAAGAAAATACATAAAATACATATATTTCATATGTAGGTACAATATAACACACTATACTGTACACAAAACTTTCTTATTTTGCTAAATTATGTTTTTTTAACATTATTCTGATTATTGTTCATTGAAATAGTCTTCTATTATATAATAGCATTTTGAAATTAGAAACATTTTAACAGCTTTTTTAAATCTGAACATCTTATCTATTTGTTTAATTTCATGAGGCAACTTATTGTACAGATTTAGTCCATGGTATTCACTGCTGTTTTGAGTCCTACATTTGTTTTTTCTGGGAAGGTGCAGGTGTTCCCTAATTCTCATATTATGATAACGTGTAGCACTGTTTGTGGCATAGCGATGTACATTTTTTCTTACATACATTACTGTTTGGTAAGTGTATTCACAGGAAACAGTCAGTGTACCCAGTTCTTTAAACAATTCCCGGCAGTGAGCCCTTTTGTTCTGTTTTGTTATTATCCGAAGAGCCCTCTTTTGCAATATGAAAATTGTTTCAATGTTCTGCCTGTTTGAGCCTCAGAAAATTATCATGTATCTAAGGAGTGAATGAATGTATGCATGATATGTTACTTTGAGGCAGTTACTGTTACATACAGCTGCTAGTACTGTCAAAGCATAGCATGCAGGTGAGATTCTTTTAGCTATACTTGAGATGTGTTCCCTACATTTAATTTGATTATCTATATCCATCCCTAAAAATTTTTGTGTTCATTACACAGTTCATGGGGTTACCATTTAGATTTCATCTAATATTATTTGTTTTATTTATAGCAAAATTCATACTGTGTGTCTTACTGCTATTAATGGTTACTTTATTTCAGTAGCGGCTGGTGATAATGTGCTAATGTGCTGCAGCACAGCCGGCTGCGATGGCCGAGGGGACTGAGGCACTTCAGTCAGGTCTGCATGGTCACTATGGTCGGGGGTTCGAATCCCCCCTCGGGCATGGATATTTGTGCCGTCCTTAGGATAAGCTAGTTGTTAAGTAGTTTGTAAGTTTAGGGACTGAAAACACCGTAGTTAAGTCCCATAAGCTTAACAAACATTTGAACATTTTGCTGCAGCACACTGCAAATATATTACTAAAATTATGCCATTTCTCTTCGAAAGCAAGCAAGAAATCGCTGTAAAATTACATCCTTTCTCTTGGAATGCGAACCAGATATCACAATAAAATTATGCCAATTCCCTTCCAATACACATTACAATGCTAGTAATAAGGATGAAAACGCATTTTGGAGCGCTGTCACCGCGATAGCTGGAAACCAGCTCCATGTGCTAAAGTGAGATTCACCCACGCTGGTACGTGCGCAGAGAGGCGGTGCAGTCGTCTGTTCGCTAGTGTGCATGCGCAGACGTGACATCAGGCCTGGCGGCTCATGTGTGCTGAGACCGACTGCAGCACAAGATTAATACTTCTCTTCGTGATGCGTGTAATGGCTGTGGAAGAATAGTATAATGACAAATATTGCAGCATACAGAGACAAGTAGCGCGCTAGCTCAGGCGTCTTGCGCATTGTCTCTCAAAACTACCTGTGTGAGACTCGCATTCAAATACCTCTGAGTCTACATTTTTTTATTTCTGTAAATAAAATTAATAGTTTAAACATTATTTTTACTACCTGCAGTGAATACATGCAGTTGGCAGCATTGTTATAGATTCCCCTGAAGGTCTTACTGTCAATAGAATATTAATTGATATTTAATTAAAGGCAATCATACAAAAGTTGACTTTTTATTTTAGTATATTTTGTTTCCTGTTTGTTTTTGTGATATTGTAGCACACTGGTCAAATTTTGTACGAGCCGCCACTGCTTTATTTACCTCTGACCATTTGCATACATCTTTCAACATGTTATCGGCTTTACTCAGCAGCATTTCCTGTGTCTTGCTCATAATTATTATGTTGCTATTGTCAGCAAACAGAATTTTGTCACTATGAGTGACGCTTTCTGGGAAGTCATTTCTATATTAAAAATATGATTGGGCTCAATATACTCCCCTGTAGGACTCCTATATTAATTAGTTTAGCATCTGACAGATGTTTCTCTATATACTTGGGATTTTTATTAGGCTGCGAAATTTCTACTCTATGTACGCTATTCATAACATATGATTGGAACCATTTGTTTACTACTCCTCGTATACCTAGTGCCTCTAATTTGTGGAGAAGTATTTTATGATCTACTGTGTCAAATGACTTGGATAAATCTAAAGAGATGTCCGCTGGACAATCACCTCTATCCATGGCTTTCATAACGACTCTTGTAAATTCTGCTATTGCTGCCTCTGTACTGCTGCCTTCCCTGAATCCAAACTGAGATTTTGTTAGCAAATTATATTTATTGAGGTAATCCATAAGTCTACCTTTCATTATTGTTTCGATTATCTTTGAAAATGAAGACAATAGTGATACTGGTCTATAGTTTTCTATGTTTTCCATATCTCCCTTTTTGCGTATTGGCAAGACTCTCACTTGCTTCAAGTACTCAGGAAAGGTACCTGAGCTGAAGGATTCATTTATAATATCTGTTAGAGGTTCCTTTATGCTATCTATACATTCCTTTAGCACACACATTGGGACTTCATCAAGGCCTGAGGATTTTTTATTTTTTAACCTATGCACTACGTTTTTGACTTCCTGCTCAGTAGTCGGTAACAGGACCATTGAATTTGTTGAATAGCTTCTGGCATACAATGCATGTGACCTTGGAAAGTTTTTCTGTAATTTTGTTGCAATACTAGTGAAATAACTGTTTATCAAATTGGCCAGGTCATTAGGATTACTAATTAATACTCCTCTATGTCTTATTTGGAGATTTGCCTCTGGTTTCTCCTTCCCTGTTTCCTTTCTTACCACTGTCCAAATTGCTTTACTTTTATTTTTTGAATTGTATATGATGCTATCATTCATAGCTCTCTTTGCTGCCAGCTACACCTTCCTGTATATCCTTTTGTATTTATGATAATAATCAAGAAACTCTGGGTCACATCACTGACTTTTTAGTGAGCTAAGGAATTTGAAAGTTTGGGAGGATTTAATAATTCCATTGGTGAACCACTTCTTAGAATCTGTACCTCCAACTGGAAGTAATACTTTTGGGAACGATTCCTCAAGTTTTAGTTTAAATATTGACACAAATTTACAGTGCTTAGCCTCAACATTTTCCTCAGCATACACTTCCTCCCAGGTCTGGTGGTGCAGTTGCTTTGAAAAATCACACATTTTTTATTTGGGAAAAAAAGAGAGAGAGATAGAGAAAACTGTTGCAACCTTGTCTCTCATGTGATTTCTGTACACTTAAATTGATATTAACAACTTGGCAAGAATGGTCAGAAAATCCCAGCTGTTGTACAGCAGTAAGACAAAGACTTTGGAACTAGGTTTTAAACTGTAAGACATATCCAGGGTTGAATATAGACTCTGACCATATCTTATTGGTTATGAACTGTAGACTGAAATTGAAGAAACTGTAGAAAGGTAGGAAACTAATAAGATAGGATCTGGATAAATTGAAGGAACCTGAAGTTCTTGATAATTTCAGAGGGAGCTTTTGGCAACACTTGACAAAAGAGGGAAAAAATAAAACAGTAGAAGAGGAAATATATGAATAGTGAATAGATGAAATAACAAAGGCAGCAGAGGACAAAATAGGTAGAAAGGCAAAAGCTACAAAATTTCCTTGGATATCACAGAAAATACTAAATTTTAATAATGGAGGATAGGTAACAACTCACTGTAAAGAGGCTCACCGAGCTGCTGACAGGAATGAAATAGATAATCACATACACACAACTTAAATTTTTGGACATGGCCTTCATTAGAAAAAGAAACACATACATTCACACAATCAATCAGATAAATATACACACACAACCACCATATCTGGCCACTCCAGCACTGCCCTATCCTACATTATTGCCATTCCATTCTGATTTTCCATTGTTAAAATACTAAATTTAATTTATGAAAAGAGGAGATATAAAAATGCAGTAAATGAAGCAGGTAAAATGGAGTACTGACGACTAAGAAATGAGAATGGCTAAGCAGGAGTAGCTAGAAGCCAAATGCAGGCCTGCAGAAGAATATAACTAGGGGAAAAATACATACCATTTGGAGATAAGGAAAGCAGCTGTATGAATATCAAGAACTCTGATGGTAAACTAGTTCTGAATATAGAAGGGAAAGCTGAAAGGTGGAAAGAATATATAGAGGGGCCTAGAAAGGAATATTGTAGGAAGGGAAGAGGAAGTAGATGAAAATGAAATAGGAGATACTATACAGAAGTGAATTTGACAGAGCACTGAAACAAAGCCCCTGGAGTAGACGAATTTCTCTCAGAGCTACTGAAGTCTTTGAGAGGACCATTCTAGGCAAAACTACTTCACCTGGTGCATAAGATGTACAAGACAGGCAAAATACCCTCAGGTTTTAAGAAAAATGTAATAATCTCCAGTCCAAAGAAAGCAGGTGCAGACATGTGTAAAAATTACAAAATCATCAGTTTAATGAGTCATGGTTGCAAAATATTAACACATTATTTACAGAAGGATGGAAAGGCTGATAGATGCTAACCTCAGGGAAGATCAGTTTAGATTCAGGAGAAACTTAGGAACACGGAAGGCAATACTCACCTTACGGCTTATCTTGGAAGATAGATTAAAGAAAGGCAAACATACATTTATAGCTTTTGAACATTTGGAGAAAGCTTTTGACAATGTTGACTGGAATACACTCTTTCAAATTCGGAAGTCAGAAGGGGTAAAATATAGGGAACAGTATGTTATTTACAACTTGTACATTAAACAAACAGCTGTTATTAGAGTTGAAGTGCATGAAATGGAAGCATTAGTTGGGAAGGGAGTAAGACAGGGTTGTAGTCTTTCCCCAATGTTATTCAATAACTGCACTGAGCAGACTATGAAGGAAAGCAAGCAGAAATTTGGAAAGGGAATTAAAGTTCAGGGAGAAGAAATAAAAACATTGTTTTCCCGATGACATTGTGATTCTGTCAGACAGCTAAGGACCTGGGAGAGCAACTGAATGAAATGGACAGTGTGTTGAAAGGAGAGTATAAAATGAACATTAACAAGAGCAAAACATGGGTAATGGAATACAGTCTAAGAAAATCTGAAGATGCTGAAGGAATTAGTTTAGGTAACAAAACAATAAAGGTGATAGATAATGTAGGATATAAAATGCAGAATGGCAATGGAAAGAAAAGTGTTTTTGAAAAAGAGAAATTTGTCATCATGGAATATTAATTTAAACACAAGGAAGTCTTTTCTGTAGGCCTCTGTGTGGAGTTTGCCTTGTATCTTGGATGATGAATAGTTCAATTAGTAAGAGGATGGACAATTTTGAAATATGGTACAACAGAAGAATGCTGAAGATTAGATGAGTAAATGAAGTAACTAATGAGGAGGTAGTAAATATAATTGGAGAGAAAATGAATTTCTGCCATACCTTGTCTAAATGAAGGGAACAATTGTTATTACATGTCTTACATGAAGGAATTTTAAATTTAGCATTGGAGGGAAGTGTGTGGGGCAGAAGTCACAGAGGGAGACCAATAGACGAATACAGTAAACAGATTCAAATGCATCTCTTGTTTAGAAGAGATGAAAAGGCTTGCTCAGGATAGAGAGTTGCATCAAACCAGTCACTGAACTGAAGACCACAACAACAACAATGAAATTTTAAGGAGATGTCAAAATTTTATTTCAAATTATGAGCACAATAGTACATCACTGCGTTCTTAGGATTGTGGTTTCTTATCTGGTGAACAAACTCATTCATTATGTCTAAATCTGTACAATTGGACTTAGCAGACATAAAATACTTATTACTTCATTTCAAGAAATTTACTCTATGAAATAATTTGATTTTGGACATAGTTCAGTCTGAAATATTCCCTTGATATATGACTGAACATGTTTTCATTATTAATCACATTCTGTACATAAATTTGTGATCTACATAATTTCTCATATGTAAGCAGAAGATCCTGCTGTTGTAACGAGAAGAAGAGAATCAACTAAAAATTGCTTTTGTTGGAGCACAATAAAGAAAAAAAAAGGCAAATATGTTTGAAAAACTCGGACAGGAAAGTGGGGAACCAGCTGTCTCAGTTGTTATTCTGCCTTTCCCAACAAAACTTTTGTCACATGAACACATTTGCACTGTTTCCTGATGAATGAGAATAGCAGAACATGGCAGTGGAAGAGAAGAAAGACATAGTCAGTGGGAGAGAAAAGACAGAAGACTATCAGGAAGAGAGAGAGAGAGAGACAGTTGGGGATCTGGGTTCTCTAGACTGGTGAACGTGAACAAGAAAACAGGAGCTAACCTAATGGAGGAAATACAGTTAAGTGGATAGGGGTTACATTTCTCTAAACAATTTACAAAATTTAAATCTGATGGGGATGTCCATCCAGCCCATTTCTTAACAGTTTTGCTAGAGCTTTACCTAGGAATTGGGAAGATAGTTGAAATATAGAGTTTAATACAAATACAGTAATTGAGTGCATAATGCAATGCTATGAAGAAGTGGGTAAACATTGGAGACTACTAGCAGAGAATTTAAAGAACTTTTAGCCTGGGAAATGATTAGACACATTTCCATATCCAAGTATTGCCCTCACACTAGTCTCTGTGAAACAGTAATGAAGGAAATCAAAACGTGTGCACATTTTTGTAGATTGAACCATACATTGTGTGCTATTATGGAGGTGGTTTTTTAAAATAATATTAAACAAGCAGCCCCATTTATCAATAAGATTATCTCCTATAAAGTCATGGGAAAAATTTTGTAGGCAAACCCCTCTGATACTTTTGTTAGTCAACTGACAAAACAGCAGCATGATAAAGATACAAAGGCAATTAACAGGAGCATTAAGCAGAAATGCTGGGAAAAAGCCAGAGGGTGTAAACAATGATGTGAAGGAACCAGATTCTGAAGTGGGTGAACTGGTTTTAATTTAAACATCAAACAGATTTCCAACTAATAAGTTTCTTCCGTGATATGAAGGTCTGTATTTAGTAACATACCTCACCCAAATGTGCATATAATATTCAGTCTGGCATGTAATTATGGTTTTAAGTAATGTGGTGATCATATGGCAAGTTTCTTGGTTTGGAGGTCAGAAAACTCTGTTTTCAGTTGCTGTTTGCCCACTAATAACATTTATAAATCACAAACCATTGTAAATTTTTGTCTGTGACACAAAATTTTCCAATTTAATTATATTAGTCAGAGATGGCTGTACAAAGTGTCTGCGACAAAAATTTTACACTGCACATGTATAACCATAAGATATTATAATAATTTGTGTCTGTGATGATAAATTCTGCAGTTAAGACATTATACTCATTACATATTGATGTTAATCGAGGATGCATTGTAAAACTTTGCAGTTTCCATTATATGTATATCCATAACTTAACACTGTAAATTGTATCCAACAGTAAACACTTTGTGATGGGCTTCCCCTACAGTTCCCCCGGTTATGTGTATTCTTTTTGTTGTTCTCATCTTCAGTCCAGAGACTGGTTTACTGCAGCTCTCCACTCTATCCTGAGCAAGCCTCTTCATCTGCTCATAAGAACAGCAACCCACATCCATTTGAATCTGCTTACTCTATTTGTTTCTTGGTCTCCCTCCATGATTTTTACCCCACACACTTCCCTCCAATGCTAAATTTGTGATTCTTTGATGCATGAGAATGTGCTCTACCAAACGATCCCTTCTTTTAGTCAAGGTATGCCAAACATTATTTTTCTCCTCAATACTGTTCAGTAACCACCTAATCTTCAGCATTCTTCTGTAGCACCACATTTCAAAAGTTTCTATCCTCTTCCCATCTGCACTATTTATCATCCATGTTTCACTCCTGTACATTGCAACATGCCACACAGATGCCTTCAGAAAAGACTTCCTTACACTCAAATTAATATTTGATGTTAGCAAATTTCACTTTTTCAAAAACAGTTTTCCTCCCATTGCCATTCTGCATTTATATCCTCTGTTTTGAGACCATTGTATGTTGTTTTAATGCCCAACAAACAAAACTCATCTTCCACCTTCATTGTTTCGTTAACTAATCTAATTCCTTCAGCATCACCTGATTTTCTTATACTGCATTCCATTATCCTTGTTTTGATCTTGTTAATGTTCATCTTATACACTCCATTAAAGACACTGACCAGTCTGTTCAAATGCTCTTCCAGGTCCTTTGCTGCCTCTAACAGAATTACAATATCATTGGAAAAACTCAATGTTTTTATTTCTTCTCCAAATTTCTCCTTGGTTTTATTCATAGTTAGTTCAATGTACAAACTGATTGACATTGAAGAAAGGCTACAAAGGCTGTCTTACTTCCTTCCAAACCACAGTGCTCCTTCCATGCTCTTCAACTCTTATAACTACTGTCTGCTTTTTGTACAAGTTGTAAATAACCTTCCATTCTCTATTCATACCCCTGCTGACATCAGAATTTGGAAGTGTGTTTTCCAAACAACATAATCAAAAGCCTTCAAAGGAGAAGGAATCACCTACAAGCAAATTTGCAGCACAGCTATGGGCACGCATACCAACCTTTTCATGGGCCATCTAGAGGAATCCTTCCTGACTACCCAGAATCCCAAACCCCTCATCTGGTTCAGATAATATCTTCATAATCTGGACTGAAGGTGAGGGCACACTAGCCACATTCCTTCAAAACATCAACATCTTCTCTCCCATTCACTTCATATGGTCCTACTCATCACAACGAGCCACCTTCCTTGATGTTGACCTACACCACAAAGATAGCCTTATCAGTACCTCCATCCACATAAATCTACCAACCATCAACAATATCTCCATTTTGACAGCTGCCACCCACTCTACACAAAATAGTCTAGCCACCTGTGGTTGTCGCATCTGTAGTGACGAGCAATTCCTCTCACTGAGGACTTCACTGAGCGCAATTACCCACCAAACCTTGTCCAAAAACAGATGTCACGGGCCCTGTCTGTGCAGTCATTGCCAGCTCCCACACACCAACTGTCCGACACACGGAGCATCCCTCTCGTCACCCAATAGCATCAAGGACTGGAGCAGTTAAACCACACTCTCCGCCAGGGTTTCAATTACCTTTCATCCTGCCCTGAAATGAGAAATACCCTGCCTAAAATCCTCCCCATTCCCCCTACAGTGGTATACCGCCATCCACCAAACCTACATAATATCCTTGTCCATCCCTACTCCCAACCCTTTACCCCATGGCTCATAGCCCTGCAATAGACCTAGATGCAAAACCTGTCCTATCCACCATCCCATCACCACCTACTCCAGTCCCATCACAGGCATTTCCTATCTCATAAAAGCCAGGCCAACCTGTGATAGCAGTCTTGTTGTATACAAACTGAGCTGCAAATACTGTGCAGCTTTCTACGTGGGCATGACCAGCAACAAGTTGTCTGTCCAGATGAATGGTCAATGTCATACTGTGGCAAGGAGACAGCTGGACACCCTGTTGCAGAGCATGCAGCACTGCATGATGTGGCTCACTTCAGTGACTGCAAAACACCCTGTGCCATATGGATCCTCCCCAGAAACACTGACTTGTCTGAATTGCGCAGATATATGCTATGCTCCCTCAATCCCCCCAGGCCTAAACCTTCAATAGTTACTGCCCCCACCTCTCTCCTCTCCCCTACCTTTTCCTACCCACACTCATGAAGATCTCCCTTTCCACCACATACTCCAGTCCCTTCCTATCTGTCAGACAGCACTGACGTATTTCTTGATCCCTACTGGCATTCCTTCCCTTCCTTCCTGATTCCTTCTCCATGCCACTTCCTCACCCCCACCACTGGTTGCTCTTGCCTCAGCTGCGTTGCAGTCGAGTGACATCAGCCGGACGCGGTGGTTGGGTTTTTGAGAGTGTGTGTATGTGTGTTCTCTGTGGCAGATGAAGGCTTAATAGCCGAAAGCTTCATTTTTGTTTATTCTGTTATGTGTTTCTTTCTGTGGCTCACTGGGTGTCTCTGTGGTGAGTAGCAACTTATCCTTTCCAAAATATTGTTAAAGTAGTTTCTTGTGAGACTAAACTGTAAGTGTCTACAGTAAGTAACTAAATCCTTCCAAACCACTGAATACTGTCCAACTTCATCTGCAATATTTAATTGATCCAACACAATGATAGCGATTGTGAAAGACTAGAACATTCTCAATATGAGATGTTAACTGTGTGACAGAACCTTTACAACTCTGCAACCAACTAAAATTTACCGTTTTTGTAACCAATAAAGATATTAGAAGATATTTAACTTTCACCATGTAACAATAAGTATTAATATTCTGGGTGTCACTTTTATTCACAGTTGCAACTTGGTTGGTGTTTTTGTCTCACATTACACAAACTCACTTTAGTGTAACCAACAAATAAAAATTACAATAATATTTTCTGCAAACAACTGTAAGTAATTATTATTATTCTGGTAATAAGTTGGAGTGAAACCTTGGTCAAACTCCATAACAAGCTCTTAAAAACATTTTGCCCCGTTACACAGGCTGAAATTTGTATGAAGAATCTTAAGATTATGTGCCATCCACAAAAGACATTACTTACAAAACACTTCTTCTACATTTCTTCATAACTGCTAATCATCCTGAACACTAATCAGATAGGTATTCTTACCAGGTTGGTTTAATAGACAGATAGAAAAGATCCAGAAAGGGGCATGGGTTTTGTCACATGATTATTGGCACAAGAGCATCGCTGTGACAAATGCTACAAGATACAGGTTGTGCGTCATAGAAAAGAGTACTGTTGAATTTTCAAGAGACTACGTTGTAGGAACAATCAGGCAATGTACTACTTCCTCCCATATATACAAGGGTTGTAACTTAAATACCAGCAACTATTTATTTACAACCGGTATAAAAATGATACATGTTTGCACCTGTTACTGTTCTTCAAAGTAGTCACCAGCGTTGTGTAGAACCCATTGCCAGCGATGTGGAAGGCATAATATACCGACAGCAGAGCCTCTTCTGTTAATGGTGTGAATGGAGCAGTCTACTGTCTTTGAATCTCGAACAGTTCTGAAGCGAATGCCATGAAGTGGTTTTTTCATCTTTGGAATCAAATCAAAGTCACAAGGACTTAAGTCTGGGGAGTATGTTGGATGGTACAGTAATTCCCGGTCCCATTAACCGAACAAAGCAGCCACACATTGTCATGCAAAATGATGGGTGGGTTGTGCAGAAAGCGTTGCTGCTTCCTTCGCAAAGCTGGTCGCACGTGATGCTCCAAAAATGAACAGTAACATTCAATCTTGATCCAACTCTGTTGTTCCTGTGACTGTTTCCCTCGATTATGCTCACACCAGTGATGTGGGATGGGTGAGTCCATTTCCTCAGAGTATGTCAACAACGTGTGCTAACAGATACAGTAGTAGATACCATTGCACTGTGTCTCGACAGTTCCAAACTTTGTATATAGCAAAATGACAGCGATGAGAAAATTAAGCATGGAGGATTACCATCTACCATTCTTCTAATGAGCCTTTCATGGATGGAGCAGGGGAAAGAGGAACAGATAGTGGTACCACAAGTACCCCCCCCCCCCCCCCCCCCCCACACACACACACACACACCATACACAGTATGGTACCTTGCATATTATACATGTAGAGCCCCCATATTCTAAAAAATATAAGAAATGCAATGTATCAAATGAATTTTGTCAAGATAATTAGACACATTCCCTATTTTAGAAATGTATGGCAGGCTTTATGTACCAACTACACACATATCGAGAGAGAGAGAGAGAGAGAGAGAGAGAGAGAGAGAGAGAGAGAGAGAGAGAGAGAGAGAGAGAGAGGTTATCAAAGTGATTTCCAGCTCTACCTTTATCATCATCATCATCATCATTAGAGACTGACTATGCCTTTCAATGTTCAGTCTGGAGCATAGTACCTCTAATAAAATTCCTCCATGATCTCCTATTCAATGCTAACATTGATGCCTCATCTGATGTTATGCCTTTTACTTCAAAATCATTCTGCACCGAATCCAAGTACTTTCTTCTTGGTCTACCTCGACTCCTCTTACCCTCTGCTGCCGAGCTCATGAGTCTCTTAGATAACCTTGCTTCTCCCATGTGTGTAACATGACCCCACCATCTCAGTCTGTTCGCTCTAACTGCTTCATCTATGGTGTTCATTCCCAGTTTTTCTTTGATTTCCTCATTGTGGACACCCTCCTGCCATTGTTCCCATCTATTAGTACCTGCAATCATTCTTGCTACTTTCATATCTGTAACCTCTATCTTATGAATAAGGTAACCTGTATCCACCCAACTTTCACTCCCATACAACAAAGTTGGTTGAAAGACAGAGCAGCGCACTGCTAACTTAATCTTGGTACTTACTTCCTTCTTGCAAAAGAGAGTAGATCTTAGCTGAGCACTCACTCATTAGCTTTGCTGCACATCGATTCCAGTTTTTTCGCTATGTTGCCATCCTGTGAGAAAATACATCACAGGTACTTGAAACTGTTTACCTGTTCTAACTTTGTTCCTCCTATCTGGCACTCAATCTGTTTGAATCTCTCTCCCACAGACATTACTTTCGTTTTGGAGATGCTGATCTTCATATCATAATCCTTGCACCTCTGATCGAGCTCTGAAATATTAGTTTGCAACATTTCAATCGAATCTGCCATTACAACTAAGTCATCCACATATACGAGACTGCTTATTTTGTTTTGACCTATTTTAATCCCACCCTACCAGTCTACTATTTTCAACATATGATACATGAATAGTATGAACAACAGTGGTGACAGGTTACAGCCTTGTCTTACCCCTGAAACTACACTGAACCATGAGCTTAATTTGCCATCTACTCTAACTGCTGCCTGACAGTCTATGTAAAGCCCTATGATTGCCTGCAGAAGTTTGCCTCCTATACCATAATCTTGAAGAACTGACAGTAGCTTCCTCCTAGGAACACAGTCATAAGCCTTTTACAGATCTATGAAACATAGATACAATTCCCTGTTCCATTCATAGCACTTTTCCATTAACTGCCGTAGGCTAAAGATCTGGTCCTGAGAGCCTCTAAGAGGCCTAAACCCACACTGACTTTCATCTAACTTGTCCTCAATTAATACTCGCACTCTTCTTTTAACAATCCCTGAGAATATTTTGCCTACAACGCTAATTAAGGAGATACCTCGATAGTTGTCACAATCTTTTCTGTTTCCATGTTTGAAAATTGGCATTTCGTCCAGTCAGATGGAACCTGTCCTGATTCCCACACCTTTTCAATTATCCTGTGTAACCATTTGAGACCTGACATTCCACTGTATTAGATGAATTCCGTCTTAATTTCATCCACCTTTATTGCCTTACATATATAAAGTTCTAATTGTATTCTTTAACTTGTCAAAAATAACATAGTGTACTCCTCTCCCTAACATTTTATGTGTATAAGGCACCAAATTCTATATTTAGTGGTATAAGTTTGTTGTTTGTAAAAATGAGTTAACAGATCATGCATGGTCTGCATATGCCAGACTATTGATATCTATGAAAATTAATATTATTATCTAAACATGTAATTCCATGTTGTTAGTACTTCAGTTTGTTGAAGAATCTTGACACATTTAAAAAAAAATGTTCTGAAATCTTACTTCTCTGAATTTGTCATTGGAATATTCTCCCACATTCTTTTTATGCAGAATATTATAAGACGCGCAGATAACTTTTTTCAACAATTTAAATAGTTTATTAACTGCAGCAGAAATAAATATGTATCAAAAACATGTTTGTATTTTTAACCATTGAAGTTATTTTTATGCATCTAATAGTCTGGTTCAATAAATTCACTTGACACTCCTTTTTACCATAAGACATTTCTGGATGTTAGAGAGAGACTATCATAAGTGAAAAGATGAGGATTTTTTATCATGTGGCTTGTTTAAGTCATACCTCTTTAGTGGTAAACTGCTGTAGGTATACATTGAGTGTACATAAAGGCAATTTCACAAATATATTTATGAGAGGTAAAATATCGTAAGTGTATTTTCCCCCATAATATTTCATCAAAACATTCATAAAGTACCTACAGCAATTAGCAGGAAGGGAAATAAAGGTAAGTCTCTTCATAATTGTGTATTTGACTTACTTTACAGGTAGCTAAATCTGAACCACAGCAGTTTCTTTGTGCGCTCCTGTAAAATTAGCGAAATTTCACTTACATTAGTTTTCCTCTGCCATGCATATTTTTAAGTTCCAAATATATTTACCTTAAAGAAACTGACTTTATCTTCTGTATCAGATCTGTCTGTGGATATCCAGCCTCGTTTTTCCAGTACTGATCTCTTGGAGAAAACAAATGAAGAAGTGGTAGAAAGCAAAAAGAAGCTGGACTCTGACAAACACTGGGCACAGAAACAGGAAGAAGAACAATATAAATATAATGATGACATTGTTAGTGAATTGGAAGATGAGACTGAGATAAAGTATTTTAAAATTGAAAGAGAATCATGGATTGATGACTAAGAATGTATTTTTATGTAAAATGTCATTAAATGTATTAATTACTGTCATCAGTTGTGTAAATAATAACACTGTATGACTAGAAATTGAAGCATGTTCAGTGCTATTATTAGTACTTAAGTATTTGAGCTTACAGTAACTGTTGCATGTTTGTTAGTCAAGGTTTAGGCTGTACATGGTGGTCTTTGTGCTGTATGGGCGCCTAAAGATTACTGTTTTGATATAGATAAACTTATTTTGAGATATGCATTGTAAATTTTCCCTTTGCTGATCTTTGTATTGAGGATATACATTTGAAGAGACATTGTTACAGAGTGTTCTGTTTGATGTTATTCACACTGAGAATGATTTTTTCTACTAATATCACACCACTTTAACAAGTTATTGTGATTATTAACTTCATTTACTATCCTACAAGCACACACACTATAAATAGAATATAAAACCTCTATTTTATATGGGTAGCTATCTACATTGAGCTAATATTTCACCGCCATCCTGTAAGACTGCTTCCTTGCATTTAATAATGGAAAGCCTGGATTGGAATTCAACAATATAATGAGGATAATTAACACTTCACATTGCAGCAGCTGGAGATTTCGGATGTGTGTCTGTGAAGTGTGCCTTTGTGAATGGTGTTTTTTCTGATGAAGGCTAACATCTACATCTTCATAAATATTCCACTAATCACATTTAAGTGCATGACAGAACAGTTTTTATTATATTTCTCTATTGTTCCATTACCTAATAGCATGCGGGGGAAAAGGAACACTTGATTCTTTCTTTTAATGATTTCCATTCCAACTGGAGCACCATTTCTGTGACACTCTCCTCCCTTAGAACTCTAACTTATTTAAAAGGTTGTTGTGGTTCATACAATCAAATGCCTTTGACAAATCACAGAAAATACCTGCATATTGTAATTTATTATCTAATGAATTACGTACATTCTCATAGTAGGTATAAATTGCCTTCTCAATATCGGAACCCTTCAAAAAGCCATGTGCTCTGGACAATATGTCAGTATCCTTTTCTGGAATAAAAGTTTAATATACACATATTTTAGCCAATCAGGAAATGTCCCAGTTATGATAGACTGGTTACACAAATAACTTAAAATTGTTCTGAACACACCTCAATTAACTTTGTTCGTATTTTGTCACAACCACTAGAATGCTTTGTTATTAAAGATTTTATTATGCAAGTTATTTCTTGTGGTGAAGTAAGTGACATATTCATGTACCTGAAATTTGTAAATGTAGTTTCAAATATTCAAGAACAATAATTACTGACCATTACAATTCCATACTATCACTAACAGAAATAAAATACTTGTTAAATATATTTGCCACACTATGCCCATTAGTTACTAATGTGTAATCTACTTTTAATGCTATCTTCTCCAGTTCCTTTCTGGTGCTATCAGTCTCCTCTTTCACTATATCCCATATTGTTTTTATTTTGTTGCCTGACACTGATATCTTCTTCTCATATTGCATTTGTTTACATGTCTGAATTACTTTCCTTAATATTTTACAGTATTCCTTATATTTAGTTAAATCATCAGAATTGGTGCTATTACAGATATAATTTTCCCTTTTGTCTGACAGGAAATATTTATTCGTTGTGTAATCCCTGGTTTTATTATGGACTTCTGTTTAATTTGAGCTACTTTTAGAGAAAAATAGTTTTTTAGCATGGTACTGACATCATTAATGAATATATTTTTCATTCACGTCCTGAGCACAATAAACATCTTTCCAGTTCACATCTTTGAGCAGTTTTCTAAGATAATCAATTTTTGATGGACTGTCTGTTCTCCTTATTCAGATTTAGCAGTCTTTATAATCTGGTTAGAATCTACATCTAACACAAGGAGCTACATGTCATGATCTGGTAGGACATTGATTATTGGTTTTTGATATGATTTTGTTCCTTTGATTTGTCTATAAGAATGTTATCAAATGGCTGTCATAAAGGATTTAGTTATCCTAAATGGAAAGTTTACAGTAGGAGTTATATTGAGAGACAATGTTACTAACTGCAAAAAATGTCTACTGGAAGACTGCATAAGCAAATCTGTATTAAAGTCACTAACAACCTACATTTCTTTGTTTCTTCCTGTGAAATAACACAATAGAGCTTCTAGATGATTTAGGATTAGATTGTAATTTCCTGCAGGTCCTTGTTTGTTTGTTGTTTGTTTGTTTTTTCTGTTCCATAGGACCCACTTCAGGAGTAAGACTCCATGGTCATGGAACAAGTCAATACATTAATTGTTACACAATAATGGTAATAGAAAAATTTTAAGTAGTCCTTTGCACACGACAATCTTAAGACAAAGTGAAAAGAATCAATAAAGAAAAAATAAATTAGCTTAATTGTTTAATTTTTCTAGGAGTTCCTCGACAGAATAAAAGGAGTGAGCCACGAGGTAACTCTTCAATTTAGATTTGAAAGCATGTGGATTAGTGCTAAGATTCTTAAGTTCTTGTGGCAGCTTATTGAAAATGGATGCCGCAGAATACTGCACCCCTTTCTGCACAAGTGTTAAGGTGGTGTAAAGCAAATGTAGATTAGACATCTGTCTAGTATTCACCGAGTGAAAGCTACTAACTCGTGGGAATAAGCTGATATTATTAACAACAAACGACATTAAAGAAAAAACGTATTGTGACGCCAGAGTCAAAATTCCCAGACTACTGAAAAGGGGTCGACATGACGTTCGCGAACTTACACCAGATATTGCTCGAACCGCCCGTTTTTGAGCCAGAAATATCCTTTTTGCATCAGGCGAGTTACCCCAAAAAACAATGCCGTACGTCATAAGTGAGTGAAAGTAAGCGAAATAGACTACTTTTCGTGTTGAAAAATCACTTATCTCAGATATTGTTCTAATGGTAAATATAGCAGAATTTAGTTTTGGAACAAGATCCTGAACATGGGCTTTCCATGACAGCTTACTGTCTATATGAACACCTAGAAATTTGAACTGTTCAGTCTCACTTATCACATGCCCATTATGTGTAATCATAATGTCAGATTTCGTCAAATTATGTGTTAGAAATTGTAAAAACTGAGTTTTACTGTGATTTAACATCAACTTGTTTTCTATTAGCCATGAACTTATCTCATGAACTGCATTATTTGATACTGTGTCAATATTACGAGCAACATCCTTCACTACCAAGCTGGTATCATCAGCAAACAAAAATATTTTACAATCACCTGTTATACTCGAAGGCATATCATTTATATAAATAAGAAACAGCAATGGTCCCAAAACAGACCCCTGGGGCACCCCATACTTAATTGTGCCCCATTGGGATTGCACGTCATAGCCATTTTCTACATTGCGGAGAATTACCTTCTGTTGTCTATTATTAAAGTAAGAGGTGAACCAGTTGTGGGCTACTCCCCGTATTCCATAATGTTCCAATTTCTGCAACAATATTTTGTGATCAACACAATCAAACGCTTTTGTTAAATCAAAGAAGACGCCTAATGTCCGTAGCCTCTTATTTAACCCATCAAGTGCCTCACAGAGAAACGAAAATATAGCGTTTTCGGTCGTTAAACCACTTCTAAAACCAAACTGTACGTTTGACAGGAAATTATGTGAACTGAAATGATCAATTAATCTTAAATATACAGCCTTTTCAATAACTTTGGAAAAAACCGATGGCATAGAAATAGGTCTATAGTTGTCTACATTATCCCTTTCTCCTTTTTTATAAAGCGGTTTCACTACTGAGTACTTTAATCTGTTAGGAAACTGACCATTCTGAAAGGAAAAATTACAAATATGGCTTAGTACTGGGCTAACATATGGAGAACAGTACTTTAGAATTCTGCTAGATACCCCATCATATCCACAAGAGTCCTTAGTCTTTAGTGATTTAATTATTGACTCAATCTCACCTATGGAAGTATCATGAAGGATCATTTCAGGCAACAGCCTCGGAAACGCATTTTCTAAAAACGTTATATGATTACCTGTAGAAACTAGAGTTTTGTTTAGTTCCTCTACTATATTCAGAAAGTGATTATTGAATATTGCACATATATCTAACTTGTCAGTAACAGAAACATTCCTACTACGCACTGACGTTATATCTTCTACCTGCTGCTCCTGACCAGACACTTCCTTCACGACTGACCAGATAGTTTTAATTTTATCCCAAGAGTTTGCTATTCTTTTTGCGTACCACATACTTTTTGCATTCTTAATGACATTTTTCAGAACCTTACAGTACTGTTTGTAATGAGCTACTGCATCTTCATTCTGACTGCTTCTAACATTTTGATACAACTCCCGCTTAGTTCTACATGATACTCTTATCCCCTTTGTCATCCACCCTGGATGTCTGTTACTGAAAGTACCCTGTTTAGAGCGTTCTAGCGGAAAGCAACTTTCAAACAGCATAATAAATGTGTTCAGAAAAGCATTATATTTAACATCTGCATTATCAGCACTATAAACATCCTGCCATTCTTGTTCCTTAATTAGGCTTAAAAAGATCTCAATTGCAACTGGATTAACTTTTCTGAGTAGTTGATATTTATGTTTAACATTTGTTTGAGAACAAATACTTTTTAGAATTAAAAGTTGGGCATCGTAGTCTGATAGGCCATTTACTATTCTGCTGACAGAGTGCCCCTCTAATAATGAAGAATGAACAAAAATATTGTCAATGGTAGAACTGCTATTTCCTTGCACTCTCGTTGGAAAAAATACTGTTTGCATCATGTTATAGGAATTAAATAGATCTAACAGCTGACTTATCGTAGCGATGGATGAGCTTGGAAATTCCTTCATCGTAAAATTTGGCCGCCTGCAGCTTCAACAACGTGGTTACCTCTTCTTGAAGATGTGTGTCGTCATCAAAATGCTGCATAGCCAACCACTTCTTCATTGCTGGGAATAAGTGGAAGTTTCTCAGTGCCAGGTAGGTACTGTACGGCAGATGAGGAAACAACTCCCACTTAAAAGATTCGAGATCTTCACGAGTGGCATTTGCCGTGTGGGCCTGAGCGTTGTCATGAATCAGCAAGATCTTTGAGCTTGTTTTGTTTTGCTCTTCTGAGGTTGTGCAGAGTTTGGCAATACCTTTGAGAGTTTATTGTAGTGCCTCTTTCCAGGAAATCCACAAAAATCACACCTTTTCTGTCCCAAAAGACAGTCGCCATCACCTTCCTTGCTGACATTGTCTGCATGCATTTCTTGGGTTTTTGGGTGGAATTTGTGTGCCCCCACTGCATTGACTGCAATTTTGTCTCGCAGTTCACATGCTTAACCCATGTTTTGTCACCAGTAATGATGCGATCAAGTAATGAGTCACCATCTTTCTCGTAAGTGTCCAAAAACGTTAACGCTGCAGCCATTCGCTGATTTTTGTGAATCTCTGTCAAGATTTTTTGTATCCATCTTGCACAAAACTTGTAGTAACCAAGCTTTTCAGTAATCATTTCGTGCAACAAACATTGTGAAATATGTGGAAAACTCATAGAGCGTTCCGTTATTGTGAAGTTACGGTTTTCACGTACCGTGGCATCGACTTTTTCGACAAGTTTGGCAGTCACTATGCTAGGTCTTCCATTTCGCTCTTCGGTGTGAATGTTAGTTCGGCCATTTTTAAATTTTTTGGCCTATTGACACACTCCACCTTCAGTGATTATGTTGTCCCCATACACTTCACAAAGCTGCTGATAGATTTCTATTGGTGTATAGTTTTTTGCAGTCAGAAACCTTATTACAGCACGCACTTCACACTTCGTGACATTTTCAATTAATGCTGACATTTCAAACTGTCACAGTAACTCAACGGAGTACAGCACGAACCTCTCACTAGCACAGCAGGATGCCGACTGTGTGCCGGAATGCCATCACACCAAGACGGCAATGCTAGCCCCGCCCCTAATGGACACAAACGAAAACGTAATGTACTTTGTGGATATCCCTCATATAACATCAGTCATATGATGTTCAGATAGGCAAATTGTGTCAATTGGGTTAGATGAATCTATTTCATCTTTACAAATGAGTAGTTCTTCAACTTTATTTTGTAATCCTCGAATGTAATAGAAATAACTGATACTGCATACTAATGCGATTATAATTGGTTGGCCAAAGATATGCTGGCAGTTTCTGTTAAGCATTATTTGCTTGGAGGCTGTATGCTAAAATCTGCCTCTTGTTCATCTGTTTTCTCAAACAGAATGTTTTCCATCCTCTCTTAAAAATTGTTCTATGTTCAGAGAAGGGCAGCCCTTATTGTATTTTTGCGATATACAGGAGAGAGAGTACCAGAAATAATGCACAAGTTAGGGCAGAAATCATTAAAAGAAAGGCGTTATGTTCCAACATGTCAAATTGTAGTTTCTGCTTATTTTGTGTATGCTACTAACTCAACTTAGGGCATGTGAACTACTGAATAAAGAAAACTCTGATGGCTCAACTATTCTAGGGGCGGATTTTCACATGTTTCTTTTAAGACCATAGTTTCATTGGCCTAAGAGTATCTGTGAAATTAAATACAGAACACTAGAAATACTGTTATACAATGTTCACTTTTATATCATTCTGAGTTCCATCACTAAACAGTTTATATATAAATCAAAACAATATCTATAAGTTCGGTCATGTGATTAGTCAAACTGTTCTCACTAAATGCACTTATTTCGCACATGAAATAACACAATTCCGAGTGGCACCCTGCTGCCTAAAAGTGGGCACCTTACCTTGGTGACCTCCACCAGCTAGAAGACCATGAGTTCTGTGAAAAAGCCCACAGCTCCATGAATCACATAACTAACCAAAACACAATTCAAAATATTGATCATGCAAATCTTAAAATGCATACATAATTATTGCAAAAAAAATGTACATTGATTATTCAAACAAAATCAAAATATCTATTCATTTCTCAAATATATTTTCAAATTCAAACACAATTACTGAAATTTCTTCATTAATTATTCCAACATAAATCAAAATATCGATCCATTTAACAGATATTTAAGACAAAAATTATTACAATTTCTTCATTAATTTGTAACATAATTACGTTCACTTCTCAATGTAGCTCAATTTATTGCGAATACACAAAATTTTAGCAAAACAATCTCGCTATTTTGCAACCTGCTGATAAATTTCCTTTCATCTTATAATGTTGCGAAATTTCTGTCAACAATTTTCTCTTCCGAATGCGAACATATTTCATTAGTACCCACCTACATATGGAAACATGTGTTGTTGTTGTTGTTGTTGTTGTCATCGTCTTCAGTCCACAGACTGGTTTGATGCAGCTCTCCACGCTGCCCTGCTCTGTGCAAGCCTCTTCATCTGAAAATAAGAACGGCAAACTACATCCTTTTGAATCTGCATACTGTACTCATCCCTTGGGCTCGCTCAATGATTACCCCACACACTTCCTTCTAATGCTAAGTTGACAATTCCTTGATGTCCCAGAATGTGTACCCAAACCTAAACCTTCTCTTAGTCAGGATATGCCAGAAACTAATTTTCTCCTCATATCTGTTGAGCATCTTCTCATTACTTACATGATCTATCCTTCTAATCTTCATCAGTCTGTAGCACCACATTTCAAAAGCTTCTATCGTCTTTCTGTCTGAACTCCTTATCATCCATGTTTCACTCCCATACAAATCTACACTCCAGACAAATGCTTTCAGAAAGGACTTCTGAATATTTAAAATAATATTGGATGTCAACAAATTATTCTTCTTCAGAAATACTTTTTTTCCCATACTCATTTTGCATTTTATATCTTCTTTACAGTATTACTTATACTGTATTTAGTTAAATCATCGGAATTACAGCTATTACAGATAAATTTCCCTTTTTGTCTTACAGGAAATCTTTATTCCTTGTGTAATCCATGGTTTTATTATGGACTTCTGTTTAATTTGAGTTACTTTTAGAGAAAAATAGTTTTTAAACATGGTACTGACATTATTAATGAAGTTATATTGCTACCCAAATAATTAAATTCGTCTACTACTTTTATTGTCACATTACCTAATCTAATTCCTTCAGCATTATGATTTTCTGACAGTATATTCCAATACCCTTGTTAATATTTATATTATACCTTACTTTCAAGACACTGTCCATTCCCTTCAATTGCTCTTCCAGGTCCTCTGCTGTCTCTGACAGAATTACTATTTTATCAGCAAACTGCAAAATTTTTATTTCTTTACCTGAACTTTAATTCCCTTTCCAAATTTCTCCTTACATTCCTTCAAGACTTGCTCAATGTACAGATTGAACAACATTGGGGAAAGGCTACAACCCTGTGTTACTCCCTTCCCAATGAGAATGCAAAGCTTCACTTCCTATATTTTACTCCTGCTACCTTCAGAATTTCAAAAAGTGTATTCCAGTCAACATTGTCAAAAGCTTTCTCCTGCTCTACCTACAGTATCTTCAAAGATAAGCCATAATGTGGGCATTGCCTTGCATGTTCCTATATTTCTCCTAAATCCAAATTGATCTGCCCCAAAGTCAGATTCCACCAGTTTTTCCATTCGTCTTATTTTGGAACCATGACTTATTAAACTGATAGTTCTGTAATTTTCACTTTTGTATACACTTGCTTTCTTAGGAATAGGAATTACTGTTATGGCGTAGCGGGCCATTCAGATCGCGAGCGCCTGTTTGTGTTCCGTGGCTGGCACAGGCCTGGCTGATATAGTTCCCGGCCTAGCCACAGGAGGGCATGGTCGTCTAAACAGCTAACGTGAGCTGCGCGCCATCTGCTGGCGGCGCGCTGTTAAATGGCCGGAGTGACGGCCGGGTCATTCGACGAGTGAATGCGGAACAAACACCATTGTGTTTACGACAAACAGTGTTTTCTTCAGTGGCAACGAGGTTTATGGTAGCGTGGTCTTCCTGCTGCAATCATGGCAGAACACCTTAGCGCGTTGCTGACGAATCTTCAGTCGTTACCGGAAGTATTGGCTCAACAGAATGCTTCCCTCACGGCATCTATTGACACCTTGACTAGGGCTGTGACAACAGGTCGGGTTGCGGTCTTCTGTGCCCGTTCCTCCGTTTCCTCCCTTTGACTACAATGCCGAGGATTGGTCAGACTACGAACAGCGTTTACTCCAACACTTCGTAGCCTTCCAGGTGTGTGATGATGGTAAGCAAAAAGCTTTTTTCCTTTCGTGGCTCTCGCCTTGTCTTTTTTGTTTGCTGGGCGATTTGGCGCCACTTCAGACGCAGATATCCCTGTTCTTTCCGGACATCTTTGTGGCATATTTTCGCCGCCACTCTCACGTGGTGTCGGCCCGCATATCTTTCTATTGCTTGTGGAAACAGCCAGGTCAGTTGTACCATGCATGGGCCACGGAACTTCAGGGACTGGCCCGTCGTTGTCTGTTTCGGTCCGAGCCGCACAGTGATTCGTATGGTCCGCAATGTTTTGATTTGTTTTGCTCCCAACCTGGATGTTCGCAAGCAGGCTCTTCAATCGGATGATCCCTCATTAGCGGAGGTTTGCGTGTGCATTTGAAGTTTCTGAGGCTGTAGGGAGTCAACTTTCCGCTTGAGGGGGGGGGGGGGGGAGGTATCCTCAGTTGCCAATTCGGCCCAGTTATCCGCGGCGCCGGTTTCTTCAGTGACTATTGTTGCGTCGCCCTCCCCTCCCTCCCTCCCTCCTGATGCCGCGGTGCTTGCCTGTGTCGTATAGGCGGGGGGAAAGGCGGTGCGCGTCGCCTGCTTCAGAGAGCAAGCCGATTTCATGTCTTTCGTGCAGGGTGTCCCATTGTCGGGAATTGTGCCCGCACAGACGGGCCACATGTAATCTTTGTGGAAAATTCGGACACATAGCCCGAGTGTGCCGCTCCTCTGCTAAGGGCCGCAAAAAGACCTCTCATCCTCGAGATTTCGGCGCGTCGCCCATATAATAAGGTTGGTCCCGTTGGTGTATAGCCGCCGAAATTGTTTATAGACATCAGCATTTTGCAGAAAACTGTTACGCTTCAAGTGGACACTGGCGCGACAACATCGTTTCTAAGTTCTGCTACTCATCAAGCATTAGGCTCCCCCACGTTAAGTCCAGCGCCTCACACGTTGGTTAGCTATGGTGGCCACTCTATTCCACTATTGGGGTCGTTTGTTGCCGAAGCTACATATCAGAATGTTAGCCGCGCGGTACTGTTTGAGGTAGTAAACAGTGCGACGGCTACGAATATCTTCGGCCTCAATGCTTTCCATGCTTTTGGCTTTACTATTACCGATTCTGTTTGCTTGGTTTCCGATCAAATTCCGTACAAGAGTCTCATGCAGCTCCACGCGGAGTTCTCGTCCTTGTTTGCGCCGGGTCTTGGGTGTGCTAAGAATTTTCGGGCCACTATTACACTATTACGGCTCGCCCCGTCTTCTGTCGAGCTCAGCCTCTCCCGATCACCTTCCGCGGCGCTGTTAAATCTGAATTAGATTGCCTGACAGCGGAGGGTATTTTGTGTCCTATCACAGCAAGCGAGTGGGCCTCCCCTCTAGTGATCATATGCAAGCCCTCTGGGGCCCAGTGTTTATGTGGCAACTTTAAGAAAACTGTAAATTCTCACTCCATCATTGATTCTTTTCCCATGCCTCGCCCAGCGGAATTGATAGATCGGCTGTCAGGGGGCCAGTATTTTTCGAAGATAGATCTGGCAGAGGCTTATCTCCAGTTGACTTTAGATGATGTCTCCAAGCAGGCACTGGTAATTTCTATGTCTTTTGGCTTATATTAATGTCAGAGATTGCCATTCGGGGTGGCCAGTGCCCCCGCAATCTTTCAGCGTTTTTTGGAGCAGTTGCTAGCACCAGTTCCCTGTTGCGTGAACTACATGGATGATATTGTGGTGATGGGATCCACAGCTGCTGACCATATCGCCAACCTCCGTTCCTTGTTTTCCGTTCTGGAGGAGGCTAGCCTCTGCTGTAATTTCCAGAAATCTTATTTCTTCCAACCGTCTATCGAGTACTTGGGCTATGAGGTATCCAAATCGGGGTGCGTCCCATTGCTGATCACGTGCTCGCAGTTGCAGATCTTCCCCGTCCTTCTTCCGTTCACGAACTTCAAGTATTCCTGGGCAAGATCGCCTATTATTTCTCCCACAGGCAGCCACAGTGGCTCAACCCCTGCACCAATTGCTGCATAAGAGCGTCCTGTTCCACTGGTCTCCTGCGTGCGATTGGGCTTTTCAATCACTGAAAGCGGCCCTCCTTTAGGCTCCATGCCTCGCTGCATACACCCCGGGGGTCCCGCTTGTGGTGGCAGCAGATGCCTCCCAGCACGATGTGGGGGTGGTGCTGGCACATCGATTCCCTGATGGGTCAGAGCGCTCTTTGGCGTTTGCATCTAAAACTCATACGGAGGTGCAGCGCCGGTATTCCCAGGTGGACAAGGAGGCCCTAGCCATCGTTTTTGATCTAAAAAAATTTTACGTTTATCTCTATGGGTCAAAGTTCACCCTATACACGGACCACCGCCCATTAGTGTCTTTGTTCCATCCGTTGGCGGCTCTTCTGGACAAGGCAGCCCATCATCTTCAATGCTGCGCCTTGTACCTCTCTCCTTTTCATTACGAGATACAGTACCGCTCAACGGCTCATCACGCCATGCCAACGCCCTGTCGCACCTGCTGGTAGGCCCCGACCCGGTCTTTGATGCCAAAGAGCTTTTGTGTTTTGCAGTCGATGAGTCGGCAGCAGACGTAGTCTCCGGTTTCCCTATCAATAGCTCAAGGATCGCGGAGGCTACCGCTGCTGACCCTGTTCTCCGGGTTGTCCTTAAATGGGTGAGGCAAGGTTGGTCGGAGCGTCCTCCGGGTTGGGCATCAGATCCTCTACACAATTATTATGCCATTCGTCACCGCCTTAGCACTTATGAGGGCGTTTTACTTCTGTCCATGGGAGACGGCTCCCACCGAGTGGTGGTATCAGCGTCATTGCACCACTGGATTCTCGATCTTCTACATCGGGACCACTGGGGCGTCTCTCGCACAAAGATGCTTGCCCGCCGGCATGTCTATTGCCCAGGTATAGATGGGGACATAACTCACCTCATAGCAGGATGCTCTTCTTGTGCGTCCCAACAAGCAGCTCCTCGCTCAACTCTCTCTCCATGGCCCACTCCGTCTGCACCTTGGGAATGACTCCATGTCGATTTTGCAGGGCCCTTCTTAGATAGCTACTGGCTTTGCGTTGTTGACGCATACTCCAACTTCCCGTTTGTTGTTCGCCTGGTCTCTATGTCTGCGTAAGTTACCACGCGTTCCTTGTTAAAGATATTTTCTATTGAAGATCTTCCGGCCGCATTGGTGACAGATAACAGGCCACAGTTTACTTCACAACACTTTCATGATTTTTGTTCTACCCACGGGATCCACCATATCCTGGCCCCACCTTTCCACCCACAGTCAAATGGGGCAGCAGAGAGATTTGTCCACACTTTCAAGACACAAATGCGCAAGTATGTGGAGCATCTTTCAGTGGAGGAAGCCCTCCTCCGATTCCTGTCATATTATCGGACCAATCCGGCAAGTCAGCAGAGCCCTTCTGAACTTCTTCATGGCCGCCCTCAAAGGACGCTGTTGTCTTTCTTGCATCCGGACCCTCCCACACTCCATCCTAGTCCTCTGTCGCGTTTTGTCCCAGGCTCGGCCATCTGGGCTCGAGGCTACGGCCGCCATCCTCATTGGGTCCCAGCCATGGTTGTTCGGGGCGTGGCCGTCATCTCTGTGAGGTCCCTTCTCCTACTGGGATCCGAAGCCGCCACCATGATCAGCTCTGGGTCCGCCATCCTCCTCCCACACCTACGGTCCCTTCTTCCTTTCCCAGGTCCGCCCCCCCTCTGTCGAGAGCACCATCAGGGGACAGTTCTCTACCAACTTCATTTACCCGGTAGTTGGCTGGTGGGCAAGGGGACTTCCCGCCACCATTGGGGTCCGGGGCCCACTTCCCCACCGCAGTCCCAGTGGCCAGCTCCAAGGAGTGGACAGCTCCGGTCACCGGCAGTGGGGGCACCTTCAAGCCAGCCAATGGGGGCCCCAAGTTGCCAATGGACGTGCCACAGGAGGGGGGAATTGGAGGACTCACCGCCATCACCAGTGCTGGGAGCAGCGAGACATAGCTCGCGAGGGCGAACCCCTCGTCGCTCAAAGGGGTTCTGCCCGTATGAGGTGGTTCCAGCTAGGGAGTGGATGGAGCCACCAGATGATCGGATGGAGGTGGAAGAGTCCCAGCAGCCAGACTTCTGCACCGCCATTCTGGAGTCCGGCTCCTCACCCCAAGGGGGGAGGGATGTTATGGCCTAGCGGGCCATTCAGACCGCGCACGCCTGTTTGTGTTCCGTGCCTGGCGCGGGCCCGGCTGAGTTAGTTCCCCTGGCCTAGCCACAGGAGGGCACATTCGTCTAAACAGCTGATGTGAGCTGCGTGCCATCTGCTGGCGGCGCGCTGTCAAACGGCCGGAGTGACGGCCGGGTCATTCGACGAGTAAATGCGGAACAAGCAACATTGTGTTTACGACAAACAGTGTTTTCTTCAGTTACTATATTACGGGGTATTTTCCCTGTCTCATATATCTTGCATATCAGTGAAACAACTCCTAACAATATCACCAGTACACGTGGCATAACTATAGGGGCCTTCTTGTTTTGACTCAAATCTTTGAGACCTCTGCCAATTCTTCTCACAGTATTGTATCTCCAAAATCATCTTCCTTTACTTGATCTTCCATTTATAAAATACTGCCTTCAAATTTATTTCCTTTGTATAGGTCTCAATATATTCTTTCCGCCTTTCAGTGTTTCCTTCTTTTCTTAGTACTCGTTTTCCACCAGAGTTCTTGATATTCATATGGCTGCTTTTCTTGTTCCCAAATGTCTCTTATTTTCTGGTATCTATCTTTCTCCTAGCTATACATTCTTTTATGGTCTTGCATTTGTCCTCAAGCCACACCTGCTTAGCCAATATGAACTTCCCATCAACTTTAAAGATTGATAATAAATAAATGAAAAGTGTATCTAGTGCCTCATGACTCATGATAGCCTTTCCGACATACCCAGTCAGAGCAGCTTTTGACTGACAGAAATTAGGGTTATTATCAGCAACTTATGACCAGGGACTAGCACTTCCCCTCCTCAACAATAACATTCACAACACTGGGCCTGATGGAATATTTTGCAGATCATATGACATCAGAAAACAACATTCACATACATATCCAAAAGCTGTATTCCATGTATAGGAAGGTAAGAGGTGTATGCAGAATAGTAACTTTAAATGGCTGGCAACCACAATACAATAATCTTTCATTATGCAACAAGTTGATCAAAGCATCCAATACCGCTCGCCCTGAACCACTTGTCTGTTTTGACCAGTGACAAGTGTTGGGTGATATCATTGTGGTGTGATATTTTTCCTAATCGTGCATGTGTTGTATTTGATTGTGCAGTCTTATTTGTTTCTTTGGGTTGGATGACATTGGTTTTGAGTGGTACCTTATCAGCAAGTGAGTTTGATTTTCTATATTGGTAGTTTTGGAATTGTGTTTGTGTGCTATGTATTACTATTGGGTGTTCATTTTATGGATCGTAATTTAATAGTCTTTGATTTTTGGCTAGCAACAACCAGGAGTGACAAGTTTACAACTTCTGTGCCATAGTTTCCAGTGGTTATTGCTGGACATTAAATGGATTTAATTAAGTGAAACAGTATATGTTCACCCCCATCCAATCATTTGAAACATTGATCATTTGTATTGTACTGTGTCATTTTGAGGGGGAAGGATGCATTGTTTTATATCACAATTACATTTGAGTAACAGCTCGCACAGTGTGCTACTGTTGGGAACGAAAGTTACTGACCAGACAATGGCACATACACCTGTCCACTGTAGAGCCAGAAATGTAACGATGGGTCTAGTTCCCATGTGATATTTTTGTAATTTTTTGTTACATTTTTTCAAGCAGATGTAGAGGTCGCTACATCACATATATATAAAATATGGATTCCCACCTTTATGACGACATGGGCAAACCAAATAGGTGGTATCTGATGCTTCAGTTTTGTCCTGCAACACAGTGTACACTAATGATAAACTATGTACTGCAGCAGTGAAGGTTGACTCACTTTTCTCTTCAGGTTACATTTCACCGCACTGCAAATTGTATACTTATTTGCCTCCCAATATATGATAGAAATGATCTGGAGAACAGTAGCAATAGTCAGTAAATGACTATTGTCTATTTTAAAAGCTACACTGTTTAATATTTACTACAATAACTTGCTAAACACATGGGAAAAACACGTTTAATGCAAAAAATTTTCACTTGCTACAAATGAAATAAATTGAAATAACTACATGCTAACATCTGAAATACCTGTGCTTATTTATTTTTTAATAATTTCGTAAAATGATACGTCCCTAAACTCGAGCAACCACTTGCCCCTGACATAAGGGGGGGGGGGGGGGGGGGGGGACAAAGAAAAAAAGTTATATGTTAGTATTTAATGTCACTGGTAATATGAACTAACACCAATCATTGAAATGTGTTTACACTGATGACAGACAGAATAAAGTCATTCTTAGAAGCTAACAATGTATTAGATGTACTATGCCTGTCCGAGCATCATATTGTCACTGATATGAATAAAGTAAATATTAGTGGGTATAAACTAGCAGCACATGTAAGTAGAGAGAAGAAGTTGTGGGGAGGAGTTGCCATTTATGTCAAATGTTGTCACAGTGTAAAAAATTTAGAAACAAAAAAATTGTATAAAGCAACATATAGAAGCATGTGCCTGTGAGCTTAAATTGAAGGGTGGTTCTTTTATAATTGTCACAGTGTATAGGCCCCCCTCAGGAAACTTTCATTTATTCCTGTAATACTTGGATTCCTTGTTGTGCTATCTGTCAGATAGGGGGAAGCAAATTATTATCTGTGGGGTTTCAATGTTGATTCACTGCAAGAGTCTAATAAGAAGAATGACCTGGAAGTCTTACTTGGTTCTTTCAATTTGACATATGTTATTGAGTTTCCTACTCAGGTATCAAAGAACAGCAGCACATTGATAGACAATTTTTTTATAGACCAAGATAGGTTTAACAACATTAGTGAATGTCCTGTTGAGAATGGTCTTTCTGATCATGGTGCATAGCTAGTTACATTATATAATATAGCTCCTTTCTGTAATTTGAATCAGTCCTCCAAAGTTGTTCGTACAATTAATGATTCGACAATCAGAAATTTCACGGAAAGTCTTCAGCAGTTAGATTGGGATGAAGTGTACAAGGAACCTGATGCTAATTTAAAATACAACTTATTTCATGATACTTTTTGTAAGGGTATTTGATAACTGTTTCCCAAAGAAATTAGTCAAATTTAATTGTAAGGAACCAAGCAAAAAACCATGGCTCACCAAAGATATAAAAATATCTTGCAACCGGAAAAGGGAACTGTATCTGACAGCAAGAAAGAGTAGTGACCCAGAAATATTCAACTATTATAAAAACTACTGTTCTGTATTAAGGAAAGTTATTAAAAAATCCAAAAGCATGTGCATCATGTCTGAGATTAGTACATCCAATAATAAAATTAAAACAATCTGAAATATTATAACAAGGGAGACAGGGTAACCAAGAACACAGCAAGACAGCATTACCATCAAAGCGAATGAAAAAATTACAGACAAAAAGTCAGAAGTTGAAAACACTTTTAATAATTATTTTTTACATGTTGTGGAGAATATAGGATCCAAATGTTCACTAGAAGAAGCTAGGCAGTTAATGGAACAGGGCATACCTAGACAGCTTGATACAATGGAAATCCCACCCACCTCTCAATCTGAAATTAGGAAATTAATAAACTCTCTCAAGAGTAAAAGCTCTCATGGCATTGATGGCATATCCAGCAGGGTATTAAAAGCTTGTTCCCAAGAAATATATAGGATTCTTAGCCACATATGTAATAGCTCACTGGAGCAGGGTATTTTCCCTGATAGACTGAAATATGCTATTGTCAAAGCACTTCATAAAAAAGGTGATACATTGGATGTCAACAACTACTGCACAATCTCACTTCTGACCGCTCTATCAAAAATTCTTGAAAAAGTAATGTATTCCAGAGTAGCTTCATATATTAATAAAAAATAAAGTTCTAACAAAATGTCAGTTTGGTTTCCAGAAAGGCTTTTCAACAGAAAATGCAATACATATTTTCACTAATGAAATATTAAATGCTCTGGATAACCGTAAATCACCCGTTGGGATTTTTTGTGATCTATCAAAGGCCTTTGATTGTGTTAATCATGGAATTCTTCTAGATAAGCCTAAGTATTGTGGTATGAGTGGGAAAGTGCACAAATGGTTTAAATCATACCTAACTGGAAGATTTCAGAAAGTTGATATAAGTAATTCACATAAAATACAAAAAACAGCCGAGTCCTCAAACTGGGGAACTATCAAGCATGGGGTGCCACAGAGTTCGGTACTGGGACCTCTGCTGTTCTTAATATATATTAATGATTTGCCTTTCTATATTCATAAAGATGCCAAGCTAATTCTCTTTTCTGATAATACAAGTATCGCTATCACACCCAAATCACAGGAATTAACTGATGAAATTGTCAATGAAGTATTTCAGAGAACTATTAGGTGGTTCTATGTAAATAGACTCTTTAAATATTGGAAAAATAAAAAAAAAAACAGTATAGGTATTCAGTTTCACACAATAAATGGCATCACACCATTAATTACTATTGACTTCAACCTGAAATCTATAGCTAAGATAGAATATTCAAAATTTTTAGGTTTATGCATTGATGAGGGGTTGAGTTGGAAGAAACACATTGAAGATCTGCTGAAATGTTTGAGCTCAGCTACTTATGCTATTAGGGTGATTGCAAACGTTGGCGATGTACAACTCAGTAAACTAGCATACTACGCCTATTTTCATTCTCTGCTTTCTTATGGCATCATATTCTGGGGTAATTCATCATTTATTAAGAAAGTATTCATTGCCCAAAAGCGGGTCACCAGAATAATTGCTGGAGCCCACCTAAGATCATCCTGCAGACATTTATTTAAGGATCTAGGAATCTTCACAGTAGCTTCACAATACATATATTCACTTATGAAATTTGTTATTAACAATCCAACTGAATTCAAATGTAATAGCAGTGTAGGCCTACATAGCTACAAGCCAGAGCCGTGCAGCGCGCCACATTTACCCGGCCGCTGCGCTCTGCTGCCCGCACCGCGGGTAGTCGAGCCCCACTGCACCACTGTACACAGCGAGCGAGCTGCATTGCGCCGTATAGTCCCGACACTCGCCGGGTGAGCGGGTACCCGTCGGACCCGTGCAACAGCGCTACAGACGGTGCTGCGAGCGGGGGAATGCAGACAGTTCTGAGCAAGGCGTTGTAATAATCACAGCGTACGCTTCACGCACCTTTTATGTTACCTACATAGCAATTTATAAGTTATCAATCGTTATGTCTGAAATAAATAGAGAACAGGAGTGATCGTACCAACGTGCAAGAAGTAGACGATCCGAGGAAAAAAAAAAAGACGTTTGCAGTAAACTCGCGGAGAGCATCTACAAGCGTTTAAAGATATCTGGAGACAGCATTGTATTCCCATATAATGTTGATTGTAGGTAATGAAAATGAACCCGTGGGATTTGCAGAGTGTAATGGCTGCCGTAAATTATTGTCGTTACGTGATGGCAGTACCACTACGCTGTTACGGTACCTGAACGGTTGTAGCAATATTCCAGGGTCAGCAAAATCTTTTGTGCTGGAGAAATGTGTAAGAATGTGTGCAATAGACTTGCGGCCCTTCAGCACAGTTGCGGGAGAAGGATTTCGAGACCTCGCACAGACTCTGATGGAGATAGGAGCACAGTACCCCACTGCAAGTGCCAAAGACGTTCTTCATCATCCTTCAACAGTAAACGTAAACGTAAAAAGAATAGCAGACGAATATCGTGTTCGCAAACTACTGACTTTTTAAAGATTTCCTGTTTACCTTGGCAGAATTGTAGCTAGATAATTAGTTGGACAACCTTGAACAAAATTAAATATCATATCATCGTAGGGTATATAATTTTTAGTCACGTACATGAAATACGTAAATTTACTAGCAACAAAGAACTGAAGAGATTTAAGGAATAATCTTGTTCTTTATGTTAGAGCCATCACTTAGTTTAATATGAAGTGAAAGTGAAACACTGTGTAAGGAAATACTGAGCAAAGTATAAAACTACCTACAAATTTGCTGGAGCTGGCTAACGCGAAGCCAACGACTTTCAACATGTTTAGTATTTCCGGCGCTAGCCGATTCGGCTACCGTTTTGCTTCTGCACCACAAAATTGGACGTTCTGCTTTTACCAGGTGCATTACTGCGCACGTGTATTTTTTTTCCTCGCAACTGATAGTACACTAACAATTCAGTCATTGAGGAAAAACCCCAAGTGTTTTCAAGATACATGAAAGACTGTCTAGCGATACAGAACTGATAACTGCGACATTGAATGTCACCTCTCGAATAGTGGTGACTCCCTCGGGTTTCAGCTACCCCCAGCCAGAGGAAAAAGGGGGAAATATAAAATAAAACAACAATGGTCCACACGCCTGTATCGAGGAACAGTAATTAGTTTACTTCCCTTGGAGTGGTTAAGCGTAAACTGTATCTTCCAACATTCTACCATCGTTTCTAATGATCTCGATTGCAACCTAATGTTTATTCTTATTTTTATTTATTTACTTATTTTTTTGTTAGCAGCAAGGAAACATCAAGCAATTTAGCGAAATGTCCACAGAAACGCTGTTCGAACACGCGCTGAATGCGTATACTTGCTATCGCAGCACTGATACTGCTCGTTAACTCGCAATTACTCATGATTTGAGACAGCTCTATTGCACTGGCGTTAATGTGTGTTCTAAAATGCATCGGTCAGTAAGCTGCCCGCTATCTAACTTTTTCAATACATGATTTGTAAATGAAAAGTTGAATGCTTTGTTAGAAAGCTAATTTCCTGTACTATCAGATGCCCAAAAATCATTTTTTTAACTCCATAGCTTCTTCAAAATCGAGTGAAAAGCATTATGAAACTAAAAACTCACGCGGAATAAAAAGCAGACATGTTATTTTTTCCAAGGAAAGTAAAGCTTGTAAGGAAAAACTAAGTTAATAAATGGATGTGGGACGGTTGTTTGTAACGTCAACAGTTTTTACAGTGTGAAAATCGGAACAGTGTATTTCCCACTAAGTGTGTAGCGGCTGGCTGGCGCGTGCCCCGGCTAGCAGCAGGGCGGCACGGGCGGCCGGGCGGACCGGAGCTCGGCGGGTAGTTCGGGTACCCGCGCTGCCCGCCGCCGTCCGGTGTGGCTGGTGCCGGCAGGCCGGGCAGCGCATGGCCAGGCCCGCCCGGGAGGCGCGGCTACGAGCCCGGGCGAGCAGCGCAGGCCCGCTGCACGACTCTGGCTACAACACTAGGAGAAAGGGTGACCTACACAATTCAAGGTTAAATTTAGCTCTGTCACAGAAAGGGGTTAATTATTCTGCCACAAAAGTCTTTGGTCACTTACCAAGTAGTATCAAAATTCTGACATATAGCCAACTAGCCTTTAAAAATAAATTAAGAGAATTTCTGAATGTCAATTCCTTCTACACGTTAGATGAATTTCTAGATAAAAGTTAAGGCCAATTCACACTGTCCGTCACGTCACGTCACGTCACCGTCCGTCAGAACATTCCGCAATGTATTTCTAATGGCGGCATTCACACTGTCCGTCACCGGACCGTCACGTCACGTCAACGTCCGTCAAGCTTTCTCGGGAAGAATGTTTTGACGGAACGGCCGTCTGCTAACATCGGAAGTTAACCTATTTTCGTCACGCGAATTACATGTTGCAGTCAACGATTGCACTGTTTATATGCAAATGTGTTTTATTCATCTTTGTTTTGTTGTTGTACCTTGTTTAGGTGTAAATCTAAAATGTTTCATGGCGACTTGAATATTTTTGTCAATTGAGTGTCCCCCTAAAATCGAGTTCGGATCTGAAACCAAAAAACGGTTAATGTTACGTAACATTGTAGAAGAAACGACTGAAGCAAACTGTTTATTTGAATAAGATTGTAATTTGATTACGCATATTTTATTAAATAACACATTAAATAAAAATGTCAGTTCTAATGAAAGACAAAAATTCAGTTGTTTACGACGGTATTAACAATGTCAGCGAGCTAATCGTAATGGTTAAAGTATACAGGCGCTATTTATGCTCTTACAAGTATGCTTTGATGTCTTCATATGTTTATTTTTTCGCTTGAAAATAGATGTCGATGTTTTGAAATGTTGTTTCAGTTCCCAGTAAGTTGGCCAAAAACATACACTGTAAAGTTTTCTTTGGCCGTTAATAACATTTAGCGTTGTTGTTCCCCCTTTCTAGTATTAAACTATGACTTTCTACATGACAGATCGCCACTTATAACCTCACTTTCAACATCGCGTATTGAGGTAGACGAATTGACGTGACGGACACGGACGGACAGTGTGAATACAACTTGACGTGACGGTTCCGTGACGTGACGTTGACGTGACGGACAGTGTGAATTGGCCTTTAGTACTTTAGGGGAAAACATACAAATAAAAAAAAAAGTAAAAAAAATAAAAGTTAAATAATTAAAAAATAAAATAAAATATTCAAATATTGAGTGTCATGTAATATTATGTATAGACACATTTCATTTAACTGACACGTCCCACATCATTACGAAGTGTCGTATTCATGATCTATGGAACAAGTATTAATCTAATCTAATGGCATCTCAATCGACAGCAGCAGCGCAACAATAACTGTACTTAATTCATCCATTGTGAATAAAATATAATCTTTGCGGCAACCAACGATATGCACGAGAGCAGAAAATTATGTTCCTGTGTGACAGATCACTGATGATTTGTTTTGATAGTCGACCGAGGGTCGACGGGAAAATCGAGTTCGTTGACATTGGCGGTCCAGCAAATTGCAAGTTGAGGTGGGCGTGTGGTTATGGAGCCAAGAGGTGATTTAACGGCAGAGCCCGCATGGGCTAAGCTGCAGGAATTATTCGATAAATATGGAAACACTATGGATATTAAAAAAATGATGAGTGAAGATCCAAATCGCTTCGCCGAATTCAGGTACCTTTCGCCGATCTCACCTTCAAATGACCTTTATTTACATTTCATGTTTTGTTGTTTTGGAAGTAATGAGGACTTTTATGCCCATGGTTTCGCAGCTTAAAGCTCCAGACACCAGATCATGGGGCTATACTAATCGACTATTCAAAAAACCGCATCAATTCCGAGATTATGGGAGCGCTGTTAGAACTGGTATGTTTATGTCGTTGTGTTTATATTATAGTATAACAACAGTCGAAAGTGGAACTTCAGAGCTTCTGCTTGTTTTTTTTTTTTTTTTTTTATTCCAGGTAATAATGTTCTTTTCAGATTTTTTTTTAAATCTCCCCTTTTTCCATGTTAAATGTTCCATATACCGTATGTTCTACATGGAATTTATTATTTCGCTCTATTTATATTAAAAAAAAATAGAAATACAAGTTGATGGTTAATTGCTTAAACATAGACATGTGTAAATTACAACTTCACCTGTGCTTGACAAAGACTTAGAATTCATATCACTTTGTAGACATCCAATGCAATACCGAATTTAAACATAATTGTTTTAAAAATGCAGTTTAGTGACTTCCTAATACTATCAACAAAGAGTGCATAGATTGTAGCATGGACCATAAAATACACTTGAATTCTGCAGTCCAAATGTCTGTTTCCATATTGGCGTAGTTCATCAGTAACTGTGACTTCATGTATACCAAATCCAAGACTGTTGACTATTTCTGTTAAAAGTTTAAGTACCTTAGAACTCTCTTAACTGTTTGCTCTTTTCATATTTGGGGATGCATAACACTTAATCTGTCAAAGGCAGAAGACCATTATATAGTGTAATGTCATGTTCACTTTTTGTTTCTACAGAAGTAAGTGAAGCAGCCACTGCTGCTGTGCACTTTGCCTCTTTGTGTTCACAAAACCTTTAAGCATTTGTCATCTCATGTTACTTACAGTTTTGTACTTAATAAACTGAACCATCATAAATAGGCCTATTGCTTCTATTTGCAATTAGATAATTTGAATCTGAGGGTCATGGTTGGGTAAAAGGTATTAAGTCAAATGTAGCTTTTCGTGTTTAATTTACCTTTTTTGGATGGTGGAACAGACAAATTCAAATTTAAAAATCAAATTTGTCTGAGCACTTCTCTTGTAATCTGGATTTCTCAAGAGCATTCTTCTATCTCAAACACCAGTCACTGCTTAATTTAATCTCGAAATATAGCTATATTTATTACAAATATTATAGAGGGCAGCATTCCTGGTAGGAAAAATATATATAAAATAGAGATGGTTTACTTACCAGGCGAAAAAGCACAGGTGCGTAGATACACACAAATGCTGAGCTTTCACAACTCTAGGTTGCTTCTTCAGAAAAAGAGCAAGGAAGGAAGGGAAAAGAAAAGGATGAGGGTTTTAAGAGAGTGGGTGAAGAGTCATTTCAATCCCTGGATAGGAAGGACTTACAGGTCAGGTACGTATACACACACACACACACACACACACACACACACACACACACACACACACACCAAGGCAGACACCTCACCCACTCCCTTGAAACCCCTCATCCTTTCTTTTTCCCGTCTCCTTTCTTGCTCTCTATCTCAAGAAGCAACCAAGGGTTGCGAAAGCTCAGCATTTGTGAGTGTGTATCTAAGTACCTATGCTTTTCACCTAGTAAGTAAACCATATATATACATCAATATTTTGGAAATGATAGGTTGTTACTCACCACAGAGATGTCAGAGGAGCCGCAGAAAGACACACATAAAAGAATAAACAAAAATCCAGCTTTCGGCTGTTGAGCCTTCATCTGCCACAGAACACACAAACAAACCCAACCACCGTCTCCATCTGTTGGGGTTGGACTGTAACAGACAGCACAGCTGAGGCAAGAGCAACCAGTGGTGGGAGTGAGGAGGCGGCATGGAGAAGCAGGAAGGGAGGGAAGGAATGCTGGTGGAGATGGAGCAACGAGCCACCATCCTCAACATTGACCTTCACCTCAAAGATGGCCTTATCAGTATCTCCATCCACATCAAACCTACCAACCATCAGCAATACCTCCATTTCGACAGGTGCCACCTATTCCACACCAAAAAGTCCCTTCCATACAGCCTAGCCACTCAGTCATCACATCTGTAGTGACAAGCAATCCTTCTCCAAATATGCCAAACACCTCACTGACTGCAATTACCCACCAAATCTTGTCCAGAAACAGATATCACGGGCCCTGTCTCTCCGGTCACCCGCCACCTCCCCCACACCCACCATCCAGCCACAATGGAGTATCCCTCTCACCTGAAACCACCCAGGACTAGAGCAGTTAAACCACACTTTCTATCAGGGTTTCGATTACCTTTCACACTGCCGTGATATGAGAAAACCCTGGCCAAAATCCACCCCACGCCCCTACAATGGTATTCCACTGTCCACCAAACCTATTTAATATCCCTACTTCATCCCTGCTCCCAACCCCTTACCCCAAGGATCATATTACTGCAATAGACCTAAATGCAAAACCTGTCCTATCCACCATCCCAGTCCTGTCAAGGCATTTCCTATCCCATAAAATGGAGGCCAACCTGTGATAGCAGTCATGTTATATACAAACTGAGTTGCAAATACTGTGCAGCTTTCTACATGGGTATGACCAGCAACAAGTTGTCTGTCCAGATGAATGGCCATTGTCATACTGTGGCAAGGAGACAGCTGGACACCCTGTTGCAGAGCATGCAGCACTGCATGATGTGGCTCACTTCAGTGACTGCTACACAGCCTGTGTCATATGGATCCTCCCTGAAAACACCGACTTGGCTGAATTGTGCAGATGAGAACTCTCACTACAATATAGCCTACGCTCTCACAATCCCCCCAGGTCTAAACCTTCGCTAGTGCCTGCCCCCACCTCTCTCCTCTCCCCTACCTTTCCCTACCCACTCTCCAGCTTATGTACATACCCCTTTCCGCCACGTATTCCAGTCCCTTCCTATCTGTCAGACAGTACTGACATATTTCTCCATCCCCACCGGGATCCCTTCTCTCCCTGCCTGCTTCCCTTTCCATTCCGCCTCCTCCACCCACCACTGGTTGTTCTTGCCTCAGGTGTGCTGTGTGTTGCAGTTTGGCTGCAACAGCCAGAGATTGCAGTTTGTGTGTGTGTGTGTGTGTGTGTGTGTGTGTGTGTGTGTGTGTGTGTGTGTGTGTGTTTCTCTGCGGCAGATGAAGGCTTAACAGCCAAAAGCTTCATTTTTGTTTATTCTTTTATGTGTGCCTTTCTGCAGCTCATTGGACGTCTCTGTGGTGAGTCCTTTCCAAAATATTGTTGAGTACTTTAAGGTATTGCCATCATTTTATATATATGTTTTACATTATATTAAATCTATTCTCTACATCTGGCTTAGAAGGATCTCTGTAAATAAGTCAAAGATGTGATTTTATTTAAATGTATTACAGTTGAAATTACTAAACACTGTTGTATTATAGTGTTAATGAAAAAATAAACTACAGATTAATTTTAAGAGTTTCTTTGAAGATTCTTCTTAGTGGTGTAATATTTGCCCATAGTCAGCCTTGATATCTAAAAGGTAATATTCGATTAATGATGAAAATTCTCCTCAGAGATAATAAATATTGTTGAAATGAGATAGAATGGCTGGCCAGTACTTACCATTGTGCTGTACCGCCGATAGTAACACAAAATGAAAAAACAGAAAGAAAGGGACAAAGGGACAAGCTTTCGGAACAGAGTTCCTTCGTCAGGTGGGAGAGAAGGGAAGAATAAAGGATCCTTTATTCTTCCCTTCTCTCCCACCTGACGCAGGAACTCTGTTCCGAAAGCTTGTCCCTTTGTCCCTTTTTTTCTGTTTTTTCATTTTGTGTTACTATCGGCGGTACAGCACAATGGTAAGTACTGGCCAGCCATTCTATCTCATTTCAACAATATTTGATATCTAAAAGATATTTTAGGCAGGTTTACTGATTTAGGAAGCTTCCTGCGCTGTTTTGCTGATAAATTGGGCAAAATACAGGAACAAAAACTTTTATTGGCTTTGAGCAAACCGTAAAAAACTGGAACTGCATAAATTATTGTTTTCCCATACAGCCCACCTGTGATAGAGCGAGCTTCCGGAAAGTGTGGGTATTTGTGCCTCACTCGTCATCCTGCTCTTGTATAGGTCACTGTTGTTCTTGTTACTCGAGGAGTGTTCAGGGTGACGATGTTGTTGGTTGGTTATTCTCAATGACTGGTTGCGACTGATGACCCCACAGTCAAGTCCCTTAAGCTTCATAAACATTTGAACATGACTGGTTGACTTAGGGTTGCTGGTGTAACATCCAAGGCCTCTTGGTTTCACTTGCTCCATGACACTCAATGGCTTGTCATTGTACATTATTTTCACTGTATGCTCTTCCCACTGTAGCACTTGGAAAGGACCAGAGGATGACAGCTGCAGTGGAGGGCTTATTGCATCTGTCCTTCACATCACATGTGTAAATGTCTGGAAGTACTTGTGGATGAAGCCAGCCGCGGTGGCCGAGCTGTCTGTGGCGCGCCAGTCACATTCAGCACTGCCACTACGGTCGGGGGTTCGAATCCCCCCTCGGGCATGGATATTTGTGCCGTCCTTAGTGTTAGCTAGTTCATAGGTAGTTTGTAAGTTTAGGTACTGATGACCCCGTAGATAAGTCCCATAAGCTCTACAAACATTTGAACATTTTGAACTTGTGAATGAACACATTCTGCTCTGTATGATGAGAAGCTGATGATGGAGGCAGCTTAGCTATCGGGCTGTAGCATAATGGTAATTCAGGATCCGTTTGCTGGAAAAAACTGTGATGGCAGTCATAGTACCTGACCATACACCATCTCGACTGTAGGTGCTCCAATGTCTGAATTGAATGCTGTAAGAATTCTTACTAAAAACAGTGGTAGTGCACTTGTCCAGGTACTCTCATGACACATAAGCTCAGCTTTCTGCATCTAGGAAATCATTCTACCATCCTGCTTGAATGTCACTGATTGGTTTTGCCTCTGCCCAACATCTATATTTGTATATAGAGGTGAGTATATATCAGTACTGCCCTGATGGTTGAAGTGGGCAAACAATGTCCAAATGGACATTAGAAAATCTACTTCATTTCTCAGGAAATTCTCCTACTGGCTTGTGAACATGTCTACAAACCTTGCATTGCTGCCATGCTATGCAGGTTTTTGACCAGTGACAACTCTCCTCCTAAATGCTTGGCAACATGAATCTTTCTGTCAACAATCTAATGGTTGCCTTAGCACTGGGATGGGTAAGGTTGTGTACACTGTCAAACCCTGCTCTTTGTAATGGTCTACATGAAGCTCAAGACACATCACACCATATAAATACCTTTGTGCCTAGCAACTGCACCTGTCTGAGCTGGAGAGCTGTTGATGTGTCATGCAAATATTCTTGCAGCTGCTCATCCACTGTGGCTTGTGCTGCTCTAAGTCGATTGTGATCTATAGCAAAAGAAATTGTTCCTACTATAAAAAAGGAAGCAGCCACTATGTTTTCTGCCCTTCGTATATGTTGTAATGTTGTTTGTGAATTGCCCAATTAACCCCAGTTGTTGGAACTGTCAAGGTGAACATTCTTCATTGAATTTAGAAAAAGAAAATGTTATAGGCTTATGATCTGTATGCACTGTAAATTGTTTGTGGCCACAAATGTGTTATGGATTCATAGACGACATACAGTTCACAATCATAGACACTCCATTTAGTTTGTGGTTCTGTTGGCTAGTGTCTACTGCTATTTCTAATGGCAGATTATGCACTGGATGGAATAACAAACCTGCATTTTGTAAATATGTCCTTACCTCTTTGAAGGTATGTTTCCATGGCAAGGGACATAGTCCTGTCGTGTTGCTGCCTGCTAGTGCGTCTGTCAGCAGTGCCTGTATCTTTGCTGCTCATGGTATATGGTGTCGGTAAAAATTTACAATCACCAAGAATCTTCTTATTTGCTGGTAGTCTGTTAGATGAGGAATAATTTTGATGATTTCTGTCTTGTCTTTAAGAGGATAGATACCTGCAGCTGTGACGGTGTGACCAAGAAATATCACCTGGTTTTGATGTAGGATGCATTTTGCCTCATTTACACTAGGCCATACTTGTGTATCCTGCCGACCACAGCTTTAAGGTGCTCCTCATGAATATCAGTTGTCTTTAAGAATATCAAATTGCCGTCTAGTTAAATGAAACAAAAATACAGGCCACTTAGTACTACATCTACAAACCTCTGCCGTAGGCCTAATTGAGCTGCATACTTTAAGCCAAAAGGCATACAAAGGTATTATTCAAACTGACTAAAAGGTGTTATCACATTTTGGGGATATCTTCTTCTGCTATTGGAATCCTCTGGTTTGCTCCGTCGTAAGTCGGTGCCCTGGTGGACACCAGGGAAATTGCTGAGGGCATCAGGGAGTGTCGTCGAGTGCTCCGGCGCCATTGCCGCCATCCTTCATTGGGGCACCTGATTGCTTTCAAACAGCTCCGTGCACAAGCTCCTCGACTGATAAAACGAAGCAAGCGAGATAGCTGAGAGAGGTATGTAGCGATTATTGGCTCTCGGGCCTCCCCAACTAAGGTGTGGAAGCAGGTTAGGTGCCTTTTCAGATATCGTCCACTGGCAGGAATCCCCAGTCTCCATATTCGGGGTACATCATCTTACAGTGTGAACTTCCGCACCCTCAAAGAGCATGTTGAACAGCGGCAGCTTTCTTTTCACACACGCCGCCAGAAGAAACACAATGCACCATTCAGTGAGTGGGAGTTTGAGAGTGCCATAGCTGCGTGTCCTGACACCTCCCCAGGACCCCAGGTCGTTCATCACCTCCCTGCGGCTTTTCAACTATGACTTCTCACCCTGTACAACCATCTCTGGGTGAAGGGTGCTTTCCCATCCCAATGGCGGGATACCATCATTACCCCGGTGATGAAACCTGGTGCTGATCAACAGGTGGCAGAGAGCTACCGCCCAATAAGCCTCACCAACATTCTGTGCAAGATCTTCGAACATATGGTGAGCCGGCGGCTCATGTGGATCCTTGAAGACTGGGGACTCCTTGCCGCCCCCCCCCCCCCTCCAAAAAAGGGGGGCTTCCGCCATGGCCGCTTTGCAGTAGATAATCTAGTGTCGTTGGAGTTGGTCATCCGCACTGCTTTCACCAGGCGTGAGCACATGGTAGCAGTCTTCTTCGATCTTTGCAAGACGTAAGACACCACCTGGCGCAACCATATACTGACTACACACACATACAACACATTCAGCTATCGGCCATGGCCTTCTTCAGAAAATAGAGCACTCACGCAATCACACAGGCACACAACACAGTCATACAACCATCACCTCCGACTGCCACACTTTCGAAGTGTGGCAGTCGGAGGTGATGGTTGTATGACTGTGTTGTGTGCCTGTGTGATTGTGTGAGTGCTCTATTTTCTGAAGAAGGCCATGGCCGATAGCTGAATGTGTTGTATGTGTGTGTCTTTTGTATGTGCCTGTCGCAGCTCGTTGCCATGTCTTTGCGGTGAGTTGTAAACTGTCCTCACTATATTATTTATTCCAACCTGGACTTTCCATTATTATACATATACTGACTACGCTGTATGACTGGGTCTTAAGAGGTCCTCTACTGACATTCATAAAGAACTTCCTCTTACTCCGTACTTTTCGAGTTAGGGTCGGTACATCTCTCAGTAATCGTCACATCCAAGAGAACGGTGTCCCCTCTACTTTTAGTTGCCATTAACAGCCTTACGACAGCTGTGGTGTCATCTGTCTGTTCATCCTTGTTTGCCGATGACTTCTGTCTATATTACAGTTCTGCTAACATTGGTGTCAACCATCTCTGGGTGAAGGGTGCTTTCCCATCCCGGTGATGAAACCTGGTGCTGATCCGCAGGTGGCAGAGAGCTACCACCCAATAAGCCTCATAAACGTAAGGAGCTCCCCCCCCCCCCCAGGGGGCTCACCGCTCTGTGGTGAGTACGTGCGTGGCGAGCACGGGCCCCAGCCTTTGTAGTACTCTTTCCTTTCAGTGCTACACGACGCTTCTTCTACTGTCCTTTTCCCCCTCTCTTGGGGACTGAGTCTGTGCATCCTTCGGGGAACTGAAGTTCTGACCATTTTGGCTTAAGCTCTTCTTTCACCTCTTTATTTGCCTCCGCGTCTGCGTTTGAGGCTTCTCCTCCTACTATTTCTCTCTTCCTCCTCCCTGTAGGCACTTGAAGGCCACCCATATGGGTGACTGGGTAATGCGTAAGTCCCAGCCCTGGGCTGGCATGTAGGGTGCGTGCGTACAGCCTGGTTCAGGCCAGGGGAGGGGCGATTGTCTGCGCTGATACCTTCCCGATTCGCCGATTGGTCCCTCCGTCTGTAGATCGGGAGCTGTGACCTGGGGTGGGAACAATCACCCAAGGCGGGTGTGCTTCCATTGGGGGCCCCAGCAGGAAGGAGCATGCCATCGGAGACACTGGCAATCTTGGCGAATACATCCGCGATGGATATTAAAAAAAGAAAATGTAAAGAGCCTTTAGAAATTGATGTAATGGACAATAGTGCGTCTGACCAGAAAAATTTACAGACATCAAAGTTCCTTGTGGTGACCCGTACTGAGAAAGGGCAATCCTTTTCGTCAGTGAACCCATTTGTTATTCAGAAAGGGGTTGATGCTATTGCCGGCCCGGTTAAGACCTGCAACCGCCTGCGTAATGGAACACTACTGTTGGAAACAGAAAGTGGCTCCCAGGCACAGCGGCTGCTTAAAGCTACTCTGCTTCATAGCTACCCGGTTCGTGTTGAGCTCCATCCAACCCTCAATTATTCCCGAGGGGTAGTCTTCTCAGCCAGTCTGGACGGTCTGACTGAGGATGAACTAAAGGAATATCTGGCAGCGCAAGGCGTAATCGCAGTACACCGAGTGACGAAAAAAGAAAACAATGTTTTAGTCCCCACTCGCACGATGTTTCTGACCTTCGACCGAGTGGCTCTGCCACCGCAGATCAAGGCAGGGTATGAGGTAGTCACAGTACGACCTTATATCCCTAACCCTACTCGGTGTTATCAGTGCCATCGCTTCAACCACACAAGCCAGACGTGCAAGAACCTGGTAACATGTGTCACCTGTGGTAAAGAGGCACATGAGGGGGTTTGTCCACCACCGTCCCCCCATTGCATCAATTGTAACGGGAAACATGCTGCCTCCTCCCGGGAATGTCCCGTGTTTGCCGATGAACGGGCCATTCAGGAAATCCATGTGAAGGAAAAGGTCCCAATACAAGTTGCACGTAAGGTGTACGCCAGTCGTAAGCCTAAGACCCCACCGCGTAGTAACTACAGTACTGTAGTTGCAAAGCCTCCACCAACACGGGATATGGCCACACAGATATGTGACCTACAGTTTACTACAGTAGTTGTCAAACAGTCTACATCGACAGCGGCGTCACGTTCAACGAAAAGTGTGAGTACCTCTTCCAAATCTTCATCTTCAGCTGTGAAACCACAGATAGAGACCCGAAAGTCTAAGAAAGAGCATTCGCGCGAGGATTTCCTCCGCACCCCTTCCAAAACATCTGAGCCAACCACGGAGCTTCACCAGGGCTCCAAGAAGTCAAATAGGGGGAAAACTATCCCCCCTTCTACCCCACAATGCGATGATGGCATCCCCTGGAAGCCTGTAGTCTCTCCAGGTGCATCAGCCAAAGATGGGGCTGCCGACCACACTCACGCAGCTGCTGTGGTCACCTCTGAGAATATGGAGCAAGACCCTCCCGTCTCAGACACCACCAGTTGCAAACATTCGCACTGTGGCCCACCGCCTTCGTCGTGCTGATGGCCACCTTCATCTCATTTTATCCTATTATGGATATTCTTCAATGGAACATTCGTGGTATCAGGTCGAATTGGACAGAACTGCAGCTTCTAACGCGAACATATCACCCAATTATCTTCTCTCTACAGGAGACAAAATTGCTCCTTGGTACTCAAATTACTTTGCCACGCTACACTACAGTTCGCTTTGACCTTCCTCCAGAGGCCAGTGGCAGGAATTCCAGCCCACGGGGGGGAGGGGGGGGGTAATGTTGCTTATTCGGGATGACGTACACAGTACACCGGTCCCTTTGTGTACTCCAATACAGGCTGTTGCTGTCCGGGTATACCTTCCTAGATTTATCTTCACACTGTGCAATATTTACGCTCCTTCCTCCTTTCCCGTCACTAGATCCGATCTTCTAGATCTTATTGACCAGCTTCTGCGTCCGTTTTTGTTGGTGGGAGATTTCAATGCCCAGCACCCCCTTTGGGGCTCCCCATGACCATGTCCACGGGGCTCCCTTCTGGCAGATATACTGAACCACCTTCAGCTCATCTGGTGAACCTACTTATCTTTCGGACTCCACAAACACTTTCAGCCATATAGATCTCGCTATCTGCACTGCTCAGCTGGCACGGCGTCTTGGTCTGCTCTCTGACACATATTTGAGCGATCATTTTCCGTGTGTAATTCACTTAATGATGCCTGACACCCTTGAGCATCCATACCGCTGGCAGATAACCAAAGCGGACTGGGAGCTCTACTCGTCACTGGCGGATTTTGGTACTTATCATTATCCTAGTATAGACGACCAAGTGGAACACATTACCATAGTTATTCTGACAGCCGCGGAATGTTCCATCCCCTGCAAGACTTCCCATGTACGTCGTCCCCTTGTCCCATTGTGGACCGCGGAATGCCGTGACGCTCTGCGAGCACGGCGACGTGCCCTTAGAATCTTCAAACAACGGCCCACGCTCGACAACTGCATCCGATACAAACAGCAGCAGGCCTATTGTCGTCGCCTCTTTTGCGGCTGTAAACGCGCCAGTTGGCGCTCATTCACAAGCTCTTTTTAATAGGTCTACCCCTTCCTCCATCATTTGGGGTAACCTCAGAAAAATTTCAGGCACTGTGGCTCATTCCCTGATTCCCGGTCTGTGTGTCGCAACTGACACCGTCGTCGATCCTCCACAAATAGCCAATGTACTGGGTCGACATTTTGCAGATGTCTCTAGCTCTTCACATTACACTGATGCTTTCCTTGCTAGGAAACGGATGGTGGAGGCGATTCCATTGCACTTTACCTCTCAGAACCGTGAATGGTACAATACCGAGTTTACTGTACGATAGCTCCTCCATGCACTCCCGTCTTCGCGGTCCTCTGCTCCAGGACCAGATGGCATTCACGTGGCGATGCTGCAACACCTTTCACCAACGAGCTGGCTACTGGCCACCTACAACCGCATATGGATAGAAGGCACGTTTCCACGACGCTGGCGTGAAGCCATAGTCATTCCCATACCAAAGCCTGGAAAGGACAAATGTCTCCCTTCCAGCTACCGCCCCATTTCCCTCACCAGTAGCGTATGCAAGGTGAGGGAACGCATGATTCACGGGCGCCTGGTATGGTGGCTTGAAATGCGACATCTCCTTTCTAATGTCCAATGTGGGTTTCGCAAGCATCGTTCTGCAGTGGATCATCTTGTTGCCCTGTCTACTTCAGTAATGAATAACTTTTTACGGAAGCGCCAGGCAGTAGCGGTGTTCTTTGATCTGGAAAAGGCATACGACACCTGCTGGAGGATGGGCATCCTCCGCACTCTGCATACATGGGGTTTTCGGGGTCGCCTGCCAGTTTTTATCCGCGAATTTTTAACAGACCGTGTTTTTATAGTGCGTGTTGGTTCGATTTTATCGAGCACTTTTATTCAGGAGAACCGAATCCCCCAGGGCTCGGTCCTGAGGGTTGTTTTATTTGCAGTGGCAATCAATTCTATAGCCGATCACCTTCCACTGGGAGTGTCAGCGTCCCTCTTTGTTGACGACTTTGCGATCTACAGCAGCTCTGACCAAACGGGTCTCCTGGAGCGGCACCTTCAGCGGTGCCTAGACACTCTCCACGCGTGGAGTATGGACACTGGCTTTCGATTCTCAGCTGACAAGACAGTCTGCATGAACTTCTGGCGGCAGAAGGAGTTCCTTCCCCCGTCCCTTCGTCTGGGCTCCATACTACTTCCATTTGTGGACACCACAACATTCTTGGGACTTGTTTTTGACAGGAAGTTAAGTTGGTCTCCCCACATATCCCATTTGGCAGCTCGCTGTACCCGCTCTCTCAATGTGTTGTGGGTGTTAAGTGGCACCTCGTGGGGAGCTGACAGGTCTACTCTCCTCCATCTCTATCGCACCATAGTTCGGTCCAAACTGGACTATGGTAGCATCGTTTATTCTTCGGCTCGACCGTCCATACTGCGCCGCCTTAATACAATCCACCACCAAGGAATCCTTCTGGCGACAGGAGCGTTTTACACTAGCCCCGTTGAGAGCCTCTATGCCGAGGCCGCCGAACTACCCCTTTCTTACCGTCGAGAACTCCTACTTAGCCGTTATGCTAGTCGTTTGTCGTCCATGCGAGGACACCCAATGTACGCAGTTTTCTTTAACGACTCACTTGACAGCCTCTTCGCCATGCGCCCGTCTGCTCTGCTACCGCCGGGAGTACGCTTGCGTTAGCTACTCGGCCAGCTCGGCGTTACAATGACTGCTATCTTCTCGACTGGAGAGAGAACCTCTCCACCGTGGCGAAGCCCCGAAGTCCGTGTTAACTTGGACCTTCATTCTCTTCCAAAGGACTCCACACCTAGTTTCGTCTACCAGAGAGAATTTTCTCGCACTTCGGTTCAAATTTGATGACAGTTTGTTCATTTACACTGATGGCTCAAAGACAGACCAGGGTGTTGGGTGTGCCTTTGTACTTGGCAACGTCTCTCTTAAATATCGTCTTCCTGAGTGGAGTTCCATTTTTACAGCTGAGCTGTATGCATTATCAAGCCACACAATACGTCCGGCGAAACTCGCTCAATAAGAGTGTCATTTGCTCGGACTCTCTGAGCGCTCTGTTGAGCCTTTGCATGCTATATCCGGCCCATCCCCTGGTACACAGCATCCGCAATTGCCTTACTTCTCTTTCAACGAGCGGAACTACTGTGACGTTTCTGTGGGTCCCTGGCCAAGTGGGAGTGTTGGGGAATGAGTCTGCGGATACGGCTGCCAAGGAGGCAGTTCTCCTTCCTCGACTATCTACCTATTCTACTAGCTCTGATGACCTTCGCGCTGGTGTCTCCCAGCGTATTATCTCCCGTTGGTATTTACATTGGTCATCCCTGTCAGGGAACAAATTGCGAGCCATTAAACCTGTGCCTGATCTCTGGTCAACGTCATCTCGACCCTCCCGCCGAGAGGTGATTGTTCTGGCCCGGCTTCGTATTGGCCACTGCCGTTATAGCCACCAGTATTTACTACGTGGTGGGGCGCTAATGACCACAGCAGTTGTGCGTCCTAAAACCACAAAAAAAAAAAAAAAAAAAAAAAAAAAAAAAAAAAAAAAAAAAAAAAAACAATGTAAGGAGCCATTCAAAAGGCACAATCATGGGCCTCGGTGCACGGCTGCACATTCTCGGCATCCAAAACCCAAGTGATGCACTTTTGTCATTGTCGGGTCGTTCATCCTGACCCAGAACTCTACCTAGCTGAAGAAACAGCTTCATGTCACAGAAACGCATTGGTTTCTCGGCATGCTGTTGGACAACCGGCTGACTTGGAGACCACGCCTCTCTGTTGAAGCGAAAATGCTGGCAGCATCTGAATATACTGTGCTGTCTCGGCCACACTGCCTGGGGAGCTGGTCGTCAAACTCTGATGCACCTCTTTAAGGCCCTAATATTATCATGCTCGGATTATGGGAGCCATGTGTATGGCTCTGTGTCACCTTTAACATTGCAGATCTTGGATCCCATTCTTTACAGTGGTGTTCATATTGCAACAGGGGCTTTCCACACCAGCCCTGTGCCCAGCCTCCTCGCTGAAGCTGGCATCCTTCCCCTGAGATTTCGCTGGCAACAGTTATTGGCTTCATATGCCGCCCACGTTCACGCTACGCCTTGTCATCCCAATCGCAGGCTTTTGTTTCCAAACACCACCCTTCCCTCTCCAGAAAGTTGACCCAGATCAGGTCTTCCAATAGTGGTTCGGGTACATACTCTCCTTTCCTCACTCGAGTCCCTAGCTCTACCTCCCGCATTCTCCTGCCAATCTCATATCCCTCCTTGGTCCATCCTTCGTCTACAGCTTCACCTGCAATTGTCCTGTGATCCAAAGGCATCGGTTTCACCACATACAATTCAACAACAGTTTCTGGGCATCCTTGGTACATTCCATGATGCAGAAGTCATATACACTGATGGCTCCCAAGTAGAAGGCAGAGTGGGTTACGCCTATGTTCATGGCGACCACATTGAACAACGCTCCCTGCTTCCTGGCTGTACTGTCTTTACTGCTGAACTGATAGCTGTAATTCATGCTCTAGACCACCTCTGTTCGTGCCCCAGGAAGTCATATGTCATCTGCCGTGACTCCCTTTGTGGCTTGCAAGCTCTTGACCAATGTTTCCCCAAACACCATCCGGTGTGGTCCATCCAAGAGTCTGTGTTCAGTCTTGGCATGTCTGGCCGTTTAGTGGCTTTCATCTGGACCTCAGGCCACATAGGCATTCCAGGGAATGAACGAGCTAATCAGCTGCCCAAGCAGGCCATCGCCTCCCACCGTGTGGATATTGGTACCCCGGAAAGGGACATCCGCTTGGGTCTGCACCACAAGCTATCCATGGCCTGGAACTCAGAATGGTTGACATTGAGCATGCCCAACAAGCTCCGTGCAATCAAGTCTTCGAGAGCAGCTTGGAAGACTTCTCTTAGGCCTTCTTGAAGGGACTAGGTCATCCTCTGTCGCCTGCGTATAGGCCATTCATGGCTCACGCACGGCCACCTCTTACAATGAGAGGATCCGCTAAACTGCCGTTGTGACGCTCTGTTGACTGTGTCCACATCTTGGTGGACTGTTCACTTTTTGCTGTTTTGCGGCAGTCGTTTAACCTGCCTTCTGCGCTCCCTTTGTGTTTAGCTGACGATGCCCCTATGGTTGACAGTGTTTTAGGTTTTATTCGCACAACTGGATTTTATCATATGATTTAATGGTGGGTGCCCACCACTTACACAGTTTTAATCTTCTGTTCCTTATGTCTTGCCAGTCCTATTTCCAACTGGCAGATTTAGTGTGTACAGGATGACTGCCTCATCCACTGCTATCCTAGTGGCCAGCCAGCCATTTTCTTCTGCTGTGATTCTTTAGCACAGTTGACTATTTGGTCCACTGCTTTGTGGTTTCCCTTCTCCTTTTATTATGTCATTTTAAACACATACCACCTTCCTGTACTTTTTGTGTACTGGCTGTGGAATGTTTCGTCTTAAACTGCAAATCACATTATGTGATCTCTTTGCTGGGAACAGGGGACTGATAACCTAGCCGTTTAGTCCCCTACTTTGGTCTCGAGAGAAGCAAGCCAACATAGTCTTTATTTGGTGTTGTACGAATTGTTGTCAGTCTCATTTGTAGACATGAAGTATAACCCTATAAAATTTATGTAATGTAGATGGGTAAATGCTTCACTCAATCTAACACTCAGTAATCGTTTTGACAGTTTTTACATTTGAAGTCCATCAGTTGCTGTTGAACATTGTAGAATGTGGAAGCCCTGTTAGTCAGTTTCTCCTCCTCCTCCTCCTCCTCCTCGTCATGTGTCTTCTGATGAGACTTGAACTAATTTTACTTTTCCTCCTCTAAAGGCTCTTGCTGCAGGAAAGAGTATTATTTACTCATACTATGAATCAACAAGTCTTTTGGAGATTGTTTTTTATGCACACATAAATAGGTGTAGAGATCACAATTAGATAGTACCTTTGAGCTGATACGTATCCTGCAGTTAATAATATATCAAATGACAACTAACAAGTCACAATGTTATACACAGAATGGCAATAAGAAGTCTTGATGGTACACTACTGTTTCAATTTGCCATTAAAGGCATCCTGCTTCTCAATACGGACCATGCAGCTCCCCAGGTCATAGTCCTATTGGTTCTCTGTACAGAGGTCCTCAGATTGCTCCATATTGATCATCTGGGTGTGTTACACACTGAGGCAATGGCCTCCTTGTCTTTTAGTCAGCTCTGAATGGCAACATCACTTGCCTGGTATTGGCTTGCTCTCTCTGTGTTCAACAGCAGACCTCATGGCAGGCTACTTCATCTCCATGGCCACAACTGGTTCAGGCTTGGCACTGTCTACAAATAGACTTTACTGGCCTATTCTTAAATGCCTAATGGTTGCAGGTTGTGGGTGTTTTCTCTCAGATCCCCTATGTTGTTCATTGCCCATCAACTTCAGCCACTGCCACAATTGCAGTTCTGTCACAATTTTTGCTATCAAAGACCTTCTTACTACACAGTTCTTGAACAACGGAGCACAGTTTGCATCCCAAGAGTTTGCCGCACCCCATCATTCCACCGACAATGTAACGGTGATGCCAAAAGGCTGTTGCACGTTTTTTGTCAAAAAGAGTCCAGTAGAGCTACTCCATGGCTGTCAACCCCGGATGCTGCTCCATCTCTTTCAGCTGTCCCGGGGGTCACTGATCTATGCCACCTTTCACCTGTTTCTGGATGGAGATGGATGTCTTTGCTCATGTGTTTGGCCATTCCCCAAAATGGATTTCTGCCATTATCTCCAGATGTGCACAGTTGATGGACTCATTGCACATCACTATAACCAGACAGATTCCATCAACCGAATGACGCCATCACACCAGCCAGTGACACATTTGTCAGGCCGCGAGGTGGAAATGGCCTCCCCGCCACTACCTGTGAGTGGGCAACACTCTGCTGGCACCTACACTGTTACTGTCACAGCCTGCACCCACACCAGAACCAATGCTGCTCTCTATGATATGCAGGTAGAAATCTAATGGGCATACAGTCCGAACCAGAAGACTTGTTCTTGTTAAGTGATTTTAATTGCTTCACTACACCAATGATATCTACTTCTACGTTACTTATTATGGCCTCTGTTTGTAATTGAAAATCTGGAATATTGGTTTCGTTTTCTTTGGTGAATGAGTTTCTAAAAGCTATGTTTAGTAACTCTGTTTTAGTAGTGCTGTCATCGACAGGATTGCCATTACTATCATGTAGTGAGGCTGTAGTGTGTGTTTTGCCCCTAGTATTTATCATATGACCAAAATCTCTTTGGGTTTTCAGTCAAATTTCGAGAAAGAGTTTCGTTGTGATAAATATTGTAGGCATCTCACATCGAAGTCCTCGCTAAATTTCGAGCTGTGTAGGGTCGCCAGTCCTGGGGATTTTGTGTTCATTTAAATTTAGTATGCCTTCTCCTGACCTGTTTTGTGTACCAAGGGGGATCGCCTCCTTCTTTTATTAATTTATTTGGTATAAATCTGTCAATTGCTGTCGATACCACTTCTTTGAATGTGAGCCACATCTGGTCTACACCTATATTTAGTGTTAGAAACGAGTGGAAGCTGTCTTTGAAGAAGCAATGTATTTTATTTCTATCTGCTTTCCTGAACAAATATAATTTTTGTTTATTTTTTATAACTTTGGGACTTTCGACATTCAACCTCACTATGACAGCTCTGTGTTCGTTTAGTTTCACTTGGGAAGGGGGATGGTGATGCTGCCCGTGCCCCAAGTACTGCAGGCCTTATGCTCCTGTTTCTGCCCATTATCTCAGTCAGAGATCACAGAAGGACGACTCCATGGACATCTTGCACATCAGAGATTTTCCCCAAGGGGACAGGAATGTAGTAATGCACTCGCACACAGGTCAAAAGCTATGTGCGTATGCTGGGTTTCAGCAATGAGAGTGCACCACAGGAAATTGTCACCTGGAGATCAGTACCAAGTGTACGAACATGTAAATACATATAAAGGCTTACAGGATGAGTACAACAGAATGAAGTAAAAACAGTGAGGAAACTTATACACAAATACAGTGAAAAAGGGTAAGTTTTTTCTCTTGATATTGCACATAATATCTTTCAGTTCAGATAGTTTTTACTTGCTTACTTTTTCTACTGTTATACCTTTAACCTTGCTATATATTTCGTAGTCTGAACTAAAATGGTTACATTCAACGTTTTAGTTTTTTGCTGATGAGTTGTTCTCAGATAGTAATTTGGCTTGGCAAATTTCTTCTTCCTGGTTAAAGACTTCAGCTCTCTTTCAGTGTGACACAAATTTAATTCAAGGGCAATTTGGAAACTAAATTCAAATTTGTTCCCCTTTCTTCAGAGAACCTGTTATGTATGCAGGCACTTGTTACTTACCAGTGAACAGTATAGTACAATAAAATTTCCATACACATTCCAACTCTGTCATGCCTTTTCACTGGATTTAAAATACCTTCCAGAGAAAAACTGCCACCTATGAGTGTAGCCACTCATTGACACTATCCCTGAACGCCTCATCCAAGGCACTTTGTTTTTGGGACAAGTGGAACTTGTTAGAATTCAGGACTACATGTGGATATGGAAACATTTCCACATAAACTGTAACAGTAGACTTTTGAGAGCATACACCAGTATGCGGCTGAGCACTGCCATGGATCAAAACTATGCCAAAATTTAACATGAACATCATTTGTTCTGAATTGCTCACCTCAGTTTGGCTGGTCTGTATGGTAGCAGTGGCGTTGAATGCAGACACCTGAGTAAAATGAGAAAATTATAATATTATTTTTAATTGATTGGTATAAAGTTTCTCTGATGTAGCTTGATAAGGCTACAGATCACATATGAAACGTGATCTGATATAATTATTCATCTACTGCCAGCCTGTACCAGGATGCAACACAATTAACGTGGGTAAGGCATTGGACTTTGTTAGCAATGCCTTCGCAGCTGAATAGTGTGTCACTGCACATGCATCAGCCCCTGTGACTTGATACGGGGCTGGCAGCCAAGGTGTTGCTTTACTTTTTAATACCCCAACTGACTGCTGATTTGCTGTCTGTTGTGTTACTTACACCTTGTTTCCTGTATATGTGAAAACTGCTGTAATTTTGGAATGGGTAGTGTATACATTGTGCAAAAACTATTCCACACTTCTTTTTCATTACTATCTTAACTGAGGCAGAAAAAAATTGTTAATGTCACACCATGCCCTGCAACAATAGTATCAATATGGATAAAGCCAAAACGTGGTCAAATTGAAACAATTTGAGAAGGATTTTTGTAAGTATTTGTTTCAGTGTGGTTTTACTATTGTGATGTTACAACCATATATATGTTTTTGTTTGGCCTGACGGTTATTTGGTATATAGAAAATTATTTGGAATAAGGTAGAGTATTTTGATTTAAGTAATCTTAAGTAATCTTAATACAGTGCACCTCGGTTGCACAGTGGTCGAGTGCCAGACTACAAATCCAAAGGTCCTGGGTTCGATTCCCGCCAGGTCCTGGGATTTTTATCTGTCACTTTCCACTTCTTTCACCTCTGGCAGTATTGCTGATGTGAAAAATACAGAGTAGCACTGTGGTTCGGAACCCACGTTAAACTGTAGGTCCCCCTATAACTGACTGGGTAAGTCAGTTCGAAGGTCGGAGGAAGGCAATGTCATACCACCTCCAAACAGGACCATGCCTAGTAAAGCACTGTGGTGTTCAAACCAATCTTCGGATTGATGACTGCTTTACCTTAATCTTAATACTGTGGTGAAGAAACATTGTTAGTCTATAGATTGCCATGCTAACTTTTTAACAAAAAAGAATGTCAATTCTAACATTGCACAAAATAAATCTGTTTTGAGTTCCGAACGAAGAGTAGAAACAGAATAGCACAGTTGCTATTTGTGTGATCCACGCATATGTGGTCTCTTTCATATATATGTATTTATCTTCAAATAGAAATTTTCAGCTATACTTCTGAGTGTATTGGCGATATTGGAATGGAAGTGAAACATGTGAGATGATGGAAAAAAGTAAGGTATATTCAGATACATAGAACTGTAATCACCTACATCAGTGACTTACGAACAGTTGGGGTTGGATGATTTACTGACAGAATTTTCAATTGATTCCATTACTGGAAGTTAGATTCTTACTGGAGTTCTGTTGACATAATATGGTCAGGTCATCAGAAGGCCTGATTATGCTGCTGCTTACAATTGGAAAGCTCAACGTATCACTGGAATGCCTGGTGAGGTCAGAAGATGAGTTGATACCATTATTTTGTGGAATTTAGACACATGTGACAGTATAATTTGATGCTCCAGTGTTCATTCATATCATTGACCATAGCTCATTCTTTCAATACTAGCTGTTTTCTGTATTGTCCCTCTCTTTGTATGGTGGACACAGAACCATAGATATTTAGCAAATAGGCTTAATAATAAATCCAAAATTTGTCATCTGTTTTTTTAATTAATTTATTCACATGACCAGTTTCAACAATATACTTTCACTACTAAGAAAATCTGGCAATACTGAAGGAATTAGTTAACGAAACATTAAAGATGATAAATGAGTTTTGTTACTTGGGCAGTAAAATAACACATGATGGTTGCAGTTCAGAGGATATAAAATGCAGAATGGCAATGGGAAGAAAAGTGTTTTTGTAAAAGAGAAATTTGTTAGCATCGAATATTAATTTACAAGTAAGGAAATACTTTCTGAGGGCATTTGTGTGGAGTGTTGCCTTGTATGGGAGTGAAATGTGGATGATAAACAGTGCAGACAGGAAGAGGATAGAGGCTTTCGAAATGTGGTGTTACAGAAGAATGAAGAAGATTAGGTGGGTTGATTGCGTAGCTAATGAGGTGGTATTGAACAGAATTGGGGAGAAATGGAATTTCTGACATACCTTGACTAAAAGAAGGGATCAATTGGTAGGACACAGTCTTAGACATGAAGGAATCATGAATTTAGATTGGAAGGAAGTGTTTGGGGTAAAAACCTCAGAGGGAGACCAAGAGATAAATACAGTAAGCAGATTCAATTGGATGTAGGTTGCCAGTCTCTGGACTGAAGAAGAAGAAGATGAAGAAGATGACGACTACTTTCACTACCTTCAGCCCCTGAGCATATGTAGCAAATGGTCACTGAATCTGTGTTTATCATCAAAATGGCACAGCACTAGATACCGATCTCTTGTGAATGTCGTTAGCCTTGTTATCTATTACCACATATTTCCACATTAGTAGATGAGAAATATAAAAACATTCTCAAGAGATTTACGGACAACAGTACAGAGTGCTGTCCAGTATTGATGATAAATGTGGGTTCATTGAACATTTGTTATGTCTGCTCAGAGGCCTGAAGATGGCAAGAGTATATCACCAAAACTATGTAAATAACTTCAATTAATTACTGAAGGCTTAACATATAGTATTTATTATTTGGATTACAATAATGTTTTAGTAGATGAAATTTCTGACTATGAAGACATAGCAAGGCTGATAGGCAAAAATTTAAAACAATGTGAAATGGCCTGGGAAGAAAATTTGCCACCATCTGCTCAGCAGCTGACTTTTCAGAGGAGAGAGACTGCCAATGTAATATAACAGAGACTGTTGATTTATCTTTTCCTTGTAATTAGTTTCCACAAAATTTTTGAGAGATGATTACAGACAGAAAAATAAATGTGCCATTCTAACACTGATAATGTAAATCTAAATGCTTTTCATTATTTTTACTTACTGACTTTTTACTTACTAGCAAAATTTTAGATAAAATTATTTTTTAAAATGTTTTTCATAGGATATAGATTGGCTGACCAGTACTTACCGTACCTTATTTCTGTACCACTGATAGTCACACAAATAATAAATAAATAAAAACGAAAACATAGGACAAGCATTCAGAACTGTTTCTTCATCCGGTAGGAGAGGAGGGATGAAAAAGGGAACAGGAATACAAGGGGAAGGTTATTCATGATCTAGGCCATGAGTGATGATTGGTGATGTGTGGAAGTCGGACAAATTTTACAAGCGCCCCCCCCCCACACACACACACACAAAGGCATTCCAGGCCATGATGGTACTGGGCGACTAAGGGGATGCTTCTGGGTGGTCTGGGAACATTGTTGCTGGAAGGGGACAAATGGACTGTTCAGGAGATCTTCTTGAGGACAAGGTCTATAGGGTAGTTGTGGGAGAGGAAAGCAATGAACAGATTCTTGTTTTAGTTGGTGAGGGATTCGACACTGGAGCAGATATTTTTTCCACTCCTACTTAGGCTGTAGGGAAGGGGTCTTTTGATATAGAAGGGATGGTAGCTATCAAAGTGGAGATACTGTTGTTTGTGCATTTAATGTGGACTGGGGTGTGGATTTGGGACTCAACAAGGTGAAGTTCAACATCAAAGAAGGTGCCTAGAGTTCTAGAGAAGAACCTGGTGAATTTTAGGTTAAAGGAGGAGTTGAGGTCTTGAAGGAAGTTCAGAAGAGATTCTTCAGAGGTATGGGATGGGAACTTGCCCTCCAACATGTCCTCTCCTCTAGCCATTTGCCTGGCCTAAATCTACACTGAACCTGTTCCCCTCCTCCAACGTCAGCTCACTTATTGACAACCCATTTCTCACCCCTTTTTCCTGCCTTCCTGTTGTATATATTTGAGTGTGTGTGTTTTTCTTTTCTCTATATCTTTCCCTCTTGATAATTTTACTCTTAAATAACACACTAAAATGCAGTAAAAGTTTTCTTATTAACATCAGACTTTATTCCACAAAGAAACAAAAAACAACAGTGAAACACAGAATCTCAAAGCAATGCAAATTACGCAGTTTTAAGATCGCTATCAGAGATATAGCTAGACTACAATCTTTACATTGTGCTTTCAACACCCCTCCCAATATAAGGATTTCACTTTTAACACACAATAAAATAAAATTTACACATATTTAACACAGTCAAGTTAAACCCAACAAACTTAATGTGATGAATATAGGAGCTGGTAGTCCTTTGGTAAAGATATCTGCAATCTGGTCTTCTGTACACACATATTCAAAGTAATGATTTTACAATGATGAAGTTGCCGCACAAAGTTATATTTTACATTGATGTGCCACAACTGACATTATCCTTATACACGACTGATTGTGTTCAAATACACTAACTGGTAGCTGCTCTGGGATTCCAATATCATCAAGTAAGTATTTTACCCATAGTAACTCAGCAGCAGCTGTTGTCAGAGCTACATATTCTGCCTCTGTAGAAGACAAAGCAACACTTGTCTGTTTCTTTATTGCCCAACAGATGATATTTCCAAACATTTGTAAAAGATAGCCAGAGGTATATCTTGCTTCTTCCTTTTTGTTCCAGTTTGCATCAGCCCCCCAGGGGGCCCACAGCTCTTTTGTGGGTATGTGTGTGGCACGCACGGGTCCCCGAGCCATTACAGCCATTTTTCCTGCTTTCTTCAGGCTGCATTACCTCTCCTGGTTACCCCTCCTTCCCATCCCAATCACTCCTTCCCACCCTCTCCAACCCCGTCTCTCGGCATTTCTCTAGATGACGGTTTGGCTATCACATGGTACTGATTGTCCTGCAATTTTGGTTTTGTCTGCTGTGTACACCGGTTTTCGGCCCAGTTTGGTCTCCCCTCGGGGTTTGACCTTCCATAACAAAATTATCCGATAACGTGTGAGCCAATTTGGGAAGAACTCCTGACCTAGCCCCTACAGCGCGGGTCCCATCCTTTCCTTTCCACTTCCTTGCCTCGCTGTAGCCCCCATCCCCCGCTAGGTTCCCAGCACATACAGCCAGTCCGTGTGTGGAGGGGGGGGGGGCTGTTATGTACCCTTTGGCTGAGACCCCTGGCACCACAGGGACCACAGTACTGGTGTCTGAGCTGCGACCTGTCCATGCAAGCCAAGGAGTTGATGCCTGTCCTCGGGGGGTATCAGAACTCCCGGCAATGGCCATTGTGCCAGGTGGCCTTTGCTGTGACTGGGTAGCACCTGTGGAGAGAGGTCCTGTTTCGGAGTGGGTGACACCAGGGCGGAAGTCTAGCACTATGAAAAGAGTTAGACTCCAAAATGGTCGTGCATCGGCCATATCTCAAGACATGAAGAGGTCTTTTAATGCTGCTACTGCGGATACGAGGATATTTCCTTCCCTCGCTACCCCTTGGGAGGAAGGTCCGGCTCACTGGTTAGGAGCAAAACCGTTTCCTCGCTACCTGGTTTGCACAAGGACTGATGGAGGTACTTTCACTACCACTAAACCACTGTTCTTTGTTGAGACCATAGAGGACAAGTTTGGTGAAGTGGAATCCGTGAGTAAACTTAGATAGGGCTCATTGCTTATCAAAACAGTCACAGCAGCCCAGTCTGAGGCTTAGCTCGCCTGCAACATTCTTGGTGACATCCCAGTAACAATACTCCCACACAAATCCTTGAATATGGTACAGGTTGTAATATTCCACCGGGACCTCCTCCTTCAAACTGATGAGGAGCTTAGGACCAATCTTGAGCGACGTGGTGTACATTTTGTTCGTCGCGTTCAGAGGGGACCTAAAGACAACCGCGTCGATACTGGGGCCTTTATCTTGGCCTTCGAGGGGGGACACTCCCAGAGAAGGTCAAGATAATGATATATCGATGTGATGTGAAGCCCTACATTCCACCTCCCATGCGATGCTTTCGATGCATGCGGTTTGGCCATATGTCCTCTCTCTGTACAGCAGTCCCCATATGCGGTGATTGTGGACGCCCAGGGGAGCCCCTGTGTTCCTCCGCCAGTGTGTGTCACCTGTCGTTGACACCACTCTTCACGGTCGCCAGATTGCCCTATGTTCAAGAAAGAAAAGAAGAGTACAAATCCCTGAAGCTCTTCTGTCCCTCTGACACGAGTGTGGGCTATGCTCCGATCTATCCAAGGTAGCTGGCGGCCGTCTTCCATTCCTGGCCTCGCCCTGCCTGATGGGGTCTGTCCCTGCAGAACATCGTGCAACTCACTTCGTCAATGTATCAGCGACAACTTCATACCCGGCGACCTTTCTCCTTAAGAAACACCAGGCCGAAACCTTCAAATTAGGTTTTACTTCTCACCAAGTGGAACCATATAACGAACCCTTTACTGACTGGGAACTATTGCTGGCCCTCTCCTCTTCTCGTGATTCAGCACCTGGCACAGACGATATCCATAATCAATTGCTGAAACACCTCAATCCCTCAACGCCAATTTCTCCTCCAAGTTTATAACCGTATTTGGCTTCAAGGGGTCTTTCCCTCCCAGTGGAGGGAGAGTATTGTGGTCCCTGCCCTCAAGCCTGGCAAGGACCCTTCGGCACTGGACAGTTATCGGCCAATAAGCCTGACAAATTTCCCCATAAATTCCTTGAAAGGATGGTAGCCCGCAGATTATGCTGGGTTCTTGAATCCTGGGGACTTCTTTCACCTTACCAGTGTGGGTTCTGGGAGGGACAATCCCCTATTGACCATGTACTTCGACTGGAGGTGGCGATCAGACAGGCCTTCTCTAAACGAACATCATCTTGTTGAAATCTTCTTTGATCTTCATAAGGTGTACGACCCTACTTGGCGTATCTTCATGACTGGGGTCTCAGAGGCTCCTTACCAATTTTTATCTGTCATTTTTTATCCCACCGCGTGTTCCGTGTCAAGAGTCAGCTCTTCATTCAGCTCCCCTTGAATATAGGAGAACGGCGTCCCCCAGGGCTCAGTGTTGAGTGTTACACTCTTTCTAATCGCCATCAATGGGTTGGTGAGCTCTGTTGGGTCACTGGTAACCCCGGCACTGTATGTCGGCGACTTTTGCATATGGTACAGCTCCTACCCAGTAGCCTCTGCTGAACGTCAGCTCCAGAGCGCCATTCAGCGGGCTTCAACATGGGCTATGTCCCATGGTTTCCAGTTTTCCTCGTCAAAAAGAGGGTGATGCATTTCTTTCGTTGTACTACAGTTCACCCTGATCCAGAACTGTTCTTGGGTAATCAGCACCTGGAAGTTGTAGCACAGCATGGTTTTCTGGGTCTTCTCTTTGACAAAAAATTGACTTGGGTGCCCCATATTCGTTACCTAAAGATTAGTTGTGTGAGGAAATTTAATGCCCTACATTTCCTTGCTCATTCATCTTGGGGTGTGGACCGAACAACTATCCTTCGTATCTATCGGGCTCTAATCTTGTCCCGATTGGACTATGGGTGTCAAGTTTATGGCTCGGCAGCCCCTTCTGCCCAGAAATTATTAGATCCGGTTCACCATTATGGTGTACACTTGGCTACAGGTGCGTTCCGGACTAGACCAGTCAACAGTCTCCTTGTTGAGGCAGGAATCTGCCCTCTTCAGATCAGGTGGCATCAGCTTCTGGTGTCTTATGCCATCGCCATCAGGCAATATTCTGCTCATTCCACTTACCAGGTTCTTTTTGCATATGAAGGGCTTCGACCCCCTGATACCCGGCCGCGGGTGGGATTGCCCATCGGACTGCGGCTTGCCTCTCTTTGCAGAGATTTTCACTTCTGTTCCCTGTATTGCGCCCCCTGTTTCACTGCACGCACACCCCCTTGGATGGTGCCATGACCACTTATTTGGGCGGATCTCTTCCAGGGCCCAAAAGCTTTAATTTCCCCCATGGTCTTTCAGCGTTCGGTGCACCCAGTACTAGAAGAGTTTCAGAGAGCCTCTATTTTCTACAGTGATGGCTCAAAAGCTACGGGCCACTCCGGATATGCGTTTACATCTCCCATTGTGGCGGAGTGCCATTCTCTGCCAGAGGCATGTAGTGTGTTCACGGCAGAGCTGATGGTGATTTATAGAGCCCTCTGTTTTATTAAACAGATTGCCGTGGAACATGGTTTAACCTGTGTTGTCTCCATGAGCAGTCTGCAGGATGTTTTTCCTCCCATTCTTTGGTTATTTCCATCCACGATCTCCTTGCTGACCTCCATCGTGCTGCCTCCTCCGTTACCTTTCTCCGGGTGCTAAGCCATGTTGGTATTACAGGGAATCAAGAGGCTGACCGGTTGGCTCGATTGGCAATTACTCACTGCCCACCACCCTTTCTAATTCCGGTTGCGGATCTGTGGGTGCAGATCAGATATTTGCTTCACTCCTCATGGGATAGCAGTTGGAAAGCTACTGCCCCTTCCAATAAACTCTGCACCATCAAAGATATGACTGCAGCTTGTATTTCTGCTTTACGCCCTTCCCGGAGAGAATCGACTGTCCTCTGTTGCCTCCATATTGGACACTGCAGGCTGACCCGTGGATTTCTTTTATGCAATGACAATCCATCACATTGTGATTGTGGAGCCATACAATCCATGTCTCATATTCTGGTTGAATGTCCTCTCCATTTGACACTTTGTAGCGACTATGGCCTACCGCCTTCGTTGCCTCTAGTTTTGGCGGATGACCCACGGATTATTGATCGTGTCCTTGCCTTCCTCCTTGAAAGTAGGTTTTATTGTCAGCTCTAGGGCTCGCTTGGTCGGGGTGAGTGGGTTTGTGACTTTTGGCTGTTTGCAGGGTTTAGAGCCTTCTCGCCCCCCAGTCCCCTGCTCTTTTACTTTTAACGTCATTTTATTTCTCCCTACTCTGAAGCTGTGATCTGTTGACCTCTGTGCCATTAGTAACTTGTGGTTTAGAAGGTTGTCATTGCTTCTGGAGCTGTGGGAGTGGACACTGTAGCTTTCAGTACTCTAAGTTGGGTTTACTCTTGTTGGTGAGATAATTTTAATTCCTAGTGGAATGGTCTTTTAGCTTTCCCACGTTTTTCGTTGGGTTCTGTGGCATGTACAATTAGGAGTTAAAGGGACTGATGACCTCCTTTGGTCCCTCATGTCTATCAACACACACACACACACACACACACACACACACACACACACACACACCAGTTTGCATGAGCATAGGTTAAAAGAACATCTTTATTTCCTTTATGATAAAATAGTTTCATATTGATGGTTCGTTTGATATATCTTAACTCTTTTCAAGCATCTCAAGAGTTCTTCTGATGGATGGTTTTGGCATCTGCTCAAGAAGTTGACTACAGCACACAAATCAGGTCTTGTTGCTGTTGTTGCATACATCAAACATCCAATCAACTCTTTGCATGGTTTATCAGCCCTTTTTCCTTCTTTGATTTCCAGTTTAGCTTCGATAGGTGTCTTGGCTGGTTTACAATCTTGAATGCATCATTGTAATAAAATCTTCAAATATGATGTTTGGCTCACACAGATTTCTCCTTCATTCTTTGAAATCTCAATACCCAAGAATGATTCTCCCAGTTCCCTTACTTTAAACATCTGCTTTAATTTAAATTTCACTTTTTCCGTTTGCTCCCTATTATTTCCTACCATCAAAATATCGTCAACATAGAGCACAATGTAAACTAAAAGTTCATTTAAAATCATATAGTAAAGACATTTATCTGCTTCTGACTGAATCTTAGAGGTAATAAATGAGTGAATATAATGATTCCATGCTAGTTTTGCTTGCTTCAGTCCATATAATGATTTTTGTAATTTACAGTCCAAACCAATTCTGTCTTCCAGAACTTCAAAAAGAGCCACTCCTTCAGTAATATCCATGTATATTTCCTCCTTGAGTAATCCATGAAGAAAAGGATTAGCAACATCAAATTGTTCCATATCCATTTCTTGTTCTACTGCAATTGCAACATTATTCTAACTGTTGCAAGCTGAGCCACTGGTACATAAGTTTCCTCATAGTCAAATCCCTTTTCCTGTGAACATCCTTTACCCACAAGTCTAGTCTTGTATCTTATGATATTTCCATGTTTGTCTTTCTTCAGTTCGAACACCCACTTACTGCTGATGGTCTTCCTTCCAGTGGATCCAAGTCATTTGTTCCTTTATAGAATCAATTTCATCCTGTACAGCTTGATACCAATGTTCCTTATCTTCACAATTTGCAATTTCCTTGTAACTCTTTGGTACATCATCAACAAACATTTCAGCATTCAGAGCTAGAACAGCATAGGAGGGTTCCTCTTCCTGGTAGAACACCATACTACTTCCTTTTCTGTTTCCTCTTCATCACTTCATCAGTTCTGGTATGGCCATACTTCCATGATCCTCATCAGTTGATTTGACATCTTCTTCAGTGTATCTAACTTCATTTCTTGTCTTTGTGTTCCTTCTCTGAAGGTTGATGCACAGGATCTGTAACCCAGTCCTCTACTTGTGTACTTTCACAATCAAATCTTCCTTCATAAAAAAAACCTTTCTTCCTGTAATTATTTTTCCTTCCTCTGAACACCAAAGTCTGTAGCCATTTGGACAGTAGCCAGTAAAGTAACACTTCAAGGGCTTGCTGTCAAACTTCCCTGTTCTCAGTTCCTTTGGTACCAGCAGATAAGCAATACAACCAAATACTCTGTTTACTTAAATTAGGTTTCTCACTATACCACAAAGCTGCAGCAATTTTTCCATCCAAGGCAACAGTAGGACTTCAGTGGAGTAGGTATACAGCAGTAGGAACAGCTTCTGCCCAAAATGTCTTACCCAATTTACACTGAAGTATCAAACAACGAGCTTTCTCAATAAAGTTCTGTTCATTCGCTCCGATACACAATTTTGCTGAGGAGTATATCTGATTGTATACTCAAACTGTATACATTGTTCTTCAAAGAATTGCTTCAACTCATTTGACATGTATTCACAATCATCATCACATCGAAATCTGCTTATCTTTAAGTTAAAATAAGATTGGCCCACACCTGTCACTGTGGATCAACTCAAGAGGTCTGGTGGCACGCTTCCTCCTATGATTATATGGTAGCTGTGACTTTTCCTTCAACACAATATGAGCATTGATCCATGGGGATTGTTGAAGTGTCCAATTTCATACCATCATGTCACTGGAGACGTTTCATACTATCGTAACTCAAATGACCTAATCTACTATGGCACAGTTGTACATTTGTTTCAGTAGAAGTAACTGACAAGACTTTACACTGCAAAAAGTTTAAAACATATAGCTGAGATTCATTTCTATTTGCAATAGCAATGACTTCTTTCCCCTTTTTAATTAAACCTTGACCCTTTTTAAATGTGATACCAAAACCATTCAAGTTTTATAACTGACAGCAAATTATAATTGAGATCAGGCACAGATAAAACATCTTTAATTGTAATCTCAAGTTCCTTTCCTTTTACCACACTAGTGACATTAATTTCACCCTTTTCTTTGGCCTCAAGAAAAATACCTGACTTTGCTAGTTTCACTTTAATTAGTTTTTCCAGTTTCTTCAAATTACTGAGAGGTATTCTACTGTTAATAAAGTGTGCTCCAGAGTCCAAGAACCAGTTGATATTGTTTGCTGCTTGATTCTGCAAAACAAAACCCATCTTACTCTTTGGTGTCAGCTACATTCACAGAGTTGCTGTTTCCAGAGTTCTTGTTTCATAATTTAACTTTGCATTAGCCCTTTTGTGACTTGGTTTTCCATTGTGATGACAAGTGAAGTTGAAAGAATTCCCCGAATTTCCTTGCTGATTTCTTGTTTAATGGTCTCTGCCGAACTTTTTTTATGATACTGTTGCGTCTGAAAAGCTGTAGGAGGCGGTGTGTCGTTATTTTTATTTTTCCCGACTATTCCCTTCTGTTTAGACTCTTCATCTAGCAGCCTGTTTTTCACGAAGCTGAGTCAAGTCTTTCACTGAGAGTGTTTAAATAGCTGTGGCAACTACGTTGTATTCCACTGACCTCGTTAAAAGTAGATGACACACAATGTCCATTTCTTAAACGGTAGTGCCAGTCGAATGTAAATCTTGTATTAATTTATCAAACTTCATAAAGTGATTAACTAGTGTATCATTAGTTGCATCAAACTTCATAGTTAAGTTTTTTCTGAGCAAAAGTTGACTAGCATCTCCTTTCCTCTCAAATGTATTACAAAGAGAAATCCATAAATCAAAGGATGTTACCTTTCTTATATTCCAGCTATTCATTGAATAAGGTGAGACTTACATTTTTAATCTTGTTTTGCCAGTTCAGCCAATCGTGTTTCCCTTGCTGCACGCTGCGTGTCCGTCTCACTTCGGTAAATTGCACTTTTGTCAGATAATTTTCCCGCACAAATTGTAAAAGTTCCAGTTCCTTGAGAAGAGTTTCTATCATGAATTTCCAGTTACTGAAATTTGTACCGTAAAACATGGGAATATGATACTTTTCTATTTCAGTTGCCATCTCGAAAATATTTACGTGAGAGTCCGCTCTTGGCCACGTATTTTATTAATAATTCCATTTTAAAACTTTTCTGGGCCTATAACCTGATAAGTTTACTCTTAAATAACACACTAAAATGCAGAAAAAGTTCACTTATTAACATCAGTCTTTATTCCAAGAAGAAACAAATAAAAAGTGAAACACAGAATTCCAAAGCAATGCAAATTGCGCGCTTTTAAGATCGCTGTAAGTCTTTAAATTGCGCTCTCAACACCTCTAAACAAAAACCTTTTACCTAACATACTTCACCTTCCCTCACTCACAATTCAATTCACTTCTCTTAGTGCTTAATCTATCCTCTTTGGTTAGCTATTGACATGGCACAGTACTTACCCTACAGTATCTCTGACTTCCACACATCATCCATCATCATCTCATGGCCTAGGTCATGATACTTGTGAATAAATTTCCCATTCTGATCCCTGTTCCCTTTTTCTTCCTTCCTTTCTTACCTGACGAAGAAACACAGTTCCAAAATATCCTATTTTTTGGGACTATTGGCAGTGCAGAATGAAGGTAAGTACAGGCCAGCCAATTTCTCTTTTGAAGAATATTTTAGCATCTCTGGAGAATTTCCATCAGTAATCAAAACTTTTTTTTAAATGAGTGGAGAAGTATTAATAGAAGAGTTTGATGTGAAAATGTTATTATAGTTTTAATTAGAAAGAAATTGGTTTCAATTCTCAAATGCCACTTCTTTCACTAGTCTTTCTACTGTACTGTGCAACATCTTTTCTGTTGTAGATTAATTCTGAAAAATGTCCATACTACAGGTGGTACTAACTTCTTATTAAAGTTACATAATTACTTTTCCTTGCTTATGAGTGATCTTTATTGGTTAAATTTCTGCTTTCAGGCCAAAGCAAGAAAAGTTGAAAAAGCCCGTGATCTCATGTTTTCGGGAGATAAAATAAATTTTACCGAAGGCAGAGCTGTTTTGCATGTGGCACTGCGAAACCGAAGCAATACTCCAATTCTTGTTGATGGAAAAGATGTAATGCCAGATGTAAACAGTGTTTTGGAGCACATGAAGACATTTACAAAACAGGTGAAATAATACTTATGTGTGAAATAGATAATTACACTGTGTTTAAGGAAAACTTCTCCTGCCAATTTAAAATCAGCATGAAAATGATAGATATGTTATCACCATGGTGAGATGGGGAGATGGCTAGTACTTGGCCCAACTCTCCCTATCCTCTCCTTTCTTGTAGTCTGGAGTACAGTTTTTATTTATTAATTGTGTGTACAATAATAAATTCTGTGGAATAAAGTTTTTTTTACCTGTGGTTACCCATTCTTAGTGCCCATGCCCTATGGTGGGGAGGATTCTTTTCCTCACATTACTTTTAAAATCAAAAAGATTACATTAACAGTTATGCTGCATTTGTATTAAATTGTAACTTTTTCTCCTAGGTGATTACTGGTGACTGGAAAGGATACACTGGCAAACCTATTAAAGATGTTGTTAACATAGGAATTGGTGGTTCAGACTTGGTAGGTATGAAATTGTAAAATTTAGCAATATAGATACATTAGCTAAGGCAAAACAATATCTGTAATTAAAGGAATAACCCTCATAATGCAATTTACAGATTGGGAAAACTGTGGGTAGTTCCTTGTTTGTCATGATAGTTGAAGAATGCAAAGGTTTCTACTGACTTGTAAACACAAGTTTTTACTTCTAGTGTAATTTGAATGTGATAGAACTTGAAACAAACCTGTCATGAAATTTTCTTTCTGAACCCAAAGTTTCATCCACACATCTAGGACCCACCCTCAGATTCCACCTCCAGCTCTCCCACCTGCCCCTAAATTCCACCCCTCCTCCCCTTCTATAAGTTTACATAAATCATGAATTTAAACAGTACTCTAATAAAGTTTCAAATGCTCTGATATATTCGTAAGGCTGTTTAGGTATGTATTCTACTTAATGAAAACGGATAATGCTAGTATGAGCCTCCAGGCTCCCCAGCCCTGTTCCGCTTTCTCCTTCATACACATACTGAAACACTTTTATGAGTCTGTTAGCAAATATTATGGACTGGGTTTTGATTCTGTTACTTTATTTTTGGTTTGGTGTTTTATTATAAGCAACACATTTGTATATTAAATGTAAATGCAATATACTGTTTAGGAACTTATGTTTAATTCATAGAGGAGAGGGAAACATTCCTGGTAGGAAAAATAAAAAATATGTATAAAAATAGAGATGATTTAACTGACCAAAAGCACAGGCTCATTCACAGATAAACAAATAAAAATAAAAAAAAAAACACATAAACACAAAAATTCAAGCTTTCGCAACTGTTTGTTGCTTCATCAGGAAAAGTGGCACAAAGGAGGGGAAAAAGGGAAGGATGAGAGTTTTAAGGGAGTGGACGAGCCATTCCAATCCGGGAAATGGAAGGACTTACCTTAGGGGGAAAGAAGAAAAGGTGTACACACACACACACACACACACACACACACAATCACAAGGCAAACATCTGTAAAAAGCTTTTTACAAATAGAGGCTTTTGAGATGTGGTGTTACTGAAGAATGATGAAGATTAGGTGGGTGGATCGTGTAAATAATGAGGAGGTATTGAACAGAATTGGAGAGATCAGGAATTTCTGGCATACCTTGACTAAAAGAAGGGATCGATTGGTAGGACACATTCTTAGACAATCAAGGAACTGTGAGTTTAGTGTTGGAGAGAAGTGTGTGGGATAAACATCACAGAGGGAGACAGAGAGATGAATACAGTAAGCAGATTCAAATAGATGTAGGTTGCTGTTCTTATGAAGAGATGAAGAGGTTTGCTCAGTATAGAGTAGGGTGGAGAGCTGCATCAAACCAGTCTCCGGACTAAAGAAGATGACGACGACAACAACAACAACAACAACAACAACATATGTTCACATACTAAGGAGACAGTTGGTTAAAGAAATTTCACCAATAGATTTCACCGCAATAAATAACGCCTTTTCTTTAATGATTTCCATGCCAACTCATGGATCATTTCTGTGACACTCTCCCCCATATATTTTAATAATACTACAAAATGAGCTACCCTTCTCTGAACTTTCTCTAAATCATCTAGCAGGTGGATCCCACAATGCACAGCAAAACTCCTAAACAGAATGCACAAGTTTAATGCAGGCTGTTTCTTTAGTAGAACTGTTGCATCTTCTAAGTGTTCCGCCAATGAAACATAGTCTTTGGTTCCCTTTTGCTTACCATATTTTCTGTGTGTTCTTTCCAATTCAAGTTGTTCATAATTGTTACCCTAGGTATTTAGTAGAATTTTGGCTGTTTTGAAATATCTAACCTAAATAGAAGTTGCTGTTCCTAAACAACCCATCGTACAGAAATTTCAGAAAAGTATTTGTAGGAGTTGTGAGGAATGAGGCATTGGGCTTGGAGTCTGTAGGATGCTGAGAAAGGTTGTGTTAGAGAGCAGCAAGACAATGGGCATGTGGGTTATTAGTGTATAGGGAAGTGGCATCAACAGTGACTATAAATGAGCCAGGAAGTAAAAAGGTGAGTATGTTGGAGACTTTGTGAAGGAAGTGGTTGGTATCTTGGATGTGGGAGGCTAGATTTCGAACAATTGGTTAGAGGTGCTGTTCAATTAAGGCCAAAATTTTTTCAGTAGGAGCACAGTAGCCAGCCACAATTGGGTATCCAGGATTGTTAGGTTTATGGATTTTTGGGAGCATGAGGAAGGTATGTGCACGGGATGTTTTCTAGATGATGATGGAGATGGATTTGCGTAAGAGTTATTGGGAAGGGCCATAGGATTTTTGCAGGAATTGTTAGTCATGTTGGACTTTTGGGATGGGATCCTCCTGACACAACGTTTAGGTGAAGGAATTGGACAACTGTCAGTGGTCTTCAGCCATGTAGTCACTGCAGTTTATCACAACAGTGGTGGAACTTTTGTCTGTAGGGATAATGATTAGGTTGTGATCTGTTCCAAGGTTATCTAAAGCTGTCCTCTCTCTTCTGCTGAAAAGTTTTTTTAGGAAGTGATAAAGATAGGAATTGTCCCTACAAAACATTCTACAGTCCCAAATCCACCCTTATGTCGACCTAAGATAACTTATCACTCCAACACCCCTTGCCTAACAGCTCCCCCCCGCCCACTCACTATCTTGCATCTCCCTCCAATCCATGTCATCCTTCTAACTGCGTGTGGCCACTTATTTATATATCCCTTTATTTTATCTATCTATTTTTTAAACATTTGATACTTCCCCCTTTCCCACACCTCTCACTTCCCCATTTTTGCTCTCCTGCCTCCGCCACGGAGTGGCAGAGTGCATTGAGGTACTATGCTGTGAAGCACGAGGCCATTCCCCGTCAGGGGTTCGAATCCCCCTCGGGCATGGATGTTTGTGCTGTCTTTAGTATAAGCTAGTTTATAAGTAGTTTATTGTAGACAAAAAATTCCTAACAGGAAAGAATATATATATAAAATAGACAAAGATTACTCACCAAGCGAAGGAGTGAAAGCTTGCGTTTGCGTGTATGTGTGTGTGTTCTGTTCATTTATGCTGCTGTCACACCTGTGCTCCTTTATAAGTAGTTTGTAAGTTTAGGAACTGATGGCATTGCAGTGAAGTCCCATAAGCTTTGCACACGCGCGTGCACACACACACACACACACACACACACACACACACACACACATCCTGGCCCCTTCCCTTTCCTGCATGCCATGATGCAGCTTACATTCCCATGCCCTTGCAAAATGCTCCATCCGCACCCTTACCCAGCCTTTGTCCCCCTCCACATCCATCCTCACTAGCTGTCATGTGCTTGTTGTGCTGGAGCAGCCATGGATCGTCATGTGAGCTTGAAGTACATCTAAATGTGTGTGTGTGTGTGTGTGTGTGTGTGTTGTGTGTGTGTGTGAGAGAGAGAGAGAGAGAGAGAGAGAGAGAGAGAGAGAGAGAGAGAGAGATTCTGAAGACGACCCTGGCAGGAAGATGAGTGAATGTGACTATTTTCTGTAACTGTCTACAATTTGTTCTCTATTATTGATAATCCAAGCTGGATTTTCCATTGTTACATCTTCTTATTTTTGTCTCATTTATGCTGTCCAAGTGTACACCTTAGGTTTGTTCCAGCAGTTGCCAGATTCCAGTAAGTTACACACGCACAGAGCTGTTAATGAGTTTCAGCAGCAGCTCTGCGCATGCGCAGTTCACTGGAATCTGGCAGCTGCTGGAACGAACCTCTTATGGTGCTATTCATCTGAATGTAATAATTTATTAATAAGGACTATGTTATTCATTCCAACCTGGACTTTCCATTATTTAATAATTTTTAGATCAGATATGCTTTTAAAATAATATGATAATAAATTGTGTGGTACACAAATTGTAACAAAATTTGCAAGAGAGGTTAGTAATATCTATCGAGAGAGAGAGAGAGAGAGAGAGAGAGAGAGAGAGAGAGAGAGAGAGAGAGAGAGAGAGAGGGGGGGGGCAAGCTTTCGCAACCATTTGTTGCTTCCTCAGGCAAAGTGCAGGGAAGGTGTGTGTGTTTTTGGGGGGGTTACTAGGGTGAAGATAGTGCTCCAATAGAAATTGAATGTGAGTAGTAGAAGAAGGAAATGTTTGGAGAGGTCAAATGACTGGAAATGTTATGGTAAGGTCAGGTACTAGTAGAGTTTTATGCATAGGTTTTGTGGGTAACAAAATATTGCTTTCAGAAGTGAGAGAAAGATGTTCATTATACCAGAGCATGGTGGAAGGAAGTGTTAGGTAAAGAGATAGTAGAATATTGAAGATTTGATTGATGTTGTATGTTAATAAAGTGAATTGGACAATTCAGGCATATATGCAATTTTCAAAGAAGGGTATGTAATTGTACTGTAAGATTCCAATCCAAACTTGGAGGTTGTCAACATGTGCCGGTAATGTTTATATAAAAAATAGAAAACCCATGACTTACCCAAAGGACAGGCTCATCGACAGACACAAATAAAATCACACACATACAAGCTTTCGCAACCATTGGTCGCTTCTTCAGGAAAAGGAGGAGGAAGGAGAGGAGAAAGGGAAGGATACGGGTTTTAAGCTAGGTGTGTTTGCGTTTGGATATATATATATATATATATGTGTGTGTGTGTGTGTGTGTGTGTGTGTGTGTGTGTATTTGTTTACATTCCTTTTTTCCCCTAAGGTAAGTCCTTCCACTCCTGGGATTGGAATGACTCCTTTTCCACTTCCTTAAAACCCGCATCCTTCCCTTTCTCCTCTCCTTCCTTCCTCTTTTCCTGAAGAAGCAACTAACGGTTTGTGTGTGATTTTATTTGTGTCTGTCGATGAGCCTGTCCTTAGGGTAAGTCATCCGTTTTCTATTTTTTATATAAATTTATCCCGCCAGGTAAGCTTCCTTGTATAATTTTTGTGTTAGTAATGTGCTGGACACAAATGCCAACAGAATAATGTAAAAGATTATATATGAAAATAAATAGGTTAATGCAAAACAAACGGAATCCAGGTCTGAAATAAGTCCTTGTAGGCAGTAGAACCTAAAAGGGATTTTTAATTTTATTTTTGAAAGAGGGTTGTCTATATGGAAGCGACTTCTGTGATCAGCCATTAGAAGGGCAGATTTTCATACTGTTCAACACAAGTTTTTGACACATATATTATAAATGTGTATTGTATGGAAAAAGAAAGAAATACCTAGAAATAAGTGCTGCAAACGATAGAGTAGGGTAGGTATTTTCAGCATAGATGTCATACATATGATTGGTCATAACAGCAGATGTTGAAATTGCACAACATGGGTGACTAGCATGTTTAAAGATGAGTGCAACAGGGTTTTGTGTTGTGTAAATTTTGAAATGTCCACATCATTTTGGAAAGCATGCACACTTCTGTAGAAAAATACTGGGGGGGGGGGGGGGGGGGGAGAAATTCCTCTTAGTGACTATTCCTGTAATTTGTGTGTGTGTGTGTGTGTGTGTGTGTGTGTGTGTGTGTGTGTGTGTGTGTTATATGTAGATTTTATGACCAGTTATTTTTCTATATTTTCTATTTTTCAGGGACCATTAATGGTTACAGAAGCTCTGAAACATTATGCAATTGGACCTCAAGTACACTTTGTTTCTAACATTGATGGAACGCATTTAGCAGAAACTTTAAGGAAAGTTAATCCAGAGACAACATTGTTTATTATTGCATCAAAAACATTCACTACTCAGGAAACCATAACAAATGCAACATCAGCTCGTGAATGGTTCCTGGCAAAAGCAAAAGACGTGAGGAAACAATTTTATTACCATACTGTTTGTTCTCTGTTATTCTTATTATTATTATTATTATTATTATTATACTGGTTGTTTCATATCAGTAGGGTATTTAAATCAAAATTTTAATTGATTTTTTTCTAGAAAAGTGCTGTTGCAAAGCATTTTGTTGCCTTATCAACAAACACAGTGAAGGTAGTGGAGTTTGGAATTGACCAAAACAACATGTTTGGCTTTTGGGACTGGGTTGGTGGGAGATACTCCCTATGGTCTGCTATTGGACTGTCAATTGCTCTTTCAATTGGGTATGACAACTTCGAGCAGCTTCTGAATGGAGCTCACTTCATGGACAAACACTTTTGCAACACTCCACTTGAGCAAAATGTAAGTTGGCAGACATCTAGAAAGAAGGAGTAATTTTGAAAGTTCTGTGAATAACTGGTTTGTAGTAGTATCATATATATACAACTCGTATTTACAATTTCAGAAGGATGATCCTTAAAGTGTCTTTGTCAGGTATATGTATTATTGGCATTAATATTACTCTCTATAACTCAAGATTTATTGAGCTCTGCTAATATCAGTTATAATAAGTCCAGGTAACATTTTTAACCTTTGGTAACAACTTTAGCTGCACATGAAAAACTGAGGTTGAAGAAAAGTTTGTGGATTTGCATAACTTCTCGTGGCTTCCTTGTGTCTCTTGTCATATATCACATTCATTTCCACTTAAATGTTACTTCATACTTTCCCTGTTATTTTTGACGCTGTTACCCAAGTTAATATTGATTATACTTTCTTCGTCACAGGCACCTGTAATTCTTGCTCTGCTTGGGATATGGTACATAAATTTTTACAAGGCAGAAACTCATGCTCTCTTGCCATACGACCAGTATCTGCACAGGTTTGCTGCATATTTCCAGCAGGGGGACATGGAATCAAATGGAAAGTAAGAATCAGTTTTACCATAATTTGTAACTGAAATTATGATATGAATGAGCTCTCATAATTTTTATATGTGTGAAACAAGACATTTGTGTAGTTCTTGATATAGCAATTCCATTACACTAGACTACCTATTATTAGCTCATAAGAGTATTCTCTTCTGTTTTATTGTGTTTTAAATGTTTCATGTTCTCTTTCTGTACCATTCAATTTCTTCAAATCGAATGTGATAATTCAACTTACTTTATGATGTAGTTGGAACAATTGCAGTTCTGGTGTGCCAGCTCTGTTCAGAACTTCAGTATTGAAGTTTCTAAGTCTGGCTGTATAGGTTTCAGCTGGCTATGCATGATCACATTCATAAGTGCCGCTTGCATGATCTTGTTAGTAATTTCATTTCTGACTAGATTTTTATTTGAATTTCTTAGCTTCTGATTTTCACCATAGATGGAAGTAGGTCATTTTATGAACACTTACAACTTACCAAGGAGAGTGGCAGATATAAATGTCAGAAAAAATGTGGTTCTAATATTTTAGAGCTTTAAGCTGAGATATTTTATCATGTGACCTGGCTTGTATTGTTCTTATCAACAAGGCCACTTGGTAACAGTAGACGCCAAGTGGATTGGTTGCTAGAAGGGTCCTAGTTTGACTCTTGGCTCATTAAAGCCGATGGAGGTCCATGCAAGGTCAATGGAGGTCAATGTGTTGTAGGTGTTAAAGAGAAATCTGATTTTACTGAATTGGAAATACTGTGCTGGGCTCACCTCAATTCTGTTCGAATGGTTTGATGTTAAAATATCTTTAGAGTTTGTACTTAAATACACTGGGAATGAAATTAGTGACACACAATTTTTGATAAAGTTTCAAATGTTAGACACTATGTTCCTAATACTAACAAAGTCTCAAACTAACAATGTGTTAAAATATTTGCAAAATTTGATGAGTTAAATATGCATTATTGTATTGTTGGTAACCTGTAGAGATTAGAATCTGCTTGGTTACAAATGTGCCAACAGAACCAAATATTTTCTGTAATGAAAAGTATCTTGACCCTTGGAAAGAACCAGACATGAGACAAAACCATTTGATTAAAAGTGTGTAAAAATTCTAAAATGTCAGAAGTAATTCATTGAAGTGAAAAACATACTTGATTATCGTTCACCATTATAACTTGTTACACCATTTTTAGAGTGATAAAATATTGATTGGGTTGACTACTAACTTGTTATATGTTCCGTTAATCAATTATAAGAAGCAAATAAAACAGGTAAGGTAAATTTGGTACTATCATGTTGCATAACCGGCAGGTAGCTTCTGCTTTTTGTGTCTGAAAATATGGTCACCCTAGGTGTGTTGAATTGTAGATGTTCAAAGTAGTTCCTCTTTGACACTGATGTTGGGGTGTCCTGGATTTAGTTAACACTGCTGATTGCGAACTAAAGACTTTTAACAGTCTGTGGAAATCAGCTGTAGTGGTGAAATGCTGTGTGAGTTGGTTGCTGCAGTCAGTCTAGTTACAGTAGCTATGACACGGTCATCATTGCTACACAAGTAATAAAAGTGTGTATATTGATCCCCAGATGACTTCTTTGGTACAAGGAGAAAACAAGGGTTAGGCCTATATTGCTGGCTAGTTGTATTTATGTGTGTCTTCCTTTTGTGTAATGATTCATGCCACACTGAAGAATTACAGTGTCATCTCAGTAGTAAACAAAATGTCAAAAAATTAGGAAAGAAAAGAGCTCTGGAGTAATTCATACTTTTTTTTATAGCATTGCCATGACCGTACATTAATCAGTGGAGATCAGTATTTCTGCTGCATGAGGGTGGAAACACTTTGAGTATCTTAGTGAACTGTTTTTAAAAATGGGTATAAAAGTGGATTTTAAGCAGGTCAGTAAAATGTGCATACTTCGGCCAGTAGGCTGTTAAGTCTGTAGTTAGTTGCTACCATCTGTTCATGGTTTAATATGTAGTGGGTAGAAATATCTGAACCATTGTTTCATTTGACTGCGGGTGTGAAAGCTTCCAAAAAATGATTGTTGATTTACAGTTTACACAGATTGACACATTATTGAAGTGTGAAAACAAACTTTTGTACAGCTGAAACAGCATTTAGTACAGTCAGCCTCTTATAAACCGGCTGCAAATGTATCTCGTAATATATACTCCAAAAGTGTACATATGTCACATTTAGTGTTTCATTGAGTTAGTTTTAAGAATGCCAGTTTGGATTACAGGGCAACTTTGTCCATGCTGAAAGTATAGAAGAAATAAGTTAGAGAGGGCACTTACTGCAATTACAACCACATTTATTTACAAAATTCAATAGAAGGTATTCTGAATGGGGAAAATATTGATTCTTCACAGCTTAGATTTTAGAAATTGCTGACATCTTGTTATCAATTGACAATTGTTAATGGAAAAAATATGGGAAGAATATTTCCTTTATTTTTCCAGTTGGTGGTGATGTGTGCACAATGTCGAAAGAACAAATTGTATGGATACTCGAAACATGTGGTGAAGAGGACGGGGCAATGTTGCACAGGGGTAGGGGAACCAAATGAGGATGAGTAGAAGAGGATCAAACAATATAGCATGGACAGCATTCAATGAGGTGTAACATAGAGGGGGCAGAAACTGTTTATGTGGGTAGTGTGGGAACAATAGGTTACCATAGGTCGATGCCCAGATAGTTTTGGGACTGGAGGATATACTGTAAGGATAGCTCCCATTTGTGCATTTCAGAAATAGATGGAGGGAAGGAGGTAGATGGCCTAGCTTATGAAGTAGGCATTGAATAATGTTACAGTGGCCACAGGTTTATCCTACCCCATCTAAGGCTGGGCCACCTGAGAAAACAGCCATGTAATTTACCATCTCTGCTGCACACCTTTTTATATTTGTGTGACTACCAACAAGCAATCCAGGATGAAGATCCACTGTCAAAATGTGGCCAAAAAACATTGTGGTGTAACATGCAGCTCCACAGAACCTGCTTGATTTAAATAGTTGCTACAAAACCTGGGTCATCTGGATCCTTCTGTCCACTCCCAGCTTTTATACAAAGTTGGGAGCTATCAGTATGGTCTCTTCTCTGGTCCCTAAATTATCCAGACCTAAACCAATGGTTTCATATTGTCTCCACACACCCCACATCCAGCAGTTCACCCCCGTCTCTATCCTACATCTCATTAACCACCATCTATGCTGTATTTTCCCCCCTTCTCTACAGCTCCCCATTTGGTTCCCCTTCCATCTCCCCCACCTCACATTCTTAAACTGCATCTCTCTTCACGCACCAATAACTACACATCCCATAAAGCATATCCATCTCCCACCCTTGCTTTGCATCCTTCCCTCCTTCCCCTCCCTTTCCATTTCATCCCATCCTATCCCTTTATGATTGTGGGAATGAGTGTGAGCAGTGGCAAATTCAAAGGGGGGGGGGGGGGGGTATCTGCAGCCCCCCCCCCTCCTCAGAGCACAAGAGAAAACCCCCCTAACATTATCCCTGTTTTATGCCTCTCCTTGAAAAAGGATCAAGCATGGTTTGATCAGGACACCCAACAACCTTTCTATTTATTTTTAGGCACCTTTTTGAGGAGGTATGATGCCACAATTTCTATGAGGTCAGACACCCCCCACCAAACTCTTGGATTCGCCAGTGCAGCTGCCACACTTCGAATACTGGTGTCGCTATTTATTGACGTTGGTAATCTTTTACGGTTTACTTTGTGAAGAACAACAACAACACTGTTTTTGGATAGTCATTTCCATTACTTCTAATGGCTTTCCATTTTCTCTATCTGTGAATACCAACCAGGTTTTACACCCTAAAAGAGCGGGTGGAATAGAAGCACTTATCATTTATGAGACACCACCTGGAATTGTAAAAGGCTCCATTCAATGAGTGGGAATTCCTCAGTGCCCTGTCCTTTCCCCTGATACAGTTTCAGGACAAGACCAAATATATTACCAAATGCTGAAACACCTCACATTGGCTTCCCATTGTCACATCCTTGGCATCTTAAACCACATCTGAAGTAAGTGGAAGTTCTCATCGTAATAGTGGGAAAGCATCATTGTCGCAGTATGGAAACTTGGTAAGATCCTGCTTGACATGGATAGCTAACCCATTAGTCTAACCAACATTCTGTGCAAGCTGCTCAAACATATGGTGAATCAGTGGTTGGGTTGGCTTCTTGAATCTCGGGGCATTCTAGCTCCGTCTCAGAGTATTTTCTGCTCCCGATCTTCATACAGAACTTTCTGGCATTGCCTTCTTTCCGGGTTCAAGTTGGTGCTGCCTGTAGTTCCCCTCATATCAAGGAGAATAGTATCCCACAGGGGTCTGTATTTTGTACCTCTATTTGTAGTGGTCATTAATGGTCTACTAGCAGTTGTAGGGTCATTAGTACCACCTTTTTTTATGCAGATGACTTCTACATCAGTGTTGGTGTTACTGGATGACAGCTGCAGAGTGCCATACAAAAGGCACAGACATATTCTGTGACACAGCTTCCAATTTTCAGGCTCTAAGGCTTGCATAATACGTTTCTGCCAATGTCATACTGTTCATCCAGATGCAGTACTTTACCATGATGATGACCCTTGTAATTGTAGCGGAGACTTATTGATTTTTAGGATTGGTTTTCAACATGTGGTTGACCTAGCTTCCTTATCTTTGTCCGTTAAAGCAAAAGCACTACCAGCACCTAAAACACATTCCCTCTATCTCCTCTAATTTCTACTTTGGGCCCACTCATGTGCATATCCCTGGTGTATGCCCTGACCACAACTTCATCTGGAATTATCAGGAGGACAAAACGGTTCAGTTCACTGTGAGGCTCTCTGCCATCAATTTCTCTCCATGTTGTACTTATCACAGAACTCAAAAATAGTCTACACTGATGGCTTGATGGTTGAAGGCCACAATAGCTTTTCTTATATTTACAGAACATTCTGAACAATGATACTTGCTACTTGGTTGCAATATATACACTGCTGACCTGGTAACTCCCTATCTCATGCTCTCAAGCAAATATGTTCCTGCTTTCGTGAATCCTTCATCTCCAGTGACTCCTTGAGCATCTTACAAACTATCAACCAATACAACCCTCACCAATTTTTGGTAACGACAATCCAGGAGTCTGTCAATGCCCACAATCGATCTGGACATTAAGCGGTTTTCATCTGGACCCACTTCATAATCCTGGGAAATGAATTCATTGACAAGCTGGCCAAACAGGCTATTAGTAAACCAATTTAAGAGATCAGCATACTGGTAACTGATATCCAGTTGTTATTACACTGCAAAGGTTTCATAATATGGAAACGTGAATGACATATCCTGTTGATGCCAAACAAATTACATGCAATCAAGGAGACTATGAATGTATGGTGGTCCTTCGTGTGGGCCTGTTTTAGTGAATTTTGGCACCCCTTGGTGGTTCCATGATTCATGGTCATCTCCTCCATCGTGTGGACCCTGCTTAGTGTCACTGTGGTTGGCATTTGACCATTGTTCAAATCTTATTGGAATGCCCCGAGACAATTTTAATTGCGATTCTTCCCCCTCCCCCTTTCCCCCAATATTTTCCGTGTCTCTCTCTCTCTCTCTCTCTCTCTCTCTCTCTCTCTCTCTCTCTCTCTCTCTCTCTCTCTCTCTCTCTCCTCACACACACATGGTTTGATACCTCATTAGTATAGTATTAAAGTCGAATCAATAATGTTATAATGTCACTCCTACATATTCCATAAACAAGTTATCTTGCAGAATTTACATTTAAAAACAATATATTCTGACAGCATTTTTGGTATAGAGTAATGTGAATTTCAAACACTACTCATCTTTGTTACCTGAAGTACATTATGATGTGGAAGGTTTCATGCATTACCTTAAATAACATTCAGCTTGATTCCGTTCTTCAATTTATTTGTGGAGATAGTAATACAGTTCATTTACAGATCATTGTATGCAACTTTTTTTATACAAAAACAACATTCATATTATTCTAGCAGTAGACAAGTGACATATCAAAACTTCTCGACAAATTACAGTACCATTTGTTACAGAAGTCGACTTGACCAAACTCTGACTTACTGTAACGTCTATGGGACTGTAGCTCTTTTTTATATTATGTTAACAATTATGACTAATGACTTACAGTGACAAGACCCTGAGTTAATTAAAGAACATAATGTAGAATAATAGCCATATCAAAAAACCATGATATTTACACAAAATCTCGGGATTTCATTGGGTTTTTCTTTGACGAAATATCAAAATTGTGTGTACATGCAATGCTTGCCTTAGATTCAAGATTTTTTAATTAAATGTTGAATGAACAATTTTACTAACATTTAAATACCTGCCAACCTTTACAGTTTATTCATAAAATTTATGGAAATTGCAGCATATTATGGTTTTACAGATGGCTGGTATCATTTCAATTTTGCAGATAAAAATTTTGAAAGGTTAGCATTATCTAATCACCCCACATCTGTACAATCGATTTTGATGGTGTGATGTTTGTGTCGTCATTGGAATTGAATATAAACCCGGGATAACATGCTTCAATGTGAATCTTGGGTGTCAACAGCCTCTATTCTTCAAATTCTTTGTTCCGCTCTGTTGGTTTGTTGTGATTTAAGTCGTATTCTTCGACCAAGCAAGTGGTATAACTGAATTTCCACCCAGTCCTGAACCCCCAGGGGTTCCACAGCTCTTTTTGTGGGTACGTGTGTGGCGCACACGGGTCCCCGAGCCATTGCAGCCTTTTTTCCTGCTTTCCCAGGCTGCTTTACCTTTCCTAGTTACCCCTCCTTCCCATCCCAATCGCTCCTTCCCACCCTCTCCAACCCCGTCTCTCGGTGTTTTTCTAGATGGCGGCTTGGCTATCCCATGGTACCGATTGTCCTGCAATTTTGGTTTTGTCTGCTGTGTACACCGGTTTTCGGCCCAGTTTGGTCCCCCCCTTGGGGCTTGACCTTCCATAATAAAATTATCCGATAACGTGTCAGCCAATTGGAGAACTCCCGACCTAGCCCCTACGGCGCGTGTCCCACCCTTTCCTTTCCACTTCCTTGCCTCGCTGTAGCCCCCATCCCCCGCTAGGTCCCCAGCACGTGTAGCCAGTCCATGTAGGGGGGCTGTTATATACCCTTTGGCTGAGCCACCTGACACCACAGGGATCACACTACTGGTGTCTGAGCTGCGACCTCTCGATGGAAGCCAAGGAGTTGATGCCTGTCCTTGGGGGTATCAGAACTCCCGGCAATGGCTATCGTGCCAGGTGGCCTTTGCTGTGGCTGGGTAGCACCTGTGGAGAGAGGTCCTGATCGGAGTGGGTGACACCAGGGCGGAAGTCTACCACTATGAAAAGAGTTAGACTCCAAAATGGTCGTGCATCGACATGACATGAAGAGGTCTTTTAATGCTGCTACTGCGGATACGAGGATGTTTCCTTCCCTCGCTACCCCTTGGGAGGAAGGTCCGGCTCACTGGTTAGGAGCAAAACCCTTTCCTCGCTACCTGGTTTGCACAAGGACTGATGGAGGTACTTTCACTACCACTGAACCACTGTTCTTTGTTGAGACCATAGAGGACAAGTTTGGTGAAGTGGAATCTATGAGTAAACTTAGATCTGGCTCATTGCTTATCAAAACAGTCACAGCAGCCCAGTCTGAGGCTTAGCTCGCCTGCACCACTCTTGGCGACATCCCAGTGACAAGAAAAGAAAAAGAAGAAAAAAAAGAGCAGTCAACAATCCGAAGATTGGTTTGAACAGCACAGTGCTTTACTAGGCATGGTCCTGTTTGGAGGTGGTATGCTGTCGCCTTCCTCCGACCTTCGAACTGAGTTACCCAGCCAGTTATAGGGGGACCTACAGTTTAACGTGGGTTCTGAACCATGGTGCTACTCGATATTTTTCACAGGAGCAATACTGCCAGAGGTGAAAGAAGTGGAAAGTGACAGATAAAAAAATCCCAGGGCCTGGCGGGGATCGAACCCGCGACCTTTGGATTTGTAGACTGGCACTCTACCACTGTGCAACTGAGGCGCCCCAGTGACAATACTCCTGCACAAATCTCTTAATATGGTACAGGGTGTAATGTGCCACCAAACCACCTCCTTCAAACTGATGAGGAGCTTAGGACCAACCTCGTGCGGCGTGGTGTACATTTTGTTCGCCGCGTTCAGAGGGGACCTAAAGACAACCGCATCGATACTGGGGCCTTTATCTTGGCCTTCGAGGGGCACACTCCTAGAGAAGGTCAAGATAATTATATATCGATGTGATGTGAAGCCCTACATTCCACCTCCCATGCGATGCTTTCGATGCATGTGGTTTGGCCATATGTCCTCTCTCTGTACAGCAGTCCCCGTATGTGGCGATTGTGGACGCCCACTACATGAGGGGAGCCCCTGTGTTCCTCCACCAGTGGGTGTCAACTGTCATCAACACCACTCTTCACGGTCGCCAGATTGCCCTAAGTTTAAGAAAGAAAAGAAAATACAAGAGTACATATCTCTGGAGCGTTTGATATACCGTGAGGCCCACAGTAAATATGAACATCTGCATTCTGTGCAGATGGGGACTACCTTCGCTACGACGTTATCTTCTAACCTTTCACCCTCCCCTTCCGACTCCCATCTCCCCCCTACACCCCGTTCCCACCCCTCACTCACATCTCCCTCTCCTGTAGCTCCTGTAGCCCTCCCTTTGTGTCCCATCCCTTCAGAGCTGGAGAAGTGCACCCCTTCTCCGTCACCTGCCGGTGACAGTGCCCCATCTCAGGGCCTTCCGTCCCGGCGTTCCCCAGATCTGAGATCTTCGACCTCCAGTCGGCCATCGGACTCCCAGTCAGTGAGTTCAAAGGTCGCCCGATGTTCGTCAGTACCAGAACTAACTGACAAAAGCTCTCTCTCTGGGACTGTTCCTCCCCGTCCCACAAGAGAGAAACAGAAAGAGGAGGAGATGAAGAAGAAGAAGAAGAAGAAGAAACCAAAGTTGCAAGATAAAGCCCCTCCGGTACCACCGGAGGTGCCGACTGTGCTTTCGCAACTCGCTCATCCCATTAAGCCTGAGGCTGATCAGGTATTTATGGATGTCGTCCTTTTTTCTTTTGTGACGGACGCTGTCAAAGCAGCGTGACAGACGTTACCCCATTCGCTTTCCGCCTAGATCCTCGTGATGTGACCATCCAATGGAATTGTAATGGCTACCACCATCACCTCTTGGAGATTAAACAGCTAATCTCTCTCTCTTCTGCGGCCTGTGTCGTCCTACGGGAATCGAGGTTTATGAATGCACATACACCGACCCTCCGTGGGTTCCGTGCTTTTTGTCGGAACCGGGTTGGTCCGCTCCAGGCATCTGGTGGGGTTTGTATATTGGTCCGAACAGATATTGTCAGTACCTGGATTCCTCTCCAATCTATTGGAAGCGTTTGCTTGGACACTCCATTAACCATTTGCAACCTCTACCTTCCCCCTGACAGGCCACCTACACTCGCGTCCCTAGTCCCTAGTTGCCTTCCTTCAGCAACTCCTCTCTCCTTACTTCATCCTTGGGGACTTAAATGCCCACCATCCAGTTTCTTGCTGATCACGACCTGAGCCTTCTCAACGATGATTCCCCAACCCATTTTAGTGCTGCTCACGGCACCTTTTCTGCCATAGACCTCTCTCTCACTTCTCCTCCTCTCCTCCCTTTATTTCACTGGTCGGCGTATGACGATCTCTGCGATAGCGACCGCTTTCCGTTGATCCTTTCACTTCCCTCACACCTACCACGAGCCAGTGTATCCCGTTGGGTTTTCCGTCGTGCTAATTGGCTGCTATATACATCTCAGGTTGTCTTTCCATCTTCCCCCTCAAGCTGAATAGATGATATTATAAGCCAAATGACCAACATGATTACTCAAGCTGCCACCTCCATTGTTCCCCGGTCAACAGGCCCTCCTACTTGCCAGCCGGTCCCTTGGTGGAATGCAACTGTTGCCGCAGCCATTCGTGAGTGCCGTAGGGCCTTGCAACATCTTAAGCGTCACCCTCCCCCCCGCTGGTCTCATAAATTTCAAACGTCTGCGTGACAGAGCTCGTTACTTAATCAAACAAAGTAAGCAGGCATGCTGGGAGCATTTTGTCTCCTCGTTGGGCTCTTCTGTCTCTGACAAGTGTGGGCTATGCTCCGATCTATCCAAGGTAGCTGGCGGCCGCCTTCCATCCCTGGCCTTGCCCTGCCTGATGGGGTCTGTACAGAGCCATCTGTCCTTGCAGAAAATCTTGCAACTCACTTCGCCAATGTATCTGCGACAACTTCATATCTGGTGACCTTTCTCCTTAAGAAACACCAGGCCGAAACCTTCAAATTAGGTTTTACTTCGCACCAGGTGGAACCATATAACGAACCTTTTACTGACTGGGAACTATCGCTGGCCCTCTCCTCTTCTCGTGATTCAGCACCTGGCCCTGACGATATCCATAATCAATTGCTGAAACACCTCAATCCCTCACAACGCCAATTTCTCCTCCAAGTTTATAACCGTATTTGGCTTCAAGGGGTCTTGCCGTCCCAGTGGAGGGAGAGTATTGTGGTTCGTGCCCTCAAGCCTGGCAAGGACCCGTCGGCGCTGGACAGATATCGACCAATAAGCCTGACAAGTGTCCCCTGTAAAGTACTTGAAAGGATGGGTAGCCCACAGATTATGCTGGTTTCTTGAATCTCTGGGAACTTTTCTCACCTTACCAGTGTGGGTTCCGGGAGGGACGATCCCCTATCTTGTTGCAGTCTTCTTCGATCTTCATAAGGTGTTAGACACTGCTTGGCGTTGTCATATTTTACGTTCTCTTCATGACTGGGCCCTTAGAGGCTCCTTACCAATTTTTATCTGTCATTTTTTATCCCACCACCTGTTCCGTGTCACGAGTCAGCTCTTCATTCAGCTCCCCTCGAATACAGGAGAATGGCGTCCCCCAGGGCTCAGTGTTGAGTGTTACACTCTTTCTAATCGCCATCAATGGGTTGGTGAGCTCTTTTGGGTCACTGGTAACCCCTGGCACTGTATGTTGACAACTTTTGCATATGGTACAGCTCCTACTCGGTAGCCACTGCTGCATGTCAGCTCCAGAGCGCCATTCGGCGGGCTTCAATGTGGGCTACATCCCGTGGTTTCCAGTTTTCCTCATCAAAAATGAGGGTGATGCATTTCTTTTGTTGTACTACAGTTCATCCTGATAAAGGACTGTTCTTGGTTAATCAGCGCCTAGAAGTTGTAGTACAGCATCGTTTTCTGGGTCTTCTCTTCAACAAAAAATTGACTTGGGTGCCCCATATTCGTCACCTAATGATTAGTTGTATTAGGAAATTTAATGTCCTAAGTTTCCTTGCTCATTCATCTTGGGGTGTGGACCGAACAACTATCCTTCATATCTATCGGGCTCTAATCTTGGCCCGATTGGACTATTGGTGTCAAGATTATGGCTCAGCAGCTCCTTCTGCCATGAAATTATTAGATCCTGTTCACCATTATGGTGTACACTTGGCTACAGGTGCGTTCCGGACTAGCCCGGTCGAAAGCCTCCTTGTTGAGGCAGGAATCTGCCCTCTTCAGATCAGGTGGCATCAGCTTCTGGCGTCTTATGCCATTGCCATCTGGCAGTATCCTGCTCATCCTACTTACCAGGTTCTTTTTGCATATGAAGGGCTTCGACCCTCTGATACCCGGCCGTGGGCGGGATTGTCCGTCGGACTGCGGCTAGCATCTCTTTGCCAAGATTTTTACTTCCCTTCCCTACACCCCCGTTTCACTGCACGCACACCCTCGTGGATAGTGCCGTGACCAGTAATTCAGGCGGATCTCTTCCAGGGGCCCAAAAGCTTTAATTTCCCCCATGGTTATTCGGCGTTTGGTGCGCCCAGTACTAGAAGAATTTCAGGGAGCCTCTATTTTCTACACTTACGGCTCGATAAACTACGGGCCACTCCGGATATGCATTTACATCTCCTGTTGGGGTGGAATGCCATTCTCTGCCAGAGGCATGCAGTGTTTTCATGGCAGAGCTGATGGTGATTTATAGAGCCCTCTGTTTTATTAAACAGACTGCAGTGGAACGTGGTGTAATCTGTGTTGACTCCATGAGCAGTCTGCAGGCCATTGATCGATGTTTCCCCTCCCATCCTTAAGTTATTTCCATCCACGATCTCCTTGCTGACCTCCACCGTGCTGCCTTTCTCTGGGTGCCAAGCCATATTGGTATTACAGGGAATGAAGAGGCTGACCGGTTGACTAGATCGGAAATTACTCGCTGCGCACCTCCCTTTCTAATTCCGGGTGCGGATCTGCGGGTGCAGATCAGATCTTTGCTTCACTCCTCATGGGATAGCAGTTGGAAAGCTACTGCCCCTTACAATAAACTCCGCACCATCAAAGATATGACTGCAGCTTGGAGTTCAGCTTTACGCCCTTTCCACGAAAATTGACTGTCCTCTGTTGCCTCCATATTGGACACTGCAGGCTGACCCATGGATTTCTTTTATGCAATGACAATCCATCAAATTGTGATTGTGGTGCCGTACAATCCGTGTCTCATATTCTGGTTGAATGTCGTCTCCATTTGACACTTCGTTGCCTCTAGTTTTGGCGGATGACCAACGGATTATTGATCGCGTCCTTGCCTTCCTCAGTGAAAGTAGGTTTTATTCTCAGCTCTAGGACTCGCTTGGTCAGGGTGAGTGGGTTTGTGACTCTTGGCTGTTTGTGGGGTTTAGAGCCTTCTCACCCCAGTCCCCCACTGTTTTACTTTTTAACATTGTTTTATTTCTCCCTACTTTGAAGCTGTGATCTGTTGACCACTGCGCCTTTAGTAACTTGCGTTTTAGAAGGTTGTCATCACTTCCGGAGCTATGGGAGCGGACACTGTAGCTTTCGCTACCCTAAGTTGGTTTTAGTCTTGTTGGTGAGATGATTTTAATTCCTAGTGGAATGGTCTTTTAGCTTTCCCATATTTTCTGTTGTTCTGTGGCATGTACAATTCTGAGTTAAAGGAACTGATTACCTCGTTGTTTGGTCCCGCATGTCCATCAAAAGCACGCGCGCGCACACACACACACACACACACACACACACACACACACACACACACACACACACAGTCCTGATTATGAGCACGTTTTCACCCTTGTGAAGAACAATAGGTCATCCATGTCTAATAAATCTCTGGATTTTATTTCTATTTTGAAGACCAAGACTTGGGCTCCATGTTATGACAGAACATTTTCTCAATACTTTTTTCAGAAACTTAAAAAGTTCATTGAAGTCAAACTAGTAAGTAATTCAGAGCCTAATATGTTATTGCATATCTGTTTAATTTATCAAAGGCCATGCGAAATGGCAACTTGGTCTAAGGCATCATGCAATGGACTGGGCGGCTGTTCCTGCCAAAGGTTTGAGTCCTCCCTCGGCCATGGATGTTTGTATGTGTTGTTTTCTTAGTATAAGATAGATTAAGTAGTTCAGAAGTCAATGGACTGATGACGATAGCAGTTTGGTGCAGTATGTTTACAAACCTTGAATTTATCAAGGAAGTCTTATTATGGATGCCCCAAACCGATATTTACATATAGTTTGCTTCTGCGTAACATGCATTTGTTCTTGATCATTATGTTCAGCTACAAATCTTTAGTGTGCGATAGGAGTAGGCAACCACAAAGACTTCACGATCTACTATTTCATAACACTGTATCAAAGTGATGTACATCTTTTAAAAATACAGTAACTGCTACATTTTAATTTTTCAACACTGTAGAACAACCATATTTAACAATTGAACTTTTACATCTTTACTGTTTGTTCCAAACATGAACATTTTACAATATTATCTTACATTTAATGTGAAACTTGAGTAGATGGTCTTTTAAGAATGTCCTTGATATTTCGTATACAACTTGGAACACTTAGTCGAGTACAGGAGACTAAGTGTTCGTCAGTTAACCTTGTTATGTGTTTATTTTTAATAAAAGTAATATTTGAAAACAATGATGTCCACAAGTAAGAAGAAGCAAACAAGGCTTTTATTGTAACGGTGACATTAACTCTTCTTTACATTGAAGAACGTTTCTCGAGATAGAAATCATTTTAATGTTATTATTTCAAGTTCAAAAGGATCGTTATCTGAGTGGCCAAGAGCATTGAGGCATTATGATCTGATGCACAAGGCCGTTTGCCGTCAGGGGTTCAACTCCCCACTTGGGCATGAATGTTTGTGTCATCTTTAGTATAAGTTATTTCATAAGTAGTTTGTTAATTCCTTAAGTTAATTTCCTTAAGCGTAACAAACATTAGAACATTTGATCTTTATCTACACAAAAAATCTGTGGAAGATGATGTATTGAAAGCTGAAGTTCATGGTGTACCACAGAAAGCTTTTGCAAATCTGAGAACTGATCACTGACATCATCCCTCAAAGTGGCGATCTTAACGCGCGCAAAAAAAAAAAAAAAAAAAAAAAAAAAAAAAAAAAAAAAAATCCACACACTATAACAAATGTAGATCCTTGTATTGACCATAATAGTTTCAAAAAAGTTAGATTGCAACCTCTTTGAACAGTACGAGACACGAAACTCACTGCCTTCTGCAGACACGTACCAGGCCAATATACTACACAATGCACAAAGATGAGTGAAAAGCAGGTAGCATAAAATACAGTTTTAGAGGTTCAAGGTAGGAGATACTACCAATTCTACCTGATTGTTAATAAATAAAACAAATTTGTGTCAAAAAAGTGTGCGTTTTTACTGTTATGAAGTAAAATTGAACTACTACTTTTCTTCTGTAATCTCAATACTTACACGATCTACCCAATTAGCATTCTTGATCTACTGGCAGATCGCGATACATGTGTTGCCAACCCATGGTGTATGATGTAGACATGATTCATTGAAGTATCCTCTTTAATGCATAATTATCGTATTTGATGCCTTGTTACATTTTTTCCTCGCACTTGAGTTTTACTGATAACTGTTTTCAAAAGGTTGGCAGTATGCATTTACATAGGTATGGTACAAATAATGGTAATGTTTTATGATGTTGGTTTTCTAGTCTGAATTAGTTTTCTACATATTTTTCACATCTAATCAGTAAAACATTGATGTTACGGAAAGTAATGCTGTTCAAAACAGTCTATATAACTTGATAGTCGTGTTTGCAAGTAGATTTTAATTTATAAAGTTTTTATTTTTCTTTAAATATGGGATACAAATTGTTACATTTGTACAAAACAACAAAGTGTTATACCATATGAAATAAATGATAAACAACCTTCTCATAAATTTAAACATCCATTTCATTCCGGAAAAACTGAAATATATGTAAGTTGCATTTATGAAACAAAGTAGTGAAGAACAATATCCTCACCAGCTATTTGTACCTGACTCATAATTGGCCATTCTTTCTTTCTGTCAATTTTCATGCTGTTATCAGCAAATACAAGTTACGAATGAATAAATAAGTAATAAAAATACTCTGGCCTGGGAAGTTCCACACTGGCACGGGCCAGATAGTATACCAACTAGATTCCTCTCAGAGTATGCTGATGCAATAGCTCTGTACTTAGCTATAATTTACAACCGATCACTCAGCGAAAGATCCGTACCCAAAGACTGGAAAGTTGCCCAAGTTACTCCAATATTCAAGAAAGGCAATAGGAGTGATCCCCAAAATTACAGGCCTATCTCACTAACGTCAATTTGCAGTAGGATTTTGGAACATATATTGTGTTCGAATATTATGAACTACCTCGAAGAGAACGACCTACTAACCAGTAGTCAACACAGATTCAGAAAGTATCACTCTTGTGAGAAACACCTTGCCCTTTATTCACATGAAGTATTAAGTGTCATCGACAAGGGATCTCAAATCGATTCCATATTTCTGGATTTCAGGAAGGCTTTTGACACTGTACCCCACAAGCAGCTTCTTATGAAATTGCGTGCTTATGGAATATCTCCCCAATTGTGCGATTGGATTCAAGATTTCCTATCAGAAAGAACACAATTCATTGTAATGGACGGTAAGTCATCGAGTAAAACAGAAGTGATATCTGGCGTTCCACAGGGAAGCATTATAGGTCCCCTACTCTTCCTCATGTTTATAAACGATTTAGGAGACAATCTGAATAGCTCCCTTAGACTGTTCGCGGATGATGCTGTCGTTTATCGATTAGTGAAGTTAATTGAGGATCAAAAGCAACTGCAAAGCGATTTAGACAAAATTACTACAAAAGTAATACACATGACCACTAAAAGAAATCCGCTGAACTTTAATTATGCGATAAATCAGTCAAACCTTAAGGTCGTAGATTCTACCAAATACCTAGGAGTTACAATTACGAACAACTTTGACTGGAGAGAACACACAGAAAATGTTGTGGGGAAGGCAAACCAAAGGTTACGTTTCATCGGCAGAACGCTTTGAAGATGCACCAGCTCCACCAAAGAGACTGCCTACATCACACTTGTGCGTCCTCTCCTGGAGTACTGTTGCCCCTTATGAGACCCTCACCAGGTGGGACTGACGGAAGACATTGAGAAGGTTCAGAGAAGGGCAGCTCGTTTTGTTCTATCATGTTACGGGGAGGGGGGGGGAGCGTCAGGGAAATATTGCACGAATTGGGGTGGAAATCATTAAAAGAAAGACGTTATTCATTGCGGCGTGATCTGTTTGCGAAGTTTCAATCACCGACTTTTACTACTGTATGTGAAAATATTTTGCTAGCACCCACCTACTTAGGGAGACATGACCATCCCAATAAAATAAGAGAAATCAGATCGAAAACGGAACGATTTAGGTGTTCTTTCTTCTAGCGCGCTATTAGAGAATGGAGCGGTAGAGAAAAGTTATGAAAGTGGTTAATGAACCCTCTGCCAGGCACTTTAATGTGATTTGCAGAGTATCTATGTAGATGTAGATTGATAATTTTTCATGTTCCGAAGGATAGTATATTGTCTCTTCGGGAGGGGGGGAGGACTGGGCAGTGTGAATACAGAGAAACACAGACAGCTGAAGATCTACTCAGTTGTCCAATGATGGAGTCACTTCGTAGTGGAAGCTCAGTTTTTATGCAATGATAAGTCTATTAAAACTGCAGAATTTTTGGAGAAGAGAATTTAAATGTTATTTTTCAAACACAAAAAGTAAACTATTTAAAAGAAAAATTCTTGATGAGGTACAGAGAATGAAGTGTAAAGTAACAATGATCCTCTATATTAAAATGTGTTGCCACTGATTGGCTTATTAATGTCTAATGAGAAGCATATTGATTATGTAGTTCTACCATCATTTGTATTAATATACTATATTCGCTGTTCCCACTTTTTCCAGATATATAACAAGCAATGGAACAAAAGTTAACTATAGTACTGGTCCTATAGTTTGGGGAGAACCTGGAACCAATGGACAGCATGCTTTTTACCAGCTGATTCATCAAGGCACAAAACTGATACCTGCAGATTTCATTGCACCAGCATTGACTCATAATCCAATTCGTGACCGATTACATCACAAGGTATGTAGAAATTTGACATGTTTGGCTTCGTCCTTAAAGGCAACAAATGAAACTGCAAAAGTATTCATTTTGTGATTTTATACACAACTTATAAACAATAAAACATTCTTTTTTTTCTAAGATACTCCTGGCAAACTTTCTGGCGCAAACTGAGGCCTTGATGAAAGGAAAGACACACCAACAAGTTGTTACAGAACTAGAAAAAAGTGGAGTTGCACCAGATACTATTGATACTTTGGCACCACACAAAGTGTTTGAAGGAAATCGTCCCACCAACTCCATAGTTGTAAAAATGATTACGCCTTTCACACTTGGAGCTCTCATCGGTATGTAAATACTGTTTCTAATAATAAAAAAATCTGTCTCCAATATTAAAATGTCATTTTTGTTAATTTTTTCTTTTGTTCCAGCTTTGTACGAACATAAAATATTTGTCCAAGGAGTTATCTGGGATATAAATTCTTTTGATCAGTGGGGGTAAGTAATACTGCAGATGTAGAATTAATATTATTGTAGTACTAAGTATACATAAATTATTTTCAAAATTTAGTTATGTTGTTGCAGAACAAATATCAAGCACACTGGTATTACTCTTCCATAAGAGTAGAGTACACCTAAACAATGAAAACTCTCGTAGCATTGCATGGGTGGAAACACTTTCTGGTGTGGTAGTGATGACAAAAAGGGGAAGGAAAAAAGTGTATTGTTCTTATTACAGCAGAAACCAAGAAATGTGAACAAAAACAGACAATGCTGGCAATATTCTTTTTTTGCCATAATCGTGGCAGATGCTGGGAAAGCTGGATCTTACCAAATATTTTCCAATCATCATATCTACTATGCTCCAGAGATGTGAGGCATGTTGTCTGGGGTTGTAACAGTTTGTAACTGTTGAAACATTCTGTATCAGTCGAACTGTCTAGATTCACAGAAAGGCACACACAAGATACAAGATTACAAGTATACTTACCTTTTTGCTGTTATAGTCTCTCTCTCTCTCTCTCTCTCTCTCTCTCTCTCTCTCTCTCTCTCTCTCTCTCTCTCTCTCTCTCTCTCTCTCTCTCTCTCACACACACACACACACACACACACACACACACACACACACACACACACACACACACTGCTGCCTCCATCTGTCTGAGGAGGCAGCATTTTCTTTATCTTGTAGTTTTGCACATGGTTCCCCCCCCCCCCCCTATACTATTCCTACATTGTTCCATAGCTCATGAAATCCACCCAAATGGCTTCACCATTAAATTATCCATCTCCAGCTGCAATCCCTCCCTCCACAATGACATCCACCTGTTCAGCTTCAGTCAGACCATAACCCCCACCAATCTAATCCTACAAAACCACGAAAACCAGGGCCAAACAGGCTTTCAGCACCTCACTTCCACCTGAAAAATTCTCCTGCTCTGCAACCCAAAATACCTGCATCCTATTTCCTAGACTGATTTTCTTGCCCTCAAGGTACTAGGGCATTATGCACAGCACCACCTCAGAATACATCTTTTCACCTTGTACTCCCACCTTGGGTTACCATTATCCACCCTCTCAATGAGAGCATACAAACATACCCCACAACCCCTCTTAGCTGACAAAACACACAACTTAAACAGAAGTATGTGCACTGAATAAATGATGCAGTTCTGCAGTTGAGTGTTGAGCTCCTAAGTTTAGGTCTTTCTTACATTGAAAAAAGGGACCAGAAATAGAAAGTTGAATGAAATAGATGCAAAATTTGTTTTTGTACCATTTCTTAGCATTATTAGGTTGAACTCGTGTGTCTGTAGCATACAATATTTACAAAGAATAGTAGAGTTTCTGATTATTTAATAATGGAGTCATTTCAGAGTGTTGATACTTTCACTAAAAGTGTCTGATAGCACACTTTATAACCTTATACTTTTGGTTATTTCAGAGTTGAGCTGGGAAAGCAATTAGCAAAAGCAATTGAACCAGAACTGCAGCACTCATGTGCTGTGAACACCCATGACGCCTCCACTAATGGTCTGATTAACTTCATTAAATCGTGTTGGTGAAGGGATCATCATTCCAGCAAATTTTATGTACTGTGAAACAATGCTATATTTAAATGTTAGCTGTGCCATATTTAAAGTTATTGTCCCTTGCATACTTAGGACAGCTGGAAAAGGCAGAAGCTATATAGGTTGTTTTTTATTTATATTTTACTATAATTACTACATACAATGTTGTGACTGCTATCAGAAACTGTTTAATTATAAAAAAAAAAAAAAAACTGTTCTTACATAAATTTGTTATAAGAATGTAAGACATTAAAGTATATCAGTTCCAGAAAACACAACAAATGAAAAACATTAATGTACTTAGAACATATGTATAGAGTTTTGTACTTAAATGTGTCACAAATAGTGTAGATATTTAATTCTTGGTACTGATTGTCAATGTCTTGCCTCAGATTGTGAATGCACAATTCATTTTTCACAAAAAATAATGGCACTAATGACATGTTTGACTACAACGAAGGACACTATTGTGCTCTGTGACGCTACAAATGTGCAATAAAGGTATCATACCAATAATTACTTTGAATTGAGACATCTTTAGCAGGTAATTACACTTCATAAAGGTGATGTGATCAATGGGCAAAAATACTTACACACTGAAAAAAAAAAGGGTAATCCCATGAGGTGAAACAAGAAATGTATGAATAAATGTGTGTGTTCTTGGAAAAAGAAAATAAATAAATAAATAAAATTCAAGTATCAGATACACACACACAAACACAATAGTGTTAGAATTCATTCACTGATGATCAAGTACAGAGACTTGTGAAGCATGATTAATTTTTGAGTGTGTTAATTAAGAAAAATTGAGGTTCTACTGCAATTTATTTCACTAGTTAGATGATTTGTAAAATTAATGTTATAGTGCTATTTCATAATCCAGACACCTTTGTCTTCTTCTTGAAATGCCTTCACTGTATGGGGAGCCAGGTGCATATAACAATTTAGGCACATATCCAGGTATTTTAGTGTAAAAACACATTGCATTGTGTATATGAAATATCAGTCAACTTTTGCCAAAAATGTGTATCTTTGATGTGACAAAAGAATAAAAACCTGCTCAGGTGATAGTGTCATAGCTACTACAAAGCTCTATTTATTAATACTGATGTAAAGACATTATTTTGCAATGTCAAATTGCTGAAGTAATGTCACAGAATATGAACTATACTGAAGTGAAAACAGGGGGCAGCTCCTTTGATCTGTATGCAGCCACTCTTTGCTCTTGTTGGCTCTGAGTAAACGCTGAGCTAATATCACTGACTAACTGAAGTCTTAAACAAACAGAAATAGTGTTCTGTTATGCTCACCTCCATTTGCGCCCTGTTTTTACACCTAATTATTTTCAGTTTTTTAAATAACAAATCTGTGTGATGAAATTAATACCTTTTTTATTTGCTGCTTCATTCATTTTGGATCACAGACACAGCTACATTTTTCATTATCTGAGTGCAATATGTAGTAGAAAACGGCAATGAATGAAATAAACTGGTTAGATAATACTAAGTCTTTGTAACAAAACATTTAAATTGATTTAAGACGTGTTTTGTCGTTACATCTCTGATCCTAAAAGGGTGACTTATTTACATAGAAAAACCTAGTAATGCGAAATAATTATTATGAAAATAGATAGCAGTAATAGGCAAGACATTACTGAACTGAGAAGGGTAAGTACAAGAACCTGTCCACCGAGCAGGAACAGCATTAATTATTTGTTTCCTGGTCAACATGAAAGATTTCCTTATTCTAGGTGACTGAGTTTTGGCAGAGCAAGCAGTGGTCACTGCCAACATCAGAACTCTTACCCTCACAACTGCCATAAGTTAAATTTTACCAAGCATTTGACAGTCATTGCCCACATAAGCACACTACCCCTCTGTTGCCATCAGCAAAATTTTACCATTTAACTCAAACTAAGGGAGAAGAAGCAAGTAGATAAACCTATTAAATTCCTGAAATATCTTGCCTATGTGGGAAATAGAACAGACTACACTTGTGATAGATTTCATATTACACTGTAGGTTAGTTTGAGTAACACTACAATCAACTGTGGTGTAACATAGTAGGAAATGTACATTATGGAAGAAAACTTTCCTCGTGGCATAAATATGTATAAAAAAAAATAGAAATCTAATAACTTATCCAAAGGACAGGCTCATCGACACACACACACACACACACACACACACACACACACACACACACACACACCAACCAACCACGATACAAGTTTTTGCAACCGATGGCCGCTTCTTCAGGAAAAGAGGAAGGAAAAGGGAAGGATGTGGGTTTTAAGGGAGTGGAAGATGAGTCATTCCAAAGTGGAAGGACTTACCATGGGGGGGGGGGGGGGGAGGTAAACAAGCGCACACCCACCCATACACACGCAAACACACCAAGGTAAAAAAAGTTAATAGATTGCTAATTCTCCAGCATGAGTTAGAATTGCACTACTTAAGATATATTTTTTCATTTGATTTATTCCTTGCAACATGAAGTTTATTTATAATTTCATAATTAAATTTAAATATTTCAGTGCTCTTTGAATTGTTGCAGCAACAGTGAGAGTTATCACCAAGAGAAGATCCAATTAACACACCCAGTTGTACAGCATTTATACAGTTCTAAAATTAGATGAGTCGCTAGTTGTAATTATTATTCACACATTGGTCTGATTCAAAATTATAACATTTAACTCTTACTAAATACATAGAGATCTTCACCTACTGTTCTACATATTTTGGAAAGGTGAAAAAGCTTATGTTCTTATTTATATCAGAATTATATTTACAATTAGGGGTTGAACACCATCGACCACCTTTTCTCTTATTGATACTCATAATAACAATGACCGCTCAATGCATTACCACATATCTACCTTTTATAGTGCATCAAATAACTTTGTGTGTAATCCAAGAAGTTAAAATATATTTGGTTTCAAAGATCGTGTTTTTCTCTCTCTCTCTCTCTCTCTCTCTCTCTCTCTTGTGGCAGACTGTGTGTGTGTGCAGTACATTTTGACACGTAAATTGAAGTGAAGTTTCCTTTCTGTATACTCCCTGTTCTGTGGTAAAATAATCCAACAGCTCAAAGTTATGAGGTTTGATAGTGACGTTCTCCAGCACTGATGGGGGAAATATTGTGTAAGTTAGTGTAATAAAGTGCTTTATTGTGCAATGATATTGAATATGACAGGAGAGAAATCCATAATTAATCCTGCAACATCTTAATAGAGTTCTTAGTTCTTGGATAAGTATACAACATATCAAATTCCAATTGAATCTATTCTGGAGTGGCCAGAGATGGTCATGTGTGCATTGTAGTTATCCCTACACAACCCCTGGGTGTATAACTCTGGTCTCTGAACATACAACTGCAGTGTAGTTGCACATTCATGGGTGAGCTTAGTGACATGCTAGGCAAGAGTCGGGCTGACGTTAATCATTAATCCGTTAAAGCGTTACTCTGCGGACAATTTAACGGAAGTTAACATTAATCGTTAACTCTAACAGTATTGTGCAGCCACCAAATATCGCCTCAGTCACCGAATTTATATATTTGTTATATTATTGCAATAAGCAATTAAAAACACATATTACCCTACCTGATAATTAAGAAAAATCTTTAGGTTACTCAAGTTTAAATAGGGATTGGAGTATAAATAAAAACTAGTACTACTCGGCCACTCTATCATGGCAGTCAGCCATGAATGTAAACAAATGATGTCTAAACACACACTGTAGTGTAAAATAGCATTCGCAAGAATCATTTGCTTTGGGGTAAATGCGATACATCGACCTGTCGACACAGTTCTCTACAGCATATCAAAACGATGGACAACTGACAAGCTGGCTTGGTCAATAAGAGTCTTTATTTAGACATGCAGAAATTGTCTCCAGCCAATGAGAACTCGCTAGCTGTCAGTCAATGAGATGCTGCGTGTTCTTTAAATCTCCGGTTTAAAAAAAAAAAAAGTTATGTGTAGCTTAGCCTTAAGGTTAGGTATAGGTTAAACAATTTTTTTTAGTATGGTTAAGAAACACACAGCATCTCATTGGCCGGAGACAGTTTCTGCGTGTTGAAATAAGGACTCGTTTGGTCTATAGCCACAAGGATCAATAGCGCCTGGTTGTGGCCACAGTCGAGTTTGTTTGCAAGTTGTGACTGACGTCAACGCGACGCTCGCCCTAGCATGTCACTACGCTCACCCTACATTCATATGTTATGCACATAATTTAATGTTGTCTGCCATGTTTAAGTATGGCAAATATATTGTTGTGTTGAAATGGAAGCAGGCTTGACTTCAGAGGCAGGGTTGCCAACTGAACGCAGCCCTTATACTGAAAGCAGGTTTATTGCAAACTGAAAAGTACATGCAGCACTGACTGCCTCTCGGGCAGAGTGCTTTGCTATTTACACAGACAGAATGTACCAGAAATTAGAAGAAAAGTTAAGATAAGAAACAAGTAGAAATTACAGGTGAACATAAGAAAGATGTAGAACATTCTGGAAACGTTAATTACAAAGAAATAAATTTTTGCCGGTGGTCAGGATTCAACGGGCGACCTTCAGCACCACAACGGTGACACTAACCCTTGCGCCACACTGGCAGTTAGTTAATGTGGGGTCTCGCGGCATTGCTTCCTCTCCGGATCTTTATCTTGTCATGGGTCCTATGTATGACGCTTCTGGAGAATCCTTCCCTTCTGCACGATTATTGACGACATAAGTTCCTGACATGGCTTCATTAGTACCATTACTGCCCTTAGGCAAAAATGGCTTCTTGTTCAAGAACTATCTGTTCTTCAGGATCATAGTAAGTCTTCATGTGAAGGACGTGAACAATGTGTATTCATTTTTGTCATTTCGACTACAGCTCATAATCCTCAACTTCGTTTGTGATGTCTGACAGGCGGCGTATGACACAATACGGACAAAAGTATCACTTCAATAACTTTCCTGATAGTCCAACTTTCTATACATGGGTAAAAATCCATGCCGGATCTCCTGGGCTGTGCACAATAGGTCGGTGCTTGTCGTTATACCGCTGACGGTCCTTCTCCTGGGTGTCCAGTGTCTGGATGCGACCCAGCTGTCTTGCTTCTTCAATCCTGGTAATGAGCTGTTTCACATAATCATCCTAAGTGTCGTCCGGTTGGAACGGGAACAGCGCATCTATTTTTGTCTCAGCTTCACAGCTACAGAGCAGGAAAAACAGCATGAAGTCTGCTTATAATACCGCAAGCCAAGACAACAAATGTCACGACTGGCAGTATTGTATAACAATCCTTCAATCAACATTGACAGCATATCAGCTAAAATCTTGTTAAAACGTTCTGTTCAAATGTTTGTATAGCTTATGGGACTTAACTACGGGATCATCAGTCCCTAAACTTACAAACTACTTATGAACTAACTAATTCTAAGGACGGCACAAATATCCATGCCCGAGGGGGGATTTGAACCCCCGACCGTAGAGGCTGCGCAGACCGTGACTGGAGCGCCTCAGTCCCCTCGGCCACCGTGGCTGGCTAAAACGTTCTGTAAGACCATTTATCTGAGGATGGTATACAGTTGTCATTCTGTGAACAATGTCGCAAAGTGACATTATGTCTGATACAAATATTATCATACATGGTGCTCCATGCTTCAAAATAAGATCTTCTACAAGGAATTTTGTGATCTCTGGAGCTTCTGCAGTTGGCACAGGTTTGGTGACAGCGTAGCGTGTGAGGTAGTCAATGCAGATTCTTATCCGTCGGTTACCGGTTCTAGACTTCGGGAACATCGCTAAAAGATCAATCCCAACTCGGTGGAATGGAGCTGCTGCAGGTGGAATTGGTACGAGATGCCCTGGAGGTAATTGGGGCAATATTTCCAATAGTTCATACATGGAAAAAAATTGCTTTCTTACCTCTTGTTTTGAGTTTAATGCCAATATTCAATGTAATAGGTAGGTATGGCAGTGGAATCTAAACAGATATTTCTTGTTCTAGTAACACTCTGTAGCAGCCATATTTGAATTTGGTAAATAACTAAATATCAGAGCTGGGCAAAAGTCCGTTAATCATTAATTAATGAAGTTAATTTTAGAAAACATTACGGACTCTATAACTTCTGTTAATCGGTTACTTTTGTACCCACTTCCTTATGAAAAAAACCTTGCTGCATAAATTATGATCATTTTAGCGCAGGTCCCATCTGTAGGTGGCTACGCCTAGGCTGATGGGTTGAATTAATTCCTGGAATTGCGTGGTTGATCCCAACAGAGGAAATGGGGGCCCAGGGGAAACCCACAACTTAGCGTAAGCCTGCTCCAAATGATGGAAAACCACAACTCTGTGTATACCTGTGCAGAGTGAGTCTAGGAAAATGTAGATGTTGCGTTAACGCAAGATTGCACTGAAACCTCATAGGACAAAGAGCAAGATTTTTATTTCTGTCACTCAATCTAAGCAGAAGCCTGCAGGTCACAGATGTTTAAGTAGTGAAGATGTGGCTGGATATGAAATCCAACGACTCATTTAACAATGCGGTATTTCTTGGGGAAAATATTTTAGTAAGTCTTTTTATTAAATTTTACACTGCTATACCATCGAGTGCTGCAGTGAAACGTCTTTTTCGTGGGAAAAGATATTTTGACACCCAAACATACCTTACTATGCTAATGTTTATTAAAGGAAATATGCACCTTATGGCAAAAGACATTCAGTGAAATTATATATTCTGAATCTGCTGTAAATTGTGTTTTATTCCTAAATAATAATTACAAAAAATTAAGCATTGTGTATTATTGAGACACTTTCGTGGAATCTGGCCACGAGCGTAAACAAATGACAAACAAAAATTTCTTTTTCTTAATCAAGAAGACAAATCATTTAAAAGAACGAAAAACGTTTACTCCAAAGCAAATGACTCTTGCGAATGCTATTTTACACTACAGTGTGTGTTTAGACATCATTTGTTTACATTCATGGCTGACTGCCATGATAGAGTGGCTTTTATTTATACTCCAAGTCCTATTTAAACTTGAGTAACCTAAAGATTTTTCTTAATTATCAGGTAGGGTAATGTGTGTTTTTAATTGCTTATTGCAATAATATAACAACATAAATACGGTGGCTGACAATACTGTTAGAGTTAACGATTAATGTTAACTTCCGCTAAATTGTCCGCAGAGTAACGCTTTAATGGATTAATGAAGTTAATAAAACAACTTAACAGTGCCCAGCTCTGCTAAATATCAACATCTATGGCTGGCACACTGACAACTGAAGTTCAACATCCAGGCAGTATAGAGATCAGTTAAAAGCCAAGTTACAAATGTCAGCTACAGGATACACCGTGATTTTCTTCAGGATTATAAATTAGTCATGTCTGACATTCAAGTGGTTTCTTTTAGTAAAAAGAATACAGGGGAGGAAGTGTGGAATCTTCTGTCTCTCCATTCCGACACATTCTGAGAGAGAGAGAGAGAGAGAGAGAGAGAGAGAGAGAGAGAGAGAGAGAGAGAGAGAGATAGAGAGAGAGAGACTGCTTTGTGCCCTGCCCTTTGTATAAAATCTTTGAAAAGGCTTATTATTCTACTGGTGCATGCCACAGCATCAGCACTGACTATGCAGTGTGGCAGATCGCTAAAATTAACTCCAAATTACTGTGGCTCTTACAGAACGAACAATAATAAATATTCATCAAACAATCCTCCCCCTTCACAAACGTCCATGTGACATAATGATTTTGCTCTCACTGTGGCTTATAAAAAGGGGGTTATTAAATATAACAACAGAACAGTAACAACATTCTAAGGCCATCACAGCATATATAACACACAACTGGCCTTCTAGTTAACAGCATTTAAGGCTTGGTGGCATAAGAACAGTAGACATGGCAAAATAGCTGCCATGCAAATATTGACAGGTAAGTGAGGATAAACTGAGACTTTAACAACTCATATAAATGTAGTTACTGTGGAATAACATCATCTTAACACATTGGCCACAGCAGGCAACCCTGGCACGCCTCTGACGTCATTGCGGCGATCAACGTGTTAAACCAGGCATGGCCAACATTTCTGCCCCACAAGCAGAGGACACTGTAGTTGACTGCCCCGGTCGCGACCGTGTGTCACGAGTGCCCCCACACACCGCTGCGCACAGTGCGCGGGGGCAGGGGCGCCACAAAGGTCGCCTGTGGGCAATAGCTAGGGACATCATAATTTAAAACTTGCTTTAATATAAGAATTTGACACCTGACACTAATTATAATCATCACAAAGTAAACAAAAGTTATTTATTGTGCTAGTAACTGCAATAGCAAAATTTAAGTAGTTGATGCTCATTTATCAGACTATGGTTCACAAAGTCATCCAAAAGCTATATGCAATATTCCCAATGTCGTTAGAAGTTATAACTAAGGCAGACATAACTAAAGTGAGTGAGTGAGTGTGTGTGTGTGTGTGTGTGTGTGTGTGTGTGTGTGTGCTGTTTGAAGTAAAACCTGGCCGGCAGCCAGCTGTCGCTGTGGCTAATTCCACACCAATTGCGAGATGGGACAATAAAAATGACCGAGCTGATATGATTTAAGTCCGGTTATCTGCACAATCTGTCAACAGTGTGGAATGCAGCAATTTGTGCAGGGCTAGAGAGATCTCCCACGTGATACGTCCAAAGACTGCAATGTTACTGGGCCAAAATGTTATTAACAGTGTACCACAATGAGAATTAGTTATGAATTGCTCCAATTACACTTATGGTATCAGCATTCACAAGGGAGGTGAGATAAAAATGTCAACTGGTTTTGATCACCAGTCCTAGCACTTCCAAGTCACCATGGACACAGCTGATCTACACTCATTCTAACTGAACACAAAACTTTATGCATAAACTGTCATTGTTTACAGTGTTGCCTCATTGTACAGATTGTGGGACTTACAGCATATCAGCATGCTCATATTTATTGTCCCATGTCGTAATCAGTGCAGACTTAGGCTCAGCGGTGGCAAGCCATCAGCCATGTTCCTAAGAATAGATTTAGTATAACAATTTATAAATGTATCTTCAGAACTAGACTGATTGGTTTTCTACTATAGATATACAATAAAATGGGGTTATTTCCAACAGTTCTAAGATTATTTTTCACTAAGTTTTTCAGGTTTTGTCAGGTCGCATTTTTTTGTTATGGAAGTGGTGGGGTTTATGCAGTACTTAATATGTATATTAAAAAGTTCCAGTATGTTGATTTCCATCTCTCTCGCTCTCTCTCTCTCTCTCTCTCTCTCTCTCTCTCTCACGCTCACACTTCTTAAAGCATTATTGCAACACGATTTTGAGCTTTTTAAAATGCGAATGTGGCATTTGTACTGTAAATGATGAGAAAATTCATTTTTTTAACAGCTTGTGCATCTTACGTTACACATTTTTTTCATTCATTAATTACTTAAGTTAAATATTATTTATGAAATAATGGTTTGTTTAAAAAAATACTGTATGGTGATCATTAATTTGAACTATGATTTATGAAAAATGGAAAAAATGTTAAAAGCTTTTAACTTTCAGTTTACAAAACTGTCCTAAACTTCGAAAGTTTTTATTTATTTTTTTCTTCAACATTAATCACGGTAGTTCACCTGCAACTCTTGTAAGAGTCTTAAGTTCATAGATATTTTGTTTTATATGCAAGAATGCAGAAATGAGGAATTTAATAGAGGTAAAGCAAGAATTCCATTCTTCTGATTCGTAAACAGTGTGATTCCAGAACCTGATGCTGCTGACAACTGTCACTGGAGCGTGATGCGGTTGTATGTAGTTCGTTGAGACACATGTCTCGTATGCACAAGTTGCGCCATCTCCGAGTCGCATGTTGGGCTCAGCATGTTTCCTACACACGCTCCGTGTGCCAACAGATTAACACAGCAATTCCGTACAGTATTGTTGGTAAACAAATTTATGTGAACATTGAAACATGATGGAATCGTAATGCCAGAATAATATCAGTCATTCAGGAACACTGTCCAGGGCTAACTGAGGTTTTAACTGAAATAACTGACATCCCAGACCCTAGTTTGACTACCATAGAAGCCTGTGGTTTCAAAAATAGACACCTGAACTTAGAGTAGTTTTTTTTTTTAACTGCACTGGTTTCCAACACAAGAAAAGGACACACCGGTTTGCAGTAATGCCATTTCAGAATGTATTGCTGACATGAAAAATTTAAGATATGAAAATAAAATGATTTACTTCTTACATTTTACAAAACACTTACCAATTTGGAACCTGAAACTTCCATGATTAGAGTTCAAATCATGGATGAATACATTGGCAATCCAATGACATCAAAATACAGTATGTCAGTTTAAGAGATATGATCAAAAGAATTATTGAGAATGAAACAGACCAAATGCTTCCAGAAGCATTCAAATTATTCTGTTTAATTGCTACCATTCCTGCAACAAGTTCTTCGGTTGAAAGGAGTTATTCTTCTCTCAAATGCATAAAAATGGATTTGAGGTACATTGTGTCCCCAGGATCATTTATCACCTCTTGACAGTGCCTCAATTGAAAAATCAGTTCTGCAAATGCTTGAGAGCTGAGACATGTTATTGAATGATTCAGGAGGAAGGAGGACTGTCGAGTTAACTTGTTTTACAAGTAACAGCACGCAAATGCCCAATCTATTAGGTAATTCTTTTTACTTCATCAGACTCTAAACAAAATGTTTCTTTCACTTGGACTGATACTCTTATGATGAAAATTGAAATGGCTTAATGGTTTTGAACTTGCACAGTATCTGATGCTAACACAACCCTATCATGCATGTCTGTCTGTCACAGAGTTTATTTCTCCCTGGCACTTTTTTAACTGTGCCTTTAAAATGGCTCTTATTCTGAAAGCTTTTCATTCATTTCTATCTCCCAATTGACTGTTTAGTGAGAAATTACACAATAATAATAATAATATATTCATTTCATTTCAGGTGGGCCTGCAGCATATATTAAGTCAGTAAATGACATATTAATACTTATTCCTTAATTTCTGCTGCACAATTTTTTTAGGTGTTATTTAATGATAATGTGACTCATTTCACCATTCTCAAATCTTGTTTGCTGTCATTCCCAAGGCATTATACTGTGACAGCAAACCAGACTTGAAAATGGCGAAAAACTGAAACGAGACTCGTCATTAAATACACCTAAATAAAAATGATTGTGCAGCAAAAAGTAGGGAATAAATATTAGTATTACTATTATTATTAGCAGCAGTAGTAATAGTAGCTTTAAAAGAAAGAGAAGGGGGTTTTCCAAACTGGTTCCTGGTCTCCCCAAAATTTGTACCTATGATCCACCACTGCTGTTTTTGTGACCAAATATATTTTTATGTGAACGCTATTTGTTGCAACTATTTCACTGTTTAGACATTTTCATGAAAGTGGGGAAATGGGCATTGTCAATTGGTGTTTAAGTTTAGTGTTTTTCTTGTCATTGGTGAATGTATTATAATTTCTCTTATTGGTGGAAACAGAACGTCATCAATTGTCATTTGTTTAGTTCCTTGCCAGTGGCCGGAATAAGCGAATGGGTGAAGTGAATGGTACTTGTGGCATGCCTTTATTTACTAGTCAGCTGGTGCATGCAGTGTGGCGAACTGGCGCTCCATGTATGTTGGCTGCAGTTGTCTCCCAAGCGCCTGTGTAAGTTGCTTTGTGTGCACTGTTATCTCAAAGTACTGCTACCGATGGCAGTCAGGACACTGGAAGTCTGTACCCACCTCCTCTATTCATGTTGGCAAGTCACTTACCCATTTCAATGGTTTCTTTGATCTTCCTTCTCATTGTAAAAGGTTGTTTCACCAGCATGTGGGATAGGTGGAAAAACAGTTATTTTCCCCACTCGTCTTGATGTTCTGCCACTGCTGACTTGTGTTGTCGAAGCCAGATATCTCTTTCACATTCTATATCTACATACATACTCTGCAATCCACTGTAAGGTGTGTGGCGGAGGGTACACTCTACCATTAATAGGCATTTCCTTTCCTATTCCATTCCCAAATAGAACAAGGAAGAAAAGAATGCCTTTATGCCTCCATACGAGCCCTAATTTCTCTTACCTTGTCTTTGTGATCACTACGCGAAATGTAAGTAGGTGGCAGCGAGATCGTACTACACTCAGCTTCAAATTCCAGCCCTCTAAATTTCCTCAATAGAAATTCACGAAAAGAACGTCTTTCATCCAATGATCCCCAATTGAGTTCCTGGAGCATTTCAGCAACACTTGCAGATTGGTCAAACCTACCAGTAACAAACCTAGCTGCTCACCTCTGAACTGCTTCCATGTCTTCCTTTAAACTGATCTGCTGCGGATCCCAAGCACTTAACTAATACTCAAGACATGGCCATACAAGTGTTTTATAAGCGGTAATACATCTTCCCAAAATTCTCCCAATAAAACTGTCCGCACAACTGCATCAAGAAGTATTCGAACATTATGGGATTGTTTTTCCTACTCATGCACATCACCTTACTTTTTTCTACATGGAGAGCTAGCTGCCATTCTTCGCACCAACTAGAAAGTAAGTCATCCTGTATGCTGTTACAGTCAGTTAAAGACGACACCCTCCCATACACCATAGCATCATCAGCAAACAGCCCCAAAGTACAAGTTACTCTGTCCATCAGATCATTTATATATATATAGAAAGTAATAGAAGTCCTATCACACCTGGGGCACACCTGACGATACACTTGCCGTCAAGAACAACGTACAGCATTCTATTACTTAGGAAGTCTTCCAGCCAGTCACAAATCTGTGAACCTATTCCATAAGCTCGTATCTTCATTAGCAGTCTGCAGCGTTGCACCGCATCAAACGCCTTTTTGAAGTTGAGAAAAACACAATCCGCCTGTTGCCCTTTATCCATGGCTCACAAGATGTCATGTGAGAAAAGAGCAAGTTGATTTTCACATGTCCTACATCTACATCCATACTCTGCAAGCGACCCGACGGTGTGTGGTGGAGGGTACCTGGGGGGTACCACTCTCGGCTCTCCCTCCTATTCCAGTCATGTATTGTTTGCAGAAAGAAAGATTGTTGGTAAGCCTTTGTGTGGACTCTAATCTCTTTGATTTTATCTTCATGATCTCTTCACAAGATATACATAGGAGGGAGCAATATACTGCTAGACACCTTGGTAACAATATGTTGTCAAAACTTTGACAAAAGCCTGTACTGAGCGACAGAGCGTCTCTCCTGCAGAGTCTTCCACTGGAGTTTATCGGTCATCTCCCTATCGCTTTCACGATTACTAAATGATCCTGTAATGAAGCTCGCTACTCTCCGTTGGATCTACTCTACTTTCTCTATCAGCCCCACCTAGTATGGATCCCACACCAGTGAGCAGTATTCAAGCTGTGGGCGAACAAGTGTACTGTAACCTATTTCCTTTGTTTTTGGATTGCATTTCATGAGGATTCTTCCAAAAAAATCTAAGTCTGGCATCTGCTTTACCAACAATTGATTTTGTATGGTTGTTCCATTTTAAATCACTCCTAATGCCTACTCCCAGATAATTTATGGAATTAACTGCTTCCAGTTGCTGACCTGGTATAGTGTAGCTAATGATAAAGTATCTTTCTTTCTATGTATTCGCAGCACATTACACTTGTCTACAGTGAGATTCAATTGCCATTCCCTGCATCATGCATCAATTCAATGCAGTTCCTCCTGCATTTCAATACAATTTTCCATTTTTACAACCTCACTATATGCTACAGCATCATCCACAAAAAGCCTTAGTGAACTTCCGATGATATCAGCATGGTCATTTATATATATTGTGAACAGCAACGGACGCATGACACTCCCCTGTAGCACACCTGAGATCATTGTTACTTTGAAAGACTTCTGTCCATTGAGAATGAGAATGACATGCTGCATTCTGTTATCTAGGAACTCCACAATCCAATCACACAATTGGTCCGATAGACCATATGCTCTTACTTTGTTCATTTAACATCTGTGCGGAACTGTATCAAACGCCTTGCAGAAGTCAAGAAACACAGCATCTACCTGAGAACCCGTGTCTATAGCCCTCTGAGTCTCGTGGACGAATAGCGCAAGATGGGTTTCACACGATCGCCTGTTTTGAAACCCTTGCTGATTCCTACAGAGCAGATTTCGAGTCTCCAGAAATGTCATACTCAAACGTAATACGTGTTCCAAAATTCTACAACTGACCGATGTTAGAGATATAGGACTATAGTTTTGCACATCTGTTCCACGTCCCTTCTTGAAAATGGGGATGACCTGCACCATTTTCCAGTCTTTTGGAATGCTATGCTCTTCTAGAGACCTACAGTACAACACTGCAAAAAGGGGGGTGGGGGGCAAGTTCCTTCATGTACTCTGTGTAAAAACAATCTGGACATTTTGCTTTGATCCACCTACCGCTTTGACATAAGACCAAAATTTCTTAGGATTTTCACCCAAGTCAGTACATAAAACTTTACTTTCAAATTCGTTGAACGCCTCTCTCATAGCCCTCCTCACGCTACATTTCGATCCGTGTAATTTTTGTTTGTCTACAAGGCTTTGGCTATGTTTATGTTTGCAGTGAGGTTTCTTTGCTTCCGTAGAAGTTTTCTAATTTGGTTGGTGTACCATGGTGGCTCCTTTCCATCTCTTATGATCTTGCTTGGTACATACTCATCTACTGCATATTGTATGATGCCTTTGAACTTTAACCACTGTTCCTCAACACTATCTGTACTTTAGATAAAACTTCTGTGTTGAGCCGTCAAGTACTCTGAAATCCACTTTCTGTCACTTTTTCCGAACAGAAAAATCTTCCTACATTTTTCAAAATATTTCTATTTATGGCTGAAATTATCAATGCTGTAACTGCTTTATGATCACTGAGTCCCTGTTCTGCGTTAACTGCTTCAAATAGTTCGGGTCTGTCTGTCACCAGAAGGACTACTATGTTGTCGCCACAAGTTGGTTCTCTGTTTAACTGCTCAATGTAGTTTTCAGATAATGCCTTAAAACAATTTCATTGGATTCTTTGTCCCTGCCACCCGCCATAAATGTTTGAGTCTCCCAGTCTAAATCTGGTAAATTAAAACCTCCTCCCAAAACTATAACGTGATCTACTCAAAATATTTTCCAAATTTTCCTTCAGGTTTAATGCAACAATAGTTGCTGAGCCAGGTAGCCTATAGAAACATCCAATTACCATGTTCGAGCCTGCTTTATCAGTGACCTTCGCCCAAATTATTTCACACTTCGGATCTCCGTCTATTTCCTTCGATACTAGTGCACTTTTTATTGCTTTTGGTGCTATGACCAGAGGTACTGGCACAGTAGGGAGGTATTGTGCCCTTGCCCTGGGGTGGAGGCGGTGGTCTTCAGACTCTACATCATCGATTGGCAAAATCTTTGACGGACAAAGCCTGGGCGAGTAGTTCTGTTGTCTTTGATCTCCTTCTGAACGCTGTTACAGGTGACCAGATTCTTCTATCTTCAACTGTTACTGCTGGAGGCTGATCCTGACTAAAATCAGACTCCTGCTACTGCTGCTGCTGCTTATGCTGCTACTGCCAGTCTGACAATACTACTCCGTCTCTCTCTCTCTCTCTCTCTCTCTCTCTCTCAATCTCCGACGTAGTCTTCATGCATGTGGTATTTGATGGACCTGGCTGGAGGTGAACGATCTTCAGGGTCATTGACTTCTGTTGTCACATTGCTTCTAGAAGTACGAGATTGTCATGTTTCGCAGTCTGTCATTTTATGCGATGTAATCAGTCAATGGCACGATCGCTGAATCAACGGCCTCCACTATAGTCTGATTTAAATTAGTTGTCACCTGATGTTTGCGGGCCAAAGCTGCAGCATTGTCACGTCAAGTACTGGCTGGCGGCAGCCGCCACAGCGCATAGCTCGACGCGGCGATAGATAATCGCTTTAAAGCCTCTATCTTCTACAAGAATCGAGTAAAAAATTTCAAATTCACACACAATGTACGTATCTATAAAGTCTCACAGTATGTCAAAAATCTCTTCTTGATTTTAATTAGGGTAAGAGCTAGGTTAATTTGTTTGAAACTATTTAAATTTTTCTATTTCGCTAACAGCTTCAAACTTATCATTTCATATCTTAAAAACAATTGGTCTCAAAACAATAATATTTTTTCCCCATTCATTGGCAACGAATCTTTAAAAGTTTTCGTAGTGCATTCCATTTCCGGTATATAAATTTATGAAAACTACCATTTTACGCATCTATATCATATTGAACTCATAAGAAGTATGATGTTTAAAATCTCTATTTCCTACAAAATTTATGTAAAAATTTTGAAATTTACATTCAGTATCAATCTCAGTGATATTTCTAAGCACAAAAAATATATTTTCTTTATTTCACTTAGTGCCAGTTTTACATGGGCTACTGAAGTACGAGATTTTCACACCCGGAAAATTTTCCTTCTTTTCATTGCAGATCTTGAAAACTATTACACACATTGAATAACATCTTAGTGTCTACAAAAATAAATTTTAATTAAAATGCAGTGTAACTTACCATACAGAGGTGACGGGAGCTGGCTGAACAGTAATTTTTAGTCTCACAAAAAGAATGAGATGTTAAACTAAATAAATTCACACACACATTATTTGCTGGCAGTATGTACACTATACACTAATCAGACATTGGGAAAACACCACTTAATTCAGAGTCACTGGAGCTATCTGTGTCGCTGCTGGTATTGACGGATATTATTAAGTCTTCGGCGCATTGTTGTAAGACATCTTCATTCTTCCAGCCTTCCTGAATCACTCCTTTCACATGACGCACTACCTTTTGCCAGTCTTCTGGTGTCACTGTTTCAACTGCCTCTTTCAACAGGCGTTCCACTTCAGTTAATGTGAATTTTCTGTTTTCTACAGCAATATACTGTTTTACCTGTGCCCAAATCAGCTCTATTGGGTTAAAGTGGCCATGGTAGGGAGGCAATCTGAGCACTTTATGCCCGTATTTTTTGGCTACTTCATCCACAATGTAAATGGGATTCTTTGGCTTGTGTTGTGATACAAGTTCTAATAATTCTGCCCTTGTCAAATTGCTGTCAAACTGTATCTTACGTTTCATTAGCCAGCAAACAATGTCGTTTTTCTTCGTTGCCTTTGTGGGTGCCTTGTCCTGGATAACTGAATGGTATGGAGCGTTATCCATAATAATTATAGATCTCTTCGTTAAGTTTTGAAGCACAGAGTCTTCAAACCATTTTACGAAAGTATTGTGGTTCATCTCTTCATGGTAATCAGAGGTCTTCTTTGAGCTGAATAATAGCAGACAATACGGGATGAAACCTTTTGAATTTCCGCCATGCGCTACAATTATTCTCTTTCCTCTGCCTATCGGGGCTGCCATACTACCGTTAATGGTATCGTCCATCCAACCTTTTTTTTAAGTTTGTCCTGCATTCACCCATGTCTCATCAAGCCAAACGATATCGTCAAAATTAGTCCCTACTAATTCTCTAAGAAAGCGGCATCGCCAACCTGCAATATCTTGCCATTCCATTAACAACTTTCTTCCAGAAATAGATTTATAACGAAAACCTAACATTTCCACGATTCGTAACAAGGACGATTTACTGCCTTCAAACAGGTCCGCTGCTACGAGAGTAGCATGTAGTTTTTTGAGTGTCGGATATTCCTTCATCAAATAAAATGCGTATATCTGCCGTCGAATCGCATCTTCTTGTAAAGAGTTGAGTTTTGTTACTCTCTTCTCAAGTCGCCTCTTCTTCCCAGGTGTCTCCAACTTAGATGATTCCCCTGCGTCTTCTTTTGCGAATTTCTCCTTGCACATCCTTATCACTGATTGTTCGCTGATTTGCAGAGCAGCTGCAGTTCGCTCCACCACTTTATACAAAGGAGCAAGAGGCTCTCCTGCATCCCTCTCTCTCTCAAAATACTCCCTTAGAGAACACATGTATTCACGTGCCTGACTTCGTATAATGACGCCATGTCTGCCACTTTTTGGAAGTTTCCGAGATGAGAGCAGCCTCAGTCTTCCTCTCTTCCGACTACTTTCATCGCACATCATAAAGCATGCAAAGCTAAATTCACAGAAATCTGTCAGTCGTACGTCTACAGTGGCTCACTGAGGACTGGCTGCCACATGCCTTGGGCAGCGCGCAGCAGAACGGAACTGGCAACACAGTGGGACCCGACCAAGCCGGCCACCCATTGGTTTATGGCTGGCGGGAGCGGTGCAGCCCGCTGCCTGTCAAGTAACAACTAGTTTAAATCAGACTATAGTGTAGAGAGCGATGGACTCCTTGCCACACGTGAATACTAGGCGGCACAATGATGTGCTGGATCTGCAGCGTTAGCCATTCGAAGAACTGTCGGAGTGCGTCTCAGGTCTGCTGTTTTACTCGACGTGCCTGACTGAACTGAACTAAGTTTTCATTTTTACTTCACGTATTATTCACTTCCATTTATTTCACTAATTTATTTACACACTTTACTGCATTCAACAGTTTATCGCTAAGCTTAGTTATTCCCGCTCTGGACGGCTGACGTCTCCTTCGCAGTGGTCACCCGCTACCAGAATAGCAGTTTGCGGTCAGCCGGAGCGGGCTGGAGGTCATTAGCCTCAGATAATTGGCAGAGAGAGGGACAGGCTGCTCTCTGGCGTCCCCCCCCCCAACGTACTTCCCCATCCCACAACGCTCTCTCTCTCCCGCACCCCTCATACCACTGCATAACCGACTACCTCTACATCTACATCTACTCTGCAAATCACATTGCAGGCAGTGCATGGCAGAGGGATCATCGAACCTCTTTTATGATATTTCTCTGTAGTTCCACTCTCTAATAGCTCCCGGGAAGAAGGAACACCTAAATATTTCTGTTTTCAGTTCACTTATTTTATTACGATGATCATGTCTCCCTATGTATGTGGGTGCTAACAATATATGTTCCTGTTCTGAACAGAAAGTTGGTAAAAGAAATTTTGCAAATAGATCTCGCTGTAATAAATAACGCGTTTCTTTTAATGATTTCCACCCTAACTAGTGCATCATTTCCGTGATACTCTCTCCCCATATCGCGATGATACAAAACGAGCTGCCCTTCTCTGCATTTCCTCTAAATCGTCCGTAGTCCCACCTGCTGTGGATCCCACAATGTGCAGCAATACCCCAAAATAAGATGCACAAGTGTAGTGTATGCAGTTTCTTAAGCAGAACTGTTGCATCTTATAAGTGTCCTACTGATGAAACGTAATCTTTGGTTTGTCTTTCCTACAATATTTTCTCTGTTCTTTCCAATTTAAGTGGACGGAAGCAGTTTCATCTGGAACACAGACAACATCTCTTGCTACTGCATTGGTGTCATAGTGAGGTGATAAAAGTAATGGCACTCTTCCTAAAACACTGGTCAAAACATTTAGAGGATCTTCTGTTTTGACGCCATCACACAACAGTACTATGTATCTAGCCAATTCTTGCACCAGTCATCAGTTATACAAAACTGTCTGAACAACATGTTTTGGAACCATCACCATCCCACTCTCAAGTCCCACAAGAAACAAGAAAAGAACACAAAGTATGACTCAATTTTTCTTTCTAGGATTACTTAGCTAAAATTTAAAATGAATCATTCGAAACGCAAGGTCCACCTTAAAATATATGCAGCATAGGTGCATTGTCAAGCAATAATCTGACATGTTGTCAGTTTGAAGAACAACTATTAACTCTCAGCTAGGTGCACTGTTGTTTTAGCAATAATCTATGAGCAACTACAAGTCAAAGATGAGTGACATCATGACTCCCACAAAAGGGGCCAAGTGTGTTCCAATAACATTATTTAAAATGGTGCTAAAAGCGTCAGAAGCGTGACTGCATAGCTGAAGATCTATAATTGCCATATAAATTTTGCTATTTTCCCAGGAGGACATTATTAAAATGGGCCAATAAATATCCTTTTGAAAATTATATCTTATCATTTAATATGTTGCTCCACTTTTCTTTAGTGGGCAGAATATCTCTCTCTTCTAAATTAGAGAGCATCCACCCTTTATCTTTGTAGCGTAATACCCTCAAATTATCATTATTGTTTTTAGCTAAGTTATTCTAGAAAAGACAATTGTTTCGCATGTCCGCATCTCAAGCCCCAAGTCGCATTTCACGTTACTTCCCTGCGTCTTGTAGGACCCGAGAACGGGACAATATTGGTCCCGAAACGTCGCTCCGACAGTTCCATATCACTGACAAATGGTGCAAGAATTGTCTAGATATAATTAGGTGATCAGTTGAGACAACTAGATTCTGAAGTATTGTCATCAGCAGAATGACTAAAATTGTTGATTGTCTTTCTCTGGGTTCTACGCATTGGAGACAACAACATTACAGCAACCTACATAGTGGTAATAACAGATAGTTGCTGAACGGGAGTTGGTGTTGACTTGTGTTCACTCTTCCAAACAAATTAGGTTGCAGGTAGTGCAACATAACAACCACGTGCCTTACCCAAAGCTATCACATGGACAGCCATAGGAAGGTGGCTGCAGCTATTGGAGTGTCCCTAAATTCAATTTCCTACACCTGGACACCATTTCAGGAACAGTTAAAGGTTAAGTCCAAGGTCATATTGATGCAAATGTCCGATATCGCCTTCGGGAATTTGACCATTACGAATGGAGGCCGATAATGTGTGTCCATCAAAACCACAATAATGTTTACCCTGCAGGAACATCAGGATTGAAGTCATAACGAATGGTGCCGGGTTCTGTTCACAGATGAGTCAAAATTAACTCTTCTGCCAGATTAGCATCATACTCTCATCTGAAGAGAATGTGGAACTCTGAAACATCACCAAATTGTGGCAGACGTACAGACCTCCATGAAGTTCAGAATTGCACATTGACTGCTCTGAGGTATAGAGACAACATCATTCGACCTTTTGTTGTGCCCTATTCTGCTGCCATAGATGGGTTCCTTCTGGTGGATGGTAATGCTCATTCCCACTGATCTGCACTGGTGAACAACATGCTTGTTCATGGCACTTGAACCCGATTGACCATGTTAGTGGACGAATTGCAGCCAGACCAAAACCTCACTACAGTTGCAGAGCAAGATATGCAGTCATGGAATAATGGCCAAATATCCTTAAGTAGCCTACTGATGACGTCATACTGTCCATGCCATGCAGGTGTGCAGCAGTGCTGGCTGTCCGAGGTGATCACACACAACATTAGAGGGTAACGAGAATGACTCTTTCACAATTTTGGTAGCCCCCACGGTTCCTTGCTCTAAGTAAATGACGTGTAAACCTCAAGTGAAGAGTTGAGACAGCAAAATATCTTCCTGTATCACACAGAAATTTCAATTGTAATTAGTACTTGAATAAAAGACACTACCATATGCATACTGCGAATGTTTCATAAACCAGTACTGATTCACAGAAAGAAGGGGGAGGGGGGAAAAATTTTTAAGTATTGCAAATATTTTTACTTGTTAACTATTTGAAAAAGTATATTAACATCAAATTGTAAAAATCAAGTGAGAGTAATGATTTATCAACTCCACATAAACAGTAATCTTCTGTATGGACACATTTTAAAGAGGTATTTTATCCATTGCAGCAACTGTTCAGGTTATTAATCCACAAAATGCAGCAACCAGTCGCTTCATGACGACTGGTTTTGGGCGCTGAGTGCCCTTCCTCTGGTCTATTTTAGTATTTTAGCTTAATCCATGTACATGCTAGCAGGTGACACTGCTAGCATTTACATAGATTAAGCTACGATACTGAAATAGACCAGAAGAAGGGCACTCAAGCACCCAAAACCGGTCATCACAAATAAATTATTAGAAGCAACTGGTTGCTGCATTTTGTGAATTAAAAATTTTAAAAGGTGTAAAAAAAAATCTGTTAGAAGATCATTTTAATAGAAACACATCAGATGGTGTGTACTATGTATTCTCTTTCACTATTATAAAATCATTGTCATAAATTAATTCCTCAGGATACGATGGATTCTTTTTTAATTGTTAACACTAGGTAAACCAAAAGAAACTTTCACAGTTGTGTTGTTGTGGTGGTCTTCAGTCAACAGACTGGTTTAATGAAGCTCTTCACTCTACGCTGTCCTGTACAAGTATCTAGATCTGAGAATACATACGGCAACCTACATTCTTTTGTACCTGCTTACTGTATTCGGCCCTCGGTCTGCCTCTACGATTTTTACCCCCAGACACTTCCTTGTAATGCTAAGATGACGATTCCTTGATGTCTCAGAATGTGTCCCACCAACTTCAACAGTAAAATGTAACTAACCTTTGATGTTTGAACACATTGTTTAATATATATTCACCTGAGAAAGATTAATGTATTTTTTAAAAAGGTTTGTTCCCAATATTTTTTAATTTCTGTTTCATTTTCTATACTAAACTACTCCTAACTTTACATCTTATGTTTACTGTATTCTAAATATGTATAACAGTACTTAAAATTTCTCAAATAAAGCAATCATAGCCGGGTAGAATGTATTGTAAAGTTCCTTGGACTTGAAACAGGCATGTAATTTCTTTGTTGTTGCTGTGGTCTTAGTCCGCAGACTGGTTTGATGCAGCTCTCCACTCTACCCTGTCCTGTGCAACACACTTCATCTGAGAATATGTTCGGCAACCTACATCCTTTTGTATCTGCTTACTATATTCGTCCCTCAGTCTCCCTCAATGATTTTTACCCCACACGCTTCCTTCTAATGCTAAGTTGATAATTCCTTGATGTCTCTGAATGTGTCCAACCAATTTATCCCTTCTCTTAGTGAGGATATGCCAGAAACTCCTTTCCTCCCCGATTTGGTTAAGCACCTCCTCATTAGTTATGTGATATACCCACCTAATTTTCATCATTCGTCTGTAGCACCACATTTCAAAAGCTTCTCTCATCTTTTTATCTGAACTCCTTATCGTCCACATTTCACTCCCATACAATGCTACACTCCAGACAAATGCTTTCAGAAAGAACTTCCTAACATTTGAATTAATATTGGATGTTAACAAGTTTCGCTTCTTTAGAAATGCTTTTCTCCCCATAGCCATTCTGCATTTTATATCTTCTTTACTTCGGCCATCAGAAGTTATCTTGCTACCCAAATAACAAAATACATCTGCTACTTTTATTGTCTCATTACCTAATCTAATTCCTTCAGCATCACCTGATTTACTGACATTGAATTCCATTACCTTCATTTTACTCTTGTTAATGTTCATCTTATATCTACCTTTCAAGACACTGTCCATTCCATTCAATTGCTCTTCCAGATATTTTGCGGTCTCTGACAGAATTACTATATCATCAGCAAACTGCAATGTTTTTATTTCTTCTACCTGCACTTTAATGCCCTCTCCAAATTTCTCCTTCCATTCCTTCACTGCCTGCTCAATGTACAGATTGAACAACAATGGGGAAAGGCTATAACCCTGTCTTACTCCCTTCCCAACCTCTGCATCCCTTTCTTGCCCTTTGACTCTAATAACTGCTGTCTGGGTTTTGTATAGGTTGAATATAACTCTTCGCTCCCTATATTTTACCCCTGCTACCTTCAGAATTTGGAAGAGTGTATTTCAGTCAACATTGTCAAAAGCTTTCTCCAAATCGACAAACACTAAAAACGTAGGTTTGCCTTTCCTTAGCCTATCTTCTAAGATAAGTCGTAATGTGAGTATTGCCTCCCGTGTTCCTACATTTCTCCTAAATCCAAACTGATCTTCCCCGAGGTCGGATTCCATACGTTTTTCCATTCGTCTGTAAATAATTTGTGTTAGTATTTTGCACCCATGACTTATTAAACTGATAGTTCTGTAATTTTCACACTTGTCTGCACTTGCTTTCTTTGGAATAGGAATTACAATATTCTTCTTGAAGTCGGAGGGTATTTCCCCTGTCTCATACATCTTGCATGACTGGCTCTCCTAACAACATCAGCAGTTGAGACAGAATATCATCTACTCCAGGGGCCTTGTTTCGACTCAAGTCCTTCAGCACTCTGTCATATTCTTCTTGCAGTATAATATCTCCTATCTCATCTTCGTCCACTTCATCTTCCATTTCTAGAATACTGTCTTCAGGTTTATTTCCTTTGTATAGGCCCTCTATATATTCTTTCCACAGTTCACCTTTCCCCTCTTTGCTTAGTACTGGTTTTCCGGCTGAGTTCTTGATATTCATACAGCTGCTTTTCTTGTAGGTGGTATCTATCTTTCCCCTAGTTATGCATTCTTCTACGGTTCTGCATTTATCATCCAGCCACTCCTGCTTAGTCAGTCTGCACTTCCTGTCAATCTCATTTTTCAGACGTTTGTACTCCCTCTTTCCTGTTTGACTTGCTGAATTTTTATATTTTCTCCTCTCTTCAATTAAGTTCAGTATATCCTGTGTTATTGAGGGATTTCTATTAGGTCTTGTCCTTCTGCCTATATGGTCCTCTCAGAGCTACCCATTCTTCTTCTACTATATTACTTTCCCCCGTTTCAGCCAATCCTTGCCTAATGCTCCCTCTGAAACTCTAAACCACCTCTGGTTCCTTCAATTTGTCCAGGTCCTAACCTTTCCACCTTTCTGCAGTCTCTTAAGTTTTAATCTGCAGTTCATAACCAATAAGTTATGGTCAGAGTCTATATCTGCCCCTGGATATGTCTTATACTTTAGAACCCGGTTTCTAAATCTATTCCTTACCATTATAAAGTCAATCTGGTACCTTCCAGTGTCTCCTGGTCTTTTCCACATATACAGCCTTCTTTTATGATTCTTAAACCAAGTGTTGGTGATCATAAAATTCTACTAAGCGATCTCCTCTTTCATTCCTTTTTCCCGTACATATTCACCTACTACATTTCCTTCTCTTCCCTTTCCTACTACCGAGTTCCAGTCCCCTATCATAATCAAGATTTTGTCTTCCTTAACTTTCTGAATGATTTCTTTTATCTCCTCATACATTTTTTCAATATCCTCATCATTGGCCATGCTAGTTGGCATATAAACTTGCACTACTGTGGTCAGTGTTGGCTTCGTGTCTATCTTTACTATGATAATGCGTTCACTATGCTGTTCATAGTAACTTACCCGCATTCCTATTTTCTTATTCATTATCAGACCTACTCCTGCGTTACTACCAACTGATTTTGTATTGATAACCCTGTACTCACCTGACCAGAAATCCTGTTCATCCTGCCACCAAACTTCACTTATCCCTACCATATCTAACTTTAACCTATCCATTTCTCTTTTCAAATTTTCTAGCTTACCTACACAATTAAGGGTTTGAACATTCCACGCTCCGACCCACAGAATGTGGTATATATCAGTAACTGCCGAGTCGGGTGCGGCAGGGGGGGTTCCTTCAGTGTGGATTAGCAACATCTTTTATTCTACAACTGAGCTAGATGCAAGAAAGCATTACTGTTTTGACATACAGAAAGTCGAAGTTTGAAATTTGAATAAATAAATATAAATACAAACATAAGGTAATCTGATACATAAACATACTTTTTAACCATCAGATACGACATTTTAAAGCAGTAGTTCCAAATCTGTTTTGTAATGGGACCCACACTCCTTGTGCGACAATTTTTTGTGACCCAGTACATGCGCACATGACTATGTACAAATTAATACTAACGTGTAAATTATGTGTAATCTGTAACTGAAGAAGTTATTAAATGTGCAAAGCATGTTAAAAACCAGAAAGAGAACAGTATTAAGGAAACAATATTTTCTCCGACGAGAAATTTACTTTACACAGATTAAATGATAAGATCAGTGAGTTTTGATAAATACACTGGTAAAATGCACCCTCACCTAAGTAAATAGTTGTCAATCTCACTAATTACTTTATACTGTCTCTTAACCTCCCTTTTGGCACTTTGCTTAAGTTTTTAAAGAAAATGGTCATAGAAGGATCACACAATATTCTGGAGTCTCTTCAGATTCTGTTAGTTTAATGTTTTCTTCTACAAATTGATCTCTTATCCATAACAATTCATAATGAATTTTTGGACAGTAACTACTAAAACAAGAAACAATTTACTTCTAATACTGTTGGATCAATAAACGAGTTTTACTGGGCTAACATAAAAATATAAGTTTGGTAAAACTTTGAACATAAAGCTGTGGTAGAACCAAATTGTTACTTTTCTTTTTCAGAAAAAATACTGTTATTAAAATAATAGGATATTATATATGCTTTGACATTTTAAAGCCGTTCGATGACCTACCCGAAAAACTAATGCGACCCATTAGTGGGTCGCGAGATTTATACTTTGAGAATCACTGTTCTAAAGTTTGTACTTAATCATCATAAATGGATAAAGGATGAAGTGAATTTCAGAGTATATGCTGCATGGACCAACAAAATACTGTATAAATACAAGTTATGGTTAATGACACTGGCTAAATATGGATTGATAATGACTGAAAAATAGGTTTGGATAATACATTGTAAGAATGTATGAATTAAAAACATATTACTGTAATTCAAACACTTTCACTTTCTGAAGTACCATTGAGTTTAAGTCTTTGTTTCACTCATCACTTTCCAATTCATGGCTCTTACACAAAACCTCTTCTCGCCATCATTGTTTTCTAGGTATTAAGTATGGTGGATTTTTTTTCTCCCTTGAGGATAGTATATCAGCCCTCATGTGCTTTCACAGCTGACTTATTTACATTACCTAATTTTTAAACCTTTCAGCCCTGATTTTTTGTTTTTCATACAAAAACTTTGAAACCTAGTATTCTTCATTATAATGAATTTATGTACAATGAAATGTACAATTATTTTTCTTTTTTTCACGTTTAGTTCTGTAGTTAGAAACTAGCTAAAACCCGCGACTCTGCTCGCATGTTGGTTGATTATGATAGATAAGCTATCTATTAGTAGTATGCTGTGAAACTGGTTTCGAAGGATGAAATGAAATACAACACCTTCTTTAGAAGGAAAGTCAGTAGTGTAGATCAAATCACACGTAAAAATGCACTCGTTTCGAAGAATCGAATCATGAAATTCAACAATAATGATTGTAATATCACAGATCCATCACTTGATGTAATGCGCGAAACGTCAAATCGATTTTTTAAAGAGATGTATTAAAAGAAATTTCTTTTTTACTGCTTTATTTATTTATTCTTATATTTCCTTATTAGTATGCTTATCCTTACAGAGAAAGAGCTGAAGACATTGTAGCACGCATAGACCAAAGATATGGTCTATGGCATCACATTTCGCTGTTTGTAACCTCCTTGCTACGGAGTCGCAAACGTCATTGATGGCCTTAAGTCCGAATTTTTTTTTATAATTTGATGACTCCCAACCACCATATCTTCCACCTCCTTCTCGCTATCACCATGGAACAGCTATGGTGTACAACGGGAGACTTCGGACAACAATTACACACAGACCGTTCGTTTGGGTTCTGTAGTTTACGCTTCAGAGCGAAATATTAACACACACACACACACACACACACACACACACACACACACACACACACACACACACACACACTTAGAATTTTATATACACCGATAACTTTCCATCCCAATACACTCCACCCTTTTATCATTATCAACCCTCAAGCAACAATACAACCAATAAAACCATTTTCAAAGAGTAATTATTATACCGCATTTCACGTTATATTCTTCAAATTACTAAATATCTATCAGGTCGCTATAAAACCGTGCCTAAAACCTTCCTCAGGTATAAATTAGTAACTGTACAAATATTTAAGTATCTGTGTCTTGTCGTTCTGATGGGATAAGTGTACACCAAACACACATTCACATTAATATATATAGATAAATAGATATCCGATCGCCATAAAACCGTGCCTAAAGCCTTCCCCGGCTAGATATTAGTAACTGTTCAAATTTGTAGCTCTTTATGTCTTGTGGTTCAGACGTGATAAACGTACACCGAACAGACATTCACATTTATAGATATAGATTATGGTGTGTGTTATGAATAGCAAACCAGCAAATTGAGTAAATCTTTACACATAAGAATTTTCTCTGTATTCTCATAGTTTATATCACTCTTGAATTTGTATTTATGAACAAAAATATTGCCAATGAAAAGTACATATACGTCTGTATACGATAGAAACAATATGCTAACCAGGGGCAGCTACATATCTGACCACCATCTTGACTTCTACCAAAGTAGTGTGTAGCTACTACACACTAAATGGCAGTGGCTATTACTCTCAGAATGTCAAGTGGGAATGATGTTATATTTAAAACACTACAGCTCAAGTGTTTCACATGTTTCATGAAGAAATAAGGATGTGTAAAAGTCATGTACTTTATTTAGTACACCAGGGCTGTAAGTTATTGTAAAACAACATTAACCTTTTTGTTCATGAAGCAAATGTCCAAAATTTGGGAAAGTATGTCAGAGACACAGGTACAAAGCTATTCTTCCATTGAAGTCTCACGTATTTCTGGGTTGAAAATTTATACCCTTTTCCAGTAGCTACTCTTAGAAACAACAGTTTAAGGGTTGAAGTTATGACGATCCCTATTTGAACTTGGCGATCGCAACATTTAATTATACATTTCTCGTTAAAGTAAACTCGAAGTTAAGCTAAATTTGTGAAGGGGTGTTTTAAATGATATATCTTCTTCCAGCTATGTTCCACCTTTATTTCCAATGACACTGAGTTGATACTGAGCCAGAAAACCTATGTATAACTTCCATTTATTACGTTATTAACAATTGTTAACAATATAATGTATTACTTAATTATCACAATGTAATTATGCGAATGGATTTTTTTTATACACAATAAGTCTTTGTAATTTTCAATATGAAGGAACTAAAATTACAAATACATGATTAAATAATATAGTGAGGACAGTTTACAACTCACCGCAAAGACGTGGCGACGAGCTGCGACAGGCACATACAAAAGACACACACATACAACACATTCAGCTATCGGCCATGGCCTTCTTCAGAAAATAGAGCACTCACGCAATCACACAGGCACACAACACAGTCATACAATCATACAACCATCACCTCCGACTGCCACACTTCGAATCACGCTCTGCAGCAAATCGGGGACGGGAGGGGAGGGGGAGGGGATAGAGAGGTTACGTCACTGTGGTGGGGATGGGTTAGATGGGAATAACGAGATGCAGCTTAGGAATGGAGTGCGGAGGCGGGTGAGGGGAGAAAATAAAATAATAAAAAAGTAAAATGCACGCACACATGCACACACACACACACACACACACACACACACACACACACATATATATATACACGATCACACCTTCACACACCACTCAAAATAGGCGAGGTTTGGGATAGAGAAGTAGGAACTGTAAGGTATGGAAAAAAATATATATATAGGGAAGTTATCGTAGGTTGAGGCCTGGTTGATTTCGGGATCGGAGAATGTATTGTAGGGATAACTCCCATCTGTGCAGTTCAGAAAAGCTGGTGGTGGATGGGAGGATCCAGATGGCCCGGGTTGTGAAGCAGCCATTGAAATCAAGCATGTGCTCCGCTGCATGCTGTGCCACAGGGTGGTCCACCTTGTTTTTGGCCACAGTTTGGCAGTGGCCATTCATCCTAATGGACAGCTGGTTGGTGGTCATGCCAATATAGAAAGCTGTACAGTGCTTGCAGCACAGTTGGTAAATTACGTGGCTGCTTTCACAAGTGGCCCGGCCTCTGATAGGGTAGGATAAGCCTGTGACAGGACTGGAATAGGAAGTGCTGGGTGGGTGGATTGGACAGGTCTTGCAGCGGGGTCTTCCACAAGGATATGATCCCTGTGGCAGTGAGCTGGGTTTCGGGGTGGCATAAGGATGAACTAGGATGTTGTGAAGGTTGGGAGGGCGACAGAACACCACTTTAGGAGGGGTGGGAAGGATCTTGGGCAGGATGTCTCTCATTTCAGGGCACGAGGATAGAAAATCAAAACCTTGGCGAAGGATGGAATTTAGTTGTTCGAGACCAGGGTAGTACTGGGTGACAAGGGGAGCGCTCTTTTGTGGATGGTTACTGGTGTTAGGAAGAGGATTTGGGGTGTGTGAGGATATGGCACGGGAGATTTGTTTGCAGACTAGGTCTGTGGGGTAGTTTCTGTTTGTGAAGGCCTTTGTGAGACCTTCAGCATATTCAGAAAGGGAATTCTTGTCACTGCAGATATGCCGTCCACGGGTGGCCAGGCTGTAAGGGAGGGATTTTTTGATGTGGAAGGGATGGCAACTGTCAAAATGTAGGTACTGTTGGTGGTTGGTAGGTTGAATATGGACAGAAGTGTGGATGGAGCCATCAGTGAGGTGGAGGTTGACATCCAGGAATGTGGCATGGTTGGTTGAGGAAGACCAGGTGAAGTGGATGGGAGAGAAGGAATTGAGTTCTGAAGAAAGGAGGATAGGGTGTCCTGGCCGTGAGTCCAGATCATGAAAATATCATCAATGAACCGGAACCAGGCCAGAGGCTTGAGGTTTTGGGATGCTAGGAAGGATTCCTCCAGACGACCCATTAACAGGTTGGCATAGGAGGGTGCCATGCGGGTGCCCATGGCTGTGCCTTGGATTCGATGGTAAACATTCCCCTCAAAGGAAAAGTAGTTGTTAAGTAGGATGAAATTGGTAAGGGTTATGAGGAATGAGGTATCAGGCTTGCGTTCAGAGGGACGTTGGGAGAGGTAGTGTTCCAGAGCGGCAAGGCCATGGGCATGTGGGATGTTGGTGTGTAATGAGGTGGCACCCACTGTGACAAGTAAAGATCCAGGAGGCAAAGTGGTGGGAATGGTGGAGAGTCGGTGAAGGAAGTGGTTGGTATCCTTGATGTGGGAAGGTAGATTTTGGACAATAGGTTGGAAGTGTTGGTCAACTAGGGCTGAAATTCGTTCGGTAGGAGCACAGTAACCAACCACAATAGGGCGTCCAGGATTATTAGGTTTGTGGATTTTGGGGAGCATGTAAAAGGTGGGTGTGCGGGGTGCTGCTGGGGTGAGGAGGGAGATGGATTCAGGGGAGAGTTTCTGGGAGGGGCCATAGGATTTTAGTAGGGATTGGACTTTGGGGATGGGGTCAATCTGGCACAACTTCTAGGTGGAGGAGTCAGAGAGTTGGCGGAGCCCTTCTGCCAGGTAGTCACTTTGATCCATAACTACAGTGGTGGAACCTTTATCAGCAGGGAGGATGATTATGTTAGGATTAGTTTTAAGGTTTTGGATGGCTCTTCTTTCTTCTATCTACTATCTAAGATATTACTATTGTGTAACCAAAACTACCTACATCCCATCTCCCAGATCGAATCCTTTGCTCTCCAGCAACTGAAGGTGCATTCCTAACACCACCTCCACAAACTATCCAGCCTGCTGACATCATATTGCCGCCTTGGAGCACCCATATCCAATCCCTATCCGAACCACAGTATTCCTCCTCGTGAGCCCCTCATAGGTCCCAGACCATGCTTAGCTGACCTCTTGAACCTACCTCATCCCTCCAAACTCCCTACCACCACTCCACAACATCCAATACCAAAACAACCCCAGAACACTGTGGTCAACCTATCCACAAAAAACCTAAACCCCACTGAAGTTTCCATTCTATCCAAAGGTCTTACCTTTAGTCCTACACCCCAGTTCAATCATGTTGGTTTTGTCAAAGACCTACTCTCCTTTTCCTGATCCCTACGATGGAAACACTACTTTGCCACCAATCCCTCTGACCGCAATCTACCTAATCCCAATATTGAACCCTGCCTGTCCCAGTTCATACCACCATCCAACAAAGATCCCCCTGCACTCCCACCTAACCACCCTCTGGTTACCCTCCAAGAGTTTCTCACCTCCAACTTGTCCTCACCATCCTTTCCCAAGTCCCTTCCCAAGAACTCAAACCTTTCAGCAGAAGAAAGAAGAGCCATCCAAAACCTTAAAACTAATCCTGACAATCATCCTCCCTGCTGATAAAGGTTCCACCACTGTAGTTATGGATCACAGTGACTACCTGGCAGAAGGGCTCCGCCAACTATCTGACTCCTCCACCTACAAGTTGTGCCAGATTGACCCCATCCCCAGAGTCCAATCCCTACTAAAATCCTATGGCCCCTCCCAGAAACTCTCCCCTGAATCCATCACCCTCCTCACCCCAGCAGCACCCCGCACACCCACCTTTTACATGCTCCCCAAAATCCACAAACCTAATAATCCTGGACGCCCTATTGTGGCTGGTTACTGTGCTCCTACCGAACGAATTTCAGCCCTAGTTGACCAACACTTCCAACCTATTGTCCAAAATCTACCTTCCCACATCAAGGATACCAACCACTTCCTTCACCGACTCTCCACCATTCCCACCACTTTGCCTCCTGGATCTTTACTTGTCACAGTGGGTGCCACCTCATTACACACCAACATCCCACATGCCCATGGCCTTGCCGCTCTGGAACACTACCTCTCCCAACGTCCCTCTGAACGCAAGCCTGATACCTCATTCCTCATAACCCTTACCAATTTCATCCTACTTAACAACTACTTTTCCTTTGAGGGGAATGTTTACCATCGAATCCAAGGCACAGCCATGGGCACCCGCATGGCACCCTCCTATGCCAACCTGTTAATGGGCCGTCTGGAGGAATCCTTCCTAGCATCCCAAAACCTCAAGCCTCTGGCCTGGTTCCGGTTCATTGATGATATTTTCATGATCTGGACTCACGGCCAGGACACCCTATCCTCCTTTCTTCAGAACTCAATTCCTTCTCTCCCATCCACTTCACCTGGTCTTCCTCAACCAACCATGCCACATTCCTGGATGTCAACCTCCACCTCACTGATGGCTCCATCCACACTTCTGTCCATATTCAACCTACCAACCACCAACAGTACCTACATTTTGACAGTTGCCATCCCTTCCACATCAAAAAATCCCTCCCTTACAGCCTGGCCACCCGTGGACGGCATATCTGCAGTGACAAGAATTCCCTTTCTGAATATGCTGAAGGTCTCACAAAGGCCTTCACAAACAGAAACTACCCCACAGACCTAGTCTGCAAACAAATCTCCCGTGCCATATCCTCACACACCCCAAATCCTCTTCCTAACACCAGTAACCATCCACAAAAGAGCGCTCCCCTTGTCACCCAGTACTACCCTGGTCTCGAACAACTAAATTCCATCCTTCGCCAAGGTTTTGATTTTCTATCCTCGTGCCCTGAAATGAGAGACATCCTGCCCAAGATCCTTCCCACCCCTCCTAAAGTGGTGTTCTGTCGCCCTCCCAACCTTCACAACATCCTAGTTCATCCTTATGCCACCCCGAAACCCAGCTCACTGCCACAGGGATCATATCCTTGTGGAAGACCCCGCTGCAAGACCTGTCCAATCCACCCACCCAGCACTTCCTATTCCAGTCCTGTCACAGGCTTATCCTACCCTATCAGAGGCCGGGCCACTTGTGAAAGCAGCCACGTAATTTACCAACTGTGCTGCAAGCACTGTACAGCTTTCTATATTGGCATGACCACCAACCAGCTGTCCATTAGGATGAATGGCCACTGCCAAACTGTGGCCAAAAACAAGGTGGACCACCCTGTGGCACAGCATGCAGCAGAGCACATGCTTGATTTCAATGGCTGCTTCACAACCCGGGCCATCTGGATCCTCCCATCCACCACCAGCTTTTCTGAACTGCACAGATGGGAGTTATCCCTACAATACATTCTCCGATCCCGAAATCAACCAGGCCTCAACCTACGATAACTTCCCTATATATATATTTTTTTCCATACCTTACAGTTCCTACTTCTCTATCCCAAACCTCGCCTATTTTGAGTGGTGTGTGAATGTGTGATCATGTATATGTGTGGGTGTGTGAATGTGTGATCGTGTATATGTGTATGTGTGTGTGTGTGTGTGTGTGTGTGTGTGTGTGTGTGTGTGTGTGTGTGGTCTTGTTTACTTGCAGTGTGCATGCATTTTCTATATATATTTATTTTACTTTATTTCATTTTATTTAACTTTCTCCCCTCACCCGCCTCCCCACTCCATTCCTAAGCTGCATCTCGTTATTCCCATCTAACCCATCCCCACCACCGTGACGTAACCTCTCTATCCCCTCCCGTCCCCGATTTGCTGCAGAGCGTGATTCGAAGGGTGGCAGTCGGAGGTGATGGTTGTATGATTGTATGACTGTGTTGTGTGCCTGTGTGATTGCATGAGTGCTCTCTTTTGTGAAGAAGGCCATGGCCGATAGCTGAATGTGTTGTATGTGTGTGTCTTTTGTATGTGCCTGTCGCAGCTCGTCGCCACGTCTTTGCGGTGAGTTGTAAACTGTCCTCACTATATTATTTATTCCAACCTGGACTTTCCATTATTATAAATACATGATTAACAGTTTTGTCTTATTATAATAATGAGGATTCTTATTGTTGAGTTGATGTTAAATAATTCGCTCTACAATGAACTGCATTGATTGACAATTAGATACAACGACAATTAGATGTAACAACAGCTTTAAATTACAATCTGTGCTGACATTTGGTCAGGCCAAAAATACTACAAAATTGATCTAATTTTAATAAAGGAAATGAGACGAAATAAATACTTAAAAATAAATACTATGAAATTACTGGGGTTTAATAATGGGAACCAAGGTAAATGAGTGTTACGAGATTATAGAGGTTTAATAATGGGAATACAAGGAATTAAGTGTTACGAAGTTATAGGAATTTAGTAATGGGAATAAAAGCGGTAATTACTACGAATTTAATGGGATTTTATTTATGGCAACAAAATGAGGTAAATACTTAGTGACATGAACAATGTAGTTGTTATCATGTTAAAATGAATAAAGGTGGTATTGTAAACTTTATTACAGGGAAAGGTGGTATCATAAACTTAACTACAGGGAAAGGTGGTATCATAAACTTAACTACAGGGAAAGAAGGGTATCCTGGGCTTCAGTAAAGAGAGGTATCATGTACTCCAGTAGACAGAGGCTCATGTTGTTACATTACAAAGTGCAGCCTTCAATTACACTGGCTGACAACAAAGGGCTCTAGACTGTTTTCTACTTTTATCATTATGTTGATGGTCTCCTCAGCAGTTTGTGTGTTTGCAATGTTTCAGAAACATGGGTTATTTGCCCAATTTTTTGTAACATTGACTAAAAAAATGCGTACTTATAATATGATGATGATCAGTATCTAATTTTAAGAATTTGGACCACCACATACAAGAGTGTGTCGTGAAAATGTTCTTGTTGGGTATTCTTTTGAATTAATTAACGACAAAGCCATACAGAAAAGAATGTAAAGAATTAGGACTTTTTTCCCTCAGATTTATTTACATATTGGAATAATCTCCCCTTCATCTACTTGCCAATTGGTAGGCAAAAATAACTTTTGCCTCCATTTTGCAATGTTTTTCCTCCAGTTATGAGGGTTCCTCTTCCATTTCTTTCCTGTCAACCTAGATATAAAACTTTCATCCATCGCCTCTTCACTGTTAGACACACCTGAACATCTAACTAAGAACTAGTTTGTTGGAAAGCTGAGGATTCAATGATTCTGAATATGATGTTTAAGCAATAAGAGAGTAAATAGCCTAATATTGTTATTGTTATTCCTTTCTAGAGCACCTCTATATCTTCTTCTGATTTCAGCTTTCAACTCTTTGCTCAAAACTGGTTTTCCATCTGAGCTCTTGATATTATTATAGCTGCTTTTCTTGTCTCCAAATGTATCTTTTATTTTTCTGTTGGTGGTATCTATCTATCCATTAGTTATACATTCTTCAATAGACATGCATTTCTCTATTGCTCACTCCTTTGTAGCTGTTATGCACTTTCTGTCGATTTTTTTTTTTTTTTTTTTTTTTTTTTTTTTTTTTTTTTGACACCTATACTCCACTTTACCTGCTTCATTTACTGCATTTTTATATTTTCTTTCATCAATTAAATTCAGTATTTCCTGTGATATGCAAGGTTTTTTTTATAAGTCTTGCCTTTATACCTATTTGATAACATGGAAGCAGCTTATTTCATGCGTGTGTTCAGAAAGAATTTCTAGACTTTCACTTCTGATAGATGATACCACTTTTAATGATTAATTATTTGTTTATAAGCACTGTGGATTTGTAACAGCTCAGTTTGTGCTGTACCACCGATAGTTACACAAATGAAGAAACAGAAAAAAAGGGGGACAAAAAGGACAAGCTTTCGGAACACAGTTCCTTCATCAGGTGGGAGAGAAGGGAAGAAGAAAGGATGGGAACGGAAGGGAAAGGTAATTCACGACCTAGGTCATGGAGGCGGTGTTTCGGGAGTGTGGACGTCAGAGATACTGCATCTCTCTAGGTCGTGAATCCTTTCCCTTCCGTTCCCATCCTTTCTTCTTCCCTTCCCTCCCTCCTGATGAAGGAACTGTGTTCTGAAAGCTTGTCCTTTTTGTCCCCCTTTTTTTCTGTTTCTTCATATGTGTAACTATTGGCGGTACAGCACAAAGGTAAGTACTGGCCAGCCAATCTATCTCGTTTGAACAATAATTTATCATCTCTGATGAGAATTTTCATCATTAATCTAATATTTTACATTCTCAGATGTGAGATTGCTGACAGTAACACCAGAGAAAAATCTATGCAACACTCCAGCCCACCTCTTGTAGCCCACAAAAAGTTACTTCGAGTCTTCTGTTCCACTTTACAAAGAGCTACGTACAGCCAAGGGCTGAATTACACAAACTAAGGTACTATGACTTTCCAGAACGAGTTGAAATTGAAGAAGCTCTGCTACACATTTGCCAAAAAGGATGGTGAACGTGGAAGTCATTAGACTACACTCCAGCATTGCAAGATTTAAGGGTAACCAGTATGGGGGGGGGGGGGGGCTATCACACAAGACAAAGACACATGGTGTGAGTGTGGGGAAGAGCAAACTTCAAGTCATCTTCTGCAATGCCGTCGTCTCTACTCAGACTATTGTACAGGGTTGGAACTAGCTTTGGCTGGTAACACAGTCAACATAGCCAAATACTTATCACAACTTGTGTAAATACTGTAAATTATGTAAATAATGATTGGTTAAACCTTTTATTTTACTATGTTTCAGCTGAAACAATTTGATCTGATTAGTTTATTATTTTTATGTGCTTTGACTTGTTACATATATTTTTCATTCTGTAAATCATTTTTGATATTTATGAGATGAATAAATAAATAAATAAATTTTCAAAACTTAAGACCACTTCTCATATATACTTACTTGCACTTAGAAGTCCTCATGCTTAACAAAGAAGTAATGAATCTGAGTCGGCAATCCTCATTGGTAGTTATGGATGTGTAATCAAGGAAGTTGGAAGAAACAGGTCCTCCAAAGTAACTGTGCAGCAATGGAATGTACATTTGTTTCACTGTTTCTATTCACTTCTTGAACTTACATCTACTCCAATAGAATTAATCTGCATCTATTTGTCTTTATTTCAGTTTACATCACAGTTACATTTGTACTTGAACACTACTTGCATGGGAATGCAATACTACCCAAAAAAGTAACCAGACAGGCAGCAGAACAGCAACAGCAATACTAAACAACCAGTTGCCATATATGAGATTATCAACAATGGCATACAGAAGTGCTTCTCGACTTGCTACAAATGTCCTCAACACTAGCATATCTGAAGGCTCTTCTGGAAAGGTATAGGCAGAGAATGCAAGTACAGTGATCATGAGAAGTGAGAGTGGATGCAGAAGCAACCATGTTATTTTCTGAATAACATTCAACAGCCTCCTGCAAAAAGAAATTCAGCATTATCAAACTATTACCACAGCAACAGGTATCAAGGTGATTCAGGACAAGCTAATTAACACAACTATATAAAATGCCATATTAAAAAAGAAAGTATCTAGTCCTTGAATAAAAACAGTAAGAGATGCATATGGTTAAAACAAGTAAAACTAAAACTGCAACAACTAAAATCACTTAACACACTGGCTGCCGCAATGACGTCAGAGCCGCGCCAGGGCCGCCTGCTGTGGCCACGAGTGTCCAAATGGCAGCCAATGTGTTAAAATTACAACATGACTCTCCTATTTTCAACCCCATTTGCCCACCCAGTAATACCTAATATTGCAGAACATAATGTTGTTGGTATTAAAATGCATTATTAAAAATCCCTAATAGTTTAAACCTGCTTCCTGAAATTTTGAAAACTCTTCTAATTGGCTGCTATACTACTGTAAGCCTTCTTGTCTGGAAACAAAATGTATCACACAGAAATCAACACAATAATCAAAGCACATGCAGTGTGCCTCAACGGTTCAATGAGAACCTCCAACCCTGAGTAGTTTATTTTAACAACTTCCGATTAATCTTTTCCACTGACATGAGACTTTACCTCAAACAAAGGATGAGGAGAACACACTAATCTTGACTGCCACATCAGCTAACTTATTTCCCAAATGGATTTGTACTATGGTACAGAGCATAATATTGGTAGATGAAGAAGGCATGGGAAAGATTTAAGGACAGAGCTGATGAGGAATTTGCAAGTGTGAAACTCCCCATCTGCTTCATTCCCTCAAAACTGCAGTTAATCTACATTATATATACTCTGCTAGCAACCCAAAATGCAACACAAATAAAGGATAGAGATATCAAAGCAAAACTTATTTGGGAGATAACACATGTTACAAAGATCATGACTGAAAATACAGTCCCATGTAAAGTTATGAAGATGATGAAACTAGTATTGAGTGTTGCTGTTATTGCGAGCTATATAATAACCTCTGCCATATAACTTGGCATTGAACCAAAGAAGAAACAGCTTCTAGGAAAAATGTTTTACAGTACAAAGTTATACTACATTATATTGCCTAAAAGAATGTCATATTTTTCTCTTGAGGACTATGAGTTTCAACATTGCAGAGGATGACAATACATAATTGATTATTAAAATTATTGTTAATGGTATACATCACTGTTCACCTTTAAATTAAGTGGGTTGAAAACAAAATACTGTGTGTACCACATCCGAGTGCAATAGAGCAATATTGCAGTATATGGTACATTGTTTTCCGAAGGTGTAATAGGGTGAAAGGGAGGTGTGGTGGCCTGGTTGTGTTGTGCACTTCCCTCCTTCATATGTCTGCACACTGAAGATCAAGTATGTGATTCTCCACATCACAAGAATCACCTACAGGATGTTTCAGAAAGATGTACCAACCCTCCAGTGCACAGTATGAATCACTGATCATGCACAGCGCACACATTTGGAGTTATTTATTGATTACTTACTTGCAATTGTTGAGTGAGTTTTTCAATGAAGAATAACTGAGAAGTGTTAATTTTGTATTATCATGATGTCAGTTATCTTTGTAGTGTTGGTGGGAAAGAGACTGGATTCATAAATATGGCACCTTGCTTTTGTTTATTGTCGACAGTGCATTGAAAAGCCACGTGCTTGAATTCTAGTTACTTAGTAGTGAACTAATGAATGCCTAGAAAGTTTGATTTCTTCCACCATTCTTTGTGATTTTGGTAGAGAGCATTTTTTTAAAATTTCATTTATTTACTTTTATTTTATTTATTTATTTCAACAGGGAATTTTGAGTAGTTGTACAGTGTACTGCACTGAGTGGATTCAATTACCAAAAATCCACAGTATATCTTCCTAGATGGCGGTGAAATATCTGATAGACTGGGACTGATAATGTTTATATGTAGAACAATAATTTGCTGTGATGTTTTACAGTACAAAGTTACACTACATTAGACTGCCTAGAAGGACGACATACTATCTTTCCCTCTAGGACTATGAGTTTAAGCACTGCAGGGGATTTATTTAACATATCTGAAGTTCTATAATCATACCTGCTAACCTTTAAAACGTAAAAATCAGGAGATCCAGTTTAAAAAATAGGAAGATTTTTCAAAAATTCAGGAGATGTGTGCTATGAAAAACTGCAATGCACTTTAGTATAAACCTCAAGAACACTGATTTTAGCCTATGAATGGGTACAAAAAACACTTGCATTGACTTCTGAAGTTTTCCCAAAATATTACTGGAAGAACTCTTGCATTAATCCAAATGTCGATTACATACTTATTTGTAGCCAGTCCAGGTAAAGTGACAAATGTCTTTATTAAAACAAAAAATGTCCACAGCTGTATTTTTGTGATATACTGCTACCTGGAAACAGTTTACGGAACAAGTGACCCATATGGTCATCGGATTTAATTGGTAAATATTACTCTAAAATAAACAATGTAAATAAGCATTCTGCATGTATCACACGATGACTTTCACTTTTATCAGCAATTTCAGTTTCTTATTGTTAGTCAGAACTTCATTTTCTCTGTGTTTCTTTGTCTGCACATATTCCGGTACATCGCTTTTAACACCATGTGATGTGGAAATATCACATCGACGAAGGTTACAAAATACAAAAATAATATTCAGAAAACTGCTTCAAAAACGCTTATATTTTTTGACATACTGGAACATATGCCACCAAATGAAAATGCCATAATTGTATAAAATAGATGTTTACACAAAATGTGCTTTTCTGAAATTCTATGAAACTAATACTCCTAAATATCCACTCAAAAGGTTTCCACCAATTAAAGAAATACTGAAGCGATTTCACTTGCGTACAATGACAAAACATCATTATTCAATAAGAGCTCATCTAGATGTGTATTTGCAAATTCACGGAAAAGAACAGAAATAATGGTAGTCATGCACAACTCCTAATTTCTATAAATTTCGATACATATTTAGATTGATAAATGAGCATAGAAATTTTGACCATCAGCCAAAAAACTAATCTTGGGTTTCAGGATGAAAGCTAAAAATCGGGAGAAATAATAGCAAAATCAAGAGGCGGGAGAGAAAGTAAACAATCAGGAGACTTCCACCAAAATAAGGAGAGTTGGCAGGTATGTATAATACTTGAAGAGCTTTATTCTTGCTTATTTGGTACATAAAGTAAATTCGAGAAAATAAATTAATAGAGATGAGTAGGGGCTGGGCCTGTTGCGAATCAATTCAGGAGGAACTTACCATTGCTCACAATCAGCTGGAGGCTGTATTACCTGTGGTCAATAGGCTTCAGGCTGCTGCTCTTGGCTGCAGTGTCACCCAGGCACCTGAGGAAATTGCTAGGGTACATCTGGTGCCTATTATGACACATCAGATCCCTGATGCCACTGTGTATTTACATTGCCATGTCCCAACCACGTGACAGTCACCTGAAGGTGATGTGAATCTCTGGGCTAAAGACAAAACCGGGAACCAGTGATAAGACTATCCCCTTACACCTCAGCAATATGTTTGAGGTGTTGCCCACTGCTGATAATACCACTGAAACATTATGGGCTACCTTGCATGTTGTGGCAGTGGTCAATCCTTATGAGAGGTCTTCACAGGCTGGTGATGGAGACCCTTAGGGAAAGGTTGGGATAGAATGCCAGTATGCTCTCATCCAAGATGTGGAGGAGGCTCTGCCAGCAGAATCGACACCACTAGGTGCACATGGCTGCAATTTATTGCTCATGTTGGCACCAATGACTCCTGCTGCCTGTGTTCAGAGCTCATTCTTGGTACCTTCAGATTTGGCAAATTTGGTAAAGACTGCTAGCCTTGCTCCCAGGGTAGAAGCAGAGCTATCAGGCCTGCAGTTGGCACAACAGAACAGTTAAAGGAAAGGTTAATATAGTAATGGTTGATTGAAGGAGTGTCTACGAGAACATCCCAGAACTGCTGTTTTACATGCCCACGTAGTACTGTACTAGGGAAGGAAATCTGATCAAACCAGATGTGAATAGTAATGAAATCTTAAACTCACACTGGGATGTATACCGAAGAGAGAGAGGCTTAAAACTGAAGGGTCAGGCATATTTACAGCAATACAGAATAAGTTGTATTGAGTGAAATTATAATTTGGATGAAGGTCAGTGTTAAAGGTGGTTCAAACATGGTCATTGGAAGATTTAATAGACCACCTGGCTCTGAGGGAAAATTTGGAAACTATTTCCCATAGATTTCTTGGTCATTTTATTTTTTTAGGTGGGGATTTCAACTTACCAGATATAGACAGGGACACTGAGGTATTTAAGACAGGCAGCAAGAATAGAAATTCTAGCAATATTGTTCTAATTTTCTAATCTGAAAATACCTTGAACATTTAGTAGAGGGTCGACTTGTAGAGATAACCTTTCAACTCGGTTAGCATAGAACTGGGGATTGGTGATCATGAGGCTGTTACTTGACTACTAAATACAGCAGTAAACAGAAATATCAAGAAGGGTATGAAAATATTTCTGTTTAGAAAATGTAAAAAGGAACAGATTTTAGAATAAATGACTGCTCAACACAAAAGTTTTGTCTCTAGCACTGACAGTGCATCTGTGGACAAAGTTGAAGAGCACCATAAAATATGCTTCGTCTTCTCTTCGGTTTTTCTGCCAGATACTAAAATCAAAATGATTCAATATTTCGACAATACGAAAGTGTCATTTTCAGTAACTGTAGCTGGTGTTGAGTTCCACTGAATACTGATGCTGAACTAGAGTTCTGCATCCTATATAGGGCATAATGGCACTCCTTTCTTGTGCACTTTTGGAAGCCCGTACAACCTAATAGGGACAGCAGCACCGAGATGAAGCTTCTTGGGAAGTTCTTCCGTTACACCCAATAGTTTCTAATTTGGGTACAGCCACATATAATCTGGCGAAGCATTTGGCGACTGTTCTCAACCAATATGTTTGCAAGTGCGAACACAACATCTCCAATTTTATGGATATGGTTAAAGTGCTTGGAGCCGAGTCCTTTGGATCTGCTAGTGAGCTTTGATTAGGTATCCCTTTTCACTTGGGTACCTTTGGAAGAGTCCTTGAGTCTAATTAATGAATGGGGTGAAGCTCTGTCATCATATGCTGATGTCCACATATTTTTCTTTTAATGGCAACTCCTTTGAGCAAAAAGAAATAGTGGTTATGGGCGGCCCTTTATCACCCATAGTCATCAATTTATTTATGTAGGACTTTCGGGACAGGGCACTGAGAACTTCAACAACTAAAATATTTTTGGAGATACACTGACAACACCTTTTTCATCTGGCTCATGGACGTGATAAGCACAGTCAACTTTTGGACCATTTTAACTGCCTTCATCAAACATTAAATTTACTATGGCGGTCAAAAGTAATAGGAAACTTCCACTTTTGGATGTAATAGTTTCTAGAAAACATGATGGCACAATGGGACATAATGTTCACCGAAAACTGACACATACTTATCAGTATCTGCATGCCAATAGTTGCCACAAACAATACCAACACAACGGCATTCTTAGAACCCCGGTATGCGCAGAGCATATGCCATTTCAGGTGCAGACAGTTTACTATCGGAACTGGAACATCTGACGTTTGTTTTCAAGGAAAATAGTTACTCAGAAAAACAGATTTGCCTTGTCATGGAGTTTGGACCATCTTCAAAGGAACATGAGGAGAAGTAGAGGGCTCAGCCTGCCTTTCTAATGCCAGGGCTGTTTCTTTTAAAATTGGAAGACTTTTAAAGTTTTAACATCAAGACTGTTTTCTGTCCGCATTCCAAGATTAGGACACTGCTTGGCCCCGTCAAAGATGACTGGGGAATCAGAAAACAGTGTTTACAAAATACCATATCAGTGTGGCAAGGCATACACTGGCCGTTCTATACTCACTGTGCAAGATAGATGCGTAGAACATTACCGCCATACGAGACTATTGCAGCCTGACAAATCAGTGGTAGCAGAACACTGTTTAACAGAGGGACACAAGATGATATATGACGAGACATGCATAGTGGCTAATACCTCTGGTTTTTTTGAACAGTGTTTACAGAGAAGCTATTGAAGTCATGTTGATGGACAATTTAATAAACAAAGCAAGAGGTTTCCTCTTAGTAGGACATAGAATCCGCTATTAAATCATATCAAATTGCAATGTTCTACGAAGATCCCCAGCATGATTAATGATAGGTGCGATATATTGTTGTGCCATGTTCCACCATGGGCAATGCCATCAGCCCAGTCTAGGAGGCAGCAACTGTGACAGGCAGCGCATGCGCTGTGCACACGAGGGACACCTATATAGGACGCAGCAGAACTGCAGTTTAGCATCAGTATTCAGTGGGACTCAGCAGCAGCAATGGTTCCTGAAGATTACAGACAGTTGTACTGTCGAAATATTCAATCATTTTGATATTAGTGTCTGGCACAAAACCCAAAGAGACTACGAAGAATTATTATGCCAAGAACGGCTATGAACACTCACCATAAAATATGCGTTAGAGAAGTATGTGTTAAATAACTTACGAGAAATGAGAAAGATCCACAATGCTTCAACAACAGAGATAGAATGCTGTTATGAAGGCAAAGAGAACTTCACTGCAAATATAAATGTAGACGAAGTCTTGTAGAGAAGCAAATATCAAAAAATGCCAAAGTCAGCATAAGGAACACTATGTGAGAGGTGTTCAGTGACTTTTGTGTGCAATGTGCTACGTCAAATCATAAGTGGGTTGGAAATAGAGACTGCCACACAAAAGGTTGAAACGCTAAATTTATTTTTCCAAAGCTGGTCATAGAGGTAGATTGACCTGTATTTCCTCCTCTAAATCACAGCACAAATGGCAGATATTTAAATAAATGTAAAAGAGATAGAAAAACAACTGAAATTGCTCAACAGAGGAAAGGCCACAGGACCTGATGGAATATCAATTTGATTTCAGGTAGAGTATGTAAAGGACACTGCCCCCTTTCTAACAGCAGTGCACCAAAGGTCTCTAGAGGAGCAAAGTGTTCCTAACAAATGGGAAAAAGTGCAGGTCATTACTGTTTTTAAGACAGGTCATCAATCAGACATGCAAAACTATAGACCTATATCTCTCATTTTGGTCAGTTACAGAATTTTTTTACACATTTTATGTTCAAGTATCAACAATTTTGGAGAGTGGAGATGTCTTCAGCAAAAACCAACATGGTTTCCGAAGGGAACAATCATGTGAAGCCCAGCCAACAAAACCAAAAGGGAACCAGATAAAGGCTCCCAGGTGGAAGCCATAATCCTTGATTTCGAAAGGCATTCGAACATCCTCACCACTGCCTTATGAACAAAGCGTGAGAACCAATATATAGGATAGGATATAAGACTAGCTGTGTGACTGAAGTGTTTCTAGCTAACAGAATGCAGCATGTTATTCTCAATGCAGAGAAGTTTACAGACATGAAAGTGATTTCTGTTGTGCCCCAGGGGAGCATTATAGCATAGCTGCCCACCTTTAGAATTGGCTGTCAGTAATTATACGCAAGATTTAAGAGGACTTGGGGCTACAGCCGTGTCCCAAGAGTATTTTAAAAATTTAAGCCTGACACTGTATTCATAAGTATCTGCCACGAACCGTATAAAAAGTATTGTTTCAAAATACTGAGGTTAGGTGGAAGAACCTAAAACATTTCTGTAAATGCCGTGAGTGACTTAGAAATATTCCTGTAAATTTCAAATAACTGTCTTTATGGAAAGCTAACAATTGCCAAATGAACAGAAAAGGGTGAAATTCCTTGCATTTTTTAAATATAAAATTCTTAGCAGCTAAGGATACACAAAATGGTTTTGGATTTTAAACGACAAATAAAACCACTTAACAGAGGTGTCACAAATGGCTCACTCATATTTAATTCTAGCTGCACAACACTGCTAGGAAAATAGGTATACACGAGAAAGCCAGTAAAAGATTTTCTCTTCGGAAACAAACTGGCTAACTTCCGCCACCCGGTAAAACGTGGACTGTTAAGCGTGAACCAAAGACTTTACACTCATTATAGACCATAGAATTTACATAGATATTGGGTGTGTGAGCGTGCATTTGGTAGGTGTGTAGGAGATTATAGGCGGGATTTGATCCAGATTTATTCCAACGGAAATGTTATCTTTAACATTTCCTTCAGCTTTGCTACGAGTTCAGGAATGAAATAAATTATTTATATAAAACTTTTATTGGCTATTACCGAAATGTAGACAGATCGTAAAATGTCCAGATTCCGTAATTTTTCACGAAATTCCCGTAACTCCGTAAATATGACGATAAATACGTAACAATTACGGACAATCCGTAATAGTTGGCAGCTATATTATAGGATCATCCTTTTCATAATGTATATTAATGACCTTGTAGATAACATCAGAAATTCAATGGCACTCCTTGTAGATGATGCTGTAGTTCACCAAGAATTTGTAACACTGGAAATGGGTAGTAAAAGCAGGATGAGCTGCTACATATCAACACATCGTGAAGGGAATGGCAACTGAATCTTTACAAGCATTTACAAATGTAAAGTGCTGCATTTACATAGAAAGAAGGCTCCTTTATTATACAACTACACAATAGCAGTACAAACACTGGAAACAGTTACTTCTATAATATATCTTGGAGTAGACACAAAGAGTGATTTTAAATGCAATGGCCATATAAAATTAATTGTGGGTAAGTCAGATGCCAGACAGGTTAATAGGAAGAATCCTCAGAAGTATAGTCTGTCAACAAAATAAGTAGGTTACCAAACTCTCGTTTGGCCAGCACTTGAGTATTGCCCATCAGTGTGGGATCTGTCCCAGGGAGGGTTGATAGAAGACCTAGAGTAGACCCAATGGACAGCAGCACACTTTGTTACAGGCTCATTTAGTAAGTGTGAAAGTGAACATACATTTTTCAAAGAGTCAACCAATATATTGTTTCCTCCTATGTATATCTCATGTAATGACCACAAGGATAAACTTGCTCAGAGCCTATAGAGTCACATGCCAGCATTCATTTTTTCCCTTAAATCATTTGCAGCTGGAATAGGTGAAGGAAGAGACTACGGTACACAATGTACCCTCTGTCACACACCATGACATGGCTTGTAGAGTATGGATGTAGACGTAGCTGAACTTCTGTAGTACGAGAAGACACATTAAACCACTGGGCCTCTTCAAGTAGAAAAGGTGATTAATGAAAGGAATAACTTGGGCTGCAACAAGGCACTGAAATAAATCAATGGTGACAAGTGAAAATTTGTGCCAGGGGGTTAAGTCAAACCCATGTCTCCCGCTTCGAGCCACCAGTTACCGTAACCATTGGGCTAACCAATTGTGCCTTCTATCCACCCCAAGTTCCCACAATTTGCACACTATGGAAGTAGCACCCCTATTGTCCAATTTCTCTTCAGATCGCTGTTTGAAAATACACATTCTACATCATCTATATAAGCATTTCTATGCCACAACTGTGTGGGGTCATTACTTCACCGCAGATGAGATAATACCATTCAAGCTTGTACAGAAATGTGAACAGTAAACATAAGAGAACATGGACAATATGAATGCTACATTCACTGGCCCAAAGTTTGAGTCCTGGGATTGAAACCTTGCCTGTCACAAGTTTTCATTTGTTGCCATTCATTTATTTCAATTTCCTAGAGAAGCCCAAGTCATTACTCTCCTTCCTCCTCCTCGTCCCTTCCTGTCAATAAAAATGCAACTACATAGCATCTATGAACCAGGTGTGGTGTCTGTTCTTTAGGACATATCTGAAACCATTGACACCATAATATGTGCAGTGAGAAGTATTCTAAACAGAGATGGTGTAGACAGGAAGGAAGGAAGCTTAGGGTTTAACATCCCGTCAACAGTGTGGTTATTAGAGACGGATCTTACGCTTTGATTTTCGGGGAAGGATGGGGGAGGAAATAGGCCGTGCCCTTTGAAGGGAACCACCCCGGCATTTGCCTGAAGGGATTTAGGGAAATCACAGAAAACCTAAATCTGGATGGCCAGAGATGGATTTGAACCACTATCCTCCCGAATGCGAGTCCGGTGTCTTACCACTGCACCACCTCCCTCGCTTGGTGCAGACAGAAAAATCAGCATACTTACAACATTACGCACCTCTTGACCGATTAAACTGCCCGTCCAAGTTGACAAAGAGCTTAATAAATGCAGACATGTGACAATTATACACAAATATTTAACAACAAAGAATACATACAGCATTTTCATGATGTCATTTGACACTGTTATAAACAAGTGGTTGAAAACTTCATCATCGAAAAAATGGTTTAACTCTCAGTGAACTGAGAGCGGTCCCCGTGCCCAAAGGGAATGGCAGAAACATTGAAGGCTGGAGTAAATGGGCAGCATTCAACAGGAACATCCTTGCATCGCTCTCCCAATGTCATGTGTGGCCAGATAGGGAAGGAGAAGAGAAAAAATGAGTATAAAGCATGATGATCAATAACGCTCATTCTATGAGTATCACTTGAAGATGATGACAAGGTACACAGTTAAAATACCACATCTCTTAAGTGATTGGACTCAGGTGGACACCCGAGAATAATACATACACACAAAGATATATATTGCCTAATAAACAACCTGAAGTAATTGAAGTAGCGTAGATTGAACTTTTTACTCCTAATGATATCCTATGACAAACTTTGTATATATTACATTGGCTATGAGATGCAGACACAAACTGGACTAGCTGTTTGTATTTATTTATTTTATTTAACACTTGGCAGTACAAAATATAAGATGTGTTATAGATTACAAACTACAAATCTTCAATTTTAAATTATAAGAATTTTCTGCAGTATTAATCTAGTTTTTTTATCAGAAAAAGAACACACACATTCACACAATCAATCAGACATAATGTGCGCTACGATGCTACAAGTATCTTGGAGTGAGTGAGAAAAGGAACAGAGGGGAGTTGAGGGGGGAGGATGCTGCAGAAAGTATGGGAATGGAAAGTTGTATGTTGCATGATGGACTGTAAAGGCTCTGACAGATGGAAATGTCTGATGCAGCACTGAATGGAGTGAATGCAAGTCGCAGGAGACGATGAAAGGGAGGTGTAAATCTGTGTGCAGGGTGAGACAATTTGAAACGATAAAAATAATAAAGAAAAAAAAATCAATAATGGAGGATGGATAACAACGTAAAGAGGCTGAGGTGCAGATAGGCAAGAAAAATAGACAATCACAATTTTTGGCCATTGCCTTCATCAGAAAAAGAAACACATACACACACACAACTATACACGTACAACCAGCATCTCTGGCCAATCCAGTACCGGAGATGGTGGTTGTGTGTGAATATATATTTTTCTTTTTCTGATGAAGGCCATGGCCGAAAATTTAAGTTGTATGGATGTGATGGTCTATTTATCGTGCCTGTCTACAGTGAGCCTTTTTACAGCGAGTTGTTACCTATTCTCTTTTATTGGCATTCCAACCGGGTTTTCCACTGTTAAAAATATGTATAGATAAAAAGTAATTAATGTGGATATTGTTAGGGGTGAGAGATAGTGGAGGTAACAACATAATGACTGGAGAAAGGGTGGGGATGTTAGCCATTGGGTATAGGGATGGCAAGTTATCTTAAGTTTAATGTCAGAGTGGCTGTGGGACTGCAGAGCTGCTGAAGGGACAACTCGGGCTGTGCAGTTCAGAACAGCTGATGGTGGAGAGGAGGATACAGATTGCCCAGGTAGTAAAGCAGCCAACGAAGTCTAGAGCATTGTGTTCAGCTGCATGCTGTGCCACAGGGTGGTCCATCTTGCTTTTTGCCACAGTTTGACAGTAGCCATTCATCCTGATGAACAGCTGGTTTGTTGTCATGCCAATGTAACACATGAGCGCAGCAGTGTTGGTAAATCACGTGGCTGCTTCCATGGGTGACTTGAAGGGGTAAGATACACCTATGACAAGACTGGAATAAGTGCTGGGTGTGTGGATAGGGAAGGTTTTGCACCGGGGCTTCTGCAGGGATATAATCCTTGTGGTAAGAGGTTGGGATTGGGAGTGGTATAGTGATGGACTAGAATGTTGTGATGTTGGGTGGGTGATGGAACACCACTTCAGGAGGGGGCTGGAGGCATATTATACAGGATGTCTCTCATTTCTGTGCAGGATTAGAAATAATCAAAGCCTTATTACCACTGAGTAGCAATATGGATAGTATGGATCTGAGATAAATACTGATGAACATAAACACTAAAGACAATTTAAATTTTATATTAACTTTTCACTGAAAACCATGTGAGCAAAATGGTAGCACATTGCAAGTAAATATCTTTGTGGGACACACAAAACATTAGCTCTGTAAAACTCACCCTTTTTGTGTCGGACCTATAGTAAGTGCCACAGGTACATAAAGTGTGGCTATAATGAAGGATAGTGAGAAGTTGTGCATTCCAACAGCAAGTAACAATGTAGCCAACTCTAATAAAGCAGCAATATTCAGTAATGAGCAACTCTTGTATTGCTGGCCTACAAGCCTGAAACACCACAGATTAAAACTCAAATGGAAAGTCAATTGTAGTCACATCACATATTGCTTCAGTTGTTCAATTAATCACATATTAGAATCTATACAGTGTGAATGTAAGTCAAGTTTCTTCCAACAGTGCTTTGCTCACCTGTCAAAGGCAGGTAAAAACAGTAGTAAAAGACTGGAACATAAATAGCCTGCGAAAACAGACAAATCTGTTGACAACCCAATTAGCTCTTTCCCAACCAAACTGTATGTCTCCGCTGCAAAGAGAGCAGCAGTGCCACATACATGGGTAACAAGGAACGCAGCTCCCACAGGAATTACTATTAATTCATGGCGAACCTGCAATGAAAAAACAAAATATGATAGTTTCAAATTAACTGTTTGCCTTAATTTCTGTAAAATAATCACTAAACAGTAGGTGACTGATGTAGTGAGAAACACACACACACACACACACACACACACACACACAACATATGATGAATAACAAAAGGAAATTTTGTGATTAATTGAGAGAAGGATATCAGACTGCATAATATCTAAACTCAGTTTCACAGGAGAATTTCATAACTCTAGTAAAATTAGCTTGGAGACACACACCCATGCCGCTTGGGTTCACCTGGCAGATATGAAACAGTATCTCGAGAACACAATGAAATACTGTTGTGCTACATATTTAAAATGAAAATGCAATGTCTCCTCTGAATTTCATAGACTGCTATGTATGAGGTAAATCAACCAGACACGAAGTCTATGCAATGCATTTGTACCTATGCACAGTCTCTAAAATGTTGCAATATTTTACTCAATTTGATGCTGCACAAGAACAGAGATGAATAATGGAAATAAAATCAAACACTCAAGAGCAAATTAGATATTTTAAAGTCAGATAGTGAGTATTATAGTGACCAGAACAATTAGATTACATTAGTACTTGTTCTATAGATCATAAAAATGACAATTTGCAATGATGTGGAATGTGTCAGTTTAATAAATGGTACTGTAATTAAGCATGTTGGGATTTATTCCTATCTGCTTGCATTACTGAACCTCCCGATGCCAGTGTTGCATAATTACAGGAACAAATGTAATTAGTCTATTATCATTTTCTTTTCCAAAACTTTTCTTATTCTTTTTTCTAATGTGACTAAATATCTTGTTCCTGAGAAATAGTTGTGGCCAAGACTTTTTATTTATTCATAATACCCTTGCAAGGAGAAGACTTTTCTTTAGCCTACATTAAAATATATTATTCTATTATTCAATATCATTATTCTCTAATAAATTCGACAATATAACAGAAATATTTAAGTCAGTGAGAAAAGTACTAGTATCAAAAAAAGTTCCAAGACCTGAAAAAGAGAGGTAACCTGCTGAATACAATAATTGCCAATTACATTTTTTCATAGTATTTAAAATACCTGGTGTATAAAGAAAGGATTTTTAGTTCCTTATTTGCATCAATATTTTTTGTTACATTTACTTTTTTGAACACCTATACCAAGTTTGACCCGTCCTATCTTAGGAATAGTTCAAATGTTTATTAAGCTTAAGGGACTTAACCGTGCGGTGATCAGTCCCTAAACTCACAAACTACTTATGAACTAGCTTACAGTAAAGATGAGATAAACATCAATGCCCGAGGGGGAATTCAAAACCCCGACGGGGAACGGCCTCGCGCATTGCAGTATAGCGCCTCAATGTGCTTGGCCATTCTGCCGTCATTGAAAAATTGTTAAATATGGCAAAAATATAGCACTGAGGATGGAAAAAGATTACCAGAAAATAACACCAAAAAGTGCAAAAAATAACACCAATTTTTCCCTGTTGCTAGCTATATCTAAGAAAGTACTGGAATTAATTTCTGGAAAAAAAAAATTATATATATATATATATATATATATATATATATATGTGTGTGTGTGTGTGTGTGTGTGTGTGTGTGTGTGTGTGTGTGTGTGTGTGTGTAAAACTTAAGACCATGAAGAACAGATTGGCTAAATCACTCTATACACAAAGAGTTTTAATCATTTTATAGAAATTAATTGTTTACAGCATTTTTTAAGTGAGAAAGCTCAAAGCAAGACAATACACACTGCTGGATTTACAGGGGACAAGTCTTGCACCTATATGAAATCTCCATTCTTAGTTATTTTGTTGCACAAAGCACACACCTCCTTAGGCTCAATCTTCCATTTTTTGTAGATGAATTTTCTTGTGGGGAGTGTCTGCTAGTAAGTAGGTGACAAGTCACAGACAGCATCAGAGGGCCTTTTTTGCTTCTGTTCAATGGCACTGTGGAGGTAATTAGTTATGAACATCTATCAAATTTACTCTAACCTCTAAACGCTCCTTCTTGTTGCCATTCTAGCAATACAGTATTTAAGCATTTGCAACAGCCATATTTAACAAATGCTTAAAAAGTTTTGTGCCAAACCTTTATCTGATTTCTTTCCACAAGGAAAGATTCCAGTAGTAGGTCTTTCAAAGTCACTTCCCCATGTCTGGTTTCAGTCAAAAATAGAGAAATAGAGAGTGGTATCTGGTTCACTTGCAGTCCCCCCCACCCTTTTTTTTTTTTTTTTTTTTTTTTTTTGCACATGTACTGTTGATGCATCATGCATTGTGACGGCATCTTCCCATTTATCCTTCCACTTCAGAGCCAAGAATCTGTCATTTCTGTAGTTTGGCAAATTGTATCATTACTATCCTGCAAGTTCTAGCTGTTCCTACTGCATTAGTATTCCTATCCATAAGTCTCTTCAACAGATCCAGACTTCAGTAATAATTGTGCATATACAAACATCTACCTACCTCTACCAATTTTTACACAAACTTAACACCAGTTTTGTTGACAGAAGATAGGCGTCTTTTGTTATTTGACATTTAAGATCAGTATCTCTTCTAGTGTTCAAAATAAAATTCCATAAATTGTCATTCTTGTCACACAGTTCGAAAACTTTTCATACCTACGCAGGCTGCTTTCAGAGATATATTACTGCATCCACAAGAGTCTCCCACTCAACAATAACAATGATTTGTTAACACTTACAATCTTTCCTGGCTCACAAGCTCTCCGAAATCTTGCTATCAAACATCTTAGCGTTCTCTGTCGCCAGAAAAATGTAAGAATCTTTTCAGGAGATGAAATCTTTCATCACCCACAACATTACGGAAGAAGGGGTATCTAGCACACTGTATCTGATAAAATACAATTTAACTAATCTTTTAGACACTATCCCTATCATTAATAACAAGGCTAAAAGCACTCTGACTTCATCACTTTACAAATTGTGACTTCTTCAGAGAAAACATTTCTTTCTCTTTCTTTGTGTAAACAAATGTCTACATAATGAAACTTTCAGTCTGCAGCGGAGTGTGCGCTGATATGAAACTTCCTGGCAGATTAAAATTGTGTGCCGGATCCGGGACTCGAACCTGGTACCTTTGCCTTTCGCGGGCAAGCACTCTACCACTGAGCTACCCCGACACGACTCACGATGCCGCCTCACAATTTTACATCCGCCAGTACCTCGCCTCCTACTTTCCAAACTTCACAGAAGTTCTCCTGCGAAACTTGCAAGACTAGCACTCCTGGAAGAAAGGATATGGTGGAGACATGGCTTAGCCACAGCCTAAGGGATGTTTCCAGAATGAAACTTTCACTCTGCAGCGGAGTGTGCGCTGATATGAAACTTCCTGGCAGATTAAAATTGTGTGCCGGAACTTCTGTGAAGTTTGGAAAGTAGGAGGCGAGGTACTGGCGGAAGTAAAATTGTGAGGCGGATTGAGTCCCGGATCCGGCACACAATTTTAATCTGCCAGGAAGTTTCATATCAGCGCACACTCCGCTGCAGAGTGAAAATTTCATTCTGGAAACATCCCTTAGGCTGTGGCTAAGCCATGTCTCCACCATATCCTTTCTTCCAGGAGTGCTAGTCTTGCAAGTTTCGCAGGAGAACTTCTGTGAAGTTTGGAAAGTAGGAGGCGAGGTACTGGCGGAAGTAAAATTGTGAGGCGGCATCGTGAGTCGTGTCGGGGTAGCTCAGTGGTAGAGCGCTTGCCCGCGAAAGGCAAAGGTCCCGGGTTCGAGTCCCGGTTCTGGCACACAATTTTAATCTGCCAGGAAGTTTCATATCAGCGCACACTCCGCTGCAGAGTGAATGTTTCATTCTGGAAACATCCCTTAGGCTGTGGCTAAGCCATGTCTCCACCATATCCTTTCTTCCAGGAGTGCTAGTCTTGCAAGTTTCGCAGGAGAACTTCTGTGAAGTTTGGAAAGTAGGAGGCGAGGTACTGGCGGAAGTAAAATTGTGAGGCGGCATCGTGAGTCGTGTCGGGGTAGCTCAGTGGTAGAGCGCTTGCCCGCGAAAGGCAAAGGTCCCAGGTTCGAGTCCCGGTTCCGGCACACAATTTTAATCTGCCAGGAAGTTTCATATCAGCGCACACTCCGCTGCAGAGTGAAAGTTTCATTCTGGAAACATCCCTTAGGCTGTGGCTAAGCCATGTCTCCACCATATCCTTTCTTCCAGGAGTGCTAGTCTTGCAAGTTTCGCAGGAGAACTTCTGTGAAGTTTGGAAAGTAGGAGGCGAGGTACTGGCGGAAGTAAAATTGTGAGGAGGCATCGTGAGTCGTGTCGGGGTAGCTCAGTGGTAGAGCGCTTGCCCGCGAAAGGCAAAGGTCCCAGGTTCGAGTCCCGGTTCCGGCACACAATTTTAATCTGCCAGGAAGTTTCGTATCAGCGCACACTCCGCTGCAGAGTGAAAGTTTCATTCTGGAAACAACCCTTAGGCTGTGGCTAAGCCATGTCTCCACCATATCCTTTCTTCCAGGAGTGCTAGTCTTGCAAGTTTCGCAGGAGAACTTCTGTGAAGTTTGGAAAGTAGGAGGCTAGGTACTGGCGGAAGTAAAATTGTGAGGCGGCATCGTGAGTCGTGTCGGGGTAGCTCAGTGGTAGAGCGCTTGCCCGCGAAAGGCAAAGGTCCCAGGTTCGAGTCCCGGTTCCGGCACACAATTTTAATCTGCCAGGAAGTTTCAAATGTCTACATATTTGTTTGACAATCACTTCATGCATGCTAAAATTGTAACTCGCGCAAATAAAAAAGAAAACTTCGCCAACAAGTACCTATGGATTTATGACACTACCATCTAGTGGCTGTCTTTCAAACTGCTTCAGCAGACGAAAAATGCAATAAAATAGAGCAGAAGGCACATGATGTAGCACAGGCTGAGCAAATTGTCAGAAGTGGATGGCATATGCCATTGCACACGCTTGTGGGGGTAACACACACACACACACACGTCATCTGACAATGGCATGGTAATGAGTTGAAATAGTTAATGGTACAATTTGTGCAACCAGAGGCTGAACTATGTAACAACAATGCAATTTCCTTTAAAGCAGTAATCTAACTCTTGCTGTTTATTTCCCCTCTTTCCAAAGACCATTAATTTAATATTCAAAGAGAAAAATTACAAGAGTTTTCTATTCTAATTTACCTCATTATGCTTATCTGAAGTGACTTCACAATTTCCAGTCTCAGAAATTGCCTCATCAGACTTATTGGTATTTTGTTTCAAAGATTCTTGTGATATTTCTTGCACCTTCGACTGATCGGGAAACTGTTCAACAAGGTTTTCATTTATCTGTTTCTTTTGGCCCTCAAATATTTTCAACCACAAGGCAAAAGCCTTGATGAACAGACCAGCACATAACAAGCCAAGACATGGCATATACATACCTGAAAAAGGATTCACATGCCAAATATTATAACAACAACTTAGTATATCTACATCATCATCAGCAGCAGCAGCAGCAGCAGAAGCTGAAGCTATTTGTTATACAAGGCTGGATTCAATTCTCAGCAATACATTTACATACATTGGAACAAATTTATGTACAATGTATCTAAATTCATCTCTAAATCATCACATGAACAACAAAATGGCAGATATTGAAATAAATAACCAAGGGATACAAATTCAACAAACTGCCAAATAGAGGAAAGGCCAGTGGATCTGACATGATACCAATTCAAATTTGGCAAATTATGCAAAAGAACTTATTCCACATTCCCCCTTCAAGCAGCAGTACCGTAACTCTCCAGCGGGGTGAAGAGTTTCTAATGAATGGGAAAAAGTGCTTGTCACTCATGTTTTTGTAAAGGGTATTTGAAAAGATGTGCAGAATTATAACCTATATTCTTTATGGCTGTCTGTTATAGAATTTTAGAAATAGTTTTGTGCAAGAGAATTAAGACCTTTCTAAAAACCTAAAATCTCCTCTGTAGGAATCAACATGGATTATAGAAGCAACGATCATGTGAAACCCAGCTCCCATGTAGATGCTGTGTTTCTTTACTTTCAACAGGTGTTTGCTATGGTTTCACACTGTCAACTAATGAACAAAATATGAGTGTATGGAATATCAGCTCAACTGTGTGACTTAATTGAAGAATTTTTGTGATCAGATGCAGCATGTCATTCAACAACTATAATGCCATAAAAGATTGAACATATATACTGCAGTATTTGATACTCGATTCTAACACACATACATCTTGGGTTGGGGACCAAACTACTATTGTCATCAGTCATTATACATCTTGGTTTTTGAAGTTTCAATACTTGTAATGAGAATGTCATATGATAAAATCATATTTCTATAATATATCACACAATTATACATATCCTTGTTTGACTTAAAAACCATTTCCTAATATAGCAAATAAGTATTGAACATGATTTTAGTAGTCTGATAATATGTACATAGATTTAAATCTACTAAATTATGCGGGAAGTTTACTTACCACGCAAAGGAGCACAGATATGTGACAGCAACAACATAAATAAAACACACACACACACACACACACACACACACACACACACACACACACACACACACAAGAGCAGGGAAGGAGAAGGAAAAGGAAAGGTTGTGGGTTTAAAGGAGCGAGTGGGGAGTCATTCCAATCCTGGTATAGGAAAGAAATCCAGAACCACAACATCCCAATTCAGTAGTGAAACACTCTTCTAAACCTCTCTCCCAGTCTGAAACCTCTGTCCTTTCCTAAGGCCTCACCTTTAGCCCCACTCCCAACTTCAATCAAACAGTCCTTGTTAAAGATTTACTGTCCTATACTTGTAGTCTTTGCTGGAGATATCACTTTGCCACTAAGAAAAATAATTCTGCTCCTAATGATCCAGCACCCCAAGTCACCATTCAAATTGAACCCTCCCTGGAACAGTTCCGTCCACTGTTACACCGAGACCCACCTCCTCTTCCTCAAAATCACCCTCTTCAAGCCTTCCAGGAATGTCTCCCTTCCAGCCTTTCCTCTCAATCTTTCCTAAAAAATCTGACTCCAACTCCCAATATCACCAAAGCTGAAGCCCAGGCTATCCGTGATCTGAGGGCTGATTGGTCCATCGTCATTCTCCCGGCCGACAAGGGATCCACAACTGTGGTACTTGATTGGTGGAAGTATGTGGCTGAGGGACTGCGTCAGCTTTCAGATAGTACCACATATAAAGTTTGTCAAGGCAATCCCGTTCCTGATATCCAGGCAGAGCTTCAAGGAATCCTCAAAGCCCTAGGCACTCTACAAAACCTTTCACCTGACTCCATTAACCTCATGACCCCACTGACACCCCGCACCCCCACCTTCTACCAACTTCCCAAGATTCACAAACCCAATCATCCCGGCCACCCCATTGTGGCCGGTTACCAAGCCCCTACAGAACGAATCTTTGCCTACATAGACCAACACCTTCAACCCATCATGTGCAGTCTCCCATCCTTCATCAAAGACACCAACCACTTCCTCGATCGCCAGAAATCCTTACCCAGCCTGTTACCTCCATAAACCATCCTTTTAACCATTGATGCCACTTCCTTATACATAAATATCCCACATGCCCAGAGCTTCGCTGCGATGGAGTATTTCCTTTGACGCCAACCACCCACTTCCCTACCAAAAACCTCTTTCCTTAATACCCTAGCCAGCTTCATCCTAACCCACAACTTCTTCACTTTTGAGGGCCAGACATACCAACAACTAAAGGGAACAGCCACGGGAACCAGGATGGCCCCTTTGTACACAAACGTATTTATGGGACGCTTAGAGGAAGCCTTCCTGGCTATCCAAGTCTGTCAACCCAAAGTTTGGTATAGATTCATTGATGACATCTTCATGATCTGGACTTTCAGTGAATAAGAACTCCAGAATTTCCTCTCCAACCTCAACTCCTTTGGTTCCATCAAATTCACCTGGTCCTATTCCAAATCCCATGCCACTTTCCTTGATGTTCACCTCCATTTATCCAACGGCCAGCTTCACACATCTGTCCACATCAAACCAACCAACAAACAACAGTACCTCCATTATGACAGCTGCCATCCATTCCATATCAAATGGTCCCTTCCCTACAGCTTAGGTCTTTGTGGCAAACGAGACTGTTCCGGTCCTCAATCCCTAAACCAGTACTCCAATAACATGATGACAGCTTTCAGATCCCGCAACTACCCTTCTGATCTGGTAAAAAAGCAAATAGCCAGGGCCACTTCCTCTTCCCCCCCCCCCCCCCAACCCAGAGCCTCCCAAAGAGGGACCCTAAAAGTGCCCCTCTTGTCACTGGATACTTTTCGGGACTGGAGCAGACTCTGAATGTGGCTCTCCAGCAAGGATACAACTTCCTTAAATCCTATCCCGAAATGAGATCCATCCTTCATGTCATCCTTCCAATTCCACCGAGAGTATCTTTCCGCCACCCACCTAACCTCCTAGTCCATCCCTATGAAATCACCAAACCACCTTCCCCACCCTCTGGCTCCTACCCATGTAACCGCCACCGGTGGAAAACTTGCCCTATGCATCCTCTCACCACCACTTACTCCAGTCCTGTAACGTGGAAGGTGTTCACAATTAAGGGCAGAGCCACTTGTGGCAGCACCCACGTGATTTACCAACTGACATGCCTGCACTGTGAAGTGGGAATGACCAACAACAAACTGTCCATTCGCATGAACGGTCAAAGGCAGACAGTGTTTGTTGGTAATGTGGATCACCCTGTGGCTAAGCATGCCTTGGTGCATGGCCAGCACATCTTGGCGTGCAGTGTTACACCGTCCGGGTTATATGGATACTTTACACTGTCACCAACCTTTCAGAACTCCGGAGATGGGAACATTCTCTCTTCCCATTGCCCACCTGGTCTCAACCTTCATTAGTTTTAAATTCCCGCCCACCATTCTACAACATCTTTGCCTCCAATCTCTGGACAGAGCTTCTGCCTCGACTGGCATCACTGTCCAACTTCTTTGCATTTTGCATATGTCTGCCTTTGTTGTGTGTGTGTGTGTGTGTGTGTGTGTGTGTGTGTGTGTGTGTGTGTGTGTGTGTGTGTGTGTACCTATCCTTCTTCCCCAAAGGTAAATCTTTCCTCTTCCGGGATTGAAATGACTCCTCACCCACTCCTTCAAAACCACGTCCTTTCTTTTTCCCTCTCCTTCTCTGCTCTTTGCCTGAGGAAGCAACAAACAGTTGCAAAAGCTTGCTATTGTGTGTGTGTGTGTGTGTGTGTGTTTTATTTATGTTGCTGTCACATACCAGTGCTCCTTTGCCTGGTAAGTAAACATCTACTTTATATATATATATATATATATATATATATATTTCCTGCTAGGAATTTTTCCTCTATAATCTTCGTATCATAAATTATGAGTAAAGGAAGACATGCACCCTGTCAGATGTTAACACAGGTAAAAGAAATCTATCAGTTCACTGCTTTTGAAAATAATGTATTGATATCCAAATTAACTTTGTTTTAATTCATGTATATTTGTTAATTTACACTTTGTCCTAATTCCAACAACCACTAAAGTATCCAGTTCCAAATTTCAGTGTTGTTAAAAACAATAGAGGAGAGAGCTCAAAGCTCAGTTGTGTGTGGTATGTCAAGCACATATGTTTTTTCCAACCAAGTGTTGACTACAGTGTCAATGTGTGAAAGAGAATGTAGAGATGTGTGGGGTCTCTGAGGCAATATGACTGCCACTAAATACTTTATACAAGATGTCTGATGAAGGTCTTTACATAGAATAAATGACAGTTTCTATCAGCTATCTCATTTGCTAGTTTTAATTAACAATCTTTCATTTCGGTGTCAATACATCAATACAGACAATGATGTAAAAAAAAAAAAAAAAAAAAAAAATACAGCTTAAAGACTTGATATGAGTGATAAATGTCAATATTTCACCTATACATTTTTATTGTACACTCTGCTACTGGCCTTCCTCAAATGAAAGGAAACTAAGCATCCATTCACGTGGCTGCAGTTCCCAAACACCTCTGTTTCATTTTCATTACAGCCATAGTTAAATTCACTTCATCTATCTTTCACCTGATCCTTTGGTTTTTCATCAGGTTATTGGAGTACTGGTTTAGAGATTCAGGACCGGAGCAGTCTCATTTGCCACAAAGACCTATGCTGTAGGGAAGGGACCATTTGATATGGAATGGATGGCAGCTGTCATAATGGAGGTACTGTTGTTTATTGGTTGGTTTGATGTGGACAGGTGTGTGAAGCTGGCCGTTGTATAAATGGAGGTCAACATCAACCAGAAATTTCTTTTCTTTCCAATTCTCTTCAGTGCCTCCTCATTAGTTATGCAATCTAACCACTTTAGCGTCAGCATTCTTCTATAGCACCAAATTTCAAAAGCCTCTATTCTCTTCCTGTCAGAACTATTTGTTGCCCATATTTCACTACTGTACAAAGCAACACTCCACACAAATGAATTCAGAAAAAAATTATCTCTTTTTTTTTTTTTTTTTTTTTTTTTTTTTTAGAAACTTTTTTCTTTCCAGTGCCATTTTGCCTTTTACATCATCTGTATTGTGACCAGGATATGTTATTTTACTGCCCAAATAACACGACTCCCTCACAACCTTTATTGCTTTGTTACCTGATTTAATTCCATCATCTAATTCTCCTAGACTACATTACATTACCCTAGTTATGCTCTTGTTAATGGTCAACTTATATGCTCCTTTCAAAACAATGTCCATTTCGTTAAACTGCTCTTCCAGGTTCTTTGGTGTATTTTGACAGAATTACAATGTAATCGGCAAACTGCAAAGTTTTTATTTCTTCTCCCTGAACTTTAATTTCCTCTCCAGATTTCTCCTTGCATTCTTTCCATGTACAGATTGAACAACATTGGGGAAAGGCTTTTGTCTTATTACCTTCTCAACCACTGCGTCCCTTTCATGCCCTTCGACTCTAATAACTGCTGTATGACCTTTGTACAAGTTAAAATAACAGTCCATTTCCTGCTGACTTCAAACTTTGAAATAGGTTATTCCAATCAACTTTGTCAAAAGTTTCCTCCAAATTTACAAAAACTAGAAAGGTATGTATGTCTTTCCTAAATCTATCTTCTAAGATAAGTCGTAACTCCATTGTTGCTTGTACATGTTCCTACATTTCTCTTAAATCCACACCAATCCTCCAGAAGGTGGGCTCCTACCAGTTTTTCTGTTGTTAGAATTTTGCAAGTGTTGATGGTTCTGTAATTTTCACACTTGTATGCATCTGCTTTCATTGCAATGTGTTTATTACATTTTTAAAATGTTTGAGGGTATTGCAGCAGTCTCAATCAGAAAAGGAAGAATAGTTTTGTCGTGGCTGGCTCTCAGACTTCAGTCGTTTACTCCTGGGGCCTTTCACTGCTCTGTCTCATTCTTCTCTCAGTATAGTATCTCATTCTCATCTTCATCCACTTCCTCTTCCCTTTCTACAGTACTGTCTTGAAGTTCACTACATTTGTAAAGCCCCTCTATATATATTCTTTCTATCTTTCAGCTTTCCCTTCTTTTCTCAGAACTAGTTTTTCATCCAAGATCTTTATATTAATACAGCTGCTTTTATTGTCTCCAAATGTCTCTTATTTTTTGTAGGTGGTATCCATTTTTCCCTGGTTAAACAATTGCCCTCTAGCCACTCATGCTTTCTTTTCTTTTCCCCAATCCACATCCACCTTCTATTTTTCCTTCCTTTTCCTATTGACGAATTCCAGCCTCCTATCAAAATCAAGTTTTTTATCTGAATAATTTCCTCTACAGCCTCATACATTTCTTGGATCTCCTCATCATCGTCAAAGCTAATTGGCATATAAACTTGTACTTCTGTAGTCTGTGTTTGCTTCATTATGTACCTTTATTGCATTAATGGGCTCACAGTGCTAGTTACAGTAGTCATGCGCATTCTTCTTTTCTTATTCATTTCTAGACCTGCTCCTGCAATACCCCAACTGATTTTGTGTTATTATCCTCATATGAAGAGGTTTGCATAGGACAGGTTGGCATGAAGAACTGCATCAAACCAGTTTGCAGACTGAAGACAACAACAACAACAACAAATACCCTGTACTCACTTGACCAGGAAACCTGTTAATCTTTCCACCGAACTTCACTAATCACAACTATAAACAACTGCAACCTATCTATTTTCCTTTTTAAACAATAGAAATACCTTGAAGGATTCAACAGTATTTTGGAAAGGATAGGTTGCTACTCATCACAAAGATGCCCGATGAACCGCAGAAAGGCACACAAAAAACAGCTGTTAAGCCTTTGTCTGCCATACAGAACATGCACGCGCACACGCACACCAACCCAATCGCCATCTCTGGCTGTTGTGACCAGACTGCAACACACAGCACAGCTGAGGCGAGAGCAACCAGTGGTGGGGGTGAGGAAGCAGCATGGAGAGGGAGGCAGGAAGGGAAGCGACACAGTGTTAACTTGTGAAATGGAACAGCTCTTACATTTCTCCAATCCTAACAGAGCTATTAAAAGTTGTTTTTTTCTGCTGCTTCTCTTTAGACACATTGTCGTCATCGCTCTGTGACAACAACTCAGGGTCAATCCATGTCAAATCAATACAGTGGTTTTACTTACCATCTCAGATTTTGATGAAATTTGACACAGATGTAGCCCACATATAGATTAAGAAAAACACCCAATTCTGTCAAAATCCATCAATCCATTTTGAAAATACAGTGATCTGAAGTTGTCAAAAATTGACAAAAAGCACCCCACAGCAATAATTTCAAGTTGTTGTAGCAACTCTCCTAATTACGCTACAATTATGGGAGAGGTGTCATTTTTCAGCATTTTCCATGAGCTTTCCAATGATGTATGACACATTATGGATTTGAGATGAAAACTGTTTTTCAAATTTAAATGAAAATTAAAATTTTTAATTTCTCAAAAAGCACATTGTAAACTAATACCCTGAGTTTGAAAGTGGGACTGTCATGGACTCACACCTTAATAAAATTTCAACAATTCACATTTCATTTAAAAATGACATTTTTGTAAAATTTATAGATTTAAGCAGAAATATACATAATTTCATTCTTAATACACATTAAAATTTGATATTAACACACAAATTCCAAACGTGCAAAACCTAATTTATACAATCTATGTTTTAAGATTGAACTACTTACTACTTGTTAAATGCTGCTTTTTTTTTTTTTTTTTTTTTTTTTTTTTTAGTTAAATCCCCAGAAATCTGATACTTTCTTCCTATCAGTGTTACTGGGTTTACCCTACAAAGAATATCATTTACAGATAACCAAAGAATATCTAGTTTTATAGGAAATATGTAATACAAGTGATGGGCCACATGGGTGAAGGAATGTAACTTCATCAGGGTATTTGTTTTTTGTTAAAATGTAAGGTAACCACCATTTCTTTTCATAAACAACAGTAACATATCCATGAATGTCTTTCAAAGCCAGTCTTTCTGGAGATTTTTGAACTGTTTCAACAGCAGATTCTGTTGTGCCTGAAAAAATCTTTACAAATATTTTTGATGTACTTGAAGCAATCGGTATAAAAGCATGTAAATTCTGTGTCCCTTTTATGGAAACAGAGTGAATGAAGTGCTATTCCAATTTGAATGTACTCTTCAACTGTAGAAAACTCAAAATGAACAGGTGTAATATTTTTAAGTGACCAATCAAAAATTTGTTGTGGAGTAAGAATTTAGTTGTCATACGGCCCCTCTGCAGACTTGCTTTTCTTGCTAATCTCTTAACAGTTCCACCGACACCATCACAAGTTCCTTTCCCATGAGCAGAGGCAAAAAATTCCATTTGGTTTCAATTCCAAAATCTTCTCTGTGAAAGCATAAGTTCACAAAATTCTTTTTATTTTTGTACTGGGCCACACTCCCATCCGAAAACTAGTATATCTTCTGTTTAGGAGTAAGTTTTAAAAAAATTAAACAGTAGACTGCTATGGTATTATGCTCTAGACAGTTAGAAATTATGATGAAACTCATGTGTTCTGTTTTGTTCTCTCTTTTGTAATACACTACGAAGGGATGCACTGTTGCATTATCACTTGACCAATGGGCCTTGTCTTGGATCACAATAGTAAAGTTCTCCAAGAAGTCACAAATAACAACACATTTACCCTCAGTCAAGTTTTCCTTGATTTCATTTGAGCTTTGCTACTTCACCAGAAAATCATGGAGTTTTAGTGTACGCAGTTTTTCAGAAAAGAATTCAATGAACTCTGATGAGGTTTTCTGCAGTATTTCTAAGTTGCAGCTGTCTACTGAAACCCATTTTCAAAATATGGTATTTTCAATTATATTATCATCAAATGCACTTTGTAATATTCTTTTTATTGGATCACTTCTTGGGCAAGAACTATAGTTCCCCATAAAGCAGTGGAATGATGCTGGGTTCCACAACACTTTTGCCAAACAGTGTTTATAAGAGGCCAATTCTCCATTGATTAAGATACCAAGCTTAGTGTTTTCTATCATTAGTTTTACATTTTCATAAGTAGTGCTGACACATATTGAATGTGTTCTACTATGACGAGCAAAAATGCAGTGTTTTGGCCACAGTGCTGCAAATTTAGAAAGTCCGATCTTCATTGCTGGAAATTCAGCTTTGAAACTTTTATATGCTTCTTTTAAATTGCACAAAATAAGTATTTTAGACATTACTGTTCTATTTACGGAAAAGTGTGGATATATTTACTGGTAAATATTGTATATATCCATTTGAATTTACAAATTTTACAAAAATGTCATTTTTTAATGAAGTGTGAATTTTTGAAATTTTATAAAGGTGTGAACCCATCACAGTCCCACTTTCATATTCAGGATATTAGTTAACAACAATCTAAAGCATTATATAACATTTTTTTGAAAATTTTTGAAGACCCACTTTTTGAAAAATAGTTTTCATCTCAGATCCATAAGTGCTGTACATCATTGGAAAGCTAATGGAAAATGCTGAAAAATGACACCTCTCCCATCATTGTAGCTTAATTAGGAGAGTTGCTACAACAATTTGAAATTATGGCTGAGGAGTACTTCTTGGCAATTTATGACAACTTCAGATTGTCGTGTTTTTAAAATGGATTGATGGATTTCAACAAAATTGGGTATTTTTCTTAATCTATATGTGGGCTACATCTGTGGCAAGTTCCATCACAATCTGAGATGAGGTAAAATTCATGTTAAAAGTGTGTTGATTTGACATGGAATGAAACCTCAGAGGTTCCAACTTCTGACTATGGGAAATAGTAATGCGACCTAATATGTATGAGTGGAGAGGGGGGATTAGAAGGGGGTCCAAGGAGAATAAGAAATCATCAAAATTGTGACAAAGTTTCTGTAAGGCAGCAGATGAGTAGGGACATCATTCTGATGTGTACAGTAGGAAAGTCGTGTGGGTGGAGGGATCAAAAGTTAATAGTTAATTATTTCCTCCTTAGAACTGAATATCTTAGATTTTGTGATTTAGAGATTAATATTTATTTATATGGGCTATATATATATTTCTAAAAGAATCTACTCATTAAAAATTGGCACACAGAAACGCAAAGTAATGTAAAATTATAACTTAAAGTAAGAGAGCAAGTTAAGATATTTTGGTGAGAGTGCATGCTAAGAAAGTTAAAAAAAATGCTTAAATTATGAAAAATGGTTAAATTTTGATGTCTCCATCCACATTCTCTTCCTCCAGCATGATACTAGGCTTAATGAAATCATTCTCCCTAGTTTTTTAACATTCTGATATATATATATATATATATATATATATATATATATATATTATAGAGGAAAAATTCCTAACAGGAAAAAAATATACGTAAAAAATAGATGAAGAACACTTACCAGGCGAAGGGGCACAGGCAGTAATAGCAACAAATAAACACACAGACACACACACACTCAAAAATGCTAGCTTTCGCAGCCTAGCTGCTTCATCAGGCAGAAGGGAAGGAGAGGGAAAAGGAAATGATGAGGGATTTAAGGAAGGGGGTAAGGAGCCATTCCAATCCCGGGACAGGAAAGACTTACCTTGGGGGAAAAAATGGAAGGTAAATAAATGCACATACACCCACACATTTACACAGACACAAGTACACTTAGGCAGACATGTCACTTCAGGTTATATATATATATATATATATATATATATATATATATATATATATATATAACCTGAAGTGACATTAGAGCACTTAAAATTCGAATAATACAACCTAGCAGCTTTCTTGGTATCACTAACTGATTTGCGATAAATGTTAACTGATAGCACACTTTTTTTCCAACATAAATTTTCATTTTTTTCCACTAGTATTGAAGCCAATGTTGATAAGATAACTGTCGGAATTATTTTGTTTTTACTTACAATGCTAAAAATCTTTTGAGTAACGGCATTCCTTTGGGGCACCAACACAGATGTCATAATCACTTTGGACAATCCTGCAAAATGTGTTTTGCCTGAGGAAGCCTTCAGCTGGGAGATGTATATCATGTGATATCTGCTCGTTCATGAAGTACTTATCCCAAATGATAAAACTGAAAATTACTGAACTCTTCTTCTAGTCCTTCAATCTCACTAGAACATAAGACACTTTGAAACTGAACTAAAAAGTATTTCACAGATGCAAAGTATTTAATCTTCCTTTTGGATATATCAGCTATCTTAGCATGTGGCTGTTGCTAGTTCCACATAGGTGCGCCATTGTGGATTCATCCTGTACGCCATATTACGCAGTTTGATTTTGTAGAAGTTACTTTCAATACTGAAATATTCTTGAAAAGAGACAGATTGGCTTGCCAGTACTTACCTTAGTTCTGTACCGCCGACAGTTGCACAAAAGCAAGAAAATAAGAATGAAAAAATTTGACAAGCTTTCAGAAATATTTTCCTTCGTCAGGTACGAGAGGAGGGAAGAGGAAGGGAACAGAAGGGAAAAATTATTCATAACCTAGGCCATGAGCAGATGATGCGTGATTTGTGGAAGTCAGAGATACTGTATGCCAAGTACTGAACCAAGCCAATAGCAAACCAAAGAGTATATAGAACCACAGGGGATGGATCCTCCAATTTAATACATACATGCTCTGCAAGGCCGTGCTGTATCTATCCCCATGATGCAACCTTCCTATTTCCCCTCCCTTCCCCTATTTCCACCATGCAGAGTGAGATTCAGAGTGCAGCAGCCGGAGATGACGGTTGTGTGAATGTTCTACTTTCTGAAGGAGGCCATGGCCGATAGCTGAAGTGTTGTGCGTGTGTGTGTGTGTGTGTGTGTGTGTGTGTGTGTGTGTGTGTGTGTGTGTGTGTGTGTGTGTTTAACTGACGAAGGCCTAAAAGGACGAAAGCTATAATGTTGTCTGTTATTTGTGCCTTTCTGCGGCTCATCGGATGTCTCTGTGCTGAGTAAGCAACCTACCTTCTCAAAAATATTATTGTGTTTTAACTGAGTACTTTTGAATGAGAGGTGGACACCATCCCACATTTACAGAAATACAATGATCATGTAGAAAGAGTTAAGTTATTAAGTTGTTTCTCAAATAGTGAATCGGAATTTAAGTCTAAATGACCATCAACTTTGATCAATTGTACGTGAATTGTTACGAAGAAAGTGGGTGGCAGATTTGGTTAATAGGTTGTAAAAATGTGAATGTTAAGAAAATTTCAAGAGTGTAGTAGAGTAAACAACATCTCTCTAAAATGTGTTCGAAGTCATGTTGTTAGTGGCAAAATAAGTGACTTCATGTGGCATTAGAAAATTAATTTCTGTAGGATACCTTTTTTAGCTTCTTGTTATTAGTTTACAAGATTCATATTATATGTTAAACCATATGAGCAAGTCTGTCAAGCATTGCCTAAATTAATTTTCAAATCAATTACAAAAATGCAAGCTACAGCTTAAAACTAAATTATTGTCTCTAAAATCCTGTCTGATAAATACAGGAAAATACTTCTTAAAATAATGAGTAGACTTTATGGGTATGTGAACAACTGTTCACGAATGACAGCCCTACATCATCTTTGTTCCTTATATTTTTGTAGCATTTCAGTAACAAGTGAAACACATCTGCATTACTGCAAACACTCTTTTATTATAATTGATACAAGATACATTTTAAGCTACAAAATTAAATTGTTATGTGTCAGTTAACTCCTGATTCCCTTTGTAAATAATGATCTCCAGCTGCCTAATTTGGCAGAAATGGTGGAAAAGCACTGGAGCCGAGGAACACAGATGAGTTCTTTTTACAGTAAATACTATTCTAGAAGATATATGGCATGTGAAAAGCATGAAATCCTATTGTTTCTGCTGTAGCTGTGACAGAGAAAATATTGCAAATGAGTGGTGGTGGAAGGTTGCTGTTAGAGTGTGACCTTCATTGTGTTCAAATTTGTCCCCATGGGACAAGCAACTGTCTTCATGTCCAGTTTCCTTTGATAAATTTCTATCATTTTTCTAAGCAAAGCGAACTTTAATTTGAAAGCCATCAACTTTACTTTTTTAAAAGTTACTTACCTATGGAAATATAGCGATCGGTTGCTGGTTGGAGGTAGAAGAAGTACGACTGGTGAAATCTCTCCAACAAGTTATTAAGACTTCTGAACACTCCTTCTAGTACCCTATAAAGTACGAAAAAGAGTATTTAAAATATTTTTTTATAAACAAATGACTAAGAGATGCACTAAAATTAAAATATGATCTACTGCTCTAAAATAATAAGAGTGCTGAATTATTCAGTAACTGCAAATACCCTAACATTTTACATTGTTAACTTTGTTATTGCATACCATTCCACACATTCTACTAGCATTTATTTTGACTAGAAAGAGAGAGAAAGAACCAACAAGGATTTGTAATTTCTACTTCCAGAGGGATCTGGTGCTTATTGTATCCTATCTTGTGTTGGTTAGAGGGTGACAATCCCAAATGGAGAGTCAGTAAGAATGGTATAGCTCCTCTGTCAACCTGTAGCTCCACTTGGTTAAAACTCAACAGTACGGTGATAAATGGTTTGTTGAGTACAATGGCTGCCATGAAAAGGAGTTCTGACAAGATCGCATTAATGTACGTGCACTCCAGAGTTTTTTTATTCCCCGAGCACAACAGACTCATCTGATGTGTCCTTCCTTTATGCATGCGTCATATTGTGCCTATGTGTTGGGAGAGTCTTATCTAACATTTGTCCAGCAATAAGCGGCCGTGTGGTCTGAGGCATAATGCTACAGATTGAGTGGCCACTCCCACCGGAGGTTCAAGTCTTCCCTCAGGCATGAGTATGTGATAGTCTTTAGTGTATTTTATTATTATTATTATTATTGTTATTTATAGTTTTATTTAATAAATTAGTTAAGCCGTATATTGTTAAATTTAACCAGATATAAGAAGAAATTATTCAGTGTAAAAAACCAATTAACAGTGCAAAATATGATCTGTTCATTGTAAATGACAACAAAATAAATAAAATAAAAACAAAAAATGAAATAATATTATTTTAACCAAACTTTAAATTTTCTAGATAAAAGAGAAAAATCAGGAGAAGTAATGGAAAAATCAGGAGGCAGCAGAAACGTGAAAAATCTGAAGACTCCCACCTAAATCAGGAGTGTTGAAAGGTATACCATTCTTTCATTTAATTCATATTAATATTCACTCACTCAATTATCTTATTTATTATATTTACATTCTCTCATTAATGTACTATTACTATCAGTATGGAAGTTAAGTAAAGTTGATGTACTGGTCATCTAAGTCGTCATTGTTTGCACAATGGCATGTTATTGAGGAACAGTTCAGTGCCCACAAACCACCAGATTACAATCTACTTGATTAATGATGAAAATTCTCCTCAGAGATGATAAATATTGTTGAAACGAGATAGAATGGCTGGCCAGCACTTACCTTTGTGCTGTGCCGCCGATAGTAACACAAATGAAGAAACTAGGGATGGGCTAAACTGCGATTTTTCGATATCAGTGATTTCTGTGACTGCTACTTTTATATATCTGTGATTCTTAGTTGTGATTTGTCACTGTTTACAATCGCACTGTACAAATCCTCGACATGTATCCCTCCGCGCTCAAACTGCGATTTCGGTGACTCTAAATGCTACTTCTGCGATTTCTGCTACTGATATTGCTACTTCTGCGATTTCTGCTACTTCCGTGATATCTGCTACTTCCGTGACTTATGCGATGTGTGTGGCAAATGCAATATATATATATATATATCATCCATAACAGATCCTCTTCCTACGTGTAAATATATACAAAAAAAGAATATTGATGCTCAATTTACGTGTAATGTTGGGATTATTTACACATCGACAAATGTCAATTAGTCTTATAAAAGCTATTTCAGTGTTTGGTGTGTAATGTATAGTTAAAAGTGAGGTTATTCGCAAGTAATGTGTAACCGAAATCGGCAAGTAGGCCTATAGTCTACCTTAACAGAAACATTTGGTAGATTAGGCACACAGCAACTATAACAGTGCAACGAAAGTGCTATGTTCTTGCCTGTAGAATGAATGAATAGATTTTTTTAACATTGTGTGATATAAGTCACTTACCAATTTGAAAGAGATAAGTAAATGTGAAATACAACGTGAGTGACTTCTGAAAATTCCCTTTTCTCTTTAAAACCTTTCGGTATCACTACATATTCTGCCAAATAGCTATAGATAAGAGCTTGCGTTATATTTCACTAATCGACGTGCCAACCTAGTGTGCTCACGGTGGCAACTAAAGCTTCATTTTATAAGAATTTTTAACTTACTGACTGTACAGTGTTACACACAAGAAATCTTACAACCACAGATAAAGAATAACATTAATTATTTATTTTATGATAAACAAAATATTATTACAATCATTCTGTATGATTTAAATTTCTACGATCATTCATCGGTCGTTGCCAACATAAGCACACTATGCCACCACTGCAGTAAACAAAAGTGTTAATAATACTGATGGATCCGATACCACCCATCTGCTTTCACTCATGTCATCACAGGACGGAATGTACGAAAAAGAAAAGGACGGAAAACAATAATCCTAAACCTAAAACAAATCTGATAAAACAGAACTTTCCATTACGCGAAAACTTGTTTATTTTCAAGTGTAATATTTTTATAGAATCCTCGAAGGTACAAGTTTACTCCTATATAGCAGTACTTAACACAGTCCACATTGAAAATGGAGTTGGCCTACTGTTAAACATTTCGTAAAATTACCTGTATTTAGTTGACCACTTGATACCACCCCCTTGGAATATTTATTTTATGTACGATGTATAACGCAAGCAAAAATATTCGTCGAAACCAGATTTGCAATGTAACATAAGTATTCTGAATTCTCATAATAGTTGTAGGTTCTATGACGAAAAATTATTTTAAACAGGGATCAAGTCCGTAAGACAATATTTATTTGGCATTCACATTTGTTGTCTTTACCAACTATAACCTAAAAACATACATGCCAGGCTTTGCTTCACAACATGTAAATGCTGCCGCCAGGTAAAATAGTGCCACAAAGTGTAAACATTTTCACAAAGAAAATTATCTTCTTGCTCATTAATTCGACAACATCCCTAAACAACACACGAGTGAAAGTACGACAGTTGGTCAACAAGTAGCATAAGGCGGAATATTAAATGCTATTCTCAATCGCTACTTGCGACTCTTAATCGCGACTTTTCACTGAAATCGCAGTTTGGACCAGTGAGGACGTTCGAGCTCACTGGTTTGAGCCGATGGCGTTCGACCAACACATACACAAAAAGCCACACATACACGACGCAGACAGCGGGAAGCTAGAAGTACCAATTTCGGCCAACAGATGGCAGCCGGCAGTGTCTAAACTGCGCCTCTTAGTTGCTACTTGTGACTCTTAAACGCGATTTGTCACTGATATCGCAGGTAGACTCTATAGCCTGCCCAATGCAAAGATATTAGTACAAACTTTGACCAACAGATGGCAGAGTGCAAACTGCTTCTTGCTACTCTTAGTTGCGACTTGCTACTTTTAGTGCTACTGCGCTTCTAAACTGCGACTGAAATCGCAGTCAGAATCCGTAAAGTTGCGACTGTGAATACTGCTACTTCCAAATCACTGTGACTTTTAACAGATACGCGATTTTCGACCCATCCCTAGAAGAAACAGAAAAAGAAAAAAGGGGACAAAAAGGACATGCTTTCGGAACACAGTTCCTTCATCAGGTGGGAGAGAAGGGAAGAAGAAAGGATGGGAACAGAAGGGAAAGGTAGTTCACGACCTAGGTCATGCAGGTGGTGTTTCGGGAGTGTGGACGTCAGAGATACTGCATGTATGTACTGAGCCAAGCCAGAGAGGATAAATATAACCAAAGAGGAAAGATCAAGTAGTAAAGAGAAGAGAAGATTAGTAAAATGAATGATGCTGGGGGGGGGGGTGTAGGAGGGGCGGGGGGTTGTCTAAAACGTTTTTCATAAACAGGGAAGGAAGGATGGATGGACACACACACACACACACACACACACACACACACACACACACACACACACACACAGAGAGAGAGAGAGAGAGAGAGAGAGAGAGAGAGAGAGAGAGAGAGAGAGAGAGAGAGAGAGAGAGAGGGAGGAAGAGGGGGAGAGAGAGAGGTAAGGAAGGGATAATGAATAGGTGAGCTGAGGATGGAGGAAGGGGAGGGGTTATCGTAGATTTAGGCCAGGGGGGTGGCGGGAGGAGAGGATATGTTGGAGGGCAAGTTCCCACCTCCGTAGCTCTGAGGGACTGGTGTTTGTTGGTACTATCCAAATGGCACATGTGGTATAACTCGTGCCCAGGTCCCTGGAGTTATGCTGGAGGGCATGTTCTGCCACAGAATATTGGGTGTCCCCCAGGCAAACAGTCCGTCTGTGCCCATTCATCCGTTCAGCCAATTTGTTAGTAGTCATACCAACATAAAAGGCTGAACAGTGGACACATGTCAGCTGGTATATGACATGTGTTGTCTCGCATGTGGCCCTGCCTTGAATCGGGTAGGTTTTTCCTGTGGTGGAGCTGGAGTATGTGGTAGTGGGAGGATGCATTGGACAGGTTTTGCAGCGGGATCGGTTGCAGGGGTAGGAACCATTAGGTAGGGAGGGTGGTTTTGGGATGTTGTAAGGTTGGGAGGACGGCGGAAGGCTACTCTGGGTGGTGTGGGAAGAACAGTTTGGAGTGATGGACTCATCTCAGGGTATGACTTGAGAAAGTCATAGCCCTGTTTGAGGAATTTGTTGAGGCATTCCAGGCCAGGATGGTACTGGGTGACTAAGGGGGTGCTTCTGGGTGGTCTGGGGTTAGGAACATTGTTGTTGGAGGGAGAGAAATGGACAGCTTGGGAGATCTGTTTGTGGATGAGGTCTTTAGGGTAGTTGCGGGAGAGGAAAGCATTGGATAGATTGTTTTTGTAGCTGGTGAGGGATTCGGAACTGGTACAGATACATTTCCCACGGATGCCCAGGCTGTATGGAAGGGACCGTAGCTGTCAAAATGGAGGAACTGTTGTTTGTTAGTGGGTTTAATATGGACTGAGGTGTGGATGTGAGACTCAGCAAGGTGAAGGTCAACATCAAGGAAGGTGGTTTGAGTTTTGGAGAAGGACCAGGTGAATTTAAGGTTGGAGAAGGAGTTAAGGTCGTGGAGGAAGTTCAGAAGGGTTTCTTCACCGAGACCACAAAGATATCATCTATGAATCTATACCAAACCAGGGGAGGCAACTTCTGTGTCTTAAGGAATGCCTCTTCCATGCGGCCCATGAAGAGGTTGGCATAGGAAGGGGCCATCCTGATACCCATAGCTGTCCCCCTGATTTGTTTGTAGGTCTGGCCCTCAAAGGTGAAGTAATTATTGTTGAGTATGAAATTAGCAAGTGTGACAAGGAATGAGGTTTTTGGGAAGCTTTCAGGTGGGCGTTGGGAAAGATAGTGTTCCAGAGCTGATAGACCATGGGTGTGAGGGATGTTGGTGTACAGGGATGTAGCATCAATGGTGACAAGGAAGCTATCACGTGGGAGGGGCATTGGGATGGATTTGAGGTGTTCCAGAAAGTGGTTTGTATCTTTGATATAGGATGGGAGCCTGCAGGTTATAGGTTGGAGGTGTTGGTCTACCAGAGCTGAGACACGATCTGTTGGAGCTTTGAAACCTGCTACTATGGGACGGCCGGGATTATTCGCTTTATGGATTTTAGGGAGTAGGTAAAAGGTAGGGGTGCAAGGTTCAGATGGAGAGAGAAGTTCTAAGGAGGCAGGGGTGAGACCTTGTAACGGACCTAGGGTTTTAAGATTTTTAGATTACAATCTACGGTAATTAGAGTTAACAGTGAGGCCATCAGTACAATGTTAATGGGAGAGTCCGCCTGGAGTTAGATGTCGAAATTCCAATTGAATTGGGTCAATATATATGCCAACTTAGAATCACTGTTGTGATGAGTTCTGAAAGTAGATCAACATTCTTAGAAGGTGGTGTTTTAAAGTTTTAAATTGTCAATGCAGTGTATCAGTATCATTTTCTCCCTTCTCATTCCATTTGCAGACAACAGTGAAAAATAAAGACAACTAAAAACACATCTTTTCCATCAGCTACACCGATTTATTATTTATTTTCTACTGGTTTCAGGCACTGTGAGCATCTTCACAGGAAGAAAACATTTTGTTGTTAGATGGATATGCAATTCAGCTCCCCAATGGAGTAAGTGAAAACCACCAGTCATAAACATTTGCTCGACCACGTATAACAAGCCATTATTGAAATACAACAAAAAATTAACTTCATTATCATTTAACAGATCGATCATGAAGGATTAATGATCAATACGTTTATTCGTAGTGATACAGTGTTGATGTATCGATCTCTCTTGCGACTGTGAGACATGCACCCTCTGGCAAAGGACAAAGGCGTCAGTCGGATGACTCCCAATGCAGTTAGTTTCTTGACACAGTTGTCATGCCTAAAATAACGCGTGTTGAATTCTACAACTTTTAATTTGCACAAATACCTTAGAAAGATTACAAATAATCTAACACGTTAAAATTTGTGATCAGATATTTCAAAACATACTTGGTGAAATGATAGATCTCACATTCAGTGGTAACACTCTTTTGGAATCCAAACGTTTGGAAAAGAAGTTAATTTCTTGAAGGGAGGCCTGACTGAGCTTTAAGACCCTTCTGAAAGAAGATGATAAAGCACAATTGATAGAGTTTTAATGTTGGAGATATATAAACAGTACATCCAAGTTCATGGTTTGTACAAAGACAACGGCAGATAAAAAATAAAATTAACAACTAATAATTTCTATGACTAACACATTTTAAACTGAAACATACTATTAACTTACTAACCTTCCCATCTGGTAGAAATCTGCTGAAGTCCCTTTATCAGTCTTTGGATATCCTTCGATAGTTACAGCATCAATGCCAAATCTAAAGCAAGAAGATAAAATGTTAGAAGCAAAATCCAGATTGAATAACCAATATTTTACTTTTCACTCTCAGGTATTCAGTTTCACTGCTTCAGTTCTAGTGTATGCTGCTGAAAACGTAACATCTGAATTCCCCAGCCCAAATTGTTACAATCATTTAATTGACAACCTAATGAACAGCCCAGGTATGAGTCACCACATTTTTATGCTCGCGTTTCCTCTATACAAAAAAGAATCACCAAGCTGCAGACGGGCATGTAGAAATAATAGACACACAACCAGTTTAGCATCCAGCCACAGTTTGTCAGAAAAGAAAACATACAAATTCATACAATTAAACAAGAACAGCTCACTAACAAACATTTCTCATCTCCGGCTGCTGCATTCAGAGTGTTGCTACCATAATGACAGTGTGGGAACTCAGTAGACTGGGATGCCTAATGGTAACCACGATGTATGTACCTAACTTTTTATTAGCGAAGAACACATACAGTAGTTAGACGCAGACTGGCTGGTCGTATTCAGTCCAGAGACTGTTAGATGCAGCTCTCCACCTTACTTTATCCTGAGCAAGTGTCCCCCATCTCTTCATAAGAATGGCAACCTACACGTATTTGAACCTACTTACTGTATCCATCTCTTGGTCTCTGTGATTTTTTACCAAACACACTTCCCTCCAATGCTAAATTCACAATTGTGGAATGTGCTCCACCAATCAACCCTTCATTTAGTCAAGGTATGACCAAAATTCATTTTCTCTCCGATTCCCTTCTTTTACATAAGGTATGCCAGAAATTCTTTTTCTCCCCAATTCTGATCTGTCCTCATTATTTACATGATTCACCCACTTAATTAACAGCATTTGTCTGTAGCCATACATTTCAAAAGTTTCTATTCTATAAGAGTCTGAACTATTTATTGTCCATGTTTCAGAACCATACAGGCAACACTCCACACACTTAATATTCAATGTTCACAAATTTCTCTTCTCATTGCCATTATGCATTGTTTTTCTTTGTATATATATCCAATTTTCTCTGTTGGTCCTATTTAATATGGCAACTGTACACTTCTGTAGTATTGTACAATAGGTAGGATGAGTATTTTCTTTTTAAGGCGTAGTATCTTACAATGAAACAAAATTTAATATATGTGACCAATTTCACTCAAAGCACCTAGGCATTAACTTTTTTAAAAGAGATAGATTGGCTGGTCAGTACTTACCTTTTTGCTATACCACCGACAATCACACACGGAAAGAAAAAAGGATGAAAATAAAACAAGCTATCGGAACAGCGTTCCTTCTTCATGTAAGAGAGAAGGGAAGAAGGTGACTATTGACGGTACAGCAAAAAGGTAAGTACTGGCCAGCCAATCTATCTCTTTTGAAAAATAATTTATCATCTCTGTAGAGAATTTTGAATATTAATCAAACAGGCATTAAGTTTATTTCTTCTAGAATTGTTAAGTGTGGCCACAGTCACTCTTGACTTCCACTTCGGTAGATTAAATACTTTTGTCCACTACACTGAATGCAACACCTCCAATTGTCCTCAATCTATCCTTGCAATATACATTCCATACCTTGCTAAATATTTCAGACCTTCGTACATCAGCATTCTGCCAGCTCTTGGTTCCTAGATTTATCTGAGTGCAAAAGATTTCTTGCAAGCCATTAAATTCAGGAGATTTGCTTCTGATATCTTGAAAAAAAATTACTGCTAGTATTTTGATAGTCTGTGTGTCTTACATCTGAATACAACCTGATTTCACTGTCTGCCCATTGACTGGAGAGTGTTCATCAGGATAGAAACTACAGTCTAGCAAAAAAAGGTTAAATTTTACTTACTGTCTCGGCAGAGTAGGATGCTAATGTTGGCAACAAAATGTTCGATTTACAAGGATAATTAGTCTGTCAACCATAGAGCAGGAAAAACCTTAATTATTTATTTCACAGTCAGCACGAATTATTATTCTCTCTCAATCTGAGAGATCGAGTTTTCAAAGATCATTCAAAGGTCGTTTCCAACATCAGCACACTACATCATGAAGACAGTAAGTAAACTTTTACCCCATCAAAGAGTAGACAAAGCATTTGGTTAACATCCACCATTCAGATCCAACCTGCACATTCAAACTGAGAATGGTCTCAGACCCCAAGCAACAAGTGTCAGTGCTGCAAATGTGTGTCATAACTTAGAAATGACTGCTAGCCGTACACTACATAACTGCAGGCAAGGTCATCTCCACATCTCGAATGAGACGACCCACAACCGGCCGACATACTGTGTGTTCATAGGTATTCTTTCTGGCCCTGTGCACTATTTTCCTAAGCGGCTTCATAACGCACCAAATATTGGAGCTTCCAATGACTGACAAGCCCCTCTCCTCATGTGCTGCTCAGGCCATAATGAAGGGGGCAGCCACCTGCCCACTCCCAGGATGAAGAGTCAAGGCCAGATGGGCATTCTCCACATTTGTCCTCCACCTCAACCCATGTGAATCCACTACAACACAACACTCGCTCTGTGGTGAAGATGGATGAACAGCATTGTGAACACCTGAAGGTGCCACAGAGAGACAGTGAGTGCAACAAGTGACACCTGAGATGTCGCATGCAATGTGCCAGATTCTTTGCCGCCACACACTGAGACAGCAGCCTGTAGGCCGCTGGCTGTGGCTCAAACAAATCAGCCGTTCATGAACTGTTTCCTTTGGCTGTACACAGCACACACACAAACAGGCTTACCATCATGATAGCAAGCAATGGTGGTGGATGCAGCAGGCCACACAAAAGTGAACTGACAATAGAACAAGAAATCTACAATCTAGACTTTTTAAATTTTGATTTAAAATAATTAACAGAAAAATAGAAAAGCTAAATAGTCATTCACTACTATGCTGACAGACTTGTACTTTTTAATGAGTTGACCTTAATTACCTTGAGCAGTGAGCTCTCAAAGAGGATACATCTGTAATAGCAAGTATCCCTGAGTGGGGGTGCACGAGTACTAAACTTCAATGGCATGTAATTGTTGCACAACATGAGAAATGGAATGTTCAGTGGTATTACACCACATCCACAAATCATGTTGTTTTAAATATGCAAAAAATATTTAAAAATTTATATTTTAATGTTTTTCAAGCAGCCAGATAAGTTGAGAAGCTAGTTGTTCTCTTTTAAATCTATGGCTGTGGGAAGGACGTATTTGCCTTTTGTCAATAGGTGCATTTCTCATTATGGAAGGAGGAAGGAAGGAAGCTTAGGGTTTAAAGTCCCTTCAGGAGCTTGGTCATCAGAGACAATTTTTCATTCTGGTTTTACAATATTACATATTTCTATATGCTGCTAATTGGTGGGTATGGATTCTCAGCCACGCCATAAATTTCTTCTGTTCCTTCATTACTCATAAGAGTCTTAAAACCCTCTGAAAACTGTTTGGATGGTTTGATTTGAAAGGGACTAAACGACTACGGTTATCAGTCCCTTGTTCCAAATATAGAGAGTAGAATAAAAAGCACTACAATGTAGTAGAAAACGATGTGTTAAAACTCACCAAGCAAAGGGTTTAACACGACAAGAAGTAAAAGAATTAAAGTAAAAACTGATAAAATAAGAGAAAGGTGGAAAGACAATACCAGAGTGTCCTGGCCAAGTGATCACAGACAAGATAGTAGGGCATCTGCCCACTTTTGCACATTAAAATCACCTGTCTAAAAGCGGTAGGCAAGCAAAGAACAAATACATAATGAACACAGTGCTAAAAATCAAATAGATCGGTACAACCCACTCACACGAATAAAATTTAAAACAGCATCAGCCATAGAGGCATTGTCAGCTAAAACAAGTTTTAAATCATCAGGGAGATTAAAATTCCTTCTCTGAGTGGCTAAATCTGAGCATTCCAAGACGATGTGGACGACTGTCAGACATGCACCACATCGACACTCGGGAGGATCCTCAAGACGAAGAAGGTGGCCGTGCGTAAGCCAAGTATGGGCGATATGCAGCCAGCAGAGAACAACAGTCTCTGCGGGGAGTCCGTATAGAGAACCTCCACACATGCGTGGTCTCCTTAATTGCCTGCAACTTGTTGGGTGTTCGGAGGGAGCGCTATTCTGCGTTCCACAGTCCAAGAACTCGGCTGCGCAACTGTGAACAGAGGTAATGAACTGTGATACCTATAGCTAAGGTAGATTTATGGAGAGCCTCTATTGGTAACCTATCAGCTAGCTCGTTCCCGTCGATCCCAACATGTCCTGGGGTCCAGATAAAGACCACTGACCGCCCACATCGGTCGATGGCATGCAGGGATTCTTGGATGGCCTGAAGCAAAGTATGGCAAGGGAAGCACTGATCGAGTGCCTGTAGGCCGCTCAGAGAGTCACTGCAAATGAGGAAGGACTCCCCAGGGCAGGCAGAAATATGCTCGAGTGCACGAAGTATGGCTACCAGCTCTGCTGTGAACACTCTGCTGCCCTTCGGTAAGGAGTGCTGTCCGTTGTGTCCTGCATGTATATAGGCGAAGCCAACAAGACCTTCAGCCATCGAACCATCCATGTAGATGACCTTGGATCCCCGGTACCCGTCAAGAATTGACAGAAATTGGCGGCGAAGGATCTCAGGGTGGACAGAGTGTTTGGAGCTCTGTGACAAGTCCAGTCGAATAACAGGTGGCATATGTGACTGGAATTTTATCAGAGATGGCAGAGGAAGATACCCCAGCTCACTCAGGAGAGACTGGACACGGGCACTGACTGTCAAACCCGACCTCGGCCACCATTGTGGGATATGGAGTACGGCGTTCGGAAAAAGTAGGCGGTAGTTGGGATGATTGGGGATACCATACACATGGGCTGCGTAATTCGCCAGCAGATGTTGCCGCCTGATTCGCAAAGGAGGCACCCCAGCCTCTACAAAGGCACCCCAGCCTCTACAAGGAGACTGTCCACAGGGCTGGTTCGGAAAGCCCCTGTCGCGAGCCTAACACCACAGTGGTTGATACGATCCAACATCTGCAGCGCCGATGGCGATGCGGAACCATATACTACGCTCCCGTAGTCCAAACGCAACAGAATAAGGGCTTTATAACAATGCAACAGGGTACTATGATCTGCACCCCCAGTGGTACTGCTAAGGCACCGGAGGCCGTTGAGGTGCCGCCAGCACTTCTGTTTCAGCTGGCGAATATGCGGTTTGCAATGTGAGCCTGTCGTCAAAGACCATTCCAAGAAATCGATGCATGTCAACTACATTGAGTAGTTGGCCGTCGAGATACAACTCTGGATGTGGGTAGACTAGCCGTCGACGACAGAAGTGCATAACGCACATTTTGGCAGCAGAAAATTGGAACCCATGAGAGAGAGCTCATGTCTGCGCATTACGTACGGCTCCCTGCAGCTGTTGTTCTGCAACACACATGCTAGACGAGCTAAAATAGATGCAGAAGTCGTCAGCATACAGTGAAGGGGATACTGACGAGCCAACTGCTGCCACTAAGCCGTTGATGGCCACTAAAAACAATGGAATGCTTAAAACAAAGCCCTGAGACACTCTGTTCTCCTGGACATGCAGGCTGCTAGAAGACGCACCAACTTGAACATTAAAGTTACGGACAGCTAAAAAGTTTCTGATAAAAATAGGGAGTGAGCCTCGGAGACCCCACCCATGTAATGTGGTTAAAATGTGGTGTCACCAGGTCATATCATACGCCTTCGACAAGTCAAAAAATACGCCCACCAGATGGTGACGTCGAGAGAACGCTGTCCGGATGGCAGACTCAAGATGGACTAAGTTGTCCAAGGTCGAGCGCCCCTTGCGAAAAACCCCTTGGCAAGGAGCCAGCAGGCCCCAAGATTCAAGGAGCCAATACAACCGCCGGCTGACCATGTGTTCTAGCAGTTTGCATAGAACATTCGTAAGACTGATGGGCCGATAACTGTCTACATCTAGCGGGTCTTTACCCAGCTTGAGCACTGGGACGATGGTGCTTGTATGCCACAGTGATGGAAAGACACCGTTGCTCCAGAAGTGGTTAAATACTGCAAGAATTTTGCGCTTGGAGTTATCAGACAGATGTTTTAACATCTGATTGGCAGACTGCTTGGCCCAGGGGCAGTGTCAGGGCAGTGGGCAATGGCACTGAGGAGCTCCCACTCGCTAAACGGAGCGTTATATACCTCAGGGTGGCATGAGGTGAATGACAGGTTTTTGCGTTCTATTCGCTGTTTTAATGTGCGGAAGGCAAGTTGATAATATCCGGATGCAGCGACGCGAGCATAGTGCTCGGCAAAAGCCTCGGCGACAGCGCTTGGATCCATACATACAGCCCCTTGGATAGAGATACGAGGAATTGCTGCCTGGGACTGATAGCCAAAAAGGCATCGGATCTTCGTCCAGACCTAAGAAGCAGAGGTACTTGAACCTCCGTATCATCTGGCGAGCACGAGCATGGTGTTTTTTAAAAGTGATAAAATTCTCAAGCGACGGGTGTCGCTTATAGTGCTGAAGAGCACGCCGATGGTCCCGAATGGCGTCTGCAACTTCCGACGACCACCAAGGCACTGACTTTCGCTGGGAGCATCCCGATGGTGGGATTGCGTGCTCTGCAGCAGATAAAATGTTCTGGGTGACAGTCGCAACCACCACGTCAATACAGTCATCTGGGAGAGGTCCAACAGTGGTGGCAGGAACGAATTGATCCCAATTTGCCCTGTTTAAGATCCATCTAGGAAAGGCGGCCAGGGCAGCGATGATGGGGTAGTGATATGAAGATAGGAAAGTGATCACTACCACACAGACCGTCATGCGTCCTCCAATGGACAGATGGCAAGAGGCTAGGGCTGCAAACTGACAGGTCAATAGCCAAGAAAGAGCCATGTGCCACACTGAAATGTGTGGGGGCTCCAGTGTTTAAAAGACAAAGGTCGCGGTGGGATATCAAGTTCTCGACCTCTCTGCCGTGACCACTGACTACTACGTCACCCCACAAGGTGTCGTGGGCATTAAAATCACCCAGAAGTAGAAAAGGCGGCGGGAGCTGCAAGATCAGTGTAGCCAGTGTGTGTGGTGGTACAGCGCCATCTGGCGGAAGATACAGGCTGCAGATGGTTATGTCTTGTGGTATCCTTACCCTGACAGCCACAGCTTCTAATGATGTCTGAAGGGGCACATGTTCACTATACACAGAGTTAAGGATACACACATAGATGCCACGTGAGATTCTGTTATACACACGCCAATTACAATAATATCCCCTGTGTCCACGAAGGGCAGGGGTCCGGATTGCTGGAAACCACGCTCCTGGAGAGCAATGCAGAGAGCTGGTGTTATGCTCAAAAGTTGACGCAACTCAGTCAGGTGAGAGAAAAAAACCGCCACAGTTCCACTGGAGAATTACAGTGTCTTTGAGCTGATGGGCCATGATAAAGATGTAGAGTAGGTTATTCCATGGGAACATCTGCTGTCAACCGGTCTGCCTCTGCTGAATCCAGAATCATAGGATCTGGTGCATCAGTCACTGCGAGATCCTCAGGTGATGTGAGGATCTCTAACTCATCTTCTGAAGTAGAAGATGAGGGACGCTGTGGCTGTATAGCCACCATGGATTCCTTCTTTCTACGTGTCTTTGGCTTCTTACCCTCTCACTGCCCTTTCGGTTGGATGAGCTGTGAGGGCTTCTCGGTGGCGTCAGGAGTGGAGGAAGAGCGGGAAGCCCTTCAACCAACAGTTTGGGGATCCTTGAGCCTCCGGCCAGGATACTCTGATGCACTGTGAGAAGTCTCAGAAGGGGCTGTCCTGAGGGACTCCTTCCGAGCGAGAGGTGCTGGAGGAGGCTGTTCCTTCTCTGGCTGGGAGGTGGGGACTGGTGTCCCCGATTGTTGTGGGGGGGGGGGGGGGGGTTGCCCCCACAGCAGGTGTTACAGGAGCGGATGGAGGAGCGCCCCCACCCATTGATGGAACAACAGCAGAGTGGTTGCCCCTAGGGCCCGTACAGGGAGGCGGTACTTTAGGAGTCATACTCTGAGTAGGCGGTGAAGATACAACGGCAGCAAAAGATATAGTTAGGTGCACTGGATGGAGCTGTTCATACTTTCTTCTCGCCTCAGAATATGTTTTTTTTTTTTTTTTTTTTTTTTTTTTTTAAATCGTAAATCTATTGGACGAAACTGTGCGGTCATCAGTCCGTAGCTTACAAAATACTTAAACCTAGGTAAACTAACCTAAGGAAAACACACACAACCATGCCCCAGGGAGGACTCTAACCTCCACGGCGAGCAACCGAGCACTCCGCAGCGAGACGCTTTAGACCGCTCGGCTGCTCCACCTCAGCTCAGAATATGTAAGATGGTCCGGAGTCTTGATCTCCATGATCTTGCCCACAGTTCACGTATACGCGAGGTGGGATGCACAGAGCGTCTGGATGTGACAGACGCCCACATTCTCTGCACGTAGGGCTGGAAGTACATCGCGACAACATATGCCCAACTTCCAGCACCTGAAGCACCTCATAGGGGGCGGGACGTAAGGCTTGACGTAGCACCGATAGACCATTACCTTGACCTTCTGGGCAGTGTATTGCCTTTGAAGGCTACGATGAATGCACCAGTGGCAACCCTAAGATCTTATGGTCCCCTATAATCGTGCCTAACAAAGTGAACACCTCTCCGTTTCTAGTTCGTGCGCAGCTCATCATCTTACTGTGACATGAGATCCCGGTGATAAATGAGACCCTGGACCATGTTGAGTGTCTTGTGGGGTGTGGCAGAGACGGAAATATCACCCAGCTTGTCACAGGCAAGTAATGCCTTAGACTGGGCTGGGATGCCGTCTGTATCAAGACTGCACCACTCCTCATTTTGGAGAAAGACGCCACCTCACCATACTTGTCTTCGAGCTGGTCAACGAAGAACTGTGGTTTGGTGGACGAGAAAGATTCACCATCAGTACGGGAGCAAACGAGATATTGCGGCGAGTATGGTTCTGGTCTGTTTAAGGCCCTGCATTCCTCCCATGGCGTGGCCAAGGAATGGAACGAATGGGGTTATAACCAGCAGCATTGAAATCTCCTTTATTACGCTTAAGAGACGCCGTTTTCACGGCCGGCCATGCTTTTATTTGCTCGTTTCATTCTGGTCCCACGAGCAGCTAGGGAACTAAAGATCCACCCAGGCAGAGCCCCGCTTGCCTCGGTAAGCCTTATACAACTGAGGTGCGGCAGGTTCCTCAGAGGTTGCTCGCTAACGACTGTTCAACCTCAACAGCCATGCATCTCCTTGGCACTTAGCACACCTTGAGAGTGAGGGTTGTTTTTTTTTTTTTTTTTTTTTTATAAAGGTTTATACCGTCCTCGCGACCCGGGCGATTAAGCCAAGATCCCCGGGCTCTGAAACGTACAACGTTCCACCGTCGCACCGACTTATGGTCGTTAAAGCATGCACAGAGCTTACGGTGTAGCGGACTGTTGGCGCAACACTACCCACAGCTCAGGACCCCGGGTTGCCACGCCCGTACCCAGCAAATTAATGCTGAGCCCCTGAGGGGGAAAGAAAACTGATCAATTTGCAGTGTTGCCACCAAAGACAACTACACCACTACCGATACTGACAGTCACAGCCACAGGAACATTATGATGTCAGTATGTTCCTGGATTCCTAGAAGATGTCACGCAATTTACAAGATGAACACGTGTGTGCAATGTGATGGTTTTAGGGTACTGAAATAAATCCAATGGCAAATTTTAAAATTTATGCTGGAGTGAGATTTGAACCCGGATTTCCTGCTTCAGGAATTTGGGTTGGAAGGAAAGTGTGCCTGGATAGTGTAATTGTTTAAGGTAAGGAGAATGTAAAAGCTGGTAGAAGCTGACCTCGGGGAAGATCAGTTTGGATTCAGGAGGAACGTAGGAACCCAGGAGGCAATACGCACTTTACGTCTTATCTTAGAAGATAGATTAAGGAAAAGCAACCCTACATTTTTAGCTTTTGTATATTTGGAGAAAGCTTTTAACAATGTTGACTGGAATACACTCTTTCAAATTCTGAAGTCAGCAGGGGTAAAATACAGGGGAAGGAGAGTTATTTACAACTTGTACAAAAGCCAGACTGCAGTTATTAGACTCCAAGGGCATGAAAGGGAAGCATCAGTTGGGACGGGAGTAAGACAGGGTTGTAGCCTTTCTCCGATGTTATTCAATTTGTACATCGAGCAGGCGGTGAAGGAAAGCAAGGAAAAATTTGGAACAGGGATTAAAGTTCAGGGGGAAGAAATAAAAACATTGTGTTTTGCTGATGACATTGTAATTCTGTCAGAGACAGCAAAGGACCTGGAAGAGCAGTTGAATGGAATGGACACTGTGTTGAAGAGAGCATATAAATGAACATTAACAAGAGCAAAACAAAGATAATGGAATGCAGTCTTAGAAAATCAGGTGATGCTGAAGGAATTATATTAGGTAACGAAACGATGATGGTGGTAGATGAGTTTTGTTACTTGGGTAGTAAAATAACATGTGATGGCCGCAGTACAGAGGATATAAAATGCAGAATGGCAATGGAAAGATAAGCATTTTTGAAAAAGAGAAATTTGCTAACATCGAATATTAATTTCAGTGTAAGGAAGTCTTTTCTGAAGGTATTTGTGTGGAGTCTTGCCTTGTACGGGAGTGAAACATGGATGGTAAGCAATGCGGACAGGAAGAGAATAGAGGCTTTTGAAATGTGGTGCTACAGAAGAATGCTGAAGATTAGGTGGGTAGATAAAATAACTAATGAAGAGATACTGAACAGAATTTGTGAGAAAAGGAGTTTTTGGCAGCCCTGACTAAAAGAAGGGATTGCTTGGTATGACACAGTCTTAGACATCGAGGAATCGTAAATTTAGCATTGGAGGGAAGTGTGTGGGGTAAAAATCGCAGAGGGAGACCAAGAGACGCGTATAGTAAGCAGATTCAAGTGGATGTGGGTTGCCGTTCTTATGAGGAGATGAAAAGGCTTGCTCAGGATAGAGTAGGGTGGAGAGCTGCATCAAACCAGTCTCCGGACTGAACACCATAACAACCCTTGGCTCAAAGTGGGAAATCCATGTTAAAATCCCAGTCCAGTACAAATTTTTAACTTTGCTGTTGGGTTTATTTCAAAGCCCTGAAACAGTCTAATTGTTTAAAAATTTCGAATTCATAAAATTATGGCCATTAATGTTAACAAATGATGTCTGTTCTTTCAGACATGTCCAAAAAGAACAGACACCATATCAATAGTTGTATATATGCACCCAACAGGCAACTGACAATTTCAAAGTGGACGTATTAATATGATTGATGGCTTGTGGGAATTTAGTATAGGCTGCAAGCAAGAGGAACTAATGGGTAGGGGGCACTACCAGTGTAGTGTGCTGTAAGTTGTGAATTTGGGTTAAGTGTGCCTGGATAGACTAATTGGATAAGGCAGTGTACACTGACCCGAAGTGGGAAATCCGGGTTCAAATCCCAGTCCAGCATAAATTTTCAACTGTGTCTTTGGATTTATTTCAATGGCCTGAAATTGTTGAAATGTTTAAATATTTCAAATTCATAAAATTACAGCCATTAATGTCAGCAAATCTTGTTTGTTCTTTCAGAAATGTGACAAAAGAACAGACACCTTATCAATAATTGTGTTATCTTTGATAAACAAGAAAATGTAAACATGGGAAACCTATTTTCTGGATGTACCTCATACAAAATCCTTCATATCAATTCTTAGAAACAACCACAGATAGGCTGTCAATTTTAAAGCTGGAGGAGGGTTTAACATCCCATCAACAGTGTGGTCATTAGAGATGGAGCTAATGTTTGGATTTTCGGGGGAGGATGTGGAAGGAAATCGGCTGTGCCCTTTGAAAGGAACCATCCCGGCATTTGCCTGGATTGATTTAGGGAAATCACAGAAAACCTAAATCTGGATGGCCGGAGGTGGATTTGAACCACCATCCTCCCAAATGCGAGCCCAGTGTCTTACCACTACGCCATCTCGCTCGGTGTTTTGAAGCTGGAAACAGCAAAAACACTTAGAGGATAAATAAGTAGGACAACTGTAATTACAAAATCAAATGATACCTCAAGAACAAACCATGGTTTCCATTTGGTACACCTGTTGCCTGTGTTGAAACCATAGCCATTAGGGTTCTGAAGGCATATGACCATTCTTTGAATTCATCTGCAAATTTCTTGTTCTCCTATGAAAATAAAATCACTGTGTATTAACAATTAATTAAATGTTAAAATATCACAAAGGCTTCAAACACAAATAGCCAAATTAGAAGTTACTCTGTTCTTGAACGTGTGCTTCACACCTTCCTTAGCACACATCCTATGGATAAGATTTACAAGATCTAAATTCGGAAGTTGTCCATTAAGACCTTCCACTTTGACGTCAACATAGCCTATCTTCTCAGCATGTAATTCCAAGTTGACAGCAGCCTGTAAACAGAAAAATACAGTCCACATTACACTCGAAACAATTGCTGTGTTGTATTTTGTAACATCAATTTTAAATTTTTGATTTGTCTTACTTGTATTGCACCTGCACGTCCCAGCATGTCCCCATGTTCCAGAACCCCTGGGTGGCCACAAGATGTTCTGTGATATGCTTCTAACCAGGCCTGCACTCCTAGCTGTTCGTGTTCTGTTACTAAGAAGATGATATCCTTTGCCCAATATTTCTGCCCTGTACAAAAACGTAACTTTTCTTTTATCAGTTAGAAGAGAACCCTTTAAAATAATCCGAAGTGGTTATGAGGGCAGAGTAGTTATCAATGCTATTAAACACACATCTAAATATAACTTAAACCCTGATTAGTCCACCATCCATACTATTATGAGTCAGGAAGAATTAATTGCTCTACAAAATAAGTTCCATAAATACAAATTAAAAAACATGCTTCACAAGCACTGGAAGAAATACATGTGATTTTTGTGTGTTACATTTCTTTCAAACATTGGCTTTCCTACTTAAAAATATTTGTTATGAATAGCTCAGTATACTTACACCTGAAAAACTTGGCAAGTGACAATATGAGCGCAACAGATGGCATGGTCGTAGCTTCTGTACTTTTAGGTGGCCGATATGGGGTGGACAAAACCAATGCTTCTGTACTAGCGCTTCTTGGTGCTCTTAATATAGCATACACATTCTTTCCTGTGTATTTCTGGAAGAAAAACATAATATACATGTATGACTTGTATATACAATTATCTTAAGCAATTCTGACATTTTTTGCTCTGAGTAACAAAGACAAAAGGATAAATGTACTTACCGTTCCAGGAATTAAAGGATAGTGTACAGTAAAATTGTGAGTATATGCTTCAAGATTAAGCTGGCCAAATTTAGCCAAAAGCCAAGAATATGGAATACTATCAGGATGTCTTATAGCTTCATCAGACAGTTCTTTTAAATACTCTCTAGCAACCAGCCTTTCTTCATAATCCCCTTTGACCAATCCAGGAAGTAATGCATTTTCTGAGAAGTATGTTCCTTAAAGGTAAAAATAAAAAATGTATGCAGTGATGACACTAAAAACTATCTCAACACTGCCAATACTTAGCATCAGTAAAAATAGCAACATTTAACATATCAGACAAATGCAACTTACAATAAAAGTTAAAGATTTATTTTGATTAAATTGCTGAAAAGAATGTAACCTAGAATTTCTAAAACCAGTTGCTTGTATATTTAAAAATCAAGTCCAATCATAAATACAGTTTGTTCTCAAATCGATGAAAAATGTAAAGTAAAATTTGTTATGTGAATACAACACAAAATTGCAGATACAGTGTAAGCACAGTGTAGTTAAGCTTAACTTCTTTGGTTTCTATAGTATGTCTGCCTAGGTGTGTTTGCGTCTGTGTAAATGTATGGGTGTGTGTGTATTTGTTCACCTTCCTTTTCTTCCCCCAAGGTAAGTCTTTCCTCTCCCGGGATTGGAATGGCTCCTTACCCCCTTCCTTAAAACCCTCATTATTTCCTTTTCCCTCTCCTTCCCTTCTGCCTGAAGAAGCAACTGGGTTGTGAAAGCTTGCGTGTGTGTGTGTGTGTGTGTGTGTGTGTGTGTGTGTGTGTATTTATTTATTTGTGATGCTGTCACATCTGTGCTCCTTCGCCTGGTGAGTAATCTTCGTCTATTTTTTATATATAATTTTTCCTGCTAAGAATATTTCGTCTTTTATATATATAAATTGATGAAACAAAAATTATAGGGGGAAACATTCCAGGTGGGATAAACAAATATAAAAAATAGAAAACAGATGACTTACCAAAAGGACCAGCTCGTCGAAAGATACAAATAAAATCACACGCAAACACACATACTAGCTTTCGCAACCGTTGGTCGCTTCTTCAGGATAAGAGGAAAAAAGGGGAGGAGAAAGGGAAGGATATGGGTTTTAAGGAAGTGGAAAGGGAGTCATTCCAATCCCAGGAGTGGAAGGACTTACCTTAGGGGGAAAAAAGGAAGGTAAACAAATACACACACACTCACACATATCCAAACGCAAACACAACTAGACATTTTTACAAATGTTCTATTTAGAAATTTCGTATTGTCATGATACAGGGGAGACAGCATTACAGAAATGATACAGGATCTGGGATGGGAATCATTACAACAACAGCGCTTAACGCTTCGGCGTGGGCTACTTGCGAAACTCCAAACACCAATAATCTCATCTAAATGCAAAAATATATTGTCGACTCCCACTTACACGGGTAGAAAAAATAATCCGAATAAAATACGAGAAATCAAGATCTCAAACAGAGAGATTCAAGTGTTCTTTCTTCCCGTGCACTGTTCGAGAATGGAATGGGAGATAAATGGTATGAAGATGATTTGATGAACCCTCTGCCAGGCACTTAGATGTGATGTGCAGAGTATCCCATGTAGATGTAGATGAAACAATGTTTCCATGTTAAATCTGTCTGGCTGCTTTAACATTGTGTGCATAACATCTACCTTTATTCTAACATCCTTGGCGTATTTGTTTGCTCCATTACAGTGTATCTGGTCGATAGGCGAGTAGTGAATGAATAAACTGATTGTTGGAGTGTCTAGAAAATGATCCGAGCTGGAAGCATACTTTCAGTTTTTCTCATATTCTGATATTTTACAGTAGATTTTCTAAAAATTTTCTGACACAGAAACCGTGTCCTGAGAATTATGAACAGAACAAAGAACAGATCAGACAAATTGATGGAGCTATTCTCAAGTGACGCACTTTCATACATGCGGCGATTCATTTTTTTAACATAGATTAATTTGTTCAATTGAATTTTTTAATTCGGATTCCTTGTTATGTCTTTTTCATAAAGATATTGACTTTTTTATTCACTCTTATTTTTTATCCTAGGATCCTTTTTTCTCAATTGGAATTACCTTAGTGTCATTAATAACCTGTAATTAAGTGCCAAGCAGGACTGATGATTGGTTCGTAACAGGGCAGCTTGTGTAACCATTAGCCAGTGTGAAGATATTTCCAAGTAACCATTCATAGCGATAAATTACAGTTTCCTTTTTATCTTAAAGTTTTCTGTCTGATTTTGATCATACAGGTGAGCTTTAATCACCATAATGAAGCAATCATGACTTTGGTTCTGCTGGAGAAGATTGATTGCTGTTTTGTCACTTATATACAGTAGTTGGCCCTACATCCCATGTGGTTAGGTTACAACATGGGATTAAACTGAAAACTAAAAAATGTGTCTTCTGCTGCAGCCAGAAGTGATCACTTAAAATTAGCTGTCGTCAGAGATTTTCACATTCCCAGCAATAATACTTGGCAGCCTTTCAACACTGCTCTGCATTATAAGATATACGAGGGGGAGTTGGAAAATACGTCTCCCCTGTCAACTGTGGTCATAGTTGCATATGAAAGGGAAAAAATAGAATTAGACATTAAAGATAAGACATATCTTTATTTATCTACATAGTTTACAAATACATTGATATATTTGTCATACCACTTTATAAGCTTCGAAATGCCTTCGAAGGAAAAATCGGCATTGAACAGCTTGTTTGACGTCAGCAATGCTTCTTAAGAGCCTTCCGCCGAGTCTTCTTCAAAGCTGGAAATGGATGAAAGTAACTTGGTGTAGGATCAGGAGTGTACAGCAGTTGGTGTAGGCACTTCCAACCAAGTGTTGCAATAAGGATTTTCATTGCCGTCGCTGAGTGTGGTCTCTATTTGTCATGCAACAGCAGAATGCCTGAGAAGGTCAGGCCACTTTTTCCGAATTACCTCTTCCAATTTGAACAGATTGGCACAGCACCACGCAGTGTTTATTGTTGCATCCTCCAAATAAGTCCAGCAACAAAACACCTTGGACGTCCTTTCAGACAGGTGATGATGCATGTTTCCACTCCATGGATGCGGCCGTTGATTCAGGCATGTAATGGTGGACCCACATTTCATCCGTCGTCACAATCCAAAACAGAAAGTCACTGTCATATTCATGGTAATGCAGAAAGCTGTATACCAGGCTGATCGCCATGCTTTGTTCCATGTGTGTCAGGGTCAGTTGGTGGGGCACTCATCGTGCTGACACCTTCCTGTATCGAAGAATGTCGTGGATGATTCTGTGAGCTCGCACAAGTCTGTTTCCAAGTTCTACTCCATTAATGGTGATACACCAGTTCGCTTTCATCGTGTCATCCACCTTCCTGATATTCGCATCTGTAGTGGCCTTGCATGTCTGTCCAGGTTTCGGTATGTCCTGCACTTGCTGACATCCATCACTGAATTTACAGCACCATCTCCACACCATTTGCCTCGAAATCACACCTGGTCCGTACATGTCAATAAGGCGGTAAAGAATTTCTGTGCCTGATACTCCAAGTGCCCATTCATAGTAGGTAACAACTCTCACTCCCGCCTTTGACGACGACTCCAAAATGCACCTTCTCTCCCTAGCTCCAGGAAGACTGAGAGCCTGGTCTCCGCTTTGTGAAGGCACTGCAACAGCACTATCAGCTCAATCACGGTCTACCTCTACCCATTGTTGTATTGCACATGCGCTATCACCTGCAGTGTTGTCTTTCGCCCACAGCCGTTTAACACTACTTCTGTATGCAACCCCCTATTTTTTTTCCTGGATGGCTTTTTGAAGCTTATAAAGCAGTTTGATAAATTTCTCAATGTACTTGGAAATTGTGTAGAAAAATAAAAATATGTCTTATCTTTAATGTCTTATTCTAATTTTTTCCCCCTTTCATACACAACTCTATCAACAGTCGACAGGGGAAACTTATTTTCCAACTCCTCTCGTATTGACAGTAGTTATGAAGTTACCAGCTGCATTTGTGTGTCGCTATAGTTGAGTGATATCAAGCAGCCTATGTGGCATGTGGCGCCACATGACAAACGTCAACTAACAACTAATTTCAATTGGACTATAGTATGCAATGCCAATAGCCACAGCCACAGTTCCCATTAGATCACCGAAGTTAAGCACTCTCAGGCTTGGCCAGGGATGGGTTACCGTCCGCTCTTGGCAAGCGGGATGTACTTAGTTCTTGTGAGGCCACCTGAGTGGCTACTTGATTGAGAAGTAGCAGCTATGGTCACTAAAACTGACGTAACAGCCGGAAGTGCAAGGCGCTGACAATGTTCCCCTCCATACCGCAGCCATTGACGCCTTCGGGCAGAGGATGATACAGTGGCCAGTCAGTACCCATTGGGCCTCTCGAGGCCTGGTAGATGGAGTTTTATAGTATGCAATGTCAATACACTACCAGCCAGCATTATATCTCTGATGTGTTGGAGCCTGTTGTCCTCCCATACCTTTGGAGCTTGCCAATGGCCATACTGCAACAGGATAATGTGTGGCCACAAGCAGCAAGCAATGTTCAAGATTTATTTGTTGGCCAACAGATTGCATTGCTGCCTTAGCCTCCAGTTGATGGCATTGATATATTGGCCTCTTTGTTTTCCTGATCTCTTGCCTGCAGAAAATGTCTGGTCTATAATTGTGGAACAACTAGCCCAGACATTGCTAGAACAGATGAACTTGGGCAATACATGGCAGCAACATGGACTGCTATACCACAACAACACATCCACAGCTCTTTGATTCAATACTGAACTGTGTAGTTCCTATTATGGCCTGTAATAGCAGCAACACTCAATACTGATTTCATCATCTACCTCAGATCATATGGGCCAGTATTTTCAATCAGGAGAACTTAGTACAATGTGTTATCTCCCAGATAGATTTGGCTGTGATATTGCAGCCTATTTGGTGGTGCATTTTGGATAGCCAGCAATGACAATTACAGTCATTTAAATTATACTTCTTATGATCAACTGATGGTTTTACACAGCCAGCATGTGACAGATGTGGTAAGAGGTGAACACATTAAAAGACAGTCACATTTCAATTCCCTCCCCCTCCCCTTTATTTGGCATTTCATCTCTGAAGAAAACAAAGATTGAAGTACTAGGGTGTAAGAGGTTTGACTTAATTTTAATGCTGAGGTAATTCTGATTAACATCTTCCTCCACTCATCAGCTCAGAATAAATCAAGGAATCATACCAGAATTTGTTTAGAGCTATTAGAGCCCCAAGTACTAATCACTGGTGTGTACTTGCTTGGTGTGTTTTTACATAGAAACAAGCTATTATTATTATTATTACTGATGGCCATTGCATGTATTCTACAACATACTGCACCTAATGGCAATAATACCATGGGTCGTCTACAACATAACAACGAAAAAGAAAATGGAAAGGAAGAAGTTCATACTTCAGTTGGCAAATGAACTCAAGTGCACAAAAGAGTAAAAACATCAAGTACAAGAAGAGATATGGACCTGCAATCAACTAGAAAGAGGAGGAAGTGTCAAATCAGCCTCTACAAATGCAGCGAATGCAACAAGCTATGTGCAGAACATGTGCATGTAAAATAAAAATCACTTGTGCTAAGTATGTCTAGCAGATACATATAACTTCCGTGAAAAGTAATACAAATATTATAGAGGAGAAATTCCTAGCAAGAAAAATATAAAAAAAAAGATGAAAATTACTTACCAGGCGAAGGAGCACAGGAAGTGATAGTAGCACAAATAAATTAATAAATTCACACACACACACACACACACACACACACACAAACACTAGCTTCTTTGCTTTCTACAGTATGTCTGCTTAGGTGTGCTTGCGTTTGTGTATATGAGTGGGTGTGTGTGTATTTGTTTACCCTCCTTTCCCCCCCCCCCCCCCCCCAAGGTAAGTCTTTCCTGTCCCGGGATTGGAATGACTCCTTACCCACTCCTTTAAAACCCGCACCATTTCCTTTTCCCTCTCCTTCCCTTCTGCCTGAAGAAGCAGCTAGGCTGCGAAAGCTAGCGTTTGTGTGTGTGTGTGTGTGTGTGTGTGTGTGTGTGTGTGTGTGTGAATGTATTAATTTACTTGTGCTACTATCACTTCCTGTGCTCCTTCGCCTGGTAAGTAATCTTCATCATTTTTTTTTTTTTTTTAAGTAATATAAAGTAATGTATAGAACATATGTGAGAGTAATATGGACCAAATTTACAAAGTTCAACTAGAAGGTTGTACAAATAGTTAAAAGAAGAAAATCTAGTTTATGAATGTTCTTGGTATTAGCAACAATAAATTTGTAAGACTTTTGTTGAAATAAATAAGCAATTGTTAAATAATTATTGAGATTACCAGAAAAAAAGTATGGATTAAACAAATACTAAAACAAAGAACTTATATCAAAATATTTTGTGTGTGTTCAAAATGACCCCTTTCCACTATTTTAGGAATGTCAGAAACTCTGCCTTTCTAGTGTTTTGATCATTTGCAATGTAAACTGCTGCATGGTGATCATTTAATATTTCATCATAATTATGTCAGAACACAGCTGTCTCACTTGTTACACAACTGACCTACACTACCTGCATAGGGACCATTGTCAACTTCACCACACTAACACACGTAAGTACAGTACATCATTGCCTGTGATCTGGACTTTTACCGACACTTTTACTAAAGGTTTTGCCGTGAATCTTTCAGTCACAACCACCATCACAAAAAGATCACACATCAATTATACATGCACGACTCAGGCATGTATAACTGCAGTCTATGGCTGCCGTGTGTAAACATCTGTTCAACATAAGTGTGCAATGCAGAGTATATCAGTTCCTCTCGACAGAGTGTGCATGTACTAAAATGGGTGGTCAAAGGATAGGCTACACAACTAACTTCACAGTGAGGGTTGAGGGAGGGGGGCAATAAGAGGAAAGAGAAAATGCAGCAGACAGAAAGGAAGTGAGATGTGAATTGTGTAGAGTCAAGGATAGAGGGGAGAATTACTGGATGATCGTTTGTGGGGACAGTAGAGTAACCGCAGGCCAAGACCAGGATAGTTTTGAGAACAGGAAATGTGCTATAAGGGGAACTCCAATCTGCATAGCTCAGAAATGCTGATCATGGAGAGAATGATTCAGATAGCCCCGGCTATGAAGGGGTCATTGAAATCAAAACTGTTATGTTCAGCTTCATGTTGTGCCACAACGTGGGGAACCTTGCTCTCAGATACAGTTTGGTGGTGGACATTCATTTTAATGAACATATGTGGCATAATTGAAGGGCACAATTCGACCCGTCTGATGTGACCCATGAAATTATCAATACGGCAGTAACGAATTAAATTGCCACTAATGGGACAAGTGTGGGATGTGGAGTTTTGGGAAAGGACATTATAAGTGGTAAGAGGGGACAGAAAGCCAAACAAAAACACACAAAAACATAATAAAAGAAAGAACAATCATAAAATACATGAAATAATAACCGAAAATGACAAAAAAACTATACAGGGAACCGAATAGTTCAATCGACCTATAATAGACCTCAAATGAAGACAGTGATACCAATTCAGCCGCCTGCCCCCCCCCCCCCCCCAAGCATTAACAAAAACAAAAATAGGCCCTAATATCAAACACGCCAGTCATTTGAAATCTTCCATTTTCAAACCTGTTGACATTAAGCTACTTTATACAGATCAGTCTGTCTCCACAAACCATTTTTTTCTTTTCAAATTTGTTTGCTTAATCAACTCTCAACCAAACTGTTGCCTCCCACCCTCAACAAGATCTTGGGATATTCTAGAGATTAGTCACAACAACCAGTTTTTCACTTTTCACATTTGATGTCTCCCAACCTAACACATACCTCATGCTACACTACAGATAAGCCATCACCAAAACCAGTTTCTTGCTTTTCACATTTTGCCAAAAGTCATAATCACACCACACCACCTACCAATGTGGAATGTTGCCACCTACATGCACTACAGAAATGCAGCTGAAAATCCTCTCTACAGTGACCTGAAACTTACGCAAACTTCCTCAACTACCACCAACACCAATAGAAACTGCACTACAAAATAATAAACAAAATGTTTTACACCAAACACAATCAGCATCAAGCATCCAAAGAAATTTTATCGTGGCCAACATAGTCTACCCCCAGTGTGTTATGCATTGAGAAAGAATTAAGTTTATTCATTATATCCATCCTAACAAAAACAAAACAATAAAGCACATAAACATTAGAAAGGCAATTAAATCTGGAAATATCATTACTAAAATGTGTAGTAACACACACAGAACAGAAAATACTTTAAGATTAGCAAGGACACCACATGAATACAAAGAATGTGACACATTGTACAGACAGTACAACCAAATATGACCATGCAACATTTAACTTCCAAGATGAGCACTCCACCACATGCCTACACACACCACCTGTAAACACAGAAGACCCAAAATTATTCCTCCCAAGGAGCTCATGGTCCTTTCATGAGTAAATACGTGGCGAGTACGGGGCCCCAAGCCAATGCAGACTTTCTTTCTTCTTTCCTCCCTGGACTCTGAATTTCCATTCCTTTCCTCACTCCTTCCCTCCCCACCAGGGGACTGATGACCTTAGCAGTTCTGTCCCCCTGTCCCAAACAAGCAACAAATCAAAATTAATGCACAATGACGACACAAAACAAGCAGACATCGTGGATTAAAGCCGAATGGTAGAATTGTGTGCTTCAGATGATTCACAGCTGTTTAGTAGTCAAGCCAGTATGAAAAGATGGGCAGTGATTGTAGCAGAAATAACACAAATCATGTGAAGCACCGATATTTTGGAATGGAGATTATATTTGTTAACACTGTGTCATGATGTTTTGCAATAAAAAATGAGCCATTTACATTAACACATCTCCATATCCACAATTTAATTAAAACATAGTAATCAATTGAAACTTTCAGACATGCAATGGAAATTGTAGCATGTTGAAAATTTAATGTTTCGATATTTATTTATTTTTGGAATTCTACAGTCTCACTTGGCATAGGTAAATAAACAACTGACTCGTGCTGCTTCTTCCTGCATACCACACAGAAACTGCTGTCAACAATGGCACACCTACATATGTAAGTATAGTACACCATTGACCATGATCTAGACTTTTACCTAAGGAGTGCAGAGAGGTGGATTCGACATGGACATTATCTCTGCTGGTTCAGCTTTTCCAGTCATGATTGGTATTGAGTGACAAGGGGCCACTCTTTTGGGGTTGTTTATTGGTGTTGAAGGAAGATTCAGAGTGTCATGGGGATATGGCACAGAAAACCTGTTTGCAGCATTGGTCTGAGAGTTGAATACCTTTGACAGGTGCCTTCAGCATATTGGACAACACAGTTCTTGACATTACAAATACACCATCTACATATAGCCAATACTCCACAATCCACCATAAAGTGTGTGTCGGAAAGTACACTACTAGTCATTTACTTTCCTATTCCACTCCCAAATAGAACAAAGGAAAAAAGAATGTCTATACGCCTCTGTATGAGTGCTAGTTTCTCTTACACAAGATGTAAGTAGGTGGCAGGAAGATCGTTCTACAGTCAACTACAATTCCGGCCGTCTAAAGCTACTCAACAGAATTTCTCGAAAAGAATATCATCTAGCCTCCCAGCAATTCTGTGACACTCGCACATCGGTCAAACCTAGCTATTCACCTCTGAACTGCTTCATTTAAACTGATCTGCTGTGGATCCCAAACACTTGAGCAATACTCAATACGTGGTCGTACAAGCTTTTCATATGTTGCCTCCTTTACAGATGCAGTACTTCTTCCCAAAATTCTCCGAATAAACCGAAGTCAGCTGTCCGCCTTGATCAAAACTGTCCTTACATGTTCATTCCATTTCATATCGCTCTACAATGTTACACCTAGATATTTGAACAACGCGACTGCATCAAGAAGCTCACTACTAATGCTGTATTCGAACATTACATGATTGTTTTTCCTACTCATGTGCATCACCTTACATTTTACTACATTTAGAGCTAGCTGCCATTCTTCACACCAACTAGAAATTTTGTCCAAGTCATTGTGTATGCTATTACAGTTAATTAAAGATGACACCCTCCCATACACCACAGCATCATCAGGAAACAGCTGCAAATTACAAGTTACTCTGTCCATCAGATCATTTATATATTTGGAAAATAACAGCAGTCCTAGCACTTCCCCCTGGGGCACACTTGACGATACACTTGTCTCTGATGAACACTCGCTGCCGAGAACAACATATTACTCAGGAAGTCTTCCAGCCAGTCACAGATCTGTGAACCTATTCCATATGCTCGTATCTTCGTTAGGAGTGTGCCACTGTATCAAATGCCTTTTTGAAATAGAGAAAAACACAATCTGCTTGTTGCCCTTAATCCACGGCTCGTAAGATGTCATGTGAGAAAAGAGCAAGCTGAGTTTCACATGACCGATGTTTCCTAAACAGGTGACGATTCATAGAAACAAGCTTATCCATCTCAAGAAAATGTACTAGGCTATATTCGAACTGAGAACATGCTTCAAAATTCTACATAAAACCGATGTCAACGATATTGTTGTAATTATGTGGGTCAGTTCTTTTACCTTTTACCTTTAAATGTGAGTCACCTCCACTTTTTTTCCAAACACTAGAAACATTCCGCTGAATTAAAGATTCATGATACAATGCAAGCCAAGTAAGAGGCCAATACTGGAGAATACTTTTTGTAAAACCAAAAAGGTATTCCATCCAGACCAAGAGACTTTTTAGTATTCAGCTCTAACAGCTGCTTCTCTACACTGGAAATACCTATTACTATGTCCTCCATTTCGGAGTTAGTGTGTTGATCACCTCACTGTTGCTTAATAAATCTGTTTTATCTTTGTTGCTAACAAGATATGAGCTGTTGTGCCTCTTACATAAAAGCAGCACTTTTGTAATTATAAGAGTTGATTGTTTTGGCTAGTATTTTGGAAATCTTTCCTAATGAGATAGTACAATACTTTTTGGTTATGGCTGTTTCTGCAGAGGGGGCATGAAGCTAGAGTAGGATCAGTAAGGAAGCAAACAATGACTACGGAAGCCTACATTGCATAATCACACCGTAGTCTTGGTTATGTGCCTGTGTTTACTTCTTTTTGCATCAACATCATTAACATGGCGATAAGTGGCGAATGATAAGCAGCAATCAAATGCAAATTATCGTCTTTGAACATTGTGAACGTGATATTCAACATAAAGTTCCATTAAGAATTATCGGACAGTGACTGAAATCTAGATACGCAATAACAAATAATTATTTGCGACTGAATGTTGCTCATCATTCGAATATTACGGCACAGTCGCTCGGCATGAGGATCCATAATAGATTTGATATTCAAGATATGTAATTGCTATAGTGCGAGGGGCTGTGATTTTGGCGTGACATAAAATTTTCGTTACGTACCTGCATTAAAATTGTCATGTGCCAGACTTGCAAACCACAAAACACCGACTATATACGATAATGCACACACCTTATCATGGTGCTGTAGTAAAAGTTTAACAATCTTTCCTCGACCAACGCCAGGATCCGTCAGAAGTCCCATATCTGTTAATTACAACGTACCGTTTACATTTTATCATACAGCAGTCTGAAGTTTTTACAGGGTTTGATGACAACTAAACCACAACCCACCGTAATTATTACCGAAAACTGTACAAATACTTTCTTAGATTGTAGAACAAAGAATTAATAAATGACTTATATTTACACTCCTGTGTTTCAAACACACAAAATACTTTAACAACACGTATAACTCATATCAAAATTTCCCGGATTTACTCCACAGAACTCACTACTGCATCTCGAACATCTCTGATTGTAAACAATTGTTACAAGTGACTTCGTTCGAACAGTTGCTTTCTGGCTACAGCGCATGCGCATTGCGCAGTACGACAGTTCGCGTTTGAAGAGCGCCGGGCTCCGAATCTGGCTACTTGAAGCAAGGAGGTTAAGCCGGGTCCACACGCTACGATCTGTCTACGCAAATGTCTGCGCACACCTCGCAAATCGTTGCGTGTGGACAGCACATTTGCGCAGATATGAGATGTGCGCAAAACTAGAAGTTGGAGGTTTGAGCAAAATTGCTCAAATCTGTGTGTTCAAATCACATCTGCGCAGACAAGTTGGAACGTGTGGACAGGAGATTGCTGCAAATCTGTCTCAGTGTATACTTGTTCGAGTGATTACTATGTTGACAGTGGATGAAAATGGCTGAGAACTGAAAATTCTGACTGGGAAACAAAGTTAGCCGCAGCTTATTGGCCACATATATAATATAAAGTGAAGTAGGCTTACAGTGTTTCCAACATATCTAAAACTCTGACAATTTTATTTGTACCTTGTTAGAAGGTAGGCCTACTTTACTTGCCTTCATGAAATCATTCTTCTGGGCAGCGTAAATAGCTTCAGAAGTGCTGGGGATGATTTAACTCATGGTTGTTAGAAATTGCTTTTGAAAATTCGAGGTCTATGTAGGTCCTTCCTGTGGCCAGGAATCTTAATGTAACTATCAGCCAATCATGTGGAGAAATATATCTCCTCATACAAGTGTCTTTACGTATTATGCGAGGAGTTACCAGTGTCAAAAGATAATTATACGTTTCCACATCCATTCGCAAATAATTACACCAGTCATCGGGTTTGCACTCCAACTCACGATGTAGAATCACATGTGACAACTGCCTTCTTTTAAGCAGCCAATGCCTAGATCATTTCTGTTTATTACGGTTTGTTTGCACTCTTTTTTTTTTTTTTTTTTTTTTTTTTTTTTTTTTTTTTTTTTTTTTTTTTTTTTGCAACATGTTGCAAATAGTGTCCGTAAAAATATTTCCTCTATCAATGACAAAAATAAACTTCGTAAAAAAGCTTATCGAATTCGTTTGCCAGTCAGATTGCAGTCTGTACTACCTAGTTTCTTTTTTCACCGAAAGATGTCGGGCGCGAGAATTTGCAGCGATGTGAACACCCGTCCACACCAGTGATCTCTATACAAACTGGATGTATAACTCTGATATCTGAGCATAGAACTGCAGTGTGCAGCGTGCATAGACCATCATGGAGGTAACCTCCATGTAGACCATAGATATATTTATGGTCTATGGCAGCGTGCCTACACATTCATATGTTTTGCACACGATTTCGCATTGTCCGCCATGTTTAAATTTGGCAAACGAGTTTCCATCACCTATTATGTAACAAATAATTGCTTGCTTACCTCTTGATATGGAGTTTAATTAATTATTCGATGTAGTATGCTGGTATGGAAGCAGAATCGAAACATATTTTCTTCTCTTTTTCTTGTAATACGTCTTAGCAGCCATATTTGAATTTGGCAAGAAACTAAATATGAATATCTATGACTGGCACGCTACGACAACTGAAGTTCAACATCCAGGTAGTATAGAGATCAATGGTCCACACGCAACGATTGGTGTGTGCAGACATTTGTACAGTAATTTGCGCAGACAGATCGTAGCGTGTGGACCCGGCTTTAGAATCTCAACCTTCTTGACTTGAAGAGGGGCGCCAGCTGTTCGAAGAGCTGCTAGCAAGCACCTATCTAGGTGGCGATGACAGAGCCAAGTAGCCAGATGCTACCTGAGGAAATTTTTCTAGCTGCCAGATTCGCGGATGTGCATAGCTCTCTTATTTGTAGTGGGAATACATGACGCTCCCTTGTTCAAAATAGAAGTTATCTTAGAAGTGGACACATTAGTCTGCTCTGTGTTTCTTCTGTAATTCTATGGTCTTATTTATTCTCATACAATCACGCATAGAAGGTAACAGAAATGATGTCGAGCAATTCAGATTTCGTCTATAGTGACTTCGATTTCTAAGCAGTGTTGTTGTGCCGAAATGAAAGGCAGAAGCCAGAATTTTGTGTGTTTGTGGTTTTTTTAATACTTTTTGCCACGTTTCGCAGATACGGAATTTGTCCAATATTTTTGGGTGCGGTGGCTTCTGGCAGAACAATTTAGAAATTCGGTTTCTTGTAAATACCAGAATGCAGGAGTGGGGGAGATACTCCTATTACAGCACAATCTTTTTGTGGTTTGCTGGCCGTGAACAGTAAGTTTTCGGAATGTAATAGACAGGTTCAACGTTCGCAGATTTTTGTCTTTGAAATTCAAAGAGCTTGTAGCTGATTTCCGCTAGAGGCGCATTGGAGACCTATTCTGGATCGGTCCACGAATCAGAGTATTCAGAACGAGTACGCTGTCGGAAACCACTGAAGATAAGTGGCAAAGTTTTTTATATTTTGTATGACAGTAAATTCAACGTTGTTCTCTTAAAACTAGGACTTAATATTACTGGTGACAATGTTTTTGTGTGCCCTTAACAGTCATCTCCATTTGTTCTCTCACTACACTGCAGTGAATGCTTTTCCATAATTTTCACTCAAACAAGCCGCTGTACCAACCCGAAATTTCTGCTTCCGTTTAATTCTCTCGCTACGGCTCTTGCAGAACTCTATGATAGATAATTTAGAGTTTCTGCAGCACTACGTTTCCTGTGTGCGGAACTCGAGTAGTTCTTGTGTGGGAGAAACAGCACTGTACAGTACATAACCGTAATACACGAATTAGGAAGCACCTGTACCTGACAAGAAAAAACAAAGTGAGAAATCAGGTCAGTATTGTACAATAAGTTGACACATGACGTTAAACAAATAACTAATATTCACAGCTTAAAAAAACTATCAAATTGCTTCTCCTTACAAAAAGTTATTATATGGTGAAAGTGAATTTAAATGAAATATAATCTGAAAAAAGTACCAACAACTTTCTTTAGTAAAATGCGAAGCCGTATGTTTTGCAAGTAGTATACTATGCTATATTGGGTATATAAAGTTCTATATGTGGTGTATTTTTTCTTTAAGTTCGCATCTAAACATATTTACGTTTTGTGACGAAACCTAATTTATGTAATTTTGTAAATGATAAGTGGTGAATAAATAAATCAAATCAAACGTAATGTAAATAACATTCGCGTTCTTGCTGTTCATTCTTCTGTCTTTTCACGCTACACCACAGACATACATTACTGGCAAACTTGTTTCTCTGACTGAAGCCTGATACCGCCATCTTGCCTCACCTCACGTCAAAAAGTTTCCATACAGTAATATTATGATCTTCTGACATGATATGATGTTGTAAGCTTTAGCGTACTAGTTGGTTTGAACGTGATTTGCATTTCAGCTAACAAATCCGCAATAGTTGAATGTAACAGATAGGCCTACATTGACGAATCGTGTTTTGAGACGTTTAAATTTTACTTACTGTCCTCACGTGATTGTCAGACTTGTGACGTTGCCATTAGCCATTCTCTTGATGATGCAGTGCGCAAAGCTGAAATTGTGTTCCAGCAGCGTTTCTCCCGCTTCTGGCTACTTGGAGTGTGACTGTTTGGTGTTCCAGCAGTTGCCGCAAGCAGCCAGATGCTATCCGAAAAAATATTTCTGGCGTGGTCAAGTTGCCATTTTGGACATGCGCAGAAAGGTCTCAGTTAGAGGGGGGGGGGGTAGCAGTCATGTGATAGGTGTGTGTTTGCAGCATGTTTTTCGATTATTTCCAAGTCACTGCAACCCCACTTGAGATCAGATACAGACAATCAGGGTAACTTTGTACCAGTCAGGATATCTTTGTACCTCTTAATATTTGGGTTTCAAATGGGTCGTGTTCCATCTATTGGCAATATTTTTTTCTAAAGGTCATTTTAATACCTCTATTATAAATAATTCCCCAGTAGGTGGAACATCAGCCATATGAAAGCCAAATATTAATTGGTACAAAGGTGCCCTGACAGGTAAAAAGTTACCCTGCCTGACTGTATTTCTCGTTTACACTTCTTAGTTATTAGAAAGGAAATTATTTAAATTATTCCTTTAAACTCACTTTCGCCTGTGGCCAGAAACAGTGCAAAAGGCGCTCCAGCAGTGCAAGTATCAAACAATGGTTTTTACGGAATAGTAGCTGCTCATGCGCAGTAGCACCGGTTTCTTAGTGCTTGAAAATAGCCGTCTGGCAGCTGCTGGAACGAACCTCTAATGACTGGACGTTAAAAACCTGAGCTTCCTTGGGTCACGAAGATCGCAGTCGCAAACGTTAGTTGCCTTGAGTACGCAATGCTGTCACTAGATGTCAGGCGCAACTAGTTTATGACTGGAAACTAACTGCAGGGTATTTTAGCACTGGTGACTTGTTACACACTTTGTATGTGTTTGCTTTTTGATCAGAGAGTACGTAACATAAATACAGGGGATCTCACGAAAGACGTCTGCCAGGTACCCTCTGTACGGCTCCCAGCCGCCGCCACCGCATCCGCTAGCCCTGCAACTCGACGCTAAATGCCGAGGGTGCCGCCGGAAGTAAGCAGATGGTGAATTTAGGTCGACTATCGAGTTTTGTGGTCGCATCATGGCAGTCTACGCCATGATCACCATGGACATGTAAACAAACAGACATCCACAAATATGAATTTTTTACAAATCGTTTCACTCACAGATGATTTTAGTTTTATACCTAATCACATACATATAAGTCACTGCTTATTCGGAAATAAAATACGAACTTTTTCTTTCAAGCAATGCCAGGTACCTGTCATCAATTGTTTTTAAATTCACATTTATGGTTCCAGTGTGTATTAACTGTAAATAGTGATGCTACATGATGTGTAAAGGAAAGTAAACGAGGATCATATTAGTATGTTGACCATGGAATAGGTTTTACTTTTCTGTAATGCCTCGTTTCCATGCACTGATGCAGTAAATTTTCGAGATGTGCTCAGTTATGGAACTTAACAATCCGTTTTGTGAAACTAAATCTACGGTGGTGTGATTACATGTTTCTGAGGCATGTCTCACAATTTAAAATCGTTATGTGGCACATGAAAATGGACTTTTCGACAGAAATCGTAACTGTGAATTACAAACAGTTGATGACAATCTAATGCCCTTAAAAATATATATGTGACATCCTCGACAAACGAAAAGGATAAGGTACACACCTAATAGCTACAAGGAATAATACAAATGTCAGTGGTACTGTACTCCTTTCACTGACAGTAACCAAAGTTATTTCCTAATGTTTCTGCCTGATTACGCACTTGGTAATCGGCACATATATGGTTATAAACAGCAACTGTTTGTGAAGAGGCAGATTTTAAATGTCACTTGCAGGTTACTCATTTCGGCCACAGTGATATAAACTTTCTTTCTAGGTTACTGCCATAATAGAAACTCGGAAATCGCAACATATTCCGAAATAGATTGCCAGCATCGTCTTTGTGAGAAGGGAGAATGTAAATAACATTCGTTTCAGTCGCACAAATTTAACCTGTACTGTTAGGTTCCTGCGTAACGAGACACTTGGAAATCGCAAAGTAATCGAAAAAAACTGCCGAATACTGTATAGCAATCTTGTAATACATTAAGATTATGGTCCCAGTTTCTGTTGTGAAAGAAAAAAATCTCAGTTCTCACAGAACTCGAACCAAAAATTTTCCTTAGTGTAAATTACGACCTAATGCATCTAACCATAAGACCAGACTGTTATCATACCTGTAGTAGTAAGTTTTCTATTTATATGTCTTGCTTTTAGTTTCATCGTTATTGCATCATTGATAGATATTTGTTCTTCACTAACATTTAATGAACTAAGGTGAAGCGTCTGTGATAAGTCTTCAATTTACTATCGCCTTAAAATATTATATTGTCATAATTTGCTTTTCAAATGTCGTCTGCAAAGCAGAGACTGCAGACACTACTGCTCCTGACCACAGATACAATACGACGCAGCATCCGGACTCTACTTCCGGCGGCACTCTCGGTTTTTAGCGTCCATGGCAGCACCAGATTCTCGGCCTCTATTGTGCCGCGGGCGCATACACTGAGTTAAAGTCTAAAAAACATTGCCATCTGAGTAACCTAAGCTTACATTTATTTACAGTAGATATTCAAAATGATGTCCCTCTACAGAATGAGCGGACTGAAGTCTCTTAAGCACATTTGCGAACACTTGACGAATTTCGGCTGCCGAAATCTGGGAAATGAGTAGTCAAATACTGTCTTCCAATTCGTCGAGTGTATGGGCATTGCTTGCATACACCTTGTCTTTTAACATTCCCCAAAGATGAAAGTCACAGCGATTTAAATCTGGAGAACGAGGAAGCCAGTCAACTATCCTATCATCAAAAAACACTTCGCATTGCTGCCATGGAAGCATTGTCAATGTGTGGTCTTGCATTGACCAACATGAAATAACCGTACAGCTTTTCTTTGGGTGGAAGTTCTTGGAAAAATGGATGCAGGATATTTGTTCACATACCTGTCAGAATTTATTGTTTCGTGAAAAATGATTCGACTGGTCATTTCCCAGATTTTGGCAACCAAACTTCGTCGAGTGTTCACAAATATGTTCAAGAGATGTCAGGCCACTCTTTCCATAGAGGGACATCATTTTGAACATCTATTGTAAATAAAGGTAAGCTTAGGTTACTCAGAAGGCAATGTTTTTAAGACTTCAACTCAGTGTATGCGCCCGCGACACAATAGAGTCCGAGAATCGGGTGTGGTTGGCAGATGTGGTGGCGGGAGCCGGGAGCCATACCGTGCGATTGCAGATGCCTGGTAGGCGTCTTTCATGAGACACTCTGTATTACTTCAATAAACGTGAATATAAACGATTATGCATGACAAGTAATATGAAAATACTTTTAAGAACCATGAATTACAGTGTTACATTGGTGTAATAAAGATTATGATGGGATGTTAAATGGAAGGTTCCATGTTCAAACCTGTTTACCGACTAATTATTTTACTTATTTTCAATGCACTGCTACGTTTTCTGTAATCTGGAAATCATAATAGAATGTCAATAATTTTCTAATGAAAATTACATTTTATTTTGTATTGTGGCTTGTGTGAAACTAATCGATACAGACACATGAAATGACTTCTGTACACCAGTAATAGCTACTGGGGAATAATTCCCACTTTCAGTGGCGAGAATGCGGAAACCAAATATTCTTGTAACTTAAAATGAGAGTACTTTGCCAGGAAGTTTCATTAATAGTTCTAGTATAATTCGTACTTGCTAATTTCCCCACAGTATGTACGTATTATTGGGCATTAGCCTCACACAGAGGAGATCAAAAATACCTAGAAAATGCATCTGTAGTTGACTTGCTGAGCTGTCTGCAGATTCTGTACAGTGGTCGGAATTTTTACATTCAGCCCTTCAATTTTTTACGATTAATGTGAGAAGAACACTCTGCCGATCAACTGATGTGCATTTTTCTGGGGTTTTTTGATATCTCCTCAATTTTTTGCTAATGCCCAAACATTTCTTCTTTGTTGCTTCCTTCTAAAGAGAAACAAGCTTGTGGATGGCTTACATAAGGTTCGTTCCAGCAGCTACCAGACGCCTACTTTCAAGCGCTAAGAAACAAGTGCTACTGCACATTATAATGTTTAAAAGCTTTTTAAGTAATTTAAGTTCAGTCCTATCAATTTTAAACATGATACTCAGCTTTTCAACATTACGATGTATGGGGGTTCTGCTTGCTGCAAAATTAATCACCTGGGGCGTCATGGTAGAAATAAATACTCGTAGGTACAATTTTTTTCACTTCTTCTTTAATTTGCAATCAAACTACTTCTCCACCAAAACAATACAAATTCAAAACGTATACAACGTATACAATGCAACAGAAATTATCTGACAGAACTTCCATTTTAAAACAACAGACTAACATAGCTTCCAGAGCACTTGACAAACGACTAAAACTCGAACTCCCCCCCCCCCCACAAGGCGGTGAGGCAAATACATAACATTGACAATAATGGCATTACATTACGCATTGTTCATAACAATTGAATATACTAATTTACAATTACTGAACCCAACAGAAAAACATTTCATGTACACAAAAATAATCTATACTAATAATAAATCTGTAAATGTAAGCCTGTTGCTGTTCCCTTCAATCTTCAAAACTACTGGACGAATCTTCATGCGGTTTTCAGAGGAAAAGTTTGGGTCAACATATAGGCATAATTTTATCAAAATCAGATCACAAAAAAAAAAAAAAAAAAAAAAAAAAAAAAAAAAAAAAAAAAAAAAAAAAGATATCGTAAATTTAAGTGTTTTCAGTAACCGCCATGTCTGTTTGTTCAACTGTTAAAAACCTCTTATCTCGAAAACTACTTCACCAATTTGCATGGGGTTTTCACAGACAACTTGAGCGTAACTCGGAGTAACATATAAACTTTGTTTCATAAAAATCGGATCACGGGAAAGAAAAATATCGTAATTTGAAATTATTTATCTACAATCGTCATGTCTGTCCGTCTCTTTGAACACGTTTATCTCCAAAACTATTTGACGAATTTTCATGGAATTTTCACATGTAACTGGAGCATATCGTACGGTTATAGAAAGACTTCAATAATTAAAATCGGATCAGAGAACATGAAGATATCATAATTTAACCATTTGTTCAAAAGCCTTCGTGTATGTCTGTTTAAGGTAATCTCCAAAAGTACTACACGGACTTTCATGGGTTTCCACAGGTACATTTGGAATAGTTTGGAGACTAATATAGGCTGCATTTCATCAAAATCGGATCAGAGGAAAGTAAGATATCATAATTTGAAGTTATATGTGTATACTATGCTTGTAAGTATGTTGTAGATCAGCAAATCTCCTAGAATACTATACGAACTTTCGTGGTGTTTCATAGATCAACTGAGAGTACCTTGGTACAACATATAAGCTTTATTTCATTAAAATCGGATCAGGGGAAGAAGAGATATCGTAATTTGTAGTTTCTGTTGTACGCTGTGCTTGAATTGCTGCGTAGTATATCAAAGATCCGATAGAGGCGCTGTTGGTAACATAGTATACCAAATAACTAATAGATGGCGATGTTTTTTATTCACGTAACATAGGTGTAATACACTCACACAAGGGCTACGATTTTCCTTATGGCAACGGTGTTGTGTATTGATGTTGGCAACGGCCATTGAATGCTTTTTGAAAAATCAATCACGTACAATGAGGTGAATAATTCTTTGTGTTGATGATGAAATAAATGTGGTTCCGATCAGTAAATTAATGATCCCCCTAAAGCGAATATTTAGTTACCAACGTTAACATACTAAACCGCTGCCATTGCAAGTAAAATTTAACTCAGGTATGACACAAAAAAATAATTTTTTTACTAGATGTATCCCGCATGCCTTGCAATGCCATGGAAAAGTGCTTCTTTCCTCGGGTATCATTTTCATTGAAAACATAACGATTATCCTTCATGTCTATCGATTTTTCCATTTACTAAGATTTCTTTGCGAGGAAACACGAATTTATGTAGTTTCCTTTCTGATTTCGGTACATACTTATTATATCTTGAGTCCATTCTGTTTAGTAATGCCCAGAAAACCGGATAGTACAGTACAGAACAAACAGAGGTCCTGTTAGTTACGTAGTGCACCAAAGAACTAATAGCTGGCGCTGCTGAATTTTTCTTTTTTTTTATCTTTTATTTGTTTTCGATGATTATGTCATAGAACAGCAACGAACCACTAAAGGTGCTGTTGGTTTCGTAGTGCTGCAAAGAAACAAGTGCATATTCCCTCAGTGACAGAAGTATTTTGAATTAAGAGCCGCAATCTTATCTCTGCAAATACAAACTAACATTGAACAGTGAGTTACACTTGATTACACTTTGTGTATTCACAGGTCAAGACGTATCTTTGCTTCTTTTGACTGGAAATATTTGAATTAAAAACAGAACGATATTCCTTCACGTCTATCGATACTGTATAATATTCTTCTCGGGTTTGCTGTCGGATCAAAACGTCATCTTGACACGATATTTCGGCGGTCCACCTGGCCGCCACCCTCAGGTGACAGTGCTGGTACACCGACTCGCCGAGACTGAGTACAAGCCGCGAGCGGCGGCCCCTATATACGCCGCGGAAGGCTGAGGGCGCGTGCGCAAAAATTGACAGTTCTGCCCTCTACGTTTCAGCGCCGCCAGTGGTGAAAGCTGGCGTAACCGATAGATCGCTATTCTGCAGAGACCGTTGTTTTTTGATGTCAAATAATAAAGGGTTCCACATTCTACTCAAAGAAAAACCCTTATCTCTGTTTATAATATTGTCAGTAAGACGAATAGCAATCGATTCTTTTAAAATACAGTCCCAATAGCGAGACGCTGAAGCAACCATTTGTGTTTCATCATATTTCATTTTATGTCCCTCAGTAAGACAGTGCTCAGCTACTGCAGATTTCTCTGGTTGAAGCAATCTTGTGTGTCGATGGTGTTCAGTACATCGATCTTGAATTGTGCGAATTGTCTGGCCGATGTAAACTTTTCCACAGTGACAAGGAATTTTGTATACACCGGGTTTCCTCAATCCTAAGTCATCTTTTACTGAGCCCAGGAGTGCTCTAACCTTGGAGGTGGACGAAAAATGCATTGGATGTCATATCGTTTCAAAATCCTTCCAATTTTAGATGAAATGCTTCCAGAAAACGGCAGGAAAGCCAGCGACTTGCATGTTTCTTCTTGTGGTTCCCGCGACGGTCCAAGGTGAGAAGCACGGGAGATCTGTTGGTCCGTGTAACCATTCTCCTTGAAAACTGTTCTCAGATGGTCCATCTCTTTAGTTAGACTTTCAGCATCTGAAATGGCAAAAGCTCTTTTTGTCAGCGTACGCAGGACACCAGTGCGCTGGTAAGGTGGATGACAACTTGTTGCATGCAAGTAACGGTCCGTGTGAGTGGGCTTTCTGTAAACACTATGTCCCAATGTTTCGTCACCCTTTCTGTACACCATAACATCTAAAAATGGAAGCTTCCCATCTATCTCGACCTCCATAGTGAACTTAATGCTAGGATGGAGGCAATTAAAATGGTCCAGAAAACGGTTCAGAGCATCTCTCCCATGTGGCCATACCATGAAAGTATCGTCAACGTACCTCCAGAAACATGTAGGTTTTAGAAACGACGTTTTCAGCGCCGTATCCTCAAAATCTTCCATAAATAAATTGGTGACTATGGGGGATAATGGACTCCCCATAGCCACTCCATCAGATTGTTCAAAATATTGACCGTTGAATAAAAAGTACGTCGACGTCAGCACATGGCGGCAAAGCTCCGTTGTCTCCTCGTCCAGAATTTCACTAATTAATTGCAAGGATTCTTCCAGAGGAACCCGGGTAAAAAGCGACACCACATCGAAGCTAACCAGCAAATCAGAGGGACTCAGACGCAAAGACTTCAGCCGCTGAATAAAAACTGTAAAATTGGAAATATGATGTTCACATTTACCGACGTAAGGGCTGAGAATCGATGTCAGATACTTGGCCAGGTTGTAAGTGGGAGCGCCCAAATTACTCACAATCGGTCTCAGTGGGATTAAAGTCTTGTTTACCTTAGGCAGACCGTACAATCTAGGTGGAACGGCGGCACCAGGACACAGTTTTTTGAGCTCGTCCTCAGGTAGGGAACTCTTCTTCAACAGTGAAAGCGTCTTTCTTTTGATCCGTTCGGTTGGGTCATTCTGCAACCTACGGTATGCTGTGTCCACAAGTAAAAGATCCATTTTCCGCAGGTAATCATCACGTGACAACCACCGTGGAATTACCTTTGTCTGCTGGTAAAATTATTAAATCCTGATCTTCTCTTAAGGACCGGATGGCAGCTCTTTCATGTGAGGACATGTTACTCCGTGGAGGCGGCGCCCGACGCAACGTATGTGAGACCTCATGTCTTATTACTTCTGCCTGGTCTTCAGGGAACTTTGATACCGCTTGCTCAACCACACAAATGATTTCCGTGATGGGAACATTCCTCGGTGTGGGAGCAAAATTAAGGCCCTTTTCCAACGCAGATAGTATGGCGTCATCCAATTCCTTATCTGTGAGGTTAATCACATTCCGTCGGTGGGTTTCGTCATCCAATATCGTAGCTTTGGAACAAAGCCGGTCAAACTTGGAAGATTGCCTAGTGGCAGCATTCCTGTGGGCCCAGTCGGACATAGCCCAAGAAGAAACATCCACCCACTCCCATGAAACAGACGACAGTTGCGAAGATACCTCCAAGTGCAAATAAAACAAATCTTTGGATATGTTGCGAAGATACCTCCAAGTGCAAATAAAACAAATCTTTGGATATGAGATCCAGGAGTACTGCAAATAAGCCCCCCCCCTCCATTTCGCAGTGCAACCACATAACAGAAGCAACAAGGAAATTAACGAAGCGTCGCTAAAATAGCCATTTACACATAGTCATCTGTCTTAACCCAACAAAAAAGGACCAAGATAAAGTCAGCGATTAATATATTGTTCCCAATATTACATGACATTTCCACCTTAATGTTAAGGAGACGAAAACTGTTCTGTGCATTTGAATGCTCACTCCAGAGATATTTTTGCTCTGTGCCTGCCACTAGAGATAATATACACACGCGAGCAACAAACTCATCAGAAACCTCTCTGCTTCCATAATTGTTCCGTACAATATTCAGATTAAAATTTGAAATTACTTACTTTTAGTGCGGACTACATTAAGATAGATACAGACGTCTTCTTTTACAGAGAAAATTGTACTTAGTGTTCTGAATATATAGTTCTATTACAGAAGGTCGATATCAATTTCGTGCTTTACGAAGTAATCACTGCAGGACGTGGGGACGTATTATGTGAAAGAGTGGCTGATGCTGCTAACAAGTTGAGACAATTCACTGGAAATACTATATTTAATGGAAAATTCTATACAGAGGATCAGCTGACGGCATTCCTTCAACGAACACCCAGACTTACTTTATCGCCCATTGACACCACCATGACGTCTTATTTATACAGATATGAACTGCTCTGTTGATTTAATCACCAAACTTTCAGCATTCGTCGAGTTTTCGATAATAGGGAGAACTGCATACAGATAAACTACATTGTCCCCAGTGCAAAACGGCAACATACTATGTTAATACTTCAGTATACACTTATTGTTTAGTACTACACCATAGAAATAATACATGGCCTGTTATTATTATTACTATTTTTCATCTCAACAATAGATGTGTTTTCAGAAGTTTACGCCAAACAGACAATTTCCCACCACAGTCTTAACTTTTTGAACTCAAACCAACATTAAATTTACATACTTGCGGAGTACAGATTTAAATTAATTTCACTTTTTGCATGAAAAACTTTATGAACATTCAGCGTTTTCGACAATGATTTCTACTTAAATTTGACATCTTGGCTAGGAAAACCGAGTTTACTGACAGAGCGATCCAGCACGGATTCTGTTTTTGCTGACCTAGGTCCGGAACCCTAGAAACCACGATATACACAGGTTCCTCTTTAACAACCATTGCGAAGCAGGGGCATATAAGCTAGTCACAATATAAAATGGAAACTATACATACAATAATTTTAGATGGCACATATCTTTTTAAGACAAAATCGTGGTACTTTTTGTTTTACAACAAACGGCAATGTTAAATGTCACTAACTAATTAATTCAGTACATCATACATGTTTCTAACATATATTTAACTATCAAATATCTTTGTAATTCTCAAAATAAGTTAAAAATCCTACACCAGTCAATATATACAAAAAATCACAATATTGGAATTTCGGCTATTACATTAATTAACACAATTAGCTGATCAACACAACTTGTTTATGAGCCTGACATATATAAAATGCTATTTTTTTCATTTCTTTATGTTTTACAAAAGTTTTTACCCTTTGTCTGTCTATTTATTGAAATAATGTACAATGACAAAAGTATTGTTTATAGAACTGTCTGGAAACGTCTTATACAAATCTCTTAATTAATGAAATCTATCACTTGTTGTAATCACAGTATCACCGAGACACTGTCCTACACTGATTCCTAGGCTGTTATTTCGTTTTTAACTAACTTCACACACAACTTGTATCACTATTGAACCACACGATTCCGGGTCCGTCGCAGACGGTATCGTACAATAACATTGAGATGAGAGGGCCAGCAGAATCATTACAGCATGCGCAGCTACTATAACGTAAAAACCCTTGTTTGATACTTGCACTGCTGGAATGCTTTTTGCACTGTTTCTGGCTGCAGGCGAAAGTGAGTTTAAAGGAGTAATTCAAATACTTTCCTTCCTAATAACGAAGAAGTGTAAAAGAGAAATATCTGATCTCAAGTGGGATTACAGTGACTTCGAAATAATCGAAAAACACGCTACAAACACACACCTATCACGTGATTGCTACCCACCACCCCCTCTCTAACTCAGACCTTTCTGCGCCAGAAATATTTTTCCGGATAGCGTCTGGCTGCTTGCGACAACTGCTGGAACACCAAACAGCCACACTCCAAGTAGCTAGAAGCGGGAAAACGTGCTGCTGGAACACAATTTCAGTGTTGCCCATGCGCATCAAGCAGTCTGGCAGCTGCTGGAACGAACCTATAATGCACAGGTGTTCGCCCAGCAGCAGGAAGATGCTGTGAGGACTGAAAATTGGAGGTGAAACAGAGCTGACATGGCTCAGGAAGAGAGGCGACATAAACACAGGCAGCGATGCAGATGCGTCTGCATGGAGGCAGAAGAATGTAGTAGGTGAGGGCTGCCTGCACAGCGAGTGAGGGTTCGCTCAACCATACAACGCAAAATGGTGGAGTCAGACAAGTCATGTTCATTGACTAGCAATCGGAGGCGGCGCCACAGTTGTGATGGTGTTCTTGGTGGCACCATAGCGATTGGGGGAGAGGTACAAAGTCACATATAAGGTCGACATGTTCACAAAGGTACACAGGTAGTGAGTGGCGTAATCGAGCAAATAATGGTCGAAGATTTGTTCGACCAAAGCGAACCAAGTGCTGAGCTTCCTTTCGTAGGAAAACATAAACATAAACAGCGGCCAACAGAAGAAGAAACGGCGCTGTACGGCGGCGCTACATTCCATTCAGTCAGGTGACATTGCCCAGCCAATGACAGCGCAGTAACCGGTTGTAGCCCTCTGCCGATGCCGGCTTCACAAGCGCACCGACGGAGTGTGGAGGGAGTGCATACTCATCCACCGGCCGCTCCTATGCCGGATCCAGCTGCCGCCACACTCAGCGTAGTTTTCTCTGTTGTTTTGCCTTGGCCTATCGCCATGTGTTATAATTTATTGTCTGTTTATTTGTTCAAATATTATACTTCTTGTTTGTTGTCCCTACGTGACTATCTGTTTTCTTGACGTTGTGTTTACGCCCAGAAGGCTTTTTTGTTTAATAAACCGTTGGCAATTTGAGGAGTTGTTATCTTTCCTGCAGACCACAGGACCTAACAGGATTGGCGACGAGGATAAAAATTTCGTATTAGTAGTAATGCCTCCCTTAGAGGAATTTCTTCACTCCTTGATGGAAACTTTACTCCAGATACAGGCGGCGCTCACAGGTTAGGCGAACCACCCTCACTCCCCAGCATTGCAAGACGTAACTCACAGAGTAGATTCCATTGCTGGAAAATTGAACAATCCGTATATGTCACCGCCCACATTCCCTGCTTTCGATAGAGCTTTGGAACCATGGCCAAATTATATAGAGTGGCTGGAACATCATTTCCTGTCCCACAGAGTCTTGGAGGAAAACCGGCGTCGGGCGTTTTTCTTAGCAACAGACAGTCCCCAGGTGTATCCCTTGATTCAGCAATTGAATCCAGAGCAGTCGCCTCAAGATCTCTCGTATGCTCACATAAAAAACTGCTTGTCTGAGTACTTTGATGCACAAATACACGTCACCTCCGCTCGCTAGGTTTTCTTTTCCTGTTGAAAGTCTCCAGATCAGACATATAAGGAATGGATTACGACACTGCAGGGTCTATCTCATGATTGTAAATTTAAGTGCGCCAACGTGGCTTGCAACCAATCCTACACTTCTTCATTGATTCGAGATATGGTGGTGTTTCACGCTCCTGATGAGGGTCTTCGAACTGACATCTTGAAGTTGCAGGACCCGTCGCTCGACACCTGCCTGCCGATCATCCGTGCCTTCGAACAGGCGTCACCCCGTTTTTATACCGCCATTTTTGCGGCTCGCGAGTCCTCTGGCGCCAAACGGCCGTCTTCTCCGACCGTGGACACAGGCCGTGACCGACGGTCTCCTGCACGCCTTCCCTCTCATCCCAATTGCTTCCATAAACACCAACGAGCCGACTGCCCCCATCGGCAGTCTAGGTGCACGGTTTGCCGACGACCGGGACACATCGCTGTTGTTTGCCAGGCTTCACAGAAACACTGGGTTGACGCCACAATTCCGGAGGATGGACAGGCGTCTGATGCCTAATTCGCTCAGGACTCGGTAGACCTGCATTACGAGGACGGGCAAGTATTTTTGGTCATTTCTCAGTTTGGAGCTCGGCTCCTCCTCACACTAGAGCTAGACAATACTTCTGTGGTTTTCCAAATCGACACTGCGTCCTCCTTGTTTAACGTGGATGGTGCCACATACAAACAGTTAGGCTCTCCACTGTTGTCTCCCTACACTCAAAACTTGCGCAGTTTCAGCAATCACCATATACAAGTCGACGGCGTTTTCTCGACGTGAGGCGCATACAATGACCACGCTTTCACTGCTCAGTTTCTGGTGATGAGCTCGGCTGACGCCTCAAATCTCTTGGGCTTGGACATCTTTAGTCGTCTGGGTTTGTCAGTACAGGACGGAATGCGGGCAGTGTCGACACCCTTCTCCGAGACCCTACTCGTGCCGTTGATAAAAAATACGAAACGCTGTTTTCATCTTCCTCACCCAGAGTGACAGGATTCAAAGACCCTATTGAGCTGCTTCCCACTGCTGTCCATAGTTTTTTAAGACTAGCCTGGTCCCGTTTGATTTATGTGACCGACTCCCAGAGTAGCTGACACGTCTACAGGCAGAAGGCGTCCTTTCGCCCATTGCACACAGTCATTAGGCGATGCCTATTGTCTTAGTCGAGAAGCCGAATGGTGCCTTATGCATCTGTGGTGATTTTAAGGTCACGGTCAACTCGCAAGCAGTCATTGATGTGTATCCTGTACCGTCAATTGATGATATCCTAGCACGTCTCTCAGGTTCAACTGTGTTTGCTAAAATTGATTTGCGTGATACTTATTTGCAACTACCATTGGACGAGGAATCACAGCAGATCCTGGTCATCTGTACCCCGTGTGCTCTTTTTCGATATAACCTATAACCGCCTTTCGTTCGGAATTGCCAGCGCCCCCGCCATTTTTCAGCGTTACTTGGAGTGTCTCACCAACCAGGTTCCAGGCGCTACAAATTATCTGGACGGTGTCATTGTCGGTGGCTCGTCCACAGTGGACCTCGCTAAAACACTGGACACCTTTTTCAGGTGTTCTCTGAGGCTAACCTGTGTTGCTGGAAGGAAAAGTGCCAATTTTTTGCACGGGAGGTCAGCTATCTCGAGTTTAAGATTGATGCTCAAGGGCTCCACACCACCCAAGATTATGCCGAGATGATCCAGAACATACCTCCCCCCACTAACGTGCAACAATTACAATCTGTCCTTGGGTACATAAATTATTATCACAGTTTTATATCAAATGCTGCCAATCTATCAGCTCCCCTTACCAGGTTATTGCGAAAAGGTGTGCATTGACTTGGGATGCAACTTGTAATCAGGCTTTTGGAAAGGTCAAGTCAGCTCTCCTTCAACCCCCATGTCTGGCTGCTTATAACCCTTCTCTGCCCCTTGTCGTCGCTGCCGATGCCTCGCACTATGGGTTGGGTGCAGTCCTCTCACAAATGGTGGACAGCGTCGAGAGGCCAGTAGCCTTCGCCTCCAAAACAATGACGGACGCTCAACTGAAATATAGTGAAATTGAAAAGGAAGCTTTGGCACTGATCTTCTTTAAAAAGAACGTAAAATTGTTACATAAATTAAAATGTTATAAACCAAGTGGATTATATGGGTATACATTATGTAACATTAATATTGCGAGTAAAATGTTTATGTGAAGTGTTGTAAATCAATATATATATTCTGTGGCAATACCATATAATAAAGTGCAATTAAACAAATATAAGCATAATCTACATCAAACATGAAGTATTTCCAAAAATTGCAACACATTTAAGAGCTAGTGACATAATAGACTTCAAAATCAATGACCTGATGTGAGAGAAATGAAAAGGTAAGTGCTATCAACTTTTAATTGTGTTTCAACAATTTAAAGATACACCTAACAAAAACGAATATGCTAAATCACTTTTAATGCCTTTTTACTAACTTCTGAAATGGTTTTCCAGATCAAATAAGGCTCTACATTATTGTTGTGGTCTTCAGTACGCAGACTGATTTGATGCAGCTCTCCACACTACCCTGCCCTGTGCAAGTCTCTTCATCTGACAATACGTTTGGCAACCTACATCCTTTTCAATCTGCTATTTGTACTTGTCGCTCGGTCTTCCTCTACGATTTTTACCCCACACCAGTTTCATATAGTTCAGATTGCAATATACATTGCTTTATTTATGTTTTTACACTAGTTTCACTGATTTTCGGTTGTATAATTCTTTAAAGGACATATACAGACAGTAATCAGTTGTTTCAGACCTCAATATATTTAATATATTCGTTAATTCAGTGTGGATATGTTTAGAACTTTCTGGAAAGCAATACCTAATTTAATACGATATTTTATTAACTAACCATCAAAGTTTCTCCAAATTATTCAGTGTGACAACTACACACAGTTTATCAATCTGTACACTGACAGTACATTTTATCTCTGTGTTTAAACATTTCATTATGAAATCATACACAGATAATTGTCATCTCACTAATTAGCACACTAAAGATTAAGCTGTTCATCTAAGTGTTTTATTCTTTTATATTAAATCACACAATACCCTGAATCTAAGGAGCTGAATGTGATACTTGCCCTGGTATTGGGTGGTTTCATGAAGTGTGGTATCCTGTTATTAATTTATCATTTACCCCTCCCCCCATCAGCTTGTCGAAAAATTTATTAGACAACTAATTGATGCACAAAGAAAATTTGCACCTACTCTGGGTGGCTTGAACCCTGCAGCTGGATTGGCTGCTAGGTACCTCACAACAGTTCTGTCTGGGCTTGGTACAAGGCAATCCACAATCACAGCATCACCAGATGCTGCAGCCTCCAAGTAGGATTCAGTAGCTGCCAACTTAAAGCCGAGCAAACACAGAAGACACTCTAAGAGACCAGCGAAAACCCATGATCCTGCCACACTGTATTTGTCCAACCTGCATACAATGCTAAATATACATAAGATATACATACAAACGTCCTACTTTAATTTTGTCATCTCATCTAGACTTTGTAGGCAAACATGTGCACTAACCAAAGCATTTAATATCTTTTTTAATTTCTTAATGAAATTGCATAAAAAATTAAATGAAAATAGCTTGGTAAATATAAGTATTACTTGCTAAACAATTAAATTTACTTCAACAAATAAATTAACTAACTAACTCTATAACTTTCTAGATTGACAATCAAATTCTAAGAACTAATTATCATACTATATACTAAATCAAATGACTTTAAGTAACTTTGAAAAACCTCTCAAGTAAAACATTAAGTTACAAATCTTATATCACATGTATAACAAATTTTCCCTACTTTCCAATATAAAAATATACAAAATCATACGAATGTAGAAGGACGGGTTGATAGATGAAAGATAACTTGTGTAGATGTGGCATCATAAACCGAAAGTAGAAGTATGACACCACAAGGCTGGATACCCAGTGTTTGCCATGAATTTAGCACACACAGGACGTTTACCTTCCTATGATTTCCAATGGAACAAATAAAATCATCAAAAACACAAAGTTCAAAGAAAAAAACCTCATACATAACCTTAAAAAAATCATTCAGTATTTACATATCCATCATATTTACAAAACTGTCATATGTACATTGTCTTTTGCATGACTTTACTATTTGTACAATTTGAGTTCAGTGATATTCGTTAGACCAAATGGTCTTCCAGACCTAGGGTACTCAAATCTGCATTTGTATGAGAAGTCCCTACAATCTTGAATGGGCCATTATAAATATCAAAAAATTTCTTCAGTTCATTACTGATAGCCTTAGATTTTTCGTGAACATGGACGACTACCATGTCGCCAATGCTGAATTTCGTCATTTCCAGGTTATTGGCATGTCTCCTTTATCGAAAATCTGCCTGCTCCTTCATAGTCTGCCAAGGAATATCTTCTCTCTCCTTTTTTCTCAGTTCTTTACAAGGTGGGAAGTCTACTAGTTCACTGATGAGGTTCAGTGATGACTTGCCATACCTGATTTCATATGGACAAAATTTTGTGGAGGAATGTTGTAGACTGTTCAAAATTTCTTCAAATTCAGACACATATTCTATCCAGGATGTGTGGTTCTTGTTACACTAGGTTCTAAATAACCTTCCAATTTCTCTGATGTACCTTTCTGCTTGGTTACTAGATGGATGGTAGGCCGAAATTAGACCATGCTTAATACTTGCATATTTTAATGCTTGGTTACTAGATGGATGGTAGGCCAAAATTAGACCATGCTTATTCCATTGTCGGAGAAAATACCTTTTGGTCTACCAACAGTTTGAAAGTAGCCATTCCTTAACTTGTTTATAATTGTTTTGCTAGTGGCTTTCTTGACTGGGTATAACCTTACAGAACAACAAAGATATGACTGTATCCCCCTCCAGTTTTTGGAAGGCATCCATAGAAATCTACAGTCACTAATTTTAGCAATTTTTGTGGCAATGTGCTACACGGTAGTGTGGAGAGCTGCATCAAACCAGTCTGCAGACTGGAAGGCCACAAGATTAACAATGGCTATTTCAAGAACAGTCTCAAATATTTTAGTAGGTGGTACTACAGAGAAAATCCAATAAAAATTCCACATAACTTTGTGGTGTAACCATCTTATCCTTCCCTTTTCATTGCAACACTCGACAAGAATATATAAGTTTGTAAAGGTTTTAGGTAATGTTGAGTCGGGTTATTAGAAGTATGTTATTTAATTTACTCCTTGGCTTATAAGGGCCAGCTAGTCTGTTCCTCAACCAAGAAGTCTCTTTCTTGAGGTAGCAGGCAGCTGACATTCATATCCAAAGTTGATCAGAGCGTGAGAGGAAGAGAAATTATCATTTCAATACAAAAATGCTTCTTCTGCTTAAATGAAAGTTGTATGTCGGATCAAATAACAGTACTTCTTTATTGTACTGTGACTTACAGAACTTCATTAACATTATATACATTTACATATAATCAAGTTTCATTTCATGATCTGTTCTAGTCTTAGACAGTTCCGACTATATAACTTCTCATACATCACAACAATGACAACAACCTTCAACACTACACTCATCTGTTTTTACACGTTCCACCATGGAACACTTATGTAATTAAGGACTCCATGCTCTGTCCTCTATGCAGGCCCCTGCATCTCATGTTGGTAGATCTGCACATACACTTCTCTGCCTGTAGCAGATGCCACCAGGAATTTCCACCTAGGAAGACAGAAAACCCTAGGCAGAATCTCATCCCCTGCCACGCTAAATACCTTAAATTAATTAATTTGGTCGTCTTGAGTCGGTAGGAAGGAATGTAGTGTCGCTTGTTACACTCCAATTTGTGTAAATTTTTATAGCGTATAGAAGTATGGTTGTTAAGATGAAAACCAAACAGAGTTAGAGCAAATGTAAACGAAGATATTTTCATTGACTTTTCCATCGGTTCTTGGTAGAAAACAACAAACTGACTTCAAAGTATAATTTTGTGTACATTCTAGAAGTTCAGATCCACTTAGTTAACCGGTTTTCGGCTTAGAAAGTCATCTTCAGATTTTAAAGTCAGTCAAAAACCGGTTATTTAATTAAAAGTCACTATGATGACCTACCTAGAATCGTCGGAATAATCAGTCAAAATGTCATAATTTGCATTTACTTTAAGTTTGTTTGAGTTACAATCAAAGATCTCTATACCCTGTAATGATACTTTTTTCTGGATTTTATTGCTGGTGTTGTCACAAGATCAAAGTTGAAACCTGGAATTGAAATTTAACTAACCGTAAGATCAGCAATGAATATTAATTTTTGAAATGGTCAATACACTGAAAAGACCACAAAAGATTCCGCTGTCAGTTCTCAGTGGCAATGGAAGTTAAAAATTACGACAACACCAAAAAGCACCATTACATAAGAAAATAGCGAAATCAGTTACCTGGTATGCATTCATTGGTGAAAGTTGTGACACTGCAGTTGAATCTGTATGAATTGATTAATATCTTCGTTCTCGTAAGCTGATGCTTGGTTTCATAACTATTAATTATTAAAGTTATAAGCCCGTGAGTAAATTTTGATCACTATGGTTATCGAAAGTTAAAGAAATTATAGTACTTCACTTTTAACAGAATGAAGATTTCTGGCAGACATTGAATTCAATTTTTAATATAAAATGAGAGTAAATAAATTTTGCATCGAGAATGTTCTTTTGTCATAATGAGACAATAGGCAACAATGACCAAGCATCAATTTACTAATATTGCTGAAAATCAAGTCATAAATTAAATGAAAGATGGAGAGAAATAGTCATTATTTAAATAAAATAGAAAATTCAAATGAAATTTAAAATTTATTACGTTAAAGGTTGCTAACCAGGGCTCACACTTACATAATTCGCAAGGTCGAGTAAAATACGTCCACTCAGGATAAAGGTAGAAAAACGAAAGACGACAAGCGATTCCGTTTTCTCTCCAGATCGTTTGAAATAGTTGAATGTATTACTTGAAACAACGATAATCACAGATTTATTGACAGAGAGAACAGATGCTAGCGACAAGTGTCACAGATATAATTTTCAATAAAAAAAATATTAATGTATCGCTACAACCCAATAAAAATTGGACACAGGTTAAATGACATTTTCATTGCAATTTTTCTTTATTTTTCTCCTAAAATATTTGCTATTTCTCCTGAAACATGCTGTAGTAACAGATGAAATATTTGTTTTTGGTGAGCAGTATCTGAAGTTTTATCTCAAGAATAGTTTTATATATAGACAGACATTCATAGCCACTTGAGCATGTTCATAACATATATAGGGGCTTCAAACCGCTTGGCCTGCAAGTATTTAATTGCCTTTTATAATGAGGCCGTTTACGCATGTGAGCAACGATATTAGCATGAACTGCACCAAAACAATTAAATGCATTTTCACAGTGGAAATTTAAAACACAAATAAATGTTTTAATCATTACAATAGTCACGACATATGTAACAGTCGCAAAAAGTGTTCTTAACTCGGCGAATCATTTGCTCTAAGAGGACAACAAACGAAGCAGACACATGAAGCAAACATGACCATGTAAACACTTCTTTGTAATACGATGGCTTTTAGCAAGGGGCGCTACAGCGGACGACGACTTTCTTGTGCATGTCACACGTCCCATATAGAAAGGGTTTCAAGCCATGTCCTACATGAGCCACAAAAGCGAGCGACAACACGCGACATACAGCTACGCAAAACAGCAGCTACAAGCAGCGACATTTGGCGACATGGCCGCCTGTCCTACGCGTGCGCGACAGCTTCTTGCTACAAGGTAGTCGCTAGAACGGATCAGCTGTTTGTAAAATTTGGTACCCATAAAGGTTAGAATAATGACAGCTCCAGAGTAAGTTTTATTTACTTTAGGAAATGAGCCATAAATGAGTGCTGTGCATGACATTTACAATGTTCGTGGACTGCTTAATTCATAATTTCAAATAGGCAAATAGACTATGTCCTGAATTAGTTTTTCTTTTGTGACTACAAATCATCAATAACTGAATAAATTTGAAATGAGTGTGATTCGAAGACGACAGTAAATCATAATTGTGCTCAGATATGCAAAAATTCGGCGTAGCACAAGGATAGCAACCTGGGCTAGTGAGTTGTAAGTGTTTAGGATGCCAGTTGGATTACTGTTCCATATTATATTTTAATTACTTTAACTACAACCATTTCACCTGTTATTTGTGCAAAGTTTTATATATTTTCTATAGAAAGAAACAAGTTATTTTTGAAGTTAGCAAACATACGTATCCCATTATAGCAAACATATTAAATTCCTACTGAAACATTAAATCATATTTTACTCAGAAATATGATACTCGCATTTCGTTTTATATCCTAGCGTTATCACTCTCTCTCTGGAGTTCGTTTTTTGTTACTGCAAATGTATAAAGCACACAAGTGCGAGAAATTGTTCAAATCAAGTTCAAAAGAAAACTTATGAGCTAGTACCTTTAGGACACTTCTTATCATAATCAAAATTCTTCACTATATGTACTAATTCAATTACTATTTAAAAAACCATTGCAGTTTCATAAATTTCAGGGATTATTACCAAGCAGAATTCTTGCGACATCCTTTAATAACCTCTATAAGTAGACAGTTCTCAACGAACGTCAACACTGTGTTGCACGTGTGACAGCAACGAGATTCAAGCACTTTTGAATCTCAAAAGTCGCTTGTTGTCGCGTCTGACATGTAACGCTGCACACGTCGCTCATGTAGGATAGATCCATAAACATACATGCATTTGACATTTGTGACTTGAAGCTATTGCGCACTGACCCTCGCTTTTGTCGCTCACGTTGGTCACGACCGTAAAATTAAAACAAATCAGCTGATCATGCTGTTTTAATTTGACACTTGGTTAGTGTTTACCTCAGGCTGTTGATGACTAGCGAAATAGCTTGGAGTTTCTTTACATATGAAAAATATCTGTTTTACATATGGAAAATAACTGTTTTACAGACGCAATGTTTTATTTTCTATACCGCCCCAGTGCAAAATAACTGTTTTCAGACAGTATGCATCTTTCAGTGATTATTCAACAACTTATTTTTTTAAATAATTTCAATAATGGTGTTTTTTAAATCAAGTACCCAGCTAAAACAAAATCTATGTTGTATGTGCACAATGCCTGCTGGCTTCTGTCTTGGATTTTTCGGCCGACGTTTGTTTTATGTTGCAGTTGACGTTTTGCTAATTCCAATTCAATCCCTGATTGGCTAGCACTATCTCAAGTTTATATTCCATTGCAATTGCAGGATTAAACTGGACAATGTCACCAGCTCATAGCATGTACTGGGCGAAACGTTTGACCAAATTTCGACACAAAACCTCGAGATGGACGCCAACGGACAATATGTTAAAAATTGCATTAAAAGCTTAAAATTTACAGTAGATAAGGATTAGGGTAAAGTCTTACAACATCTGTATTTCCAAGTATCTTAAAGGTCCAATAATAGTGACAGTTCTTTATCTTGCAGCAGTTGTCGACACCAATAGATTGTTTAGATTGTGCCTACCTCGTAACCAATGTGGCACTAAGTTGCGGGGGGGAGGGGGGGGCGGACCACCCCAGGACTCTTTTCAGACTGGCCCATGGCTCTCGTCCAGGGGGCCTACAAATCTTATAAGTTAGGTAAATTTTTTATAGCAATACATGTATTTCAATGTAGACCAGAGGGGGGGGGGGCTTATTTTGTTTTGGCGCCACCCCAGGTCTCCAACAGCTTTTGTCCTCCACTGCCTGTACTCACGATAAAACATTTTAATGCACATTGTGTCATTAGTTCATTTAGCAACCCTTTTCTGCAGATGTAGAAGATGTTACTTTGTTTTCAAATCAGTTGTAAATGTAAATAACACAGAATAATTGAAGAAACTTTTAAAATATTCAGAGAAGTTCAATTAAAATGTAAATATGAAAAAAAAAATGCCAAGTGATGAGACTATCCAAACCAATGACTTCACATTCTATATATTACGGAAATACGACGCTATCCCTTATGCCATAAATACATATGTCCACAGCAAAAGTGGAAGTACTTATACCTAAATTGGAATAGTTACACTGTTGATTTGTTAAAAATTGATATTTATTTGTAAGGTAAGCGTTTTCCTGATTATTCTTAAAGACTTCATAACAGCATCCTGCAAGTTGTAGTTCACCATTTCTGAATATGCTGAATTTAAAGTGGCGCCTGTGCCAAAGATTCTACCTGTGCTCTGTATAGTCTCTGGTCCTAAACCTAAAGCTGTCCGCACACGAAACGAAGCAGTTAACGTTAACGTTTGCGAGAACAGGAAAGAGACGATACGAGGCACAGCTTCGTCGGTACACGGAACAAGCTGCAGTATGTGATTTGGGCTTTCAGAGCTCTCTAGCCACAATTTTCAGCATGCAGTCGTCGTCTGCTACAGCTTTATTTGGAGCACAAAGAACACAACGTCGAAGAGTACGTTTTTAAATGGATCCTACTGAATTAGCTGTTTTGGCGTTATTAGCTGTTATCGAAGATGAGAGGAGAAAATCCCGCAGAAGGTTATGAGTATGGGAGTGGATTCAGCGGGGAAATAATGGCAGGGGAACCATTCATAGGCAATAGTTGGTCTTTCTATACCACCCATCTGCTTTTACCCACTGACATCAATCCAACGTCCTGACAATAACCGACATTCATATATCATCGTGAATGTAATGTGGCGTCGATAACAACATGGATTAATAACTACACAAATATAAATGTAAGCGAAAAGAAAAAAAAAAGAATTTAACGTGACTACTGCGGGAATTAAGAGGTTTTGGGTAGGAAGATGCTAAATAGAAATAGCAATATTGAAATAAACTGAAACATGAAGATTGGCGTCACACTTTTTTGGAGCATTTTTTCCCTAAATAGACTCCATTCCCTTGGCTTCATTGGTTAAGAAAAGAACATCGCAAAACGTAACTTCACTTTTACACTTCACATCGTATAGAAGAACTTCAATAAATGAGCCGTTTTCAGATGATTTTGTGTCCTACATTGTCCGGAAGTGCTATTTACATACAGTGAAACGTTATCATTTCATATTTTTTCGATGTTTCAGCTCTATTTCTATATTGCTGTTTCTATTATCTTTATATTTATTACATAATCACTGTTCTTCCATCGTGACTGGAATTAAAACACACATTTGTTAGTTCATATAGTAGTCATGTTCCTAGAAATAAATACTAAACCGAACTGAAACAGGAAAGGTCGGAAGTCGGAACATGACGTGACAATGTTTTTGCTTCCTATTGGTCCGACTTAACGTGGCACGTTACCGAAATATCGCAGAACTTATTTTGCGTGCACGCGCTCTGCTCTGGAAGCTATCCTCTTCTAAGGATAGGATGTGGTGGAATCTTTGTCTGTTGACATTTACTTCAAGAGGAAGGGGTGACATGGGAGTGGCTAGGACTTTGCAAGGTAATAACTGGAACGTGAGCAGTTTCATTAAAACTGTGTACTGCTAGCTCACTGGCTGGCGAGGGATGGATTTGGTGATTGTGAATGATGATGATGGAATGGGTTTGGAGGTCGCTCTTCTTCAGCACGTCTCACTGTCTAGGAGTTTCTGGAGCTGTCCAGGAGGTCTACTTCTTCTTGGTGGTCTTCTTCTTCTTCTTTTTGTTCTTCTTGTTGACCGCTGCTAAGAGGGCAACTTGGTCGTTCCACTCAGCAGCTTTCTTCTCCGCTTCCAACTGGGCGACATATGAGTCCCACTCCGTGGGGGAGTACTTCGGACAGGCTTGTACCAGATTGTCCATGTCAATCTTGGTCAGTAGCAGCTCCAGCTGCTTTTCAGACAGGTGTGTCTGGAAGTGGATTGCAGGTCTTGTTCCTGCATCCCTTGTTGTCTCCACGTGTTCCTAGGCGAGAGCGGTGGTGACTGTCTTAGTTGGCCGCAGCATGTACAACCGTTGACGTCGTTCTCGGCTCCAGGGATGGGTCGACCGTTCGCGCTGCCTGTTGCGTGGCTTTAGGCGGCGCCTCTTCCTCAGGGATCTCCTCCACAATCTCCTGCATCACTGCGACGTCATCTGACGTCACCGCGGTTTCCTGTACCACTACAGGTTCTCTGATGGCGTCTGTCTGCGTCTCTGCATCTCGCCGTCTAGTTGTAGCGGGGCTACTTGGTTCTTGACCAAACGCAGCTCCTCCTTTAGGAGCTGTATCTCTTGATGTAGACCCGCCAGCATCTTCTTTCGTGGCCTCCCTTTTGACCTCCAAGGCTGCCTGAAGGGAGGCCACTGCGTCGTAAACTGCAGTCGATGAGTCCGGATGTGAGGCTGCTTCGCGGCTGCGCGGCCCGCATCCCTTTCTTGGGTAAGGGGGCGGGGCGGCAGGCGCCTCTTCTTTCTCTAACCCGTCGTCTTCTTGTCCACTGCGAAACTCACTGCCAACTTCGCCGTGCCTCCAGCTAACTAGATAGCTGCACTTGCGACTGTTCGCGGCGTGGGTGCCGCCGCAGTTGATGCAAGATGGGGGCGCATCGCTCGGCTTGTCACAGTTGCGTGTATCGTGACGTTTTGCGCACCGCATGCATGCTACTTGGTCATGACACTGCGCTGCAATGTCTCCCATCTTTTGGCAGCGGAAACACTGCATGGGCCGCTGCTTCTTCTTCCCTGCCTCTTCTTCTTTCCGCTGTCGGCAGCCATATCCAACACCTCGCCCACGAGGTGCAGCATAATGGCCGCTCTTTCGCTGTCCCTTGATTTCTTTCCCGCGTCCAACCATGCTGAAGTGTGAACGTTGAGTGCTGGAGTAGCGAAGATCCGATGCGTACACGGCAGTGTCTCAGCCGGGAATGCGCTTATTTTGCGTTTCACAGGAGAAAATGGCTCCTCAATGGGAGAAAGCAGGATCTGACGTCAGAAATGTCGGAGAGCGGCTCGTCAACGTTAGCTATCCTGCGCCGTGTGCCGACGGCTTAAGTTTTTTTCTCGCCCACAAAAACCAAAAAACGTTGTTAAAATAACACAAACCTGCTCGCCAGAATCGCACATCACAATGATGTTAAGAATTACGATGGAGCGTGATTGGGGTGACACTAACGTGTGACATGACGTTAGTGGCGGAAAAATACCAACCGGAAGTGCTTGTAATTTCGCAGTCAGAAGTCTAGTATCTGTGTCTTGAGTAGGATACGCAACGCAAAGTGACAGCTCAGAATGAAAACAAAGCAGACGATCATGCTATTTTGTGTTGACACTTTGGTAGTGTTTACTTCAGTCTGTTCATTACTCGTGAAATAGCTTGGTGTTTCTTTAGGTATTACGTAATTTACTTTCCTGTCCGAGTGAAAAATAACTTTTTCACAGACAGTACGTATCTTTCAGTAACCATTCAACTACTTATTTAAAAAAAAATATTCAATAATAATGTTCTTTAAATCGAGTACCCAGCCACAATCTATGTTGTACATAGGCCCTGCTGGCTTCTGTCTAGGAGTTTCCAGCCAACGTTTGTTTTATTTTACAACTTACGTTTAGCTGCCACCAATTTAGATTCAGATTGTCTAGCACTGTTGAAATTTTATACTTCATTGCTCTTGGAGGGTGAAACTTGGGCAATGTCAGCAGCTCATAATGGGGCGAAAAGTCTGACTAACCACAAACTTCTACAGAAAATCTCGAGACAGATGCCAATGGACGACATGTCAACAAACTGCCATAAAAGCTTAAAATGTACAATAGATAATAACTTGGGAAACACCTTGAAAACTGTGTTTCTCAGTATCTTGAAACTCCATTAGCTGCGACTGATATTTATCTTATAATTGACGATACCAATAGATTGTTTGGATTGTACCTACCTTGTACCCACAATAAAACATTTGAATGCACACTGTGTCATTAGCCCCTGTTCTGCAGATGAATAAGAAGCTGCTTATAAAATATTAGTATTATCACATTAAGGCCAATTCACACTGTCCGTCACGTCACGTCACGTCACCGTCCGTCAGAACATTCCGCAATGTATTTCTAATGGCGGCATTCACACTGTCCGTCAACGGACCGTCACGTCACGTCAACGTCCGTCGAGCTTTCTCGAGAAGAATGTTTTGACGGAACAGTCGTCTGCTAACATCGGAAGTTAACCTAATTTCGTCACGCGAATTACATGTTGCAATCGACGATTGCACTGTTTATATGCAAATGTGTCTTATTCATCTTTGTGCTGTTGTTGTACCTCGTTTTAAGGGTAAATCTCAAATGTTTCATGACGACTTAAATATTTTTGTCAATTGAGTGTCTCCCTATAATCGAGGTCAGATATCTGAAACCAAAAAATGGTTTATGTTATGTAACAATGTAACAGAAACGACTGAAGCAAACTGTTTATTTGAATAAGATTGTAATTTGAATACGCATTTTTCATTAAATAACACTTTAAATGAAAATGTCAGTTATAATGAAAGACAAAAATTCAGTTGTTTACGACGTATTAACAATGTCAGCATGCAAATCGTAATGGTTAAAGTACACAGGCGATATTTATGCTCTTACAAGTATGGTTTGATGTCTTCATATGTTTATTTTTTCGCTTGGAAATAGATGTCGATGTTTTGAAATGTTGTTTCAGTTCCCAGTAAGTTGGCCAAAAACATACACTGTAAAGTTTTCTTTGGCCGTTAATAACATTTAGCGTTGTTGTTCCCCCTTTCTAGTATTAAACTATGACTTTCTACATAACAGATCGCCACTAATAACCTCACTTTCAACATCACATATTGAGATGGACGAATTGACGTGACGGACACGGACGGACAGTGTGAATACAACTTGACGTGACGGTTCCGTGACGTGACGTTGATGTGACGGACAGTGTGAATTGGCCTTTACTCAGACAAACCTGTGTTAGGGTATCAACGTTTTCTTTATTAATGACCACACCAATGAATAATGTCTACTGTCAAGACTCAAATACAGAAATATTTATCCTTCTCAGTATACTTTATGAAGTGATATTACCCGTCCGAAAATATTATTATGGTACATTTACAGTGATTGGTTATTAGGACAGTATTCCCCTAAACACACACGCGGAAATCGTCACATATTCGGAAATTACTATCCAAATAACTGTTTCGTCCATTATTTTCTAATCAGTTTGAAATGTAAATAAAAGACAGAAACGTAGGATTAACTTTTAATACAATCAGATAAGTTCATTTAAAAACGTAAAGACAAAAAAAAAAAAAAAAAACCATATGTTGGGAGAGGATACGTTTCGAACATACACCTATCCATAATACAAGTTCCGAAACAACAACGCTATCCATTAGGCTATGACGACATAAGTTAAAAGATGCGTTGTTAAGGCCAATTCACACTGTCCGTCGCGTCATGTCACGTCACCGTCCATCAGAACATTCCGCAATGTATTTCTAATGGCGGCGTTCACACTGTCCGTCACGGACTGTCACGTCACGTCAACGTCACGTCAAGCTTTCTCGCGAAGAATGTTTTGACGGAACGGTCGTCTGCTACCATCCGAAGTTAACCTATTTTCGACATGCGAATTAAATGTTGCTGTCCACGATTGCACTGTTTATATGCAAGTTAGTCTTATTCGCCTGTATTTTGTTGTTATACTTCGTACTAGGGCTAAATCACAAATGTTTCATGACGACTTAAAGGTTATTGTCAATTGAGTGTCCCCCTAAAATCGAGGTCAGATATCTGAAATTAATAAATGTTTAATGTTACTTAACATTGTAACAGAAAAGACTGAAGCAAACTGTTTATTAGAATAAGATTGTAATTTGATTACGCATTTCTCATTAAATAACATTTTAAATGAAAAAGTCAGTTCTAACGAAAGACAAAAATTCAGTTGTTTACGACGGTATTAACAATGTCAACGGACAAACTGTAATGGATAAAGTAAACAGGCGCTATTTATGCTCTTATAAGTGTTGTTTGATGTATTCATATGTTTATTTTTTCGCTTGAAAATAGATGCCGATGTTTTGAAATGTTGTTTCAGTTCCCAGTAAGTTGGCCAAAAATATACACTGCAAAGTTTTATTTGGCTGTCAATACCATTCAGCGTTGTTGTTCCTTCAATTCTAGTATTAAACTATGACTTTCTACATAATAGATCGCTACTCATAACCTCACTTTCAACATCGCGTATTGAGATCGGCGAATTGACGTGACGGACAGTGTGAATACAACTTGACATGACGGTGCCGTGACGTGATGTCAACGTGACGGACAGTGTGAATTGGCCTTTAACGCATACGTACACTTGAAAAGTTACGTTGTTAATTTGCCACAAACTAATATTTATTTATAAAGTATGCGTTTTCGTGATTACTCTTAAAGGCATCATAATTACATTCTTCATGTTTCAAGTTCACAATTTAGGCCAATTCACACTGTCCGTCACGTCACGTCACGTCACCGTCCGTCAGAACATTCCGCAATGTATTTCTAATGGCGGCATTCACACTGTCCGTCACCGGACCGTCACGTCAACGTCTGTCAAGCTTTCTCGAGAAGAATGTTTTGACGGAACAGTCGTCTACTAACATCGGAAGTTAACCTAATTTCGTCACGCGAATTACATGTTGCAATCGACGATTGCACTGTTTATATGCAAATGTGTCTTATTCATCTTTGTGCTGTTGTTGTACCTCGTTTTAGGGGTAAATTTCAAATGTTTCATGACGACTTAAATATTTTTGTCAATTGAGTGTCTCCCTATAATCGAGGTCGGATATCTGAAACCAAAAAATGGTTTATGTTACGTAACAATGTAACAGAAACGACTGAAGCAAACTGTTTATTTGAATAAGATTGTAATTTGAATACGCATTTTTCATTAAATAACACTTTAAATGAAAATGTCAGTTATAATGAAAGACAAAAATTCAGTTGTTTACGACGTATTAACAATGTCAGCATGCAAATCGTAATGGTTAAAGTATACAGGCGATATTTATGCTCTTACAAGTATGGCTTGATGTCTTCATATGTTTATTTTTTCGCTTGAAAATAGATGTCGATGTTTTGAAATTGTTGAAAAAACTAGCGCAGCGGAAAAATAAAATCTTTCACGATAAATTCTGATTTTTATCGTATATATTTGCAACTGCAATACATTTACAACACTTTTACAAGACATGACAAAGACACAGAATAATAAATTAGCAACGAATAAGTATAGCATCATCATCATCAAAGAATAATTAATTAACCACCGAAAAAATTATTGATCACATTTCCAACACTCCCCCTTGAGCAAGATTTTTCGGTGTTGTATATAAAGTCCCATCAATTAAGCCATACTGTCTTACAATTTTCTGGAATCTCTCCTTGGTCAATGGTTTTGTTAATAAATCAGCCAACATTTCTTCAGAGCTTAAGTATTTCACTTCAATATGCTTCTTCTCAATGTGATCCCTGATGAAATGATGTCTGACATCTATGTGTTTTGTTCTAGCACTTGTTACATTGTTTTTGGCTAAATTAATGGCTCCCTGATTATCACAATAAACTGTTGTTGTCCTTGAATTATTATCAGCCTCAATTTCATTCATTAAGTTTTTGAGCCACAAAGTTTCCTGTACAGTAGTAGATAAAGCCATATATTCTGCCTCTACTGTACTTAATGCTACAGTTCTTTGCCTTTTACATATCCAGGATACTAAGCCTCCCATCAGTTTTAAACAGCTCCCAGAGATAGAGTGTCTATCTTCTAATTCATTTCCCCAGTCTCCATCACTGTAACATTCCAATTCTTCATTGCCTTCTTTAAAATAAATTAATTTATAATTTACAGTTCCCTTTAGATATCTGAAGATCATCTTCACTGCTTTCCAATGTTTTTCTTTAGGATTACTACAGAATCTGCTTACTACATTTGTTGCAAAAACAATATCTGGTCTTGATGTCTGAGCTAGATATAAAAGACTCCCTACAGCTTCCAAGTAAGATGTAATTTTATTATAATCAGTGTCTTCTTCATTTATCATCATTTTTATACCAGGTTCCATTGGAGTTGAAATTGGTTTACAGTCTTCCATTCCAAACTTTTTCAAAATCCTTTTGGTATATGCAGACTGATCAATCCAAAGCTCGTTTCCATTTCTCTGCTTTATAATTTTCATTCCCAAATATTGTTTTACTTCACCCAAGTCATGCATATTGAACCTCTCTTGTAGCTGTTCTTTGAAAACAATCATTTGCTTATCATCTCTAGTTAAAATGAAAAAATCATCTACCCAAATAGCCATTATGGTTAATTCTTGTTTACTTTTCCTAATATAAATACAGGGGTCTGCCTTTGAGTGCTTCATTCCCATCTTAACTAATGTAGAATGCAAATACTTATTCCAACAGTACCCACTTTGTTTCAGTCCATAGATGCTCTTTTTAAGCTTCCAAACCTTTCCTTTATCTTTACAATATTTCTGAGCTTCTTTGGGTAGCATTACATAAATTTCCTCTTCTAATATTCCATTTAGATAAGCGGTTTTGACATCCATTTGATGGATTAACATATTTTCTTTCACAGCTAAAGCTAAAAGATACCTCAGTGAAGAAAATTTTACAACAGGTGAAAATGTTTCTTTGTAATCTATACCTTCCCTTTGATTACATCATTTAACCACTAATCTTGCTTTATACTTGGTTGTTTCACTTTCAGGATTTTTTATACTAAATATCCATCTTGTGTTTAAGAGTTTTCTCTTCTGTGGCATATTTACCCATTCATATGTTTCATTTTGATTTAAAGATTGCAATTCTTTCTCAATCGCTTCTTTCCAATTTTTAGAATCTTTACTATTCATAGCTTCTTCAACAGTTTCCGGTTCATCATTGAAACACTGGGCAATATATATTTCATAATCAGGATACTTCTTTGGTTTCCTTGTACGAGATGAATGTCTTACTTTATCTTCATCACTCCCTGCTTTATCTTGATCACATCTTGGTTCTTCTTCTTCCTCATAGCTTGCCTCTGTTGGCCATTGATTACTTTCTTCTTCCATTTCTGTCTCTTCTCCAATACTGCTATTTACATTTACACCAACAGTTGTACATTCCTTGGTTCTATCTTCACAATTTTCAAGAAATACAACATCTCTACTGGTTACTATCTTATTATACATAGAATTCAAAAAACGATAACCCTTTGATTCTTCACAATACCCTACAAAAATATATTTCCTGGATTTTATATCCCATTTCTTTCTTAGTGGTTTAGGAACTTGTACCATAGCTTTACAGCCAAAAATTCTCAAATTACTTAAATCTGGTTTTCTTCCTGTCCACACCTCATATGGCGTTTTACTTTTGATAGCTGTGGTAGGTGAACGATTTATTAGGTACACTGCTGTTGATACAGCCTCTGCCCAAAATTTTTTTGGTAAGCCAGCATCACTTAGCATACTCCTCGCTTTTTCCACTATTGTTCTGTTTGCTCGTTCTGCAACACCATTTTGTGCAGGGCTATATCGTATAGTGGTCTGATGTCTTATACCAACTTGCTTTAAACGTCCTTCAAATCTATGATTTATGTATTCTTTCCCATTATCAGATCTGACAATCTTTATTTTCTTTCCAGTTTGTCTTTCCACCAAAATTCGGAATTCTTCAAAAATATCACAAACTTGTTCTTTAGAATTCATAAAATAAACATGAATATATCTAGAATAATCATCAATAAAAATAATAAAATAATTATTTCCCCCAATAGATTCACTCCCCATGGGACCACACACATCTGTATGTACTATCTGCAGTAATTCTTGAGTTTTATTGTGACTGGGTTTAAATGGGATTCTTGCCTGTTTTCCCATTATACATATCTCACAAGGATCCTTACACATGCCATAGTCTTCTAACCCTGTTGCCATATCCTTTAGTAATGACATACCTTTTCTATTTAAATGGCCAAGTCTCCTATGCCACAGAACACTTTTGGCAGTGTACACTGAATGACTTTCATTACTACTAACATTCTTAACAGTGTCTAATTTAAAAATTCCTTTTTCATTACTTGCAGTTGCTACAATTTTACCACAACTGTCAATTATTCGAGCTCCATTTATATCAAAAATTACCTTGTTACCTTTCCTTACTATCTCACTAACAGATAATAAATTAGTGGTAACATCTTTGACATAATGCACACCTTGAGCAGTAATATTTTGTGGTTTTTTTATTTACCACTATACTAAGATCAACTTTTCCAACAAGTTCACACTGCAATTTTGACCCATCAGCTGTAGATATACCCATATTAGTTGTATCCTTGACATCATACAATACAGATTTATTTTTAATTATATGCAATGATGCCCCTGAATCCAATATCCATTCTGTTTCTTCATTATTCCCCTTTTTTAAAGAATAATGCATTGAAAGAACCTTACGTTGGTTGGAAGACTTCTTTTCATGGTTATTGGAAACATACATTTTACCACTAGTACTTATCCTTTCCTTGCACTGTGAAGCAAAATGACCCATCTTCTGGCATCTATTGCACTTGATTTGTGTCTTCTTTTTATTTTTAGAGTACAATGCTGATGCTGTTTCATCTTCAGTTTCACCTCTCACATCTTGTAATATTTTTACCTTGATACTGTCACCTGTTATGGGAACACCAGAACTCTCTAACCCCATTATCATAGGCGTATATTTTTCTGGTAATCCAGCAAGCAATAAAGTACCAACCCACTCGTCAGCAATCTGGAAACCTATATTTCTCAGTCTATTAGATGTAGATATTATTTTATTAACGTAGTCGTCCACATTTTTGCACTGATTCAATTGAGTGGTAATTAATTCACGGAGCAATCCGACTCTTCTAGCCAATCCGCCGTCTTCAAAAGCTTTCCTTAACTTGTTCCAGACTTCTTGTGCATTTGCAGTATTTTCGATGTGCACGTAATTTACCGGATCCACCAACAAAATTAATTTTGATTTGGCTTTCCTATCTTTGTCTGCAAAATGCGAATCGGTAGACTTTAATGTACCATCTATTACGCACCATAAATCATCTAATCGCAAATATGCTTCCACTGCGAATTTCCAGGTCCCGTAATTTTCACGACCGACGAGTCTTTCAATTTGAGGTATTTGCGTAGTACCCATTTTTTTCACGTTCGCGATCTATTTCGTCGAACACGTTCGCGATCTATTTCGTCGAACAATTTAGCTTCACGCCTTCTCGTAATTTTTCGTATAACTATTTCGTACTGGGCCCATAACCTGTTGAAAAAACTAGCGCAGCGGAAAAATAAAATCTTTCACGATAAATTCTGATTTTTATCGTATATATTTGCAACTGCAATACATTTACAACACTTTTACAAGACATGACAAAGACACAGAATAATAAATTAGCAACGAATAAGTATAGCATCATCATCATCAAAGAATAATTAATTAACCACCGAAAAAAATTATTGATCACATTTCCAACAGAAATGTTGTTTCAGTTCCCAGTAACTTGGCCAAAAACATACACTGTAAAGTTTTCTTTGGCCGTTAATAACATTTAGCGTTGTTGTTCCCCCTTTCTAGTATTAAACTATGACATTCTACATAACAGATCTCCACTCATAACCTCACTTTCAACATCGCGTATTGAGATGAACGAATTGACGTGACGGACACGGACGGACAGTGTGAATACAACTTGACGTGACGGTTCCGTGACGTGACGTTGACGTGACGGACAGTGTGAATTGGCCTTTTCTGAATAAGCTCAATTTAAAATGGCGTCTGTTCATTGATCTCTATATGTATAGAGATCAATCACTGCGTCTGTCACATCGTGCACGGCCTCCTCTATTGAGGAGGCCATGCATCGTGCCAAAGATTCTATGCTTTCTGTGTATATTCTCTGGTTCAAAACGGAGGTGGTATTTTTCCGCCGCTAACATATAACGTTTGCGGAGAGGGGCTAGCGAGTAGCGATTGGTAACTCTGTCAAAGGCAAAGCAATACTGCTTGCCAACGAATTGCTTTGGACGTTTCTGACGTCACAATTGTTTACAAACTTGGAACTTTAACTGTAGCATCGAGAAGTTTATAACTGTGTAATTATAGTGTAAGTGCGAAGTGTCCTACAACGAGTGGTTAATATTTAGCTATTTTGTGTTGTGCTTTGTTGAGTATTCTGAAGTTTTCCGCCTGAGTAAAATATAAACAATTTTGTTAACGAAAACAGATGACGTAGAATTCTTATGAACAAACCGTTCACGCCGTTAATACGAGGAGTGGGTGAGAAAAGGAGGCACATCTGAAGACGAAGATACCACCCATCGGATTTGACCCGTGTCATCGGCGTGTTGTGTTCGTCGTGTTTGTACGTGACGTGAGTAATTATGTGGTGACTGAGTTAAAGACGATAGTTTGCTTACAACAGAAAATAGATTAAGATTTTCTGTTTAGAAAGTGAGCTATAGCTTCACTCTGATACTGAGGTATAGGTTAGCGGAGAGGTTTTTTCTACAGAGACCCGTGATCGATGGTTGTTATAATCTGTAATTTACGAGGATAACCACAGATTATTTATTATCCACAATACATAAGTATTCAGTTGATATCCCTTATACGGGTTACCCCAACATGTAGATGACGTCATGGGTCAAAGCAGATTGGTGGTATCCCGGTCTTCAGTTATGCCGGAGTACAATCGTATGCAGGCAGTACTGACCCCCATTTTACCAAATATATAATAATTTTTGACCACTGTAACCTTAATTATTACAATTCGCTGTAAGAAGAGCGCCAAAAGTGTAACATCAGCTAATGTGGATTTGCCACACAGCTACTGCGAACGGCTGAAAGCAAGGGGAATCTACAGCCGTTACCTTTCCCGAGGACATGCAGCTCTACTGTATCAACATATGATGATGGCATCCTCTCGGGTAAAATAGTCCCCCATTCGGATCTCCGGGCGGGGACTACTCAGGAGGATGTGATCATCAGGAAAGACAATACTGGCATTCTACGGGTCGGGGCGTGGAATGTTAGATCCCTTAATCGATTAGGAAAATTAGAAAATTTAAAAAGGGAAATGGATAGGTTGAAGTTAGATGTAGTGGGGATTAGTGAAGTTTGGTGGCAGGATGAACAGGATTTCTGGTCAGGTGAGTACAGGATTATAAATACAAAATCAATTGGGGGTATCACAGGAGTAGGATTGATAATGAATAAGAAAATAGGAATGCGGATAAACTACTATGAGCAGCACAGTGATCGCATTATCATTGTAAAGATAGATACGAAGCCAACACCGACAACAGTAGTACAGGTTTATATGTCAACTAGCTCTGCCGATGATGAGGAAATCGAAGAAATATATGAGGAGCTAAAGGAAATTATTCAGACGATTAAGGGGGAGGAAAACTTAATTGTTATGGGAGACTGGAATTCGGTAGTAGGACAAGGAAGGGAAGGGAAGATAGTAGGTGAATATGGTCTGGGCAAAAGGAATGAAAGGGGAAGCCGCCAGGTAGAATTTTGCACAGAACATAATTTAGTTATAACAAACACCTGGTTCAAGAATCACAAAAGAAGGTTGCATACGTGGAAGAGACCAGGAGACACCGGAACATACCAGATAGATTTTATAATAGTAAGACATAGATTTGGTAACCAGGTTCTACAGTGTAAGACAGACCCAGGGGCAGATATAGACTCTGACCATAACTTGTTGGTTATGAACTGTAGGCTGAAACTAAAGAAACTACAAAAAGGTAGGAAAATAAGGCGATGGGACCTGGATAAATTAAAGGAACCTGAGGTTCTTAAGAATTTCAGAGGGAGCTTTAGGCAACAATTGACAGAAACAGGGGAAAATAAAACAGTAGAGGAGGAATGGGAAAAATTGAGAGACGAAATAGTGAAGGTAGCAGAGGACAAAATAGGTAGGAAGGAAAGACCTACAAAAAATCCTTGGATATCACAGGAGATACTAAATTTAATCGATGAAAGGAGAAAATAAAAAAAATGCAGTAAATGAAACATGCAAAATGGAGTACAGACGACTAAGAAATGAGATTGACAGGAAGTTCAAAATGGCTAAGCAGGAGTGGCTAGAAGGCAAATGCAAGGATGTAGAAGAATGTATAAATAGGGGAAAAATAGATACAGCCTACAGGAAAATAAAAGAAACATTTGGAGATAAGAAAAACAGCTCTATGAATATCAAGGACACTGATGGAAAACCAGTTCTCAGCAAAGAAGGGAAAGCTGAAAGGTGGAAAGAGTATATAGAGGGGCTCTACAAAAGAACTGAACTTCGAGACAATATTGTAGGAAGGGAAGAGAATGTAGATGAAGATGAAATAGGAGATACTGTACTGAGAGAAGAATTTGACAGAGCCCTGAAAGACCTAAGTCGAAACAAGGCCCCTGGAGTAGATGACATTCCCTCAGAGCTACTGAAGTCTCTGGGAGAGCCAGCCATGACAAAATTGTTTCACCTGGTGTGTAAGATGTACGAGACAGGTGAAGTACCCTCAGACTTTAAGAAAAATGTTATAATCCGCATACCTAAGAAAGCAGGTGCAGACAGGTGTGAAAACTACAGAACCATCAGTTAGTAAGTCATGGCTGCAGAATATTAACGCGAATTATATACAGAAGGATGAAAAAGCTGGTAGAAGCCGACCTCGGGGAAGATCAGTTTGGGTTCAGGAGAAATGTAGGAACACGGGAGGCAATACTCACTTTACGGCTTATCCTAGAAGATATATTAAGAAAAGGCAAACCTACATTTCTAGCTTTTGTAGATTTGGAGAAGGCTTTTGACAATGTTGATTGGAATAAATTCTTTCAAGTTCTGAAGCAAGCAGGAGTAAAATATAGGGAACGTAAGGTTATTTACAACTTGTACAAAAACCAGACAGCGGTTGTCAGAGTTGAAGGGCATGAAAGGGATGCAGTGGTTGGAAAGGGAGTAAGACAGGGTTGTAGTCTTTCTCCATTGTTGTTCAATTTGTACATTGAGCAAGCTATAAAGGAAAGCAAGGAGAAATTTGGAGTAGGAATTAAAGTTCAGGGTGAAGAATTAAAAACATCTCGTTTTGCCGACGACATTGTAATAATCTCAGCGACAGCAAAAGACCTGGTAGAGCAGTTGAAGGGAATGGACAGTGTGCTGAAGGGTGCATATAAGATGAACATTAACAAGAGCAAAACTAGGGTAATGGAGTGCAGTGTAAGGAAATCAGGTGATGCTGAAGGAATTAGATTGGGAAACGAAGCAATAAAGGAGGTAGATGAGTTTTGTTATTTGGGCAGTAAAATAACAAATGATTGTCGCAGTACAGAGGATATAAAATGCAGAATGGCGTTCTTGAATAAGAGAAATTTGTTAACATCGAATATTGATTTAAGCCTAAGGAAGTCTTTTCTGAAGGCATTTGTATGGAGTGTTGCCTTGTATGGGAGTGAGACATGGACGATAAACAGTGCGGACAGGAAGAGGATTGAGGCTTTTGAAATATGGTGCTACAGAAGAATGCTGAAGATTAGGTGGGTGGATCGCATAACTAATGAGGAGGTATTGAACAGAATTGGAGAGAAAAGAAATTTCTGGCATACCTTGACTAAAAGAAGGGATAGATTGGTAGGACACATTCTTAGGCATCAAGGATTTGTGAATTTAGCATTGGAGGGAAGTGTGTGGGGTAAAAATCGCAGAGGAAGACCAGGAGATGGATACAGTAAGCAGATTCAGACAGATGTAGGTTGCTGTTCTTATGTGGAGATGAAGAGGCTTGCTCAGGATAGGGTATTGTGGAGAGCTGCATCAAACCAGTCTCCGGACTGAAGACCACAACAACAACAAAATGAGGTCTGTGGCTCGGTAACACAAAGGTAGAGTGCCAGACTACAAATCCAAAGGTCACAGGTTCGATCCCCGCCACGTCGTAGGATTTTTATCTGACACACTTCTTTCACCCCTGGCAGTGCTGCTGATGTGAAAAATATCGAGCAGCGCTGTGGTTCGGAACTCACGTTAAACGGTAGGTCCCACTATAACTGGCTGGGTTTAAGTCAGTTCGAAGATCGGAGGAATGGCATACCACCTCCAATCAGGACCATACCTTGTAAAGCACTGTGGTGTTCAATCTTTGGATTGTTGACTGCTTTACTTTTTTTAAATGAGGTCCGAGGGAGAAGCATTGAGTGTTTTGAAGATTTAATTTTTTAATTGTATGAGGGCTGTGTAGAGTAAGAATTATTACAGTAGATACAAAATATACTGTAAACATAGATGGTTTAAATAGCCTAATACATTAAGAGAGTCTTCTGTGTTGTGGTATTCAGTCCGCAGACTGGTTTGATGCAGCTCTTCACACTATCCTGTCAAGTGCAAGCCTCGTCAACTGAGAATTAGAATGGCAACCTACATCCTCTTGTATCTGCTTACTGTATTCATCCCTTGGTCTCCCTCTACAATTTTTACCCCACACACTTCCTTCTAATGGTAAGACGATGATTCCTTGATGTCTCAGAATGTGCCCCACCAACCTATCCCTTCTCTTATTGAGGATATGGCAGAAATTAATTTTCTCCCCAACTCTGATAAGCACCTCCTCATTAGTTAAATGATCTACCCATCTAATTTTCATCATTCATCTATAGCACCAAATTTCGAAAGTTTCTATCATCTTTTTGTCTGAACTCCATATCATCCATGTTTCACTCCCATACAATGCTCTAGACAAATGCTTTCAGAAAGGATTTCCTAAGATTTAAACTAATATTGGATGTCAAAAAATTTTGCTTCTTCAGGTACGCTTTTCCTCCCATTGCCATTCAGCATTTTATATCTTCTTTACTGCGGCCATCAGAAGTTATCTGCTCTTCAAATAGTGAAACTCATGTACTACTTTTATTGTTGGATTATCTAATCTAATTCCATCAGCATCTCTTGATTTTCTGACACTACATTCCATTACCCTTGGTTTACTCTAGTTGATGTTCAGCTTATACCTTCCTTTCAAGACACTATCCATTCCATTTAATTGCTCTTCCAGGTCCTTTGTGCTCTCTAACAGAATTACTATGTCATCAGCAAATTGCAAACTTTTTATTTCTTCTCCCTGGGCTTTAATTCCCTCTTCAAATTTCCCCTTACAGTCCTTGACAGCCTACTCAATGTACAGATTGCACAACATTTGGGAAAGGCTACAACCCTGTCTTACTCCTTTCCCAACTACTGCGACCCTTTCATGCCCTTCGACTCTAATAATTGCTGTCTGGTTTTTGTATACCGGTATGTTGAATATAACTCTTCCCTTAATATATTTTACCCCTGCTACCTTCAGAATTTGAAACAGTGTATTCCAGTCAACACTGTCAAAAGTTTTTTCCAGATCCACAAATGCTAAAAACGTAGGTTTCCCTTTTCTTAATCTATTTTCTAAGATAAGTCATAAAGTGAGTATTGCCTCATGTGTTCCTAAACTTCTCCTAAATCCAAATTGATCTTCCCCAAGGTCAGATTCCACCAGTTTTTCCATTCGTCTGTAAATAATTTGTATTAGTATTTTGGAACCACAACTTATTAAACTGATAGTTCTGTAATTTTCACACTTGTCCGCACTTGCTTTCTTAGCAGTTGGAATCATTATATTCTTCTTGAAATCTGAGGGTATTTCCCCTGTCTCATACATCTTGCATACCAGGTGGAACAATCTGTTCGTGACTGGGTCTCATAACGATAATAGCAGTTTAGATGAGGCACCATCTACTCTAGGGGCATTGTTTCTACTCAAATCTTTTAGTGCTCTGTCAAATTCTTCTCACAGTATAGTATCTCCTATCTCATTTTCCTCTACTTTGTCTTCCATTTCTAAATACTGCCTTCAAGTTTATTTCCTTTGTACAGGCCTTCTATGTATTCTTTCCATGTTGCAGCTTTCCCTTCTTTGCTTAGCACTGGTTTTCTGTCTGAGTTATACCGCTGCTTTTCTTGTCTCCAAATGTCTTTCTTATTTTCCAGTAGGTGATATCTATCTTTCCCCTAGTTATACAATTTTCTACAATCTTGCATTTCTCCTTAAGCCACTCCTGATTAGCCAGTTTACACTTTCTGTCCACCTAATTTTTCAGATGTCTGTACCCCCTTTTGCCTACTTCACTTGATGCATTTCTATATTTTCTGCTTTCATCAATTAAGTTCAGTATCTCGCATGTTATCCATGGATTTCTATTAGGCCTTGTCTTTTCTGCCTATACGATCCTCTGCGACCTTTGCTACTTGATCTCTCAGAGCTACCCATTCTTATTCTGCTGTATTACTTTCCCCCATTTCTGACAATCCTAGCCTAATGCTTCCTCTAAAAGTCTCAACCAACTCTGGTTCTTTAAATTTGTTCAGATTCCATATCCTTAGTTCTCTACCTTTTTGCAGTCTCTTTAGTTTTAATCTACAGTTCATAACCAATAACTTATGGTCATAGTCTATATCTGCCCCTGGATATGTCTTACAGTTTCTAAACCTTTACCTTCCCATTATAAAGTCAATCTGATACCTGCCAGTGTATCCTGGTCTCTTCCATGTATACAGCCATCTTTCATGATGTTTAAACCAAGTGTTGGTGATGATTAATACTGCTCTGCACAAAATTCTACCAGGTGATCTCCTCTCTCATTCCTTTTCCCCAGTCCATATTCATGTACTGCATTTCCTTCTCTTTCTTTTCCTACTACCAAGTTCCAGTCCCCCATCACAATTAAGTTTTCTCCTCCTTTAACGGTCTGAATAATTTCTTTTATCTTGTCATACATTTATTAAATCTCTTTATCGTCGGCAGAGCTAGTTGGCATATAAACTTGTACTACTGTGGTCTCTGTTGGCTTCATGTCAGTTTTTACTACGATAATGCGTTCACTATGCTGTTGATAGTAATTACCCGCATTCCAATTTTTTTTATTCAGTATCAGACCTACTCCTGCGTTACCACCAACTGAGTTTGTATTTATAATCCTGTACTCACCTGACCAAAAACCCTGTTCATCCTTCCACTGAACTTCACTAATCCCCACATATACCTCACTAAAATCAAAATAACAATATGAATCAAGCTTCTACCAATTCCATCAACATTAAAATGGTATCAAATACAAAAATTAACCTATAGTAATCTACAATCTAGCTGGCGATAACAATTCAATGGCATTATTTTACAACCCGATTCAGCCTGTCTGCTTTGATCAATGACGTCATCAATATGGCGGCTATGACATATGTACTCGTAGCTATATGGTGCCAAAACAGTTGCGAAACATGTGAAAATTAACATAAAATGACACTAATGGCACAAGTGTAGTAGTGTGGGGCTTTACGCTGGGGACATTCAGTACAGGAAGATACGACAAAAAGCACGGAATCAAATAGTTTACTTGATCTAAAAATCAAATGACGAAAGCGATACCAATCACCACTGTTGAACAAATGGCATGAAATAGTATTGCATACTTCAATTAACATATACTACACGTAAAATCAAGAAAACAATATGAATCAAACTTCTCCCAATTCCCATCAACATTAAAATGACATTGAATTTAAAAATTAACCTATAATATACCTAAAATGAAGGTGGCGATAACAATTCAATGACATTATTTCATGACACAATTCTGCCATTCTGCTTTGACATGACATTCATTACAGGTGTTAGCCTAAAAATTCGCGCCTTCGGCGCTCACTTGCAATTAAGAGAAACCTTTCTGTTAACCTATATCTCACTATCAGAGTGAAGCTACAAATCACTTTTGAACACAAAATCTTAATCTCTATAATCTGAACCTTATGCAAAAATCAATAGCTACCTCCAACACCAACAGAAACTACACCACAAAAACTGAACCATTTTAAAAAAATGATTACCAAAATCATATTCCAATGTATCACTCTGAAGTTGCGCCGACCCCCCTCACACACACACACACACACACACACACACACACACACACAATGGAAGGTCCAGTAAGGAATGTTAATAATAATATATATAGGGACCAACTCACCGCAAAGAAACAAATAAAAGACACACAATTCTAAATTTTCGGCGGTGGCTTTGCTCATACAGAGAACACTCATCCACACACTCACTCAGGCACACTCATCCTCACATGTCAGCCATCCTCGCCGCCCAACACAGTCTGACCAACGGCAAGTGGAAGGGATGGGAGGGGGGAAGGAGGGTTGGAAGTGGAGAGGGAAGATAAGGGAGGGAATATAACAAGCAGAAGCGATGTCAGGCGAAAAATGAGATGCAGTATGGAAAAGGGTGTGTGTGTGTGTGTGTGTGTGTGTGTGTGTGTGTGTGTGTGGAGGGAAACATTCCTGTTCAGAAAAATATTATTTATGAAACTTAAAGAAACTTTGACTTACCAAGCGAAAAGGCACCTCTTCATTGAGACACACAAATAAATATAAACACACACACACACACACACACACACACACACACACACACACACACGCACACACACACAAAACTGAGCTTTTGAATCCTTAAGTTGCTTCTTCAGAAAGAGCTGGGAAGGAGAAGGGATAAGAAAGGATGAGGGTTTTAAGGGATTGGGTAAGGAGTCATTCAATCTCGGGAGAGGAAAGACTTACCTTGGGGGAGTAAGTATAGCTAAACAAACATCCACACCCACACACATATACATGCACACACACTAAGGTAGACATATGCAAAATGCCATCCATGGCGGCTGTCAGTGGCTGTTTCACTACCTGAGGCATCTGGTTCCTCCCCTCGACCACCAGCTCTTCTGAACTGCGCAGATGGAAGTTGTCCCTTCAACACATTCTACAGTCCCACAACCAACCTGGCCTTAACCTAAGGTAACTTTCCATTCCTACACCCTAGGCCTAACATCTCCTCCTCCCCCCCCCCCTCCTTCCCCACTCATTGTCCTGTATCTCTCCAATTCTTGTCTTCCTTGCAACTGTGTGTTGTCTCTTACAATACCCCCTTAATTAATTATCTTTTTTCCCCCAATTTTTTATTTTTATCATTTCAAATTCCCCCCCCCCCCCCCCCCAAATCTCTCCACACACTCCTCTACACCTCCCTTTTATTCTTTCTCACCCCTTCCCTTCACTATATTCATTGCTGCAACTAAAATTACCACCTATCAGAGCCTTTACAATTCATCATGCAACATGAAACTTTCCATCCCCACCCTTATCTGGCATCCTTCTCCCTCCACTCCCCTCCTCACTCGCAGTCTAGATGCTTGTGGTTCTGGAGTGGCCAGACGTGGTGGTTGTGCATATAGTTGTCTGAGTGATTGTGTGAAGGTATGTGTTTCTTTATCTAATGAAGGCCATGGCTGAAAATTTAATTTGTGTGAATGTGATTGTCTATTTATTTATGCCTGTTAGCAGGTCAGCTATGCCTCTTTATGATGAGTTATTATCTATTCTCCAGTATTGGCATTCCACTCTGATTTTCCATTGTTAAAATGTTATGCATTTCTTTCTTATAAAGAAATTTCTTTTTGGAAAACTTTGTGAGTTTATAGAAAACGGATGACTTACCCAAAGGACCGGCTCGTTGATAGACACAAATAAAATCGCACACAAACACACATACAAGCTTTCGCAACCGTTGGTTGCTTCGTCAGGCAAAGAGGAAGAAAGGGAAGGATATGGTTCCCGAAGTGGACAACTGGTAATCGATGGATAATAGTCTGCACTGACTATGTCACACGCTATGCTGTCACCAAACCTGTGCCGACTGCAGAAGCTCCAGAGATTGCAAAATTCCTTAAAAGTATTCCAGTCAAAACTAGTATCAGAGGTAATGTCACGTTGTGACATTGTCCACAGAATGACAGCCGCATGCCATCCTCAGACAAACGGTCTTACAGAACGTTTTAACAGGATGTTAGCAGATATGCTGTCGATGTACGTCAATGTTGAGCAGAAGGATTGGGATGCAATACTGCCAGTCATGACATTTGCTTATAATACCTCAAGACAAGACACAACAGGCTTCACGCCATTTTTCCTGCTCCATGGCCATGAAGCTGAGATGACAATGGATACGTTGTTCCCGTTCCAGCCGGATGACACTCAGGATGATTATGTGAAACAGCTCATTACCAGGGTCGAAGAAGCAAGACAGCTGGCTCACATACAAGAGAAGGACCTCCAGCTGTATAATGACAAGCACCAACCTGTTGTGTACAGCCCAGGAGATCTGGCATGGATTTTTACCCCTGTATGGGAAGTTGGACTATCAGAAAAGTTATTGAAATGATACTTTGGTCTGTATCATGTCATTCGCCGCCTGTCAGACGTCACATACAAGGGACGTGAGCTGTCGTCGAAACGACAAAAACAGACATTGTTCACATCCTCTGCATGAAGCCTTACTACGATCCTGAAGAGCAGACAGGTGAAAATGGCTTCTTATTCAAGGACTGTAAGGACGGTAATGATACTGATGAAGCCATGACAGGAATGTCAGTTGTCAGTAATTGTGCAGAAGGAAATAATTCTCCAGAACTGCCATACAGAGGACCCATGACAATATGAAATCCAGGACATTGCAGCTGGCTCCAAAGGAAACCTAAGAGCAGTTTGCTGTTTTTTTTTTCAGGAGAGGGAGCAATGCCGCTAGACCATAAATTATCTGACTGCCAGTGTGGCGCAATGGATAGCGTCACCAAATGCGGTGCTAAAGGTCGCTGGTTCAATCCCGTCCACCAGCAAAAATTTATTTTTTTGTATTTATCATTTCCAGAATGTGTTCTACATGTTTCTTAAGTTCACTTGTAATTCCTATATATTTCTTATGTTAACAATTCTTCTGATTTCTGGTACATTCTGTATTTGTGTAAATAGCAGAGCACTCTGCCCGAGAGGCAGTCAGTGCTGCGTGTATGTTTCAGTTCGCAATAAACCTGCTTTCAGTATAAATGCTGTGTTCAGTTGACAACCCTGCCTTTGAGGTCAAGCCTGCTTCCATTTCAATGCGACAATATTAATGTTTGGAAAAGAAAATATGTCAATTTACCTAATTATTACCATCAGTACTTTCGAACCACTAAGCTTCAATTTTACAATCAAGATGAACTTAGGTATCATACAACTGCACACAGTATGAAGTTGTTGGTCCATACAGACACTGTGGAGGTAGTGAGTACTATGCCACTGAATATGCATTCCGAATTTATTGCCAAAATGTATCATATAAGACCCACACAAACAGTGTACCTTTCTCAGTGTACACCTAGTCATAGAAGGTGAAAAACTGTGTACCTTATGCACATCAATTATTTTATAATTAAGTCAAACATACCTAAACCTTGGGCTAACAGTGTTTCTGTAAAATTAAAACACAAGTAATTTGATTGTTTCTATACTTTTTTTTAAATAGTACCAAAACCCAAGTGTTCCCTTCAGCAAATCTTCTAGAATGTCCCTATTTAGCCCAATTTTTTTTTGTTTTTTTGTGAATCATATTCAATGTAACATTGCTGTTTACTAAACCTATTATAAGAGAATAAATGTCAGTTTGTTTGTTTGCATCAATTAAGCAGCCCAGTCTTCAGCTATTATCAAAAAGTATACTATACTAACTCACTCACACATTTTACTGTTGAGCATAGTACAGATTCAGTACTTGCAAAATTAACATGGATTTCAACAATACGCACACTCTTTTGTCAATGCTTTTCGAGTGAGATACGCCATAGAAAATATAGTGCCTATGATTTTAGCATCTGTCTTCAATGTGCTGTGTTGTCATCAATGGTTGTGCTCATTTTACACTGTACCTCTTTATTTCTTACATTTGGATTGTGATTGATTTTTCTGTGTGATTTTTATCCTTCCATTACGTTCTTTGTTTGTATTTGTTAAATTCGTATATTTTAATCTTCACTACTGTTTATTCAATCTTCTATTTTGTATGTTGGCTGAAGAGCAGCGTAACAAGTTGCTGGCAGCCTGGTGTACTTAGAAAAAGAGGGATAAAATAAAAAGTGGCATCGTTTGAATGACCTTACTAGACTGAGAGTGTTTTTGCAGTCAAATTCTTGTGAGGATGCATGTGCAAACCCTTCCATCTTCATTGAAAAATTTTGGTTAAATTCTAATTTAGGAGCCAGTAGCTTCTGTTTGACATTTTGTAGCGTGACCGTGTTTCCTTATCTTCTTTAGAGCCACTACCTAATTATTTGTAGAACTGTATAACTTGTATCACTCGATAGTAATACAAATACTGTACCGAGGACCAGCTATGCTGTTCCTCCACACTCTGAGGTCTTCTTTTGTGTTGTAGACAGATTTTTGTTATTATCAAATCACTCAGCAAAACTGTAGGTACTAATTATAAATTACTGGGTACTCGAATCAGTTATAGAAATTACAATGTGGTTTATTTCCCACAGATTCAAATTAGACACTACATACATCCGTGTCTAGTTTGTACCTTTAGTCAGCTCATCAGTAGAAACAGTTAAAACAAAAACCAATCTCCCATATAAAATTATAACATAACACTTCCATGCTTTTTATATTCTTTTCAAAATATATTGTCCATGCAGCGTCTCTCTTTCAAACATATTCGCTTGCTCTTGTTGCTGACAGGCTGTCCAGTACCTAAACAGAAAAGAGATCTGGGGCAGTATTTGATCTCTCACCTGCTAATTATCTGTTTTGGTCATCAGGCAGATATGTAGTGTAAATGATTACACTACATACCCCCTTTCTCAGATGTCGGATGCCAAAACGTATTTAATTCTATTCTTTCATACTATATGTACGCCTTCAACTTTAACTTTACATATCTTTCTTTTCATGTGTGAGCACTTCAGTTTATTTGCGGAATATTATTATTTATAAACTCCATTGACGTTACATGAGAAATCAGAGTCATGAGTGAACAAAATATAAACACCTTTAGAACAATTTTAAGCAGAGAAACCTGGACTGAAACTCTGCAGGCACATACGGTAAATGAAAAGTATGATGCTTTTATAACAACAATTAAATTTCACTTTGAGGTAGCATTCCCAAAAGTTAAGAGACAAATCAAGGAACAGCAACAACAACAGTGGATAACCAGAGAAGTATTAGAACAACGTAGGAAGCTACAGGATTGAGACAGGTGGGAGATGTTGAAGGCTATAAAACTTTACAAAAAATTTACAGGAAGACAATAAGGAAGGCAAAAGGAAACTCAATTAACATCACCATATTAAACTCGAAAAACAAGATAAAGGCAGCCTGGAATGTAATAAACGCGGAAAGAAAGGAAAATGCTAGACCAAACAAAGAAACGGAGATAAAGTCAATGAAAATTGACAATAGAATTGTTACAGAAGGTACCAAAATAGCAAATATTCTCAATGACAATTTTATAAATGTGGTTGAGAACTTAAAACTGGAAAGAAAGAGTCCAAAGAAAAAGGGTACAAAGTTAACCAAACGTTCATACAGCACTATGTTCTTGAGGCCTGTTACAGAAGATGAGCTAAGGAAAACTATACAGAAACTGAAGGCCAAGAAATCAGCTGGCGATGATGAAGTATCAAATCATGTGATACAGTTAGTAAGTGAGCACATACTCACACCATTAGTAGATATAGCAAACAGCTCTTTTAGAGATGGAATTTTTCCAGAGAAATTGAAGACAAGTAAGGTAGTGCCAGTGTACAAGAAAGGAAACAAGGATGACCCCAACAACTATAGACCAGTCTCGCTGATATCAGGATTCTCAAAAATATTGGAAATGCTCATGTATAATAGATTAGTTGACTATCTGGACAAACACAATACTCTTGTACCATCACAGCATGGTTTCAGAATGGGTAAATCTACAGAATCTGCCATTGCTAGTCTGACAGAATATGTTATACAGTGTTTAGATGAAAAGAGAGTTGTAGCTGTGATGTTTCTGGACCTCTCCAAAGCATTCGACACTATTGAACATGACATACTGATGAAAAAACTGGAAAATTATGGCATTCGTGGGCTATCGGGTGAATGGATTGAATCATACCTGTGCAACAGGAAACAATATGTTTCAATAGGGAACTCATTTAGGTCAGAAACCAAAACCATCAAATATGGAGTACCGCAGGGTTCCGTAATTGGGCCCCTGCTGTTTAATCTTTATGTAAATGATATAGGTGGTGAAGAGAAAGAGAAAAAAATATTGTATGCTGATGACATGACAGTATTGAACCATGGGCAAAATATGCAACAACTTGAGAGAAGAGCATTTATTTCAGCAAACATGACAGCTCAGTGGCTTACAGAAAATGAGCTAGTTATAAACCTAAAAAACACTATGTTTACAGTGTTCAGAAACAAAGAGAAGTCAGTGCAAATGAATTTAAAGGTCACTGATATGTATCTGGAAGAAGTAGAATCCACAAAATTTCTAGGTGTTATTGTAGACAATGAGCTGAAATGGAAAGAGCATATTAACTATGTCTGCAAAAAACTAAGCTGTGTTATATTCATCATGAAGCAACTGTCACAATATGCAGACAAACAGCTATTGTGCACAGTATATCATGGACTCTTTGAACCATACCTGCAGTATGGAGTGACAGTGTGGGGAAACTCAAATATCCAAGAAACGAAAAAATTGTTCACTTTACAAAAGAAAGCAATCAGGATCATACTAAGAAGAAAGAACTCGGAGACTTATAGAAACTGCTTCAAAAGTCTAGGCATCTTAACTTTCACGTCTTTATACATCTATAAAACAATAATGTACACCAAAAAAGAGATCTCACTGTATGATACAAATGCTAGTGTGCATACCCACAACACACGGGGTAAGAACGAAATAAGAAACATAACCCACCGATTGACAATTCTTGAAAAAGGACCTCGGTATTCGGCATCAAGTTCTTCAGAAACCTGCCTAAAAATCTTCGTGCTAATATACATGGCAATAATTTCTCAAGGAAACTGAAAGACTATCTAATGGAAAAAGAATTTTACAGCATTGAAGAATACTTGCTTAAATAATTTTGTACAAAATGTTAATACATTCTAGTGAATTTGTGAAAAGTGACATGTGATTGTTATATACATGACATAACTTGTATTAAATTAAGTATGTATATGTTTGCTGTTGCACATTAGGAGATAAGTGAAAATGAATATATAATGCTATTGACGTATCCTCTATTACACGTACATGTATCGTACACAATGTAATCCTACAGGATCAAATAAAATTCAATTCAATTCAATGTTTCAAAACTCAAACACAGTTTATTTAGTTTTTACATCAATCAAGTAATATTAGACTCGACTCTCTCCTAAATGTAAACTTTAGACAAGTAATTGTCATTTGGAAGCTCAGGTAAGGAAATGCAATACGAACTTGCTTAACATTATAGATGATTTAATGAATAATTAAATTGATAGATTCCTTCATATTTCAATGCTTCACATTTTTCCTTACCCATTTCTAAAGATGAATACACCTAGGTATCTGATACTCTAAAAATTAGAGTGACACATTCTTACATTAATTTTATGGAACTCTGACTGCTACTACACGAACTAGTTAATTGAGAACCAGGAGGGTAAATAATTCTAAGAAAGAACATTTAAGATACACATATCCACTAGTGGGCACATACACAAACGCTAGCTTTCACAGCCTAGCTGCTTCGTCAGGCAGAAGGGAAGGAGAGGGAAAAGGAAATGATGAGGATTTTAAGGGAGTGGGTAAGGAGTCATTCCAATCCCGGGACAGGAAAGACTTACCTTGGAGGGAAAAAAAGGAGGGGAAACAAATACACACACACCCACACATCTACACAAACACAAGCACACCTAGGCAGATATACTGTAGAAAGCAAAGCTTTGCTTTCTACAGCTTGCGTTTGTGTAGATGTGTGGGTGGGTGTGTATTTGTTTATCCTCCTTTTTTTCCCCCAAGGTAAGTCTTTCCTGTCCCGGGATGAGCATGACTCCTTACCCACTCCCTTAAAACCCTCATCATTTCCTTTTCCCTTTCCTTCCTGCCTGACGAACCAGCTAGGCTGCGAAAGCTAGCTTTTGTGTGTGTGTGAATTTATTGATTTATTTGTGCTACTATCACTTCCTGTGCTCCTTCGCCTGGTAAGTAATCTTCATCTATTTTTTATATATATATTTTTCCTGCTAGGAAGTTCTCCTCGAAAATTATAGAAGGAAACTTTCCTGGTGGGATAAACAAATATAAAAAATAGAAAACGGATGACTTACCCAAAGAACAGGCTCGTTGACAGACACAAATACAATCACTCACAAACACACATACAAGCTTTCGCAAATGTTGGTCGCTTCTTCAGGAAAAGAAGAAGAAAGGAGAGGACAAAGGGAAGGATATGGGTTTTAAGAAAGTGGAAAAGGAGTCATTCCAATCCCAGGAGCGGAAGGACTTACCTTAGGGGGAAAAAAAGGAAAGTAAACAAATACACACACACATTCACACATATCCAAATGCAAACACACCTAGACAGACATTTGTAAAAAGCAAAGAAACGGTTGCGAAAGCTTGTACGTGTGTTTGTGTGTGATTTTATTTGTGTCTACGACGAGCCGGTCCTTTAGGTAAGTCATACGTTTTCTACTTTTTATATTTGTTTATCCCAGTAGGAAAGTTTCCTTCTATAATTTTCGTTTCACCAATTTGTATATATATATAAACACACACACACACACAAACACAAGCTTTCACAGCCTAGCTGCTTCGTCAGGCAGAAGGGAAGGAGAGGGAAAAGGAAATGATGAGGGTTTTAAGGGAGTGGGTAAGGAGTCATTCCAATCCCGGGACAGGAAAGACTTACCTTGGTGGAGAAAAAGGAGGGTAAACACATACACACACCCACACATTTACACAGATGCAAGTACACCTAGGCAGACATACTGTAGAAACTTTGTGTCTAACTTCTTAACTTCTTTGCTTTCTACAGTATGTCTGCCTAGGTGTACTTGCTTCTGTGTAAATGTGAGGGTGTGTGTGTATTTGTTTACCCTCCTTTTTCTCTCCCAGGGTAAGTCTTTCCTGCCCCGGGATTGGAATGACTCCTTACCCACTCCCTTAAAACCCTCATCATTTCCTTTTCCCTCTCCTTCCCTTCTGCCTGACAAAGCAGCTAGGCTGCAAAAGCTAGTGTGTGTGTGTGTGTGTGTGTGTGTGTGTGTGCGCGCGCGTGTGTTTATTTGTTACTATCACTGCCTGTGCTCCTTCGCCTGGTAAGTAGACTTCATCTTTTTTTTTTTTTAACTATATATATTTTTCCTGTTAGGAACTTTTTCCTCTATAAGCAAGCTTCTACTTGCCCTTCTACCCTTTCTCCCCACATAAAAATTAGGTCCACTTTCTGGGCATCTAACTTGATCAGACCCCACACATATGGGTGGTAATCTTTCCTTAGATCTACCTACCCTCACAAACTACACCCAACAGTAACCTCTACCCCACCAGGGACACTTCTGTCCAGCTACTTTTCTCTTTTCTCTTCTTATTTCAACCATCTCCTGTCCCAAGACTTTCACTTAATTAAAACAAATTTTAACCTTATCTTACCCAGCTTAAATGCTTTACAAATGTGCATGTATACCTTTACTATTCCTCTTCTGCTTTACTCCCCAACTCGTAAATGAGTAAACTAATGAGTAAAGCATTTGTTTCACTGCTGTTGTTCCTTAATAGCTATCTTAAGCTTTCTTACCACTTCCTAAATGTATAAATACAGAGAGAGAAAAAATTAAGACAAAAATAGGAAAGTTTGTCCTACACAAAACAAAATGGAAATAATAGGACAAATAACTGGCTAACTGGGGATCGTCAATCCCCTTAATTAGCTTAAAATGTAAATCCTGTTGTAAATGTGTGTGTTAAGTGTGTACTGTTGTGTATAGAATTCTGTACAGTGTGAAGTATTTAAAAAAAAAAAAAAAAAAAAAATGATTATGTCATATGCATGTGTGAATAAGAGTTAGTGTGTGTATATGTACTGATCACAAACTGAATCTCAGGAGGCAAATCCTCTCAGGAGTATACACTGAGGGTTGTAGTCAACAAGAGAAAAAACTTGGCATGGAAAGGAAGGGTCTTAGCGATAAAGACATATGAAAATATGGAAAGGGGACTAAAAGGCAGGTGCTCATAAGGACTAGTAAGAAAGGAAAAAGAGGCATTAGAGATTGGAGCTGAAGAAGAACAGAAGGTAGCCCAAAAGACAGTAAACACCCTCTCACCCTCCACCCCAGGAAACCCCTGGTCCCTTCAAGTTCATCACTATGGCACCGGAGGGCAAAAGATGGCAAGATAGATGTGAACTGCCCCACTTCAGAACGGATGCCATAGCTTCACTTACAGGACCCCCCCCCCCCCCAAAAGTAGCTCCAACCCCTACTATTGTATTGCGTGACGAGTCTTTAGTGTTGCGTGTTTGTGCAGTGTGCATGTGTGTAAAAATAAATATGTAAAGTGTAACTGTGTGTGTGTGTGTGTGTGTGTGTGTGTGTGTGTGTGTGTGTGTGTGTGTGTGTGTCTAACTACCTCCCTATATCAAATGCATACAAACCCATCTCTCTGGTTTGTATCCTTAATAAAATGTACAAAATTCCCCAAACTATAAAAATACTATACCAACTTTATGGTATAATAAACCATCATTATTATTCGTAGGCTATCATCCGTTTAGACATATCTTTGCTTGTTATTCAACATTCAATCCAGTGTAAATTATTTCCACTTTTGAGTATAATTATGTAATCTCATTGATCACATAATGTCAAAATCAATATTCATCATTATTGGTGTAAATGTCAAGGCAGACGATTTATATTCCACTATGCTGCTTAAATAAAATTTTACTTCCGTGCATATTTGCAACAGTTGGTAGCACAGATAGCTTTCTGCACACAAACATTATATCTCACATTACTATTGTAATCAAGTAATCCAATAAATGTAAATAATACATCTTATTCCATACGTATTTTCAAGCGTTACATTTTACTTACTGATCGGTAGGTTTAAGTTGGAACACTACTTTTTTAATTTGCTCTTTTTTCGTAATCGTATCTTGCGCTTACTTTGACTGCCCATTCGTGTTTACTAAAATCAAATAGAGAATAAGTAAGATTGAAGTTTGAAAGGATAGGAAAAGAGGGAAGAATTTGTCCTTCATTGAAAACGAAAAAAGGACAAATAACTGACTCCTGGTGGTCGTCACTCCACCTAATTAGCACAGAACGCTAATCAGACTGAGGCATTGTTATAATAGGGTTTAATAATATTTATGTTATATACTCCTGTATCTGCTTTTGTATTGGGTTCTTGCAGATACACAGCTTTAGGATGTGGTATATCAACGATTTTGCATGAACCACACCATGTGTGAAAGAACTTATTTGTTTGCTTCTTCACGCTTGAACTAGGTTGAAAATTCCGTACCAGTATAAGATCATCCACTCTATATTCTGGAGTGACCGCTCCTTCATTGAGTTTGCTAAGTCGTTTTTGTGTAGCCTTAGTTAGATGTGTTTGGAACTCCTCTGCGTGGGAATTTGCCCACTCAAAAGCCTCACCTGTTAAATAACACAATGTAAAATCAATCTTTTTTGTATCGTCCCATGTACTAGGAAGTGTTCACGAAAAAATCTCAAATAATGATTCGGATGTACTTCCCCATCAGGCTTAAATTTCGGGAATGGTTTGGATAAGTTTATATCCGATGAAAAAATTGAATCCTCTCCATTTTTAATTATCTGAACTGCACTACTCGATCGTATTCTTTTGGCATTTCATGATATTCTTTAATCCTCTCCCTAAATTTCCTTTCCACGATATCCCCTACTCTTTTGTTCCCAGTTGTTTACTTAAATGCCTGACATGTTACATTCGAAAATGTTCTGGTTACTTTCAATTAAATTTATTTTGTTAACAGTATCAGTTATTTTTTCAGATACCTGGGAAAATTCTGACTTGGAAATGGCTTCAAGAATTTCTAATCTTTTATTAGTTTTTGACAATTTGGAATCTAAGGACTGCAATTTATCAGAGATTTCAATTTCCTTTTCAGAAAATTTTTCATAGATTTCTTGTACCAAATTACTTTTTTAAGCATTCAAAATTTCACTAGCAGCTTGTTTAGCTATTACTTGTGCATCTTCCCTCATTAGTAACAACTGGTTAATACTAATAAATTCGTATAATAATTAAAATAATTTTCCTGACATTCCAGTACACGAGCATCCAATTGATGGGTTAAAGAGTCTAGCCTATTCGACTGCTCGTCAAATTTTTGAGAAATATCTTCAGTTTGTTTTTTGATTTGATGACAGATCATTTTTTTAACTGTAACACCCAAGGCACTGCCTCACTATCTTCGCTTTCAGTTACTGCCAGTTTAGAAAACATAGACCTAGTCACTAGCATGAATTTACAAACTGACTCGAATAAAATTCGTCACTTTAACTAAATAACACTTTACACAGTTTCACTCAAATTAACATTGGTAAGGAATATATACGCTCACCCCGGTTGAAGTTCTGGAACAGCAGGACTTGGTGGCAGCTAGTTGCGTCAGCTTGGCCCTTGGTTGAAGCTCTGGGACGGCTACACCTGTAGATCGGCACTACTCGGCGGTGACAGGTGGTTGCATCAGTGCGGCCTGGTTTACGTCGCTCTGTCGCTGCTTCGGCATGGTTTGTCTCGAAGTTGTGTGGTCCTCTCCGACCTGACAACCACTCTTGATGTGTTTTTAATTTTTTCATAGCAGAAGCAACCCTTTTCAATCTCTTTACTTTTCACCAGTTTGTATTTCCTCAAAATTTATTCCGTGCAGTTTTTTTTCTTATTAAAGAAGAAAATTGTAGAATCTTTCTTCAATATTTCTTCTCTCTCTCTTTCAGTTATCTTTCTCTGCTCGTCCTGATTTTTCTTTAAGTTTGCGTCCTTTGGCACTGTCGCCATATTATGTAGTGTGACCGTGTTTTCTTATCTTCTTTAGAGCCACTACCTAATTATTTGTAGAACCGTATAACTTGTATCACTCAATAGTAATACAAATACTGTACCAGAGAACCAGCTATCCTGTTCCTCCACACTCTGATGTCTTCTTTTGTGTTGTAGACAGATTTTTGTTGTTGTCAAATCACTCAGCAAAACTGTAGGTACTAATTATAAAATAACCGAGTACTCGAATCAGTTACAGAAATTACAATGTGGTTTATTTCCCACAGATACAAATTATACACTACATACATCTGTGTCTAGTTTGTATTCTTAGTCATCTCAACAGTATAAACAGTTAAAACAAAAACCAATCTATTTAACATAGAGGGTTCGTTCAAAGAGCTGCAGGGCTGCAACTGCGCATGCGCAGTAAGGAAATTCGTGTCCAAAGAGCAATCCTGCAGCTTGCTGCAGCCTACTGGCTGTTCAAGGAAGCTCCCGGCTGCAGCGTCCTGCAGCTTTCCGGCTGCATGAGCTGCAGGGAAAATTTCCTCCTGCAGCCTGACTGACGTCACCAGCACCGCACATGCGCGGTAGTGCCTGCTTTGCTGCTGCAGTCCTGCAGCTCTTTGAACGAACCTAGAAAATTATTACATAATACTTCCATGCTTTTTATATTCTTCTTCAAGATATATTGTTCATGCAGTGTCTCTCTTTCAGATATAATCGCTGCCAATTGTTACTGACAGGCTGTCCAATAGCTAAACAGAAAAAATGTCTGGGCAGTATTTGCTCTTTCACCTGCTAGTTATCTGTTTTGGTCATCTGACATCGATACAGGCAGATATGTGGTGTAAATGGTTACACTACAATTTTTGAGTGAACACTCATTTAATACTCTTTGCAAATAATAGATGTTTTTGATGAGTGGTACTGTAAATCAGTTATAACATAAATATTTAAAAAACCTGTCACACCTATGTAGTGACTGGTTCTCGATCTACTTTTTTGAAAATCTTCCATATCGCCTGAGTGATTTTAGAGATGTCAATCGAGAATCAGTTACTACATTGGTGTGACAGTTTTCTTTTCTTTTTTCTCTCTGAAATGTATTGTAAACCTTAAGATATCTATATTATTGACAAATGAATTGCAATTTCTTTCTCTCTTCTTCTATTGGCATTACATCCTGGGGTGGAACTAGGCCTCTTCAATAATTTTCTGCCATTCCTCTCTGGATTTCACTGTGGACTTCCAGTTTCAGCAACCACATCGCTCCATCTCAACATAGGTCCTCCTCTTGCTTTTCTTTCTCCAGATTCACTGCAGCAGGCTATCCTTGCAGGGTCTATCTTACCGAGTCACATTACATGTCCTGTCCATCTCAGTCTACACAGCTTTATGAACTTGACTACATCATCCTCCTTATAGCAGCCATAAAGTTCATCATTTCTTTGCCTTCTCAAGTCCATTTTCATATACAGGTCCAAAAATCCTTATGAACATACTTTTTTCTTGTGATCTAAGTTTTTTTCACCCTGCTTTATATTATCCAAGGTTCTGAGCCATATCAGTGTTTTATAAAGTCTGCACTTAGTCGTCTGTGATAGAAGCTGAGATTTAAAATGTTGCAACATTCCAAAGCAGCATTGATTAGAAGAACTTATGTGAGCCATAATTTCAATAAGGGTGGTGCCATTTGCTTCTGTCTTTGTGCCTAGATAGGTGAAGCATTCCACTCGCTCAAATGTCACTCCATTAAGGGTTATTGTGGGCTGAAAGGGTTGGTTAGTGCCATTATACATATCCTTGGTCTTCCCTTCATTAATTCTCACGCCCATCTTCTCTGCACTCAGTTTTAGAGCTGAAAATGCACTTTGAAGCTCTCTGAGTGTTTTGCTCATTACATCCAAATCATCTGCATACCACAATAATTGTACAGACTTATAGTAGATAGAACTTCTTGTCTGAATACCCAATTTGTGCACCACTTTTTCAAGAGACAGGTTAAAAAGTATGCAGGAAAGCCCATCTCCTTGCTGTAGCCCAGTTCGAGTGGGAAACTGAGGTGATAGCCTGGACTGTACTTACATGGTACGCTGGGGGTACTTTAGGGTGGCCTCTATTAAACGCACTGGCTTTCCAGGCACTCTGAATTCCTGCAGTGCCTCATAAAGTTTGACCCAGTTTATTGTTCACGTGCAGATTTAAAATCAATGAAAAGATGGTGCACACCAACACATAATTCATTGCTCTTTTCTACTATTTGTTGGAGAGTAAATACCTGGTTTACTGTTGACTTTCCTGGTCTGAATCCACATTGATAGCTTCCTACAATTTTTCCTGATATAGGTGAAAGGCTACTATAAACAGGATATTTCATAATACTTTATATGTAACCTTTAAGAGTGTTGTGCCTCTGTAGTTGCTACATTCAGGAAGATCTCCTTTCTTATGCACGAGACACACTATCACTACATTCCATTCTTTTGGGAACTTTCCCTTTTTCCAGATGAGGCACACAATCTTGATTTAGCAAAACTCCTCCAGCTTTCAATAGTTCAGATATTATGTTGACAGTCCCTGGTGCTTTATTATTCGTCAATCGGGCAATTGCTTTATTCACTTCTCCTTGCGAACGGGGTGGTACTATGGCAGTCAATTTTCAGTAATTAACAAATATTGTCACCCATGTAGTGACTGTTTCTCAATAGTACTTTTCTCAAGATCTTCTGTAGTGATTTTACAGATGTACATTGAGAACCAGTCACTACATGGGTAAGAGTATATTTTAATTAATGAAAACTGGCATCAGTTCATTCATCGTAAACATACATTTTGTAATATTTACAGTATTTTTTTTATTGAAGCTAAGTAAAGGGGAAAAAAATCTGTCACTTCCATGTAGTAACTGGTTGTCAGTGTACTTTTTCCCATTTAGCATTTCATAGCTATTTGTGTTAACTGTTCTAATATCAGTTTAAAATTGAACGCCATAGTCTTTCATTGTATGAAAGTTGTGTTTTGTTGGCTCTCTCTATGACACTTCTGATTTGCTGCCTTTTGCTACCAATTTGTAAACATCAAACAGTATATAGTGGCTTCTAAATTGGAATTAAAGACAAATTTTATTCAGAATCAGACAAATTTGATCTGAAATAATCTTTGATGTTCTTATTTGTAAGTGGCAGTGGATGGAGATACTGTACTCGGTACATTATTATTATTATTATTATTATTATTATTACTACTACTACTACTACTATTAATAGTGGCAATGTCTGTCTTGAAGATGTAAATATGTTTCTGTTGATGCATTTGTTTAAGGTGAGAGAGGCGTTTGATATGGAGTACCACTTTGGCACAAACAAACGGACAAATTTATCAAACACAAATGAGTCAAATGATGCAATCAATTTGAAATACAAAAAGAAATATAATGCCATTAAAAGAGTGATAAAAGATTTGGTGTTTGTAAGTATATAATTTTGATGTGTCACTATGTAAAGGAATTCGCTTGGCCTGTGAGTTAAGTGTAGATGTTCTTATCTGCAGGAAAATGCTGCTTTATGTGATCAAGTTTCCCAGATGCAGGAACAAATCATAATTAGAAAGGAAGAAAGAAGATTTTTGTTGAAGAAACTTTATCATCTACAGGCTGTTGCAGGTATGTTGGTTAGGGTACGTACATTTATGTCGAATCAGTGACTAAGAGTTCTGGCATTTTGCTTCAATTCAGAGACTTGCTCATTATATCAGAAATGCCTCTCAATTATGTGTATGTTGCCAAAATAGTTGAAAATCTGACAAGGAGGAAGTAGGTATTCACAACTTATTCCTCTGAAAAATCTTGAACATGGCTGCAGTTCATCAATGGTAGAGTAGAAAAATAACAGACAACACATGGAGATTAAAAGAATGAAATTAGATTTCTGGGCGGAACTTCAATTTTTCAAATACATTGTTATTAATTATGAGCCTGTCCAATTCCTTTCTTACATCATCGCGCAAGGCTACTGGAAGTGGACGTGCGCGGAAGAATTTCGGCCTTGCCATGTTTTTGAGAGTTATGTGGGCTTCAAAGTTGTTGGCGTGTCCTATGCCTGGCCAGAAAAGGTGTTTGAATTCCGTGAACAAAGATTCTAAATTGGAGTAAGGTATTTCTTCCGAGATGACATTAACAGTGCCATCAACAGAGAATCCAAACAGTCAAAAGGCATCATACCCAAATAAGTTTTCTGACACAGTATTGTCAACAACAAAAACGGTAAGCATTCTGGTTACCGATTTGTAAGACACATCTAATTCCATCTGCCCTAGCAGCGACATTGGGTGCTTGTTGTAGGTGTGTAATTTGCGCGTGACAGGGTTCAAAGGGGGTGAACCTAGCAAGAAGTATGTGTCTGACGTGATAAGAGTAGCTGCCGAACCAGTGTCTTAACAGCATGTGAACTTGCTTTCCCAAAATTGTGACTTCAATGTAAAGTTTGTTAGAAGCAGCTAAAGTAGTGTTGACATATAGAATAGAAGAGTCGTCTCGCTCATTCTCCTGAACTACTTGCACTAGCTTTGATTTGCACACAGAAGATATATGTCCTAGCTTTCTGCAACTGTGACAAGTTGCCCAGTGTTGTGGGCAGTAAAAAAAAAAAAAAAAAAAAAAAAAAAAAAAATACCTCATCTCCAATGTGCAAAACGACATCAACATGTGTCTTATCGAGATGAACGTCACAAACATCGCCCCAAGACTCGATTTGTGCACCCGCTACTTTAGTAATTTCAAATGATTGAGCAATGTGCAACACCTCGTCTAAAGAAGGGTTATCCAATTGAAGAGCCTTTTGCTGGACGTCTCTATCCAGTGCGGAATGAAAAATGGCATCCCTAACCATATGGTGTGCATATGATTCGCTGTGTTTGTCTGTTACAAAGTGGCGTTTTCTGCTAAGGCCCTGCAATTCGGCCACCCATGCCCTGTAGGACTGGTCCTGTTTCTTTTTGCATTGATAGAACGCCACTCACGACGCAATTACATGGGCCTCCTTTTGATAGAAAGACAAGAGGGAAGCGCACATCTTGTCAAAAGATAGGGCTGAAGGTTATTTAAAAAAAAAGAGACTTATATAAATGTTGATCGTCAACGCTGAATGCATGGAAGTGTTGGCGAAGACGCTTTTCATACATGCACCAATATTCTGCAGTCTCATCATAAGGAGGAAACATTGGCACGTGCAATGCCGACTGTCGAGTAGACTGGAATGAGATGAACAGCTGTTGAAGTGCTGTGTTTTGCGTCTTGAGCTGTTCCATTAACTGAGCTAGTGTCTGTTCCATAGTGGTCCCGGTAGCACTTTTCACTGATGCGGGTATCATAGAATATCCCTTAACTCGTTGCCATTTAGTGTTGTATCTCAAAAGTAATTTATTGAATCACATGTGAGATACATCTTCCATTGGTTGACCATTCGAAAACTCATCTGAAACTGCCTTGCATCCTGCTCGTCCGCCAGGCTGCTCGCCGGTCGCCTAGGTGGTGCTAGTTGCGGCTGAGGGCAGCGCTGTATGTGGCGAACCAGTGGACGGCAGGTGATTCGAGTGGGGCACGGCCACAACAAATATATTTTAATGTTCTGTTATGTTACTACAAATGTGGTAAATATGAAGATGGCACACCAAAGGCATCATTCACAAAAGAAAAAAAAAAAAAATATATTTTCTCATCTTAAGTACACCATCAACATGCAGTAAGTGGTTATTAGCTACATCCATTTTTTCCAGAAAACCAGCTAATAACGGTTACTTTTATTCTGACCAATTCTGTAATATTTCTAGCTGTGAACAGCTAATCAGAGAGACTTTTATTTCAACCAATCAACGTTAGCTTGTTTTAGTGAACAGCCGATAAGAAAGACTTTTATTTCAACCAATCAACGTTAGCCTGTTTTAGTGAATAGCCAATCAGAGAGATTTATTTAATCACCATTAGACTGTTTTATGGCTGTGGGTTGTATAATCAAAGTGCTGTGTACATGTGCTGTAAAGAAACATTTAGTAATAGTTTAGGGAAGTAAGACATGCAAGAGTGCAGAAGAATTTAAGGAATGTTCAGGAGTGGATGATAAACAAATTTCCTAATGTATTTTAGGTGGAAAGATTTGCAGTAAATGTAGAAAGAAAAGCACTGCAAATGTTGCCTCAGTTGAGACAGGTACTTCCAGAGAAGATTTAAGTGAAGATGAATTAAAGAAGGAAAAAAAAAAAAAAAGTGTTCTGTGTTTGGGCATATGTACGTGGCACAACTGGAATAAGAAGAGAGTGAAAATGGAGAAAGTGAAATCATTGCCCAGCTGAAAGATAAGCTTCACAATTCAGACCATAAGTGCGACAAAGTACAAATTCTAACTGTACTTCCAAAGAGTTGGAGTATAAGAAAAACTATGAAAGAATTTTCTGCTCCAGATTACACGGTACATAAAGCAAAACAGTTAGTAGCAGAACATGGTATATTGGTGACACCAGATCCAAAGCCAGGTAAGACATTATGTGACAAAACCGATTAGCGTGTGCATGATTTTTATTGTGATCATGATGTGAGCCATATGATGCAAGGAAGAAAAGACTTTGTGATTTTGAAGAAAATGGAATTACAGCAAATGAGCAGAAGCAGCTAGTGTCTACAACCTTCAGGAAACTGTATACCTATTTCAAAGATAAATACCCAAATATAGATATTGGATTCTCAAAAATTTGATAGTTGCGGCGAAAGCACTGTGTTCTTGCCAATGCCGGTGGGACCCATTCTGTTTTTGTGTGTGTCTCACACCAGAGTTTTAAGTTAATGATTGAAGGGTGTAAACTGAAAGCAATAACAAAGTGTGAAGAACACACATTACCATCATACAATCACTGTGTAGCATTGTTACATGCTATACTGCACTATCGGCACGTTTCTTAGATTCATTTTCCTATCCAAGTGTGACAAGACTAACTGATTATCTGTATCATCTGTTTAGTAAGAACTGCATTGATGAAATTACATATAAGTGTTAGTTAACTGTGGGCAGGATAATTCTAGAGGCTATAACAAAGTCAACAGATGATTTCACCAATGTTACAACAGCTCCTGGCATACTCATTTATCTCCCAGCAGCAGTCACATTTTTGTAAAATCACTAAAGAAGGACTCAATGTAAATGAGTATCTTGTTCTTTGTGACTTTGCAGAAGATTACTCCTTCACCCATTTGTAGCCTACTACAGAGACTCAAGCACTAAAGAAATATGACATGTATCATATGTGAAAATATCTTTTTCCAAAATTTTATATAGACTTCACATAGAAGAATGCCCAGATTGCATATTTTACTTCATACCTTATTATGTGACTAGTTTCGACAACAAGTTGTCATTTTCAAATATAAAATTAAAATTATAAATCTGTATAAAAACTTTCGAAGGCACATGCATCTGGTGTGCCCAGTATACAAAATACTCCACCTGTGTGCTGGTTACTGGGGTACCAATGACATGCTTGGAGCATTAACATATAGATAACATATAATGTAGGATAGTACATACCATGAGTTAAAAATAGACAACAACTGCAGAGTACATGGTGCCGTATGGTTGAGGTTGCCTGGAAAACACATATCTTATATATAGGTAGCTGTTAAAAAGTATAAGCAATACATATGGTCTAGTGAAGGCGGTTAACTACTGTAGTAATTGCAGACAGCCAATGTGAGCAAATTGGTCTTTCATTTAGCAGATGGAATGTTAGCCATCACACATACAAATTACAACTGTGTACTATGAGAGCATGAGCACAAATGTCATTGTCTTACATTGGTCATGTTTACAAGTTAAATAATCACAGTGCTACCAGTCAGTGTTCTAGTCAATCACAAAATTTATTTGTTTCACAGACATCAAAATATAACCTTTACAAAACTTGTACATCTGAATACAGATAATTGTACATACATCTTCATTACTACAACATGAATAAAATGAAAAGTGTTCTACAATTGTACAATAAGTTACATAGTTGTAAACACAAAGTGTGTTATATGATTGCTTTACAATTATTTACATTGTATTACATTTGCACAAATAGAACATTTAGGTGTAACAATGGGGCATTAGGATAAGGGTGATACAACAAGGCTCTATACCAATTACTTATGTTAACAACATTGTTAACCATGTCTATACAGTGTGAGTTTGAATGATGACCGATCAAGTAATCATAATCATATAATGACAGATGGAATTAGAGTAATCTGATTCATTTATTTTTGTAGCCTTTGGGTTTAAGTATGCAGATTACCAGGCAGAACATAAAATTCAGTAAAACATTGGTTGTACAGTATCCAACCATTAAATCGGCATGTGGCTGTAGGTTACATTACATAATGGCTGCAAGTATAAGGTGATAGGTTATCTGACAGTGTTAAGTCTCAGTTGACAAATAACCTCAGATCTAGGTTATTGGTGGGTCAAAGGAAGTTTTTCCCCTAAGGTAAGTCCTTCCACTCCCGGGATTGGAATGACCCCTCATCCACTCCCTTAAAACCCGCATCCTTTCCTTTTTCCCCTCCTTCCTCCCTCTTTTCCTGACGAAGCAACCAATGGTTGTGAAAGCTTGAATGTTTGTGTGTGTTTTTATTTGTGTTTTTTGTGTCTATCGGTGAGCCTGTGCTTTTCCCTTATTCATATATTCTTACATTCTCCTCTAGCCACTCCTGCTTAGCCAGTATAGTCTTCCTGTCAGCCTCATTTTTCAGACGTCTGTACTCCCTTTTGCCTGCTTAACTTGCTGCATTTTTGTATTATCTCCTGTGTTATGCAATGATTTCTGTTAGGCCTTGATCTCCTGCCTATATGATCCTCTACGGCCTTCATAACTCTCCCAGAGCTACCCATTCTTCTTCTACTGTATAACTTTCGCCCATTTCAGCCAATTCCTGCCTAATGCTCCCTCTGAAAATCAAATCTCAACCACCTCTGGTTTCTTAAATTTGTTCAGGTTCCCTCTTCTTACTTTTCTATCTTTTTGCAGTCTCTTAAGTTTTAATCTGCAGTTCATAACCAATAAGTTATAGTCAGAGTCAATATCTGCCCCTGGATATGTCTTTCAGTTTAAAACCCGTTTTCTAAACCTACGCCTTGCAATTATAAAGTCACCTCCCAGTGTCTCCTAGTGTCTTCCATGTATATATATATTTAATTCATGATGATTAAACCAGGTGTCTGTGATGATTAAATTGTGCTCTGCACAAAATTCTACCAGGCGCTCTCCTCTTTCATTCCTCATCTGCAGTCCATATTTGCCTACTACATTTCCTTCACTTCCCTTTGTTAATACTAAGTTCCAGCCCTCATCACAATTAAGTTTTTGTCTTCCAAAACTGTCTGAATAATTTCTTTTATTTCCTCAAACATTTCTTTGATCTCCTTATCATTGGAAGAGCTAGAATTCAACTTCATAAAATCTCAACAGTTTATTATTTACTTGCAATCTTCCACAAAAAATGTACTCATTAGATTTAAATTATTTTTATTATAAATACCATGACATCGAGTACTATGACTGAAATGGGCATAATTAAAGGCAAGGATACCACCTGTCGGCTTTTTCTTCATGATGTAATCAACATGGCGGCAATGATGTAAACTTGTAGCCAATATGGTGACCAAAACAATACTGAAAAACACCAATATATGCACATATAAACACACAAAAATAATGTAAAACTAATAAAAATGGCAGTAACAGAACAATTGGGGGAATGTGGGGGTTTGGGGCTGGGACATTCTAAATGGGAAAAAATGACACATACCAAACTGAAAACACGCCAATATATAATTTAACACAAAATACGTGAAATATGAACCGAAAAGGCCAAAAACTATACTTGGTATCGAATAGTTCAATTGACTTCTAAGACACCTCAAATGACGACGTTGTTACCAATCAACACCCTTGTACAAAACTAATAGGATAAAAACAATATTTAATACTTCGATTAATCTGTACTACACCTATTCTTTCTGTCTTTCTACAGTATGTCTGCCTAAGTGTACTCGCGTCTGTGTAAATGTGTGTGTGTGTGTGTGTGTGTGTGTGTGTGTGTGTGTGTGTGTGTGTGTGTGTGTGTGTGTATTTGTTTACCCTCCTTTATTCCCCCCAAGGTAAGTCTTTCCTGTCCCGGGATTGCAACGACTCCTTACCCACTCCCTTAAAACCCTCATCATTTCCTTTTCCCTCTCCGTACCTTATGCCTGACGAAGCAGCTAGGCTACAAAGCTAGCGTTTGTGTTTGTGTGTGTGTGTGTGTGTGTGTGTGTGTGTGTGTGTGTGTGTGTGTGTTTATTTGTTGCTATCACTGCCTGTGCTCCTTCGCCTGGTAAGTGGACTTCATCTATTTTATATATATATATATATATATATATATATATATATATATAAAAGGTATAAAATAAAGATTTTTGACTTACCTAAAGTACAGGCTTGTCGATAGAAACACGAAACACACAAAAACACACAACCATTCGAGCTTTCGCCACCAGTGGTGGCTTCTTCGGGAAAAAGAGGGAGGAAGGAGAGGAGAAAGGGAAGGATACGGGTTTTAAGGAAGTGGAAAAGGAGCCATTCCAATCCCAGGAGTGGAAGGACTTACCTTAGGGGACAAAAAGGAAGGTAAACAAATACATACACACTCACACATATCCACATCCAAACACACCTAGGCAGACATTTGTAGAAACCAAAGAAGTTGGACAGAGATGCCACTTCAGGCAGAGGCTCTGTCCACAGAACCGAGGCAAAGATGTTAAAGATGGCGGGCGGGAATTAGAATTTAGCGGAGGTTGAGACCAGGTGGGCAACGGGAAGAGAGAATGTGTTGAAGGGCAAGTTCCCATCTCCGGAGTTCTGAAAGATTGGTGTTGGTGGGAAGTATCCAGATAACCCGGACGGTGTAACACTGTGCCAAGATGTGCTGGCCGTGCACCAAGGCATGTTTAGCCACAGGGTGATCCTCATTACCAACAAACACTGTCTGCCTGTGACCGTTCATGCGAATGGACAGTTTGTTGCTGGTCATTCCCACATAGAACGCTTCACAGTGCAGGCATGTCAGTTGGTAAATCACGTGGGTGCTATCGCAAGTGGCTCTGCCCTTGATCGTGTACACCTTCCGGGTTACGGGACTGGAGTAAGTGGTGGTGGAAGGGTGCATAGGGCAGGTTTTACAACGGGGGCGGTTACAAGGGTAGGAGCCAGAGGGTAGGGAAGGTGGTTTGGGGATTTCATATGGATGGACTAGGAGGTTACGGAGGTTAGGTGGGCGGCGGAAAGACACTCTCGGTGGAGTGGGAAGGATGTCATGAAGGATGGATCTCATTTCGGGGCAGGATTTAAGGAAGTCGTATCCTTGCTGGAGAGCCACATTCAGAGTCCGCTCCAGTCCCGGAAAGTATCCGGTGACAAGAGGGGCACTTCTGGGCTTCTTCTGTGGAAGGTTCTGAATTTGGGGGGATGAGGAAGTGGCTCTGGAAATTTGTTTCTGTACCAGGTCAGGAGGATAGCCGCGGGATGTGAAAGCTGATATTAGGTTATGGGTGTACTGGTTCAGGGATTCGGGACTGGAGCAGACTCGTTTGCCACGAAGACCTAAGCTGTAGGGAAGGGAACGTTTGATGTGGAATGGATGGCAGCTGTCATAGTGTAGGTACTGTTGTTTGTTGGTTGGTTTGATGTGGACGGATGTGTGAAGTTGGCCGTTGGACAGATGGAGGTCGACATCAAGGAAAGTGGCATGGGATTTGGAATAGGACCAGGTGAATTTGATGGGGCCAAAGGAGTTGAGGTTGAAGAGGAAATTCTGGAGTTCTTCTTCACTGTGAGTCCAAATCATAAAGATGTCGTCAATAAATCTATACCAAACTTTGGGTTGACAGGCTTGGGTATCCAGGAAGGCTTCCTCTAAGCGTCCCATAAATAAGTTTGCGTACGAGGGGGCCATCCTGGTTCCCATGGCTGTTCCCTTTAGTTGTTGGTATGTTTGGCCCTCAAAAGTGAAGAAGTTGTGGGTTAGGATGAAGCTGGCTAGGGTATTAAGGAAAGAGGTTTTAGGTAGGGAATTGGGTGGTCGGTGTGAAAGGAAATACTCCATCGCAGCAAGGCCCTGGGCATGTGGGATGTTTGTGTACAAGGAAGTGGCATCAATGGTTACAAGGATGGTATCTGGAGGTAACTGGCTAGGCAAGGATTTCAGGCGATCGAGGAAGTGGTTGGTATCTTTGATGAAGGATGGGAGACTGCACATGATGGGTTGAAGGTGTTGGTCTATGTAGGCAGAGATTCGTTCAGTAGGGGCTTGGTAACCGGCCACAATGGGGCGGCCGGGATGATTGGGTTTGTGGATCTTGGGGAGTAGGTAGAAGGTGGGGGTGCGGGGTTTCGGTGGGGTCATGAGGTTGATGGAGTTAGGTGAAAGGTTTTGTAGGGGGCCTAAGGTTTTGAGGATTCCTTGAAGCTCTGCCTGGACATCAGGGATAGGATTGTGTCGACAAACTTTGTAGGTAGTATTGTCTGAAAGCTGACGCAGTCCCTCAGCCACATACTCCCGCCGATCAAGTACCACGGTTGTGGATCCCTTGTCGGCTGGGAGAATGACGATGGAACGGTCAGCTTTCAGATCACGGATGGCTCGGGATTCAGCTGTAGTAATGTTGGGAGTAGGATTAAGGTTTTTTAGGAAAGACTGAGAGGCAAGGTTGGAAGTAAGGAATTCCTGGAAGGTTTGAAGAGGGTGATTTTGAGGAAGAGCGGGTGGGTCTAGCTGTGATGGAGGACGGAACTGTTCCAGGCAAGGTTCTATTTGAGTCATGTCTTGTGGAGTTGGATCATTAGGAGTAGGGTTAGTTTTCTTCGTGGCAAAGTGGTATCTCCAGCAGAGGCTACGAGTATAGGATAGTAAATCTTTGACAAGGGCTGTTTGGTTAAATTTGGGAGTAGGGCTAAAGGTGAGGCCTTTGGATAGGACAGAGGTTTCAGTTTGGGAGAGCGGTTTAGAGGAGAGGTTAACTACTGAATTGGGATGTCGTGGTTCCGGATTGTGAGCAGTAGGATTTAAAGGTTTGGGGGGGAGTGGAGCTGGAAGTGGGAGATTGAGTAGATGGGAGAGACTGGGTTTCTGTGCAATAAGAGGAGCTTGAGGTTTACTGGAGTGGTTGTTGAGGGAGAGTGTGTTAAGGGAGAGTGTATTGCCTTTCCGGAGGTGGGTGACAAGGCAATACACTCTCCCTTAACACACTCTCCCTCAACAACCACTCCAGTAAACCTCAAGCTCCTCTTATTGCACAGAAACCCAGTCTCTCCCATCTACTCAATCTCCCACTTCCAGCTCCACTCCCCCCCAAACCTTTAAATCCTACTGCTCACAATCCGGAACCACGACATCCCAATTCAGTAGTTAACCTCTCCTCTAAACCGCTCTCCCAAACTGAAACCTCTGTCCTATCCAAAGGCCTCACCTTTAGCCCTACTCCCAAATTTAACCAAACAGCCCTTGTCAAAGATTTACTATCCTATACTCGTAGCCTCTGCTGGAGATACCACTTTGCCACGAAGAAAACTAACCCTACTCCTAATGATCCAACTCCACAAGACATGACTCAAATAGAACCTTGCCTGGAACAGTTCCGTCCTCCATCACAGCTAGACCCACCCGCTCTTCCTCAAAATCACCCTCTTCAAACCTTCCAGGAATTCCTTACTTCCAACCTTGCCTCTCAGTCTTTCCTAAAAAACCTTAATCCTACTCCCAACATTACTACAGCTGAATCCCGAGCCATCCGTGATCTGAAAGCTGACCGTTCCATCGTCATTCTCCCAGCCGACAAGGGATCCACAACCGTGGTACTTGATCGGTGGGAGTATGTGGCTGAGGGACTGCGTCAGCTTTCAGACAATACTACCTACAAAGTTTGTCGACACAATCCTATCCCTGATGTCCAGGCAGAGCTTCAAGGAATCCTCAAAACCTTAGGCCCCCTACAAAACCTTTCACCTAACTCCATCAACCTCATGACCCCACCGAAACCCCGCACCCCCACCTTCTACCTACTCCCCAAGATCCACAAACCCAATCATCCCGGCCGCCCCATTGTGGCCGGTTACCAAGCCCCTACTGAACGAATCTCTGCCTACATAGACCAACACCTTCAACCCATCATGTGCAGTCTCCCATCCTTCATCAAAGATACCAACCACTTCCTCGATCGCCTGAAATCCTTGCCTAGCCAGTTACCTCCAGATACCATCCTTGTAACCATTGATGCCACTTCCTTGTACACAAACATCCCACATGCCCAGGGCCTTGCTGCGATGGAGTATTTCCTTTCACACCGACCACCCAATTCCCTACCTAAAACCTCTTTCCTTAATACCCTAGCCAGCTTCATCCTAACCCACAACTTCTTCACTTTTGAGGGCCAAACATACCAACAACTAAAGGGAACAGCCATGGGAACCAGGATGGCCCCCTCGTACGCAAACTTATTTATGGGACGCTTAGAGGAAGCCTTCCTGGATACCCAAGCCTGTCAACCCAAAGTTTGGTATAGATTTATTGACGACATCTTTATGATTTGGACTCACAGTGAAGAAGAACTCCAGAATTTCCTCTTCAACCTCAACTCCTTTGGCCCCATCAAATTCACCTGGTCCTATTCCAAATCCCATGCCACTTTCCTTGATGTCGACCTCCATCTGTCCAACGGCCAACTTCACACATCCGTCCACATCAAACCAACCAACAAACAACAGTACCTACACTATGACAGCTGCCATCCATTCCACATCAAACGTTCCCTTCCCTACAGCTTAGGTCTTCGTGGCAAACGAGTCTGCTCCAGTCCCGAATCCCTGAACCAGTACACCCATAACCTAATATCAGCTTTCACATCCCGCGGCTATCCTCCTGACCTGGTACAGAAACAAATTTCCAGAGCCACTTCCTCATCCCCCCAAATTCAGAACCTTCCACAGAAGAAGCCCAGAAGTGCCCCTCTTGTCACCGGATACTTTCCGGGACTGGAGCGGACTCTGAATGTGGCTCTCCAGCAAGGATACGACTTCCTTAAATCCTGCCCCGAAATGAGATCCATCCTTCATGACATCCTTCCCACTCCACCGAGAGTGTCTTTCCGCCGCCCACCTAACCTCCGTAACCTCCTAGTCCATCCATATGAAATCCCCAAACCACCTTCCCTACCCTCTGGCTCCTACCCTTGTAACCGCCCCCGTTGTAAAACCTGCCCTATGCACCCTTCCACCACCACTTACTCCAGTCCCGTAACCCGGAAGGTGTACACGATCAAGGGCAGAGCCACTTGCGATAGCACCCACGTGATTTACCAACTGACATGCCTGCACTGTGAAGCGTTCTATGTGGGAATGACCAGCAACAAACTGTCCATTCGCATGAACGGTCACAGGCAGACAGTGTTTGTTGGTAATGAGGATCACCCTGTGGCTAAACATGCCTTGGTGCACGGCCAGCACATCTTGGCACAGTGTTACACCATCCGGGTTATCTGGATACTTCCCACCAACACCAATCTTTCAGAACTCCGGAGATGGGAACTTGCCCTTCAACACATTCTCTCTTCCCGTTGCCCACCTGGTCTCAACCTCCGCTAAATTCTAATTCCCGCCCGCCATCTTTAACATCTTTGCCTCGGTTCTGTGGACAGAGCCTCTGCCTGAAGTGGCATCTCTGTCCAACTTCTTTGGTTTCTACAAATGTCTGCCTAGGTGTGTTTGGATGTGGATATGTGTGAGTGTGTATGTATTTGTTTACCTTCCTTTTTGTCCCCTAAGGTAAGTCCTTCCACTCCTGGGATTGGAATGGCTCCTTTTCCACTTCCTTAAAACCCGTATCCTTCCCTTTCTCCTCTCCTTCCTCCCTCTTTTTCCCGAAGAAGCCACCACTGGTGGCGAAAGCTCGAATGGTTGTGTGTTTTTGTGTGTTTCGTGTTTCTATCGACAAGCCTGTACTTTAGGTAAGTCAAAAATCTTTATTTTATACCATTTTCCCACCTAGAAGGTCTTCTTCTATAATATTATATATATATATATATATATATATATATATATATATATATAGAAATTATAGAGGGAAACCTTCCCGGTGGGATAAATAAAAATAAAAATAGAAAAGAGATGACTTACCAAAAGGACCGGCTCATCGAGAGAAACAAATAAAATAAAATAAAATAACACACAAACACACATACATGTTTGTGTGTTATTTTATTTGTTTCTCTCGACGACCCGGTCCTTTTGGTAAGTCATCTCTTTTCTATTTTTATTTTTATGTGTATATATATATATATATATATATATATATATATATATATATATATATATATATATATAAAACAGATGACTTACCAAAAGGACCGGCTCGTCGATAGAAACAAATAAAATAAATAAAATCACACACAAACACACATACAAGCTTTCGCAGCCTAGCTGCTTCGTCAGGCAGAAGGGAAGGAGAGGGAAAAGGAAATGATGAGGGCTATATATATAAATTGTTAGATTCAAATTGATGAAACGAAAATTATAGAGGGAAACTTTCCCGGTGGGATACACAAAAATAAAAATAGAAAAGAGATGACTTACCAAAAGCACCGGCTCGTCGAGAGAAACAAATAAAATCACACACAAACACACATACAAGCTTTCGCCACCACTGGCAGCTTCTTCAGGAAAAAGAGGAAAAAGGGGAGGAAAAGGGAAGGGTATGGGTTTTAAGGAAGTGGAAAAGGAGTCATTCCAATCCCAGGAGTGGAAGGACTTACCTTAGGGGAAAAAAAGGAAGGTAAACAAATACACACACACTCAGACATATCGAAACGCAAACACACCTAGACAGACATTTGTGAAAAGCAAAGAAGTCTAGCTGCTTTGTCAGGCAGAAGGGAAGGAGAGGGAAAAGGAAATGATGAGGGTTTTAAGGGAGTGGATAAGGAGTCATTCCAATCCCGGGACAGGAAGGACTTACCTTGGGGAGAAAAAAGGAGGGTAAACAAATACACACACACCCACACATTTGCACAGACGCAAGTACGCTTAGGCAGACATACTGTAGAACTGTATATATATATAAAAATAAAAATAGAAAAAGAGATGACTTACCAAAAGGACCGGCTCGTCGAGAGAAACAAATAAAATCACACACAAACACACATACAAGCTTTCGCCACCACTGGCAGCTTCTTCAGGAAAAAGAGGAAAAAAGGGGAGGAAAAGGGAAGGATATGGGTTTTAAGGAAGTGGAAAAGGAGTCATTCCAATCCCAGGAGTGGAAGGACTTACCTTAGGGGAAAAAAAGGAAGGTAAACAAATACACACACACTCAGACATATCGAAACGCAAGCACACCTAGACAGACATTATATATATGACTTACCAAAAGGACCGGCTCGTCGAGAGAAACAAATAAAATCACACACAAACACACATACAAGCTTTCGCCACCACTGGCAGCTTCTTCAGGAAAAAGAGGAAAAAAGTGGAGGAAAAGGGAAGGATATGGGTTTTAAGGAAGTGGAAAAGGAGTCATTCCAATCCCAGGAGTGGAAGGACTTACCTTAGGGGAAAAAAAAGGAAGGTAAGCAAATACACACACACTCAGACATATCGAAACGCAAGCACACCTAGACCACCGGGAAAGTTTCCCTCTATATATATATATATAGAGGAAAAATTCCTAACAGGAAAAATATATGTAAAAAATAGATGAAGTACACTTACCAGGCGAAGGGGCACAGGCAGTAATAGCAACAAATAAACACACAGACACACACACACACACACAAAAATGCTAGCTTTCACAGCCTAGCTGCTTCATCAAGCAGAAGGGAAGGAGAGGGAAAAGGAAATGATGAGGGTTCCTTCCCTTCCCTTCTGCCTGATGAAGCAGCTAGGCTGCGAAAGCTAGCATTTTTGTGTGTGTGTGTGTGTGTGTGTGTGTGTGTGTGTGTGTTTATTTGTTGCTATTACTGCCTGTGCCCCTTCGCCCTTCCCTTTTTCCTCCCCTTTTTTCCTCTTTTTCCTGAAGAAGCTGCCAGTGGTGACGAAAGCTTGCATGTGTGTTTGTGTGTGATTTTATTTGTTTCTATCGACGAGCCGGTCCTTTTGGTAATTCATCTCTTTTCTATTTTTATTTTTGTTTATCCCACCGGGAAAGTTTTCCTTTATAATTTTCGTTTCATCAATTATATATGGTATAAAATAAAGATTTTTGACTTACCTAAAGTACAGGCTCATCGATAGAAACACCAAACACACACAAAAACACACAACCATTCGAGCTTTCGCCACCAGTGGTGGCTTCTTCGGGAAAAAGAGGGAGGAAGGAGAGGAGAAAGGGAAGGATAAGGGTTTTAAGGAAGTGGAAAAGGAGCCATTCCCTTTTTTTGGTTAAGGATTAGGCGGGTGAGTGCTGTGGATTGTTCTGTTTGGAATTGGTGTAGGGCTTGATGGAAGGATGGGTTACAGCCGGAGATGGGAACTTTTATTGTGAGGCCCTTGGGGGTTATGCCAAATGTTAGACATGCCTGAATAAACAAAATGTGGGACCGTAATCTGGCGAGGATGAAAGCATGCTTGCGGAGGGAATGTAGGTAAAACTTGATGGGGTCAAGGTAGGGTAACATAAGGTATGGAATGGAAAAGTGAGAACACTACAAAGTGTTTAGAAAGGAAAGAAAAATAAAATTAAAAAATTTTTTTTCAAGGTGGATAGATAGCGAAAGGATCAGCAAAGAAAATAGAAATCTATAAAGTTGTTCAAGAGAGTTGTTGAAGTTGAACCTGGTGGAAACTGAGGTCAACTACAGTTGGTTAACAACGTAATGCACAATAGTTTGGTGGTTGTATTGGCGTCCAGAACAAGTTACAGGGAGGAGAAAATCAAAGGATAGCATATTATAATGACTGATTAGTAGTGGCAGATTACGACTATGAGGTAGACAATAATCTGAGGAAGGAATAATAGGTTTAAAAATGTATGAAAGTTACTGAAAAATGAACGGGAATGTCGGAAGAATGAACGGAAATGTGGAAAAATGGGGTTCGGAAATAATAATAATAATAATAATAATAATAATAATAATAATAATAAGCTGGCGAAGGAATAATAGGGTTAAAACGTTATTGAAAAATGAACGGGAATGTCGGAAAAATGAACGGAAATGTGAAAAAACGGGAATCGAAAATAATAAAAATAATAATAATCTGACAAAGGAATAATAGGATTAAAACAGTTAAATGGGGTTCGGAAATAATAATAATAATAAGCTGGCGAAGGAATAATAGGGTTAAAACGTTATTGAAAAATGAACGGGAATGTCGGAAAAATGAACGGAAATGTGAAAAAACGGGAATCGAAAATAATAAAAATAATAATAATCTGACAAAGGAATAATAGGATTAAAACAGATAGAAAGTTATTGAAAAATGAACGGGAATGTCGGAAGAATGAACGGAAATGTGGAAAAACGAAATCGGAAATAATAGTAATAATAAGCTGACGAAGGAATAATTGGGTTAAAACGTATAGAAAATTTAGAAAAATGATCGCGAATGTCGGAAGAATGAACGGAAATGTGGAAAAACGAGAATCGGAAATAATCGCGAAGTTTCTAGGAAAAGCCGAAAATGGTTATTATAGGTTATTGTAAAATGGAGTTGTGAAATAGTATTACCACAGTAAATGTGGATAACGAGTAGATATTATACAGGAGATGCAGTGATGAAAGCGGTAAATAACAAAAAATAAAAAATAAATAAAATAATAATGATGAAAAGCGTAAACGAAAAGTCGTTAGTCGTATTATTAGTGAAGGTTCAGAAGTCAATACTGATTGTTGTATGTGGCTAATTTGGCCAGGAGAAAAATGAACTTAAATGAGAGCGAATATAGGGTGAGAATATAATGTAAAATAAAAACAGAAGGAGAAAGTAAGAGGACAGAAAAGATTTCGAAAGGCAACAGAGCAATAATGAACGTAAGTAATTGTTAGGTTCAAAAGGATGAAACTAATATTATAGAAGGAGACCTTCCAGGTGGGAAAATGGTATAAAATAAAGATTTTTAACTTACCTAAAGTACAGGCTCGTCGATAGAAACACCAAACACACACAAAAACACACAACCATTCGAGCTTTCGCCACCAGTGGTGGCTTCTTCGGGAAAAAGAGGGAGGAAGGAGAGGAGAAAGGGAAGGATACGGGTTTTAAGGAAGTGGAAAAGGAGCTCCTTTTCCACTTCCTTAAAACCCATATCCTCTCCTTCCTCCCTCTTTTTCCCGAAGAAGCCACCACTGGTGGCGAAAGCTCGAATGGTTGTGTGTTTTTGTGTGTGTTTGGTGTTTCTATCGACGAGCCTGTACTTTAGGTAAGTCAAAATTTTTTATTTTATACCATTTTCCCACCTGGAAGGTCTCCTTCTATAAAGACGAAAAATTCCTAGCAGGAAAAATTATATATAAAAAAAGACGAAGATTACTCACATACTGTAGAAAGCTTTCTACAGTATGTCTGCCTGGGTGTACTTGTGTCTGTGTGAATGTGTGGGTGTGTGTGCATTGGTTTACCCTCCTTTTTTTCCCCCAAGGTAAGTCTTTCCTCTCCCGGGATTGGACTGGCTCCTTACCCCTTCCTTAAAACCCTCATCATTTCCTTTTATCTCTCCTTCCCTTCTGCCTGAAGAAGCAACTGGGTTGCGAAAGCATGCATTTGTGTGTGTGTATGTGTGTGTTCATTTATTTGTGATGCTGTCACACCTGTGCTCCTTCGCCTGGTGAGTAATCTTCGTCTTTATATAAAGGTACCAATCAACCCCATCCAAATTCCATCAACATTAAAGTGGTATTGAATACTGAAATTGACTTATAATACACCTAAGATGAAGACAGCAATACCAATACAACCCCCTCTCCCTCTCCCTCAAGCAACAAACAATAAAGAAATAATATCAAACACTTCAGTCATTTTAAATATTCCATTCTGACAACCTTCTTCACAACACTCACTCTTGTACTTTCACATTTGTTGGCTTCACCAATTCACAACCAAATTATTGCCTCCCAACCTAACCTAGACTTCTGACTATGTTACAGATCAGTCTGTCACAATTAGTTTTTCACTTTTCATATTCATTGCCTTCGCCATCTCACAACCAAATTATTGCCTTCCAAAGTAACCAAGTTCTCTGGCTGCACTATAGATCAGTCTGTCACCACAACCAGTTTCTTGCTTTTCACATTCGTAAGAGAAGCAACCACACCACATGAATACAAAGAATGTCACACACAATAAGGACATTAAAAACAAAAACAACTGTGAACCATTTAACTTCCACCACATGCCTAGACACATCACCTGTTATGTAAACACAGACAACTTAGAATTATTGTGCAACCACAATGTCATAACACAAACCATCATGGGTGGTATCCCTCTCTTCAATTGACCCCTGTAATGGGCAAGTGGCCAATGTCATTAATCATCATTACAGTAGCGGTGTGTTGCATTGTCTGATGAATTTCAATACCTTCTTTGTCATGCCAATGGGAGGGTGAGGATCCCTCATCTTCCAGGGGAACAGCTTCTGAACACCTGTACCGTGGGACAGAGACAAGTTGGTGGTGACGTAATTATGCTCTTGGGAAGATTCATGTGTGCATCCAGGGTCCAGTGAAGTTTGTGCAAGGCACCAAGACAGCCACAGAGTAGTTAGAGGAACACAGTGGTGAGTTGCAGTTGAATTGCTGTTACTCCCCCCTCCACCCCCAACTTCCCAGATATTAATCTAATCAAACACTTCTATGATGTGACTTGTGTGTGCAGATTGTGCAGATGTGGTGTCCACTTCCTGTAGTGACCTACCAAGGCCTCATTGCATTTGTGCCAGTATGCCTTGCTTCTGTTATCTATACCAAATGTTGGGAGGATGGGATACCGATTCTTGGGTAAGGTGATCATATTGTTTTAGCTGATCAGTGATCAACACATACAGTATTTGCTGACACATTTTCCAAAATATAACTTGTCATGTTTTCATGTGTTTTTTCACTTATTCTCATCAAATTACTGATTTAGAGTTTCTAGGATTGGTTATAAAACAGCTAAATGGAACTGCTTGTGGTGAAGGTGTGTTGCTTTAGATGAATGAACTACAGATTTGTGTCCCCCTGTACCTTCCTCTGAGTGGACACCATTATTTGAGATAACAGCATCAGTAACACTTTTTTCTTGTTATTTTATGAGGGTGGAGTGTGTATTCATTCATATGTTTTTGTATTTTATTACTCTTACAATGCCAACATCAAATGTTAGTTCATATTGCTCTTCTTATTGCAGAAGCTGACAGTCAGATACAAGCTCCAAAAACTCAGACATCAGGTGTGAATTCACCTTCTCCCGCTGTAGAAACAAGCTCCTCTGGGAAAAAAATTTCAGGAAAGAAGAAATCCCTAGAAATGATTGGTAATTAACTCAAATGATTGGATCATGATTCATAAACTATAATGGTTTAATGTAGTTAATTTATGAATTATTTCTTTATAAATGCAGAAAGCTGGAAAGGCAATCTGAAGCAAAAGAAGTCAAGTTCAAACAAAGCAAAAAAGATTGTACAGCCTATTCCATTAGATATGACGGGAAGACCAGTGTTTCCAATAGTTCTTGGAGGACTCACAGTGCATAGTTTGGGTGAGGTAAATAACTTGTCAGTTACAATTATTCTTTATACGATTAGTGTTTCACTTCTTTTGGTATAGAATCAACCTCTTTATATCCTATATACAATTATGAACATTTGCTTACATAAAAATAATGCAAGTGTATGCACATAAAGACATGTTTCTCCATAACCACGTTCTGCCACTCACTCGCAGTTGTGGTGGTGGGTAGCTCTAATTCTCCTTTCGTTAATAGTGGTGTTTGGGCAGATACTTCAGGAAAAATGTCAAAATAAATAATGAGATGCTGCAAAAGTGCATCTAAAAGCAAGTGTTATTATGTAATGACACACTTTTCTTTATGACCACCCACTGCCACTGCTACAAAGCACTACCAACTGTGATGCGGACTAATTAAAATCCCAAGCTGAGGCATGCACAGCTACATTGGCTGTTTAATTGAATCTTCTCACGCTGAGCACCTTGAAAGCATGATATGCAAGTTTATTTAGTAGTGATCCTTATGTAGTGTTGTTTATTACAACATTAGTTGGCAATGAGTTTCCACGATGCTGCGCGTGTTTCACTTACTATGTTTTTCTTCCAGGTTATAGAGACTGAGACTGTCATTCATGCTTCTCAAACTTATGTAGATCTAGGGTCTCCTGCACTTTCTTCAGTAGATAGACGCTTGGTTATAACAAACAAATCATTTTGGTTTTAGGAAAGTTCACGGCTTCGGAGACGTATAAAAATATGGTTCCTCCCTTGACATTTTTGGTAGTAGACGACCCAATTACTACAAATTTATTCAGCATGAATGCCTTTTGTGCCTTTGGGTAATCTATAATGGACTCCATCCACCTCGTTTCTGAACATGTTCCATACCAGCTAATTGAGACATTATCCTCTGAATTTTTCTCTCTCTTTTTGGAAGGTTTAGGTTGTGATACCAATTTTATGACACTCTTCACTACAGCTTGTCCACGATTTTTTTGCCCACGTTATTGTACCCATTGCTTTGTGCGACCAGGTTGAACAGGAATTGGACAGCTGACTTCTCTGGTGCCATGCAGCATAATCCCTCCAGTGAGTGGGCATGGCCATTAGTGATTGTTAAAAAGCCTAATGGCCAATTAAGTCTTTGTGGTGACTTCAAGCACACCGTCAATGCTGAAAGCATCATTGACACATACCCATTGCCATGCCTGGATGAGCTTTTTGCAAAACTTGCCAGGGGCCAGTTTTTTTCCAAACTTGACTTATCGGAGTCTTATTTACAAGTTCCCATGGAAGAGTTCTCCAAACGATTTCTGGTACTCAAGACAACCTTTGTGTTGTACGAATTTCAATGTCTTCCATTTGGAGTGGCCAGTGATCTGGCGATCTTTCTACATTTTACTTAATTTTGCCCATTGTTGTCAGTGATTCCTCTGTGTCTCTTTTACTTCTGTAAAATAAAATGAACTTGCCTTCGGACACTGAAATCGTTTTATTTTACTTTCAAAATTGTTTTAACAGTTGACAGTATCCATTCCAGGGTGTGTTAATTATCAAGATGACATTGTTGTTATGGGTGCCCCTAGAAAAGAGCATTTATCAAATGTTTGCACACTGTACAGACGGTCATTCAGATGGCTGACCTCAAATGCAGCTTGTCCAAGTCGAGCTTGTTTCGCAACATCATGTTGTTGCAATCACAGCTATTCCTAGGCCTACCGACATTAAGGAGTTACTGGTCTTTTTAGGCATAATCATCCACTACCATAGATTTCTCCCTGATGCTGTTGTTGTGGCTCATCCCCTGCATGCTTTACTTTATAAAAATTGGATGACAGCCTGTGAAAAGGCTTTCCAATGGTTGAAAACTCAACTCAAATCTGCCTCGTGCTCAGTTACCTATAATCTGGTTAGCACTTGATGTTGGCTACAGCTGCTTGCAGACGGGATTAGGTGCTATACTCTCACACAAGTTTGACGATGACTCCGAGTGTTTGATTGTATTTGTTTCCAAAACTCTCAAATCTACTCAACAATGATACTCCCAAATCGAGGAGGAGGCACTTCCCATTGTATACGCCCTTCAGAAATTTCATGTGTTTCTATAGGGATGTAAGTTTCACCTCATTACCGACCACAAGCCATTGGCTGCTTTACTTAATCCTTCAGCATCCTTGCCCGATAAAGCTACCCACAGGCTTTACCAGTGGGAACTGTTTCTTTTGCGTTATCACTGTACAATACACTTTCGGCCTACTGATCAGCACACCAGTGCCAATACTCTCTCAATTTCTGATAGGCTTGGACCACTTCTTTTATAGCTGTATTTCCATTTGGATGTATGGGCTCAGTACACCATGGATGGATATCCCATAGACACTTCCAGTATCACTGTGGCTGTTGCTCCAGATCTGGTGTTCAGTAAGGTGGTGTTACTCATCCAGCATGGATAGCTGCAGTGGCCTCTGGGTAAGGCATCAGACCCCTTGAACAATTACTTAGCTCTGTAAATTACTTAGCTCTGTACTAATGCATCACTGTCTTTAATGGTGTTTTGCTCTTGGCTACATACAGCTTGGCTCCCAGGGTGTTCATTTTGGCCTGTCCTTCGGTTACTTCTCACGGGCATTGGGGAACCTCTCGCACCAAATCTTTGGCATGTCACCAAGTATTCTGGCCTGACATTGTTCATATTTTTATGGCTTGCCTGCTGTGCATTCAACATCAGGCAGCTCCAGCCTCCACTCTCTCGCCATGGCCATCTTCCCAACATCCTTGGGAGTGCATCCACGTTGCTTTTGTGGGCCCCTATTTGTCTATCTACTGGCTGATCATTGTTGAGACCTTCTCAAAATTTTATTTATCTGGCTTGCTGTGCATCCACATCCTCAACAGCCACTATTCAGGCTCTGATCCTTGTTTTTGCTATTGAAGTACTTCTCTGAGGATTTGGGCGCCAGTTTAAATGGATTCCCGCAATGGTGCACAGTTTGCAAATTCGACGCCTTTGTCAAGTTTGGAACTGTGATGGGGTGGTGGTGTGCCACCAAAATGAGATGCGTTTGTGATGGTAGCTGTACTACCATTGGGTTGCGCCAGGTCCCTGGTTCGCAACCTCTGACCCAGGTGGCACTCCTGCTGTGGAGAGGCAACTACCTTCTCCCTCTGCACTATTGCCTTCTGTAGTCACCTCCGCATCTTCAACACTGCTGCCACAGTCAAACCAGGCACCAAGGGAAGCTTCCGCTCTGGTCTGCAAGACAGCACAACCACCTTCTACCAACGAGGCTGCAACAGCCCTGTTTCCAGGTGATGTGACATTCATCACAGATGTTCTGGAGAATAACGACCATCACTATCTGCTCTCACCAGTTATTGCTAAAAGTCGTCAGTGCTCAACCTTGCCATCTATTTCCACCGGTATCATGATGTTCCACCACAGAATCTACATCGGGACAAGATGCAGGGTGTCAAAGTGCCAGATGCTGAGATGCAGTCCGCACCACTCTCACCAATACTTGGATGAACATTCAAGTGCCCTAAGCCTTGTCACTTTGTTCTATACTCTTCTGTACCAGCGAGGAACGGTGAACATGCCTGGTTTTTCCTCCATGGAAGGAATGGAGGGTGATGGCTAACATACTCCCTCGTGGGCAGAGTGTATACTTCACAAAGGGAAAAGGATGCTGCAAAGTACTATCATCATCCATGATGTGGACTGATTCAAATCCCACCAACAATATTGTGTCCACCAGAGGTCTCATGCAATTCTCAATGACTTATTGCCATGATGCCTGGCAGAGGCCAGCAAGCAGACAGTGTTGACAGTTTACATTGAACCTTCTCATGGTGAGCTCCTTCAAAGCATGATATGCCGCTTCATATTGTAGTGACTCTTGATGTAGTGTTGTGTATTACAAAAGACACACTCAGTTACAATGATAGATAATCCTCATTCTCCTGTTACTAAGCAAGTTTCATTGTTGTGAAACCCATAGTTCAGGAGATATGACATCATAAAGCAGTGAAATGCTTGCAAAACTGCAACATCTGATACCAACCAAAAATACAAAATTTATTATCTAATATTTGATCGAGTTCAGATTTGCAACAACTTTATGCATAATTTCAAACCTCTATAAACTGTGTTTTTATGATATCCACAAAGGAAGAAAGCTCATCACTTTCCTACATTTTCACTTTTCATGTAATAAACATTGCTAAAATCTATGTCTTACACATTTTGTTTACAAAGAGTACCGTATATAAAATCTTTTTAATCATATTTCATGTTTTAAACTGCTGGTATTTTAAACATAGTTGTGCTTCAACAATGGTTACAGGATAGCAAGTGAATAAAAAGCAACCAACCAGTTGTAACAAATGGTGGTTTAATGAACCGTGACCAAGGTTTCAACAGACATAGACACGCATTCTTCAGAAATACATGTAACCTAAAGACAATGTGATAGCATAAAAGACTATGAAAATAAATGAAAAATTGTGTTTGGGGAAAAAAATTTCTTCGTGTGGGAGGAGAGAGGAAGTAGGGGAAAGGGGATAGAAGAGAAAGTGGATTTGATTGTTACTTGGTCTCCAGTCTCTTGAGACTGCTATGATGCAACTCTCCACACTACCCTGTCCTGTGGAAGCCTCATCATCTCTGAATAAGAACGGCAATCTACACCCTTTCTTTAGCCAGCTCGCTGTATTTGTCTCTTGGTTTCTTATAGGTTGTGGAAATAAAATCCTCTACCAGTCACAATTTCTGGCGGTTTATTAGAACACTACCGGTTTTGGGTTTGTGCCCATCCTCAGGTGTTTACATTCAGACAACTGTTTAAAGAAAACGTTAATTACTTTGTGCTTATCATACACTTATACATACATAGGTATCCTATAGATATACATATACATAAAACAAATATGGTATGTGGTGGAGTGATTTGTGATAAGGCTCTAAGTGTACTCACATATAAGTATCCAGTTTGTATTCGTACATTTCTCATGGATATTAGTTGAGAACATTGTAGTAACATGATGCTCATTTGCACTCCCATGTTTCAGGTTTTGCACAGTACACTTTATAACTGTCACTCCAAACATCACAATGTTTACATTTAGGCACATGTTATGGTCAAAGAACTTAGCTCAAGATATACAGAGATATTGCACACACAGAAATACAGAGATGCCACACACATAGCTATATCAGATGTTACTAATCCCAAAAGCGAGATTTGTTATACTATTGTGGAGCCACACTGTCATTTATCACATGTAGAATAGTTGCTAGTGAATTAGATTATGTAAGCTGGTCATTATGAAATACAATGGCAATAAATTCGACTAGAGGGAAAAGTGGTCTTTATCATATTTTTGTTTCAAAACATTTGTATAAATTACGATGTTTTTTTTTTTAATAGAAGCTGTTTCTGTTTTGTTCTGTGTTTAGTTGTGAGGGGGTAATGAGTGACAGTTTTTGTTTGTGAATAATTTGTTGAAAATATTCAGAAATGATTTATTTGCTAGCTCCACCTGTTCATTGAGAATGAGATGTGGCGAGTTGGAACTATGGATGTCGATTTCAAGCTCTTCAAGGAGATTCATTTTCTTCTCTTTGTTGGCAATATGTAAAATTTTTAGGTTGTCTTCAATGGCTGTGGCAGAGTGACTATTATCTTTCAGATGTGTTGCGAAGGTGGATTTATCAAAATGATTTAACCTGAAGGCATCCATGTGTTCACGGTACCTTGTAGTGCAACTCCTGCCTGTCTGGCCAATGTAGAACTGTGGGCAATTGTCACATGAAAGCTTATAAATACCTGATTTCCGGTGGCATTCGCTGTTTGATTTGACGTTGTGGATGAGGTTCTGTTGAAGCTTATTGTTAGTACTGAAGGATATTTGAACACATGGATGCCTTCAGGTTAAATCATTTTGATAAATCCACCTTCGCAACACATCTGAAAGATAATAGTCACTCTGCACAGCCATTGAAGACAACCTAAAAATTTTACATATTGTCAACAAAGGGAAGAAAATGAATCTCCTTGAAGAACTTGAAATCTACATCCATAGTTCCAACTCGCCACATCTCATTCTCAATGAACAGGTGGAGCTAGCAAATAAATCATTTCTGAATATTTTCAACAAATTATTCACAAACAAAAACTGTCACTCATTACCCCCTCACAACTAAACACAGAACAAAACAGAAACAGCTTCTATTAAAAAAAAAAAACAAAAAAAAAAAAACCATCGTAATTTATACAAATGTTTTGAAACGAAAATATGATAAAGACCACTTTTCCCTCTAGTCGAATTTATTGCCATTGTATTTCATAATGACCAGCTTACATAATCTAATTCACTAGCAACTATTCTACATGTGATAAATGACAGTGTGGCTCCACAATAGTATAACAAATCTCGCTTTTGGGATTAGTAACATCTGATATAGCTATGTGTGTGGCATCTCTGTATTTCTGTGTGTGCAATATCTCTGTATATCTTGAGCTAAGTTCTTTGACCATAACATGTGCCTAAATGTAAACATTGTGATGTTTGGAGTGACAGTTATAAAGTGTACTGTGCAAAACCTGAAACATGGGAGTGCAAATGAGCATCATGTTACTACAATGTTCTCAACTAATATCCATGAGAAATGTACGAATACAAACTGGATACTTATATGTGAGTACACTTAGAGCCTTATCACAAATCACTCCACCACATACCATATTTGTTTTATGTATATGTATATCTATAGGATACCTATGTATGTATAAGTGTATGATAAGCACAAAGTAATTAACGTTATCTTTAAACAGTTGTCTGAATGTAAACACCTGAGGATGGGCACAAGCCCGAAACCGGTAGTGTTCTAATAAACCGCCAAAAATTGTGACTGGTAGCGGATTTTATTTCCACAACCTATAAGGAACAGTCACGGAGTTCAACATCCATAATGGATAAAATTCACTCTTGGTTTCTCTTGTGGGTTTTTAACCCACACTCTTCCCTAAAATGGTAAATTGATGATTCCGTGATGTCTTAGAATGTGTCTCACCAATCAATCCCTTCTCTTAGTCAACATATGCTAGAAGTTTCTTTTCTCCCCAACTCCGTTAAGTAACACCTCATTAGTTATTTGTCCACTTTTGGAAAGGAGTTCATAACATTTAAATTATTTTTGGATGTTAACAAATTTTGCTTTATCGGAAATGCTTTTCTTCCCATAGACTTTCTATATTTAATGTCTTGTTTACTTCAGCTATCAGAAGTTACTTTGCTACCCAAATAACAAAACTCATCTACTACTTTTACTGCCTCATAACCTATTTTAACTTCTTCAGCATCACCTGATTTTCTACATTCCATTACCCTAGTTTTGCTCTTGTTAATTTTCATCTTATAACCTGCTTTCTAGACACTGTCCATTCTGTTCAACTCCTCTTCCAGGTACTCTGCTGTCTCTGACAGAAATACAATGTCATCAGCAAACTGCAAGGTTTTTACTACTTCTCCCTGAATTTTAATTTCCTCTCCAAATTTCTTCTTACATTTCTTGACAGATTGATCAATGTACAGATGGAATAACACTGGGGAAAGGCCACAAGAATGTCTTACTCCCTTCCCAATCACCGTGTGCCTTTGATGTCTTTCTACTCTTATAACTGTTATCTGCTTTTTGAACAAGTTGTAACTTCTCGTTCCCTAAATGTTACCGCTGCTACCTTCAGAATTCAGAAGTGTGTGTTCCAGTCAACTTTGTGAAAAGCTTTCTCCAAATCAACAAAAGCTAAAAATGTAGATTTGCTATTCCTTACTCATTATTGCCTCACATGTTTCTACATTTCTTCTAAATCCCAACTCATCTTCCCCGAGTTCAGGGTATACCACTTCTTTGTGTTAGTAGTTTTCAACAGTGTCTTATTAAACTGATAATTCTGTAATTTTGACATTTGTCTCCTCTTGCTTTCCTTTTAATTGGAATTATTACATTTTTCTTGAAGTCTGAGGTGGAAAGGTTTCATCATAACTGGTTCTCCCAATGATGTCAGCAGTTCAGAGGTTATATCATCTACTCCAGGGGCCTTCTTGCGACTTCGTCTTCACCTACTTCCTCTTCCCTTCCTACAATATTTTGTTGAAATTCCTTTCTTTTATAGAGCCCCTCTGTATATGCTTTCCAACTTTCAGCTGTCCTTTCTTTGCTTGGTATTGGTTTTCCATCTGAGTTCTTGATCTTCTTGCAGGTTGTTTTGTTGTCTGCAAATGTCTCTCTTATTTTCCTGTAGGCAGTATCTATCATTACCCTAGCAATACATTCTTCCATGGATTTGCAATTCTCCTCTAGCCACTTTTGCTTAGCCAGTCTGCACTTCCTATCAACCTCATTTTTTAGCCATTTGTATTCCCTTTTGACTGCTTCACTTGCTGCATTTTTATATTTTCTGCTGTGTAGATGGCTAACACATGAGAACATAACACTCTCGGTGAAGTCACACATTAAACTGAGGAAGCCTCGTGCTGTGTGTGCGCACCTTCTCATATAGAGCGTGCTCTGTGTGGTGCCCATGGTGCACCAGGCGGCGGCCTGTAGCACTAGTGTCAGTGCCGTTTTTAATTAGACGTCATGTGGACATATCACACCTCTTCCCTTCGAGGAGCTGGGGTTCATGACACTGAATGTCCATTTGCTCACAGCCACCATGACTATCTCTACACTGTTGTACAAACGCCGAGGCTGAACCCCTTCATATGGCTGCGGTAGGTGGTTGTGATGTGTTGGTCGCCATGATGGTCTCCAGCTGGAGTTGATGTGATCAACTGCTGTGGCTGGGAAGCCAGGGCCGAAGGTGACTGTGGAGACGGCAGCAACCAGGTGGACAAAAGACTCTCTGACGAGGGTGCCTCACTCAGGATTTGCACTGACATCGGGCTGCTCAACTACTGGTGTCGAGTTGAAATCTACAGGAGAGGTAGGTACGTCATGGTGTTGCCTGGAGTTTGGTGACCCAGCAGGAACTCGTGGGCAGAGTTACCCGAAATGATGGGTAATTTTCCCGTCCGGCGTATGTAGGACGCAGAGATGGTGACCTTCACAGCGAGTGACTGTTGCTGGTGTCCATTTGGGGCACCTACCATACATTCTGGCCCAAACCGTAACCCCCGGATGGAATATATGACGGGGGTACTCTCGCTGCACCTGTGGTGGAGAAACTAGCAAGTGAAGTGTAGTGCGGGGTTGCTGACCGTGTAGCAATTCCGCTGGGATCTTATCGCCTAGTAGGATGAAGCAATATGAAGCCAAGAACCTGTCTAATGCAACATCGGGTGAGGAAGACTGGATATATTTGTGAATCTGATTTTTAAAAGTCTGCACCATTCTCTTGACCTCCTCATTAGACTGTGGGTGGGAAGGTGGGGCCATGACATGGCAGATATCCCATTGGGCACAAAACTCTTTGAATTCATGAGAAGTAAATTGTGGGGTGTTGTCTGTAACCAGGTAACAAGAAGCCTTTCCATGCCGAAGATCATCGAGAGTGCTGCAATTGTCACCGAGGAAGACAGGTGTGTGCAGTGTGCAAAAAAAGGAAACTTTGAATACACGTCCACAACACGGGGCCCGTACAAGTTCAGAAATGGTCCCATGTAGTCCACATGTATGTGATCCCAGGCTGATGACGGTTTGAGGCCATAGTGTAAGCGAAGCATGGGGGGCTGCCTACTGTGTGGCACATGTCTCACATACATTTACTAGTCATACAATGTCAGTGTCCATATCCAGCCAGAAAACGTGACGCCGCACCAATGCATTAGTGCAGACGATGTCCCAGTGGTCTGCATGCAAGAGGTGAAGAACCTCATACCGGATAACAGTACGAATCACTACTCACGGCAGAGAATTTTCTGGCAGCAACAAAAGCACTCCGTCTTGCATGGCCAGCTGATATTGGAAGTTGTAATAGTTGTGTAGGGGATCTGAAGCTCATTGAGGAGCAGACTCCAGCCACCCATATTGAACATAATGCACTACTTGACGCAACATCGGATCTGACGCAACACCGGATCTGACGCAACTGCTGCAGCAAGGTGGTCAGAAGTGAGGGGGAATCACTCGACCGACTGCTGCGCCTCATCATCAATGTGGAAGTACAGAAGTTCATTGTGATCTGGTCCAATTGGCAGGTGGGACAATGGGTCAGCGTTTGCATGCTTCACTGTAGGGTGGAAATGGAACTCATAGTGAAAACGAGAAAGAAGCAACGTCCAATGCTGAAGCCTGTGTGCAGCTTTGTCCGGTAGTGGGGACAAGGGGTTGAGGAGGGTCACACGCAAAGGCTTGTGATCTATTGCTAGATTAAATTTTGTACCATTCAGGAAAACATAGAATTTCTTAAGAGCATACACAATTGCCAGAGCTTCTCTTTGTATTTGAGAGTACTTTGACTGCGCCAGTGTAAGAGTTTTGGAGGTGAATGAGATGGGACGCTTGGAGCCATCAAGTAATCAGTGCAAAAGAACAGCAACCACCCCATACTGAGATGCATTTATTGCCGAAACCAAGTTTTGACCAGAGTGGATTGTCATTAAACATGGAGCAGAAAGTAATTTGTTCTTAAGTGACAAAAAGTCAACCTCACACGAGGGGACCACTCGAATTTGGCACCTTTCCGTAACAAATCATAGAGAGTTCATAAAAGAGTGGTGGTCCCCGGAATAAATTTGTGATAATATGCAATTTTTCCCAAGAAGGCCTGCAATTCCTTAACAGACATAGGGCACGGCAGTGCTGTCATGGAACGCATGTGGTCCGTACTGGGAGAAACACCTCATCCCGATAACTTCAATCCAAGATACTCTATAGTGGGCTGAAAAAATTGGCACTTTTAGAGATTGCATTTTTGTCCCTTATGTCATAACAGAGAATAAAGTTCGAAAATTGTTCACATGTTCCTCATTAGTGCACCCAGTGACCACAATGTCATCCAAATAGTTGATACATCCCGTAATCGGGTGTGTATCTTCCTCTAAAAAGCATTGGAAAATAGCTGGTGCACTTGCAACCGCAAAGGAAAGACGTAAGTATTGATAGAGTCCAAATGGTGTGTTGACTATCAGTTTGATTTGTGACTCCTTTTCTAACGGCAGTTGTAAGAATGCTTCCACCAGGTCTGTTTTCGAGAAATATTGTCCTCCAGACAATTTTGAGGGCAATTCATCCTGTCGAGGCAGGGGGTATGTGTCTATGATGGATTGAGCATTAATCGGGGCCTTAAGGTCGCCACAAATGGGGAGTTTGCCACAGGGTTTGACATTGACTACCAATGGTGTGGCCCATTCACTAGACGCAACCGGGCGAATAATGCCGGCATCTGTAAGGCGATCCAATTCATTTTTTTACCTCTGCTTTAAGGGCAACGGATATCTCACTTGCCCAGAAGAAACAAGGACAGGCTGTTGGTTTCACGGTAATGTGAACTTGGAAGGAGGAAATGCAACCCAGTCCTGGTGAGAAGAAAGGAGCATATTCAGAACAAAGAGACTCTAAAGATGGATATGGCACTTGGTCCGATACTAAATGAACGTCATCGGACATAGAGAACCCAAAGACTTGAAAATCATCCATACCAATCAGGTTGGCTGTCGAGGCTTGATCCACTACTAAAAATGTTATTGTATGCATCACTGAGCGATAGGTGCTGGGGCTGTGAATTAACCTAACACAGGAATAGATTGTTGACTGTAACTCAAAAGCTTCCACGATGCTGGTTGCAGGGGGTGTGATCCAAGATATATGTATGTCTGAGAGTTCAGTAATGTGGCTGCCACTCCTGTGTCTACTTGCATCTGCATCGCGTGGTTCAGAACAGATACTTCAGTGAAAAGCTTGGCAGGAGTGTGTGTGAGTGCCGCAACGTTATTAATTTCCATAGCCATATCACGAGCGGGTGGCACCAGTGACAAGTGGTATACTGAAGAAATGTGCCCCTTTTTTCGACAGTACCAACATGTGGTCCTACGACGAACGCAATGATTACATTCATGGCTAGAAAAACATTTGGGGTAAGAAGGAAATGGCGCTGCCCATTTACCAGAGCAAGAAGGTCATCGACTGTATTGTTGAGCTGAGCTGTTTCTTGTCGGGCCTGTAACTGGAATGGATGGTTTGAGGTAACCACCGCCACCTCCCCCGATCAGTGGAAGGGCACCGAGTAAAATTAGCGTTTGAATGGCGGAAATGTCACTCCATGTGTCGATAGTGTGGGCTGCCGCCCGCGTAACCTTGAAAGCCTGAGCAATTTTCAAAACATTGGCCAAGCTGGAATCATCCTGTTGGAGGGCACAGTCGCGGATTCCCCTGTTAGGAGCCAAGTGTAGGTTAACGTCCCGAACAAAGTTATCTGCATAGGATTCCTTGTGAATGTCCAAAATAAAATTACGACGATGGCTAAGCCCCTGCAGTTCAGCCACCCAGGCCTGGTACATCTGATTGGATTGTTTATGACATTGGCAAAATTCCATACTAGAGATCACTGTATTCGTCCAATGGCAGTAGTACCCGGAAAGCAAAAAATACATCTTGTCAAAAGAAAGGGTAGATTGATTGTGCAACAGAGTCAGTTAACACAAAACCCGATACACCTGAGGAGAACATCATGAAAGAAACAAGGCGTGACACAATGTAGGGTCCGTAACACCAAAAGCCTGAAAGTGTTAATGTAAATGATGCTCGTACTTGTCCCATTGTTCCGTTGCCCATCATAGGAAATAAAAGGAGGAAGACCTGATCGCACCACAATGTTGCGTGATGAAGTAAACAATTTAGTTAAGAGGTCGATCTGCTGCTCATGCTGCTGCTGCAGCTGCAGCAGTTGTTGTTACTGATGCAGCACCTGAAGTAACACGGGGCCCAGAGAAGTCATAGAGGATGAAGGAAACACACATACGATATCCCAGAGAAACAAGTAAGAGATCAGACACCGCACCCATAGAAGAGGGTCAATACAGAGGCCAAGCAACACGTGTGCAATACGACCGACTCGTCGCCAAGTGCTATGTAGACGGCTAACACACGAAAACATAACACACTCGGTTCAAGTCACACATTAAACTGCCGAAGCGTTGTGCCGTGTGTGTGCACTTTCTCATATAGAGCGCGCTCTGTGCAGCGCCTGTGTGCAAGGCGGCAGCCTGTAGCACTGATGTCGGTGCCGTTTTTAATTACATTGCGTACGGACATATAATTTTCTTCGTTCATCAATTAATATTCAGTATCTTCTTTGTAAACCAAGGATTTTTATTAGCCCCTGTGCTTCTACCTATAAGATCCCCACTGCAGCCATCACTACTTTGTCTCTAACAGCTATTCATTCTTTTTCTACTGTATTACTTTTCTCTGTTTCGGTGAAACCTTGCTTACTGCTCCCTTTGAGACTCTCAACAACCTCAGGTTCCTTCAATTTATCCAGGTCCATGTCCTTACTTTTCTACCTTTTTCCAGTTACTTAATTTTTAATCTACACTTCATAACCAATAAGTAGGGACCTGAAAAATTCACATTTTGTGATAAATGTGAATATACATGTGAATTTTGCATGAAAATGCAAAAACCCAAAATTATCTAATAGAAACTTTTTTTTTTCCTTCACATTTTTGTGGTTAAAGTATTGGCCGAGAAAAGAAACTGAAGTTGAGAAACTCCTTAAATTTGAGACACAATCAGTTCATTTGCAGGAAAATGTTGGTACATCTTAATGGAATGATCATGTGCTAAAAGCTTGAATACAGTCATAAGGACAACACCAAGGCAATTTCAGAAAACAATTGTCATTTCTGCAAAGTGAAGGTTTCAGTCAAAGTACCCCAATCCATGACTTAAAAAAATTCAAAGCACTAAAGCTTTGCATTCATGCAAGTAGCCTGTTGACCTATTAAATTTGTATGTTCAACCCTGATAATAAATAAATGAAATAGATATGAATTGTGCCAACAAGAAATGTAAATTAAAAACAAAAAACAAAAACAGATGCCACAATTTAGTTCCCTAGCAATAAGTTACAGTTGGGAGTCTATATCTGTCCCTGGTTATTTCTTACAGTTTAAAACCTTGTTTCCAAATATATTTCTTACCATTACAAAGTCTCTTCTGTGTATATAACATTTTTGGATGGTTCTCACACCAAGAGTTAGTGATGATTAAATTGTACCAGACAATCTCCTCTTTCATTCCTTTTTCCCCAGTTCGTATTCATCAACTATTTGTCCTTCTCTTTCTTTACCTACTACTGAGTTCCAGTCCCTCATGACAATGAAGTCTTCCTATTCCTTAACTTTTCGAATATCTTCTTTTATGTCATCATACAGTTTTTCAATCTTGTCATCATCAACAGAGCTATTTGAGATATACTCTTGTACTACTGTGTGGTCGTGTTGGCTTCCTGTCTATCTTTACTGCGATAATGCATTCATTATGCTGTTTATAGCAACTTTACGACGTTCCTATTTTCTTATTCATTATTAGGCCTACTTCTGTGGGCCCCCCCCCCCCCCCCCGACTGATTTTGTATTTATACCCCTGTACTCACTGTACTCACCTGACCAGAAATCATGTTCATCCTGCCTCTGAACTTTAATAATCCCCAACATATCTATCTCAAATTATTCATTTATCTTTTCAAATTTTCTAACTTACCTACCCTATCAAGGGATAGAATAGTACACACACTGGTTTGTAGAATACCTGTTTTATCTTTCTTGTTGATGACATCCTGCTGGTGAGTAGTCCCCATTCGGAGATTTGAATGGGAGACTTTTACCTCCAGAATATTTTACCCCAGAATATGACATCATTATATATACATATAGTAGAGCTGCATACCATTGGGGAAAGTAACAAATATAGTTTCCACCTAACGTTCAGTCGTTCACAGTAGCTGGGTGAGAAAATCATGAAACAGTGGCTACAAGGCCAGGTCACTCAATCATCCAGACATTGCTCCTGTAATTACTGAAGAGGATGTGCCCCTCATCAGGAACTACAAGTTTGTATGACCTCTCCACAGATACCCTTCCACTGTGGTTGCACTTACGGAACAGCTATCTGCAACATTGAGGCAAACCAACCACCCTACCTCGGCAATGTATGTGGTTCATGGGGATGTATTTGGTTAGTGGCAGCCTATGCTGTGAGGTAAAGGTGGAGTAAAGGATGTTGAGCAGAAGTCAAAGATAGTGTGATAACTACTGCGTTAGCTGCAAATCAAAGAGAACAGATTGAGAAGTGGAAAAGTAAGGGGATTTTTGTGAAGTGAACTGAATAAGGCTGAGTGGGAGGGGACAAAATTATGGTTGTAAGCAATATGCAAACACACACACACACACACACACACACACACACACACACACTCACAATACAGTGTATGAAATGACAATTTATGGCTGCTGCATTCAGAGTCTGAATGGAAGTGATGATTGTGTGTCAGTGAATTCTGCCTGTGATTGTGGGTCCAAAAGATAATTTACATATGTACGACTGCCTTTTTTGAGAACCAAAGAAATTCTTTCCAATGAGTTGCATAATATTCTCATTATTAAGAGTATGTACATGGATGAATCCCCGGTAAAAAGCTTCAAAACCAAATGTGAATGTTGTGGGAGAACAACTTGATGCCTGTTATAGGCTGGTTGGCAATTAAGGTAGGTATGTACAAGTTCTATTTCTTTTCAAGGGATTTAAAAAAATGGTGTAAAATGTAGGAAAATTTGCTTTTAGGTTCTCTCTTACATTATTGTAGTTTGTTTGATATATGTACTTAATGTGCACCAAAATACCCATCAAGAGCTTTATTATGTAGTAAAAGTTATCCGAATTTTGTACTATTTTTAGTGTGAAATGTAACTGAAACTGGTAACTTCATAGGAAGTAGAAGCTTTCGACATTTCATTCATCATAATCAGTGTTTTTGGCAATCCTGTAACGGTGTCATTCATTATTTGAATAATGAAACACTGCACACATATTTGTCCATGTCTTGCCTGAATTCAGATCTCAAGTGCAAATATGCACATAAGTATTTTTGTGACATTTGCACAGCATCTGCATCTCCGACTTTTTGAGGTTATAACATTCTGTGCTCCCATATAGTGCGCCGAACGATATACAGACGCAAACCATTCATCATTCTCACAGTTTATGGAACATCACAAAAATACTTACATATATATTTGCACTCCAATATACATTTTAAAAATGCGCAATTTTAAAGATGAAAACCCCCTACTCATCACGCAAACTGATTCTCGGTGTAGCCTTTATGACGTAAGCCTTTATTACATTTGTAAAGTTGGCGCTTACTGTAAACAGCGAAAGGCGAAATATCCATTTTAATCAGCGCAAACTGTCAAGAAACTTGGCTGATTATGAACACTACTTGAAGGCACTGGCTTAGATAATTAATGTACATGAACATGCATTTTAAACTTTCCTGGTGGGATAAATATGTATAAAAAAAATAGAGATCGAGTAACTTACCCAAAGCACAGGCTCGTTGATAGACATAAAAACACAAATAAAACACACACAGACAAACAATCAAGCTTTCACAACCAGTGGCCGCTTCATCAGGAAAAGAGGAAGGAAGAAGGGGGAAATAGGGAAGGATGCAGGTTTTAAGGGAGTGGAGGACGAGTGATTCCAATCCCGGGACTGGAAGGACTTACCTTAAGGGGAAAAAAGGAAAGGTAAACAAGCACACACACGCACACACACACACACACACACACACCAAGGCAGACATTTGTAGAAAACAAAGAAGTTGGACATAGATACCAGTTAATGCTGAGGCTCTGTCCAGAGAACCGAGGCAAAGATGTTATAGAATGGAGAGCAGGATTTTGAATTTAGCGGAGGTTGAGACCAGGTGGGCAATAGAAAGAGAGAATATGCTGAAGGGCAAGTTCCCATCTCCAGAGTTCTGAAGGATTGGTGTCGATGGGAAGTATTCAGATAACCCCGACGGTGTAACACTGTGCCAAGATGTGATGGCCACAGGGTGATCCTTATTACCAACAAACACTGTCTGCCTGTGTCCATTCATGCGAATGGACAGTTTTTGCTGGCCATTCCCACATAGAACGCTTCACAGTGCAGGCATGTCAGTTGGTAAATCACATGGGCACTATCGCAAGTGTCTCTGCCCTTGAACATGTACACCTTCCGGGTTACGGGCCTGGAGTAAGTGGTGGTGGAAGGATGCCTGCGGCAGTTTTACAATGGGGGCGGTTACACAAGAGGAGCCGGAGGGTAGGGAAGATGGTTTGGGGATTTCATTGGAATGGACTAGGAGGTTAAGAAGGTTAGGTGGGCGGTGGAAAGACACTCTTGGTGGAGTTGGAAGGATGTCATGAAGGATGGATCTGATTTCGGGGCAGGATTTAAGGAAGTCGTATCTTTGATGGAGAGCCACATTAAGAGTCTGATCCAGTCCCGGAAAGTGTGCGGTGATAAGAGGGGAACTTTTGGGGTTCTTCGGTGAAAGGTTCTGGATTTGGGGGGATGAGGAAGTGGCTCTGGCAGTTTGCTTCTGTACCAGATCAGGAGGATAGCTGTGGGATGTGAAAGCTGTTATTAGGTTTATTGGTGTACTGGTTCAGCGATCGGTACTGGAGCAGACGCGTTTGCCACGAAGCCCTAAGCTGTATGAAAGAGAATGTTTGATGTGGAATGGGTGGCAGCTGTCATAATGGAGGTACAGTTGTTTATTGGCGGGTTTGATGTGGTCAGATGTGTGGAGTGGCCGTTGGACAGATGGAGGTCGACATCAAGGAAAGTGGCATGGGATTTGGAATAGGGTCAGGTGAATTTGATGGGACCAAAGGAGTTGAGGTTGGAGAGGAAATTCTGGAGTTGTTCTTCACTGTGAGATCATGAACATGTGTCATCTATGAATCTATACCAAACTTTGGGTTGACAGTCTTGAGTATCCAAGAAGGCTTCCTCTAAGTGCCCCATAAATAAGTTTGCGTACGAGGGGGCCATTCTGGTTCCCATGGCTTTCCCTTTAGTTGTTGATATGTCTGGCCTTCAAAGGTGAAGAAGTTGTACATTAGGATGAAACTGGCTAGTGTAACAAGGTTAGAGGTTTTAGGTAGGGTTGCAGGTGGTCAACGCGAAAGAAAATACTCCATCGCAGCGAGGCCCTAGGTGTGCAGATGTTTGTGTATAAGGAAATAGCATCAATGGTTACAAGGATGGTTTCCGGAGGTAACAGGTTGGGTAAGGATTTCAGGTGGTTGAAAAAGTGGTTGGTGTCTGATGAAGGATGGGCGACTGCACATAATGGGTTGAAGGTGTTGGTCTATGTAGGCAGAGCTTCGTTCTGTAGGGGCTTGGTTACCGGCCACAATGGGCCGGCCTAGATAATTAGGTTTGTGAATCTTAGGAAGTAGGTGGAAGGTAGGGGTGCAGGGTGTCAGTGGGATCATGAGCCTGATGGACTCAGGTGAAAGGTTTTGTAGGGGGCCTAAGGCTTTGAGGATTTCTTGAAGATCACCCTGGACATCAGGAATGGGATTGTATTGACAGACGTTGTATGTAGTGTTGTCTGAAAGCTGACACAGTCCCTCAGTCACATACTCCCGCCGATCAAGTACCACGGTCGCGGATCCTTTGTCGGGCAGGAGAATGACGATTGAATGGTCAATCTTCAGATCACGGATAGCCCAGGATTCAGCTTGTGAGTTGGATTAAGGTTTTTCAGATAGGAAGTGAGAAATATGTGGAAGGTTTGAAGAGGGTGATTTTGAGGAAGAGGGGTGGGTCTCATTGTGACAGAGGACAGAACTGTTCCAGGCAGGATTCAATTTGAATGATGTCTTGGGGAACTGGATCATTAGGAGTAGGATTATTTTTCTTTGTGGCAAAGTGATATCTCCAGCAAAGACCACGAGTATGGGATAGTAAATCTTTGACAAGGGCTCTTTGGTTGAATTTGGGAGTAGGGCTAAAGGTGAGGCCTTTGGATAGGACAGAGATTTCAGATTGGGAGAGAGGTTTAGAGGTTGACTGCTGAATTGGGATGTTGTGGTTCCGGATTGTGTGGACTAGCATTTAGAGGTTTGGGGGAGGGGGGAGTGGAGCTGGAAGTGAGAGATTGAGTAGATGGGAGAGACTGGGTTTCTGTGCAATAAGAGGAGCTTGAGGTTTATTGGAGAGATTGTTGAGGGAGAGTGTATTGCCTTTCCGGAGGTGGGTGACCAGGAGTTTGGATAGTTTTTTGAGGTGGAGGGTAGCATGCTGTTCCAATTTACAGTTGGCCTGTAAGAGGTTGTTCTGAACTGTAGGTGTGAATGTGGGAGTGGAAAGGTTGAGAATTTTGATTAAGGATAAGAGTTGAGAGGTGTGTTCATTGGCGGAGTTGATGTATAGGTTAAGGATTAGGCACGTGAGAGTTGTGGATTGTTCTGTTGGCCGACCTATTGTGGCCGGTTATCAAGCCCCCAAAGAACAAAGCTCTGCCTACATAGACCAACACCTTTGACCCATTATGTGCAGTCTCCGATCCTTCATCAAAGACACCAACCACTTTCTCGACCACCTGAAATCCTTACCCAACCTGTTACCTCTGGAAACCATCCTTGTAACCATTGATGCTACTTCCTTATACGCAAAAATCCTGCACGCCCAGGGCCTCGCTGCAATGGAGTATTTCCTTTCACAATGACCACCTGCAAACCTACCTAAATCTCTTCCCTTATTACCCTAGCCAGCTTCATCCTAACCCACAACTTCTTCACCTTTGAGGGGCAGACATACTAACAACTAAAGGGAACAGCCATGGGAACCAGGATGGCCCCCTCGTACGCAAACTTATTTATGGGATGCTTAGAGGAAGCCTTCTTGGATACCCAAGACTGTCAACCCAAAGTTTGGTATAGATTCATAGATGACATGTTCATAATCTGGACTCACAGTGAAGAAGAACTCCAGAATTTCCTCTCCAACCTCAACTCCTTTGGTCCCATCAAATTCACCTGGTCCTATTCCAAATTCCATGCCACTTTCCTTGATGTCGACCTCCATCTGTCCAACGGCCAACTTCACACATCCATCCACAACAAACAAACCAGTAAACAACATTACCTCCATTATGACAGCTGCCATCCATTCCACATCAAACATTCCCTTCCGTACAGCTTAGATCTTCATGGCAAACGAGTCTGCTCCAGTCCCGAATCGCTGAACCAGTACACCAATAAACCTAATAACAGCTTTCACATCCCACAGCTATCCTCCTTTGCCTGGTAAGTAAACCTCATCTACTTTTTATATATATTGTTTCTGCTAGGAGTTTTTCCTCTATAATCTTTGTATATATATAATTTTAGATGTATTAGGTGTGATTTATCTTATATGCCAGCAAATATGATAATACCAAAGCTCTATAGTCACAAATATTGGTTTTATAACATTTTAGTAGTAGGTGACACTGCATACTGTAGTTAATAATATGATTTATTTTTATAGGTTGTGTCTGATAGACCTGATTATCATACAGAAGAATTCATTTTCCCTGTCGGTTTTTGCTCAACAAGAGTTTATGGGAGTCTTCTAGACCCAGAAAAGAAATGTGTGTACACTTGCAAGGTTCTTGATGGAGGAACACTACCCAGGTAATAGAAGTGTTTTATACAGACCACTCTTATATCAGTTTAGTGATGTTGTTGTTATCGTCTTCAGTCCGGAGACTGGTTTGATGCAGCTCTCCACCCTACTCTATCCAGAGCAAGCCTTTTCATCTCCTCATAAGAATGGCAACCCACATCCACTTGAATCTGCTTACTATACGCGGCTCTTGGTCTCCCTCTGCGATTTTTACCCCACACACTTCCCTCCAATGCTAAATTTACGATTCCTCGATGTCTAAGAATGTGTCCTACCAAGTGATCCCTTCTATGCCAAAAATTCCTTTTCTCACCAATTCTGTTCAGTACCTCTTCATTAGTTATGCGATCTACCCACCTAATCTTTAGCATTCTTCTGTAGCACCACATTTCAAAAGCCTCTATTCTCTTCCTGTCCGCACTGCCTATCGTCCATGTTTCACTCCTGTACAAGGCAACACTCCACACAAATGCTTTCAGAAAAGACTTCCTTATACTTAAATTAATATTAGATGTTAGCAAATTTCTCTTTTTCAAAAATGCTTTTCTTCCCATTGCCATTCTCATTTTATATCCTCTGTACTGCGACCATCGCATGTTATTTTACTACCCAAGTAACAAAACTCATCTATCACCTTCATTGTTTCGTTACCTAATCTAATTCCTTCACCATCGCCTGATTTTCTAAGACCACATTCCATTATTTTTGTTTTGCTCTTGTTAATGTTCATTTTATACATTCCCTTCAACACACTGTCCATTCCATTCAACTGCTCTTCCAGATCCTTTGCTGTCTCTGACAGAATTACAATGTCATCAGCAAAACGCAATGTTTTTATTTCTTCCCCCTGAATTTTAATCCCTATCCCAAAATTTTCCTTACTTTCCTTCACCGCCTGCTCGATGTACAAATTGAATAGCATCGGAGAAAGGCTACAACCCTGTCTTACTCCCTTCCCAACTGATGCTTCCCTTTCATGCCCTTCGAGTCTTATAACTGCGGCTGGCTTTTGTACAAGTTGTAAATAACTCTCCTTTCCCTGTGTTTTACCCCTGCTGACTTCAGAATTTGAAAGAGTATTTTCCAGTCAACATTGTCAAACGCTTTCTCCAAATCTACAAAAGCTAAAAATGTAGGTTTGCCTTTCCTTAATCTATCTTCTAAGATAAGACGTAAAGTGAGTATTGCCTCCCGGGTTCCTACGTTCCTCCTGAACCCAAACTGATCTTCCCTGAGGTCAGCTTCTACCAGCTTTTCCATTCTCCTTTAGATAATTCGTGTTAAAATTTTGCAACCATGACTTATCAAACTGATGGTTCTGTAATTTTCACACCTGTCTGCACCTGATTTCTTTGGAATGGGGATTATTACATTTTTCTTAAAATCTGAGGGTATTTCGCCTGTCTCATACATCCTACACACCAGTTCAAATAGTTTTGTCATGGCTGGCTCTCCCAGAGACTTTAGTAGCTCTGAGGGTATATCATCTACTTCTGGGGCCTTGTTCCGACCTAGGTCTTTCAAGGCTCTGTCAAATTCATCTCTCAGTATAGTATCTCCTATTTCATCTTGATCTACTTCCTCTTCCCTTCCTACAACATCGTCTCTAAGTTCGTTTCCTTTGTAGAGCTGTTCTATGTACTCTTTCCACCTTTCAGCTTTCCCTTCTTTGCTGAGAACTGGTTTTCCATCAGTGTCCTTGATATTCATAGAGCTGTTTTTCTTGTCCCCAAATGTCTCTTTTATTTTCCTGTAGGCTGTATTTACTTTCCCCCTTCTTATACATTCTTCTACAGATTTGCATCTGGCTTCTAGCTACTCCTGCTTAGCCATTTTGCACTCCCTGTCAATCTCATTTCTTAGTCGTCTGTACTCCATTTTGCCTGTTTCATTTACTGCATTTTTATATTTTTTCCTTTCATCAATTAAATTTAATATTTCCTGTGATATCCAAGGATTTTTTGTAGGTCCTGCGTTTCTACCTATTTTGTCCTCTGCTGCCTTCAATATTTCATCTCTCAATGCTACCCATTCCTCTTCTACTGTTTTATTTCCCCCTGTTTCTGTCAGTTCTTGCCTAAATATCCCTCTGAAATTCTCCAGAACTTCACGTTCCTTCAATTTATCTAGGTCCCATCTTCTTATTTTCCTATCTTTCTGCAGTTTTTTTCAGTTTCGGCCTACAGTTCATGACAAACAAGTTATGTTCAGAGTCTATATCTGCCCCTGGGTACGTCTTGCAGTTTATAACTTGATTCCGGAATCTATGTTTTACCATTATGAAATCTATCTGATACCTTCCGGTGTCTCCTGGTCTCTTCCAAGTATACAACCTTCTTTTTTAGTAATACAAAAGTAAAAAGTATTCATATATAAAGTAGAGTGTTCGTATATATGTGTGTGTGTGTGTGTGTGTGTGTGTGTGTGTGTCTACAATTTTGTTCCAGTCTTGATGGAATTTTGCACACTTGACCTTTAAAACAAGATGAAAGTCAATACCCACATAAAATTCCATGTGATTCATGGCAGAGGAGGCTTTACTTACATGCTTAAATACCAACTACAGTTTTATTCTGATTTTGAAGAAATTTTACATATTTGACATTCAAAGTAAGTGGAAAATCAGCATTTACATAATATTTTGTGTGGTGCATGGAAGAGACTACCTTACAACAGGCACTATTTTACCATCTACCATGAAGTTGGCACACACATGTATGTTTTTATGGAAGTTTTTGTAATCAAGCAGGCTACCGTGTGATGCATGGCAGAGGGTAGCTTTCAATAAACTTTACAGTCCAGAATGATATTTTCACTCTGCAGTGAAGTGTGTGCTGATATGAAACTTTCCTGGCAGATTAAAACTGTGTGCCAGAATCAGTATTCGAACCTTGAACCTTTGACTTTTGCAGGCAAGTGCTCTACCGACTGAGCTATCCAGCACACTTCACAGTCTGTCCTCACAATTTTACTTCTGCCAATACGTAGCCCCCCTACTTTCTAAACTTCACAGAAGTTCTTCTGTGAAATTTGCAAGAGTAGCACTCCTGGAAGAAAGGGTATGGGTGGAGACGTGGTTTAGCCATAGCCTAGGGGATGTTTCCAGAAAGTTTCATATCGGCGTACACATTGCTACAGAGTGAAAATATCATTCAGTAAATATGCGCCCCCCCCCCTTCCCGCTCCACCATATCCTTTCTTCCAGGAGTGCTAGTCTTGCAAGTTTCACAGGAGAAATTATTCTCTGAAGTTTTGAAAGTAGGAGATGAGGTACTGGTGGAAGTAAAGCTGTGAAGATGGACCATGAAGCATGCCATGATAGCTCAGTTGGTAGAGTGCTTGCCTGCGTAAGGCAAAGGCCCCAGATTCCAATCCTGGTTCTGGCACACAGTTTCAATCCACCAGGAAAGTTCCAAACTTAACACTGTATCATTGTTCAGCATGATAATTAACTGTTATATGACAGGGAGAAGGAGATGAACTAAGCAAACGAAGTAGTTGATCAGAGACAGGATGAAGAAATGGATAGAGGGTGGACAAAAGAGATGGGCTGATAGAGGTGGACTAGGAGATGAACAGAGTGTGGGGGGATGAGGAATAAATAAATAAATACTCAGCCAATGCCGAGTTTTTAGCTGTATAGTAGTGTGTGTGTGTGTGTGTGTGTGTGTGTGTGTGTGTGTGTTTTGCATACAAATCTATAGTTTTCTTCCAATTGATGAAATTTTGAACACTTGACAAGCAAAGCAAGGGGAACATTGCTGCCTACATAAGATTTCGTACTGTGTAAGGTGGAGGGCATGTTACAACAAACTTCAACACCTTATCACCAATATCGAATAAAATATTAACAGATATAAGTAATTGTAAGACAGACTTGGAAGTCTTTGTGGAAGTGTGCAGCTATGATTATCAATGTAATTAGAATGAATTTATAGAAGCTGGTAGGCTGCTGGCAAGGAAAACATCGAAATGGTGTTAGGTTCTTTATAGTCCTTTTGCTAATGCGTTTCAGGCAAAGCCCATCTTCTGAGCACCTAATAAAAATGATATAACATGCTGAACACAAATTGCATACCAATGGTTTACCAAAGTTATAAAACCAAAAATTACAAGGTTATAAAAAAAATCATACAATGACAATTTTGGAAAACATGAAATGGATATTAAATAAAGGCATTAGTGACATTAGCATACAGTCATGTCGATGTACATACATTGAGAGTTGTTACAAAACAGCCCCAGTAGGGTGGTGGCACCGTATATTAGAGGGCAGCACCTCTACAATGATAGCTATACAGCTTTTATTATACAAAATTATACAAAATGGATGGTAGAAATATGATGTATTAAATATTTTAATTAATTTTTTACATAATGTTATTAATCTGATTAAAAACAATGAATGTAAGTGGTGCTGCATAAATTGGGCAAGCACTAGAGGGCAGCTTATGTTCAGTGGACATGTTACAAATGAAGTGAAAGGAAAGAACAAAAGTAGAATCAAAAAGCAAAGCATGAAAGCCAGAAATGCAACAAGTAAAAAAGGGGGGATAGTGATGAGCCCATAAACTGAAACAACCTATATGGGATTGACAAGTTGTGCAAGAAGTCCAAAAACCAATTACAACATTCTGTCAGCTCTTCATTAACACATGTTTGAATCCTGATTCTGGCACACAATTTTAATCTGCCAGGAAGTTTTATATCAGCGCACACTCTGCTGCACAGTGAAAATTTCATTTTGGAACTTTTTTCTTTCATTTTGATGTGGTTGTCAGCCAGAAAGCAGTATAATAAAGGTTTGAAATTATGTTTAAAGTTTGTTGCAAGTCACTAAGTACAGTAGAACCCCTATTTAACATTTTTCTAGGGACCAGAATTTTTTTAACCTTAAATGGTGGTTTATCTTAAATTGAGGTTTTGATAGAAAGCAAACATATTTCAGAACTGTTTTCCTGTATATGTATTGTGCGAATGTAGGGTGCATCTAAAATTTCAACACTTTTTATAGTAAAAAAAAATAAATACATTTTCATCAAAGTTTAATTATATAATGGCTTCTGTTAATTGGCGGTGAATAAACTGTCTGATAATATCATAGTTTGTCGTTCTGCCGCTAGGTGGCAGGCCATCTACACTTAAACACAAAGATAAACACATGTGTCGCAGAACTACCGTGGTTTGTTCAGTGTATCGGGAGATCTGGTGATGGGGAAAAAATCCTTATCAGCAACAAGGAGAACATTGCAGTGCTTGTAGCATGCTTAGGTTGGCAACATACCTACTACGTTTCGTGTAGCCAAGGGCATGCCACTTTAATGGGGCCAATGAGAAATCCTTAAATGTGTGTATAGCGCCAGATTTAAAGCTGCAGTCTGGTTTGTTGTGTTTGTGAGGTATTGTTGCGAGTGATTTTGGCAGGATATGCCATTGAATAGATGAAGTTGACTGAATATATACTCCACTGTGATGTCATTGAATGGTGTTTATGCATAGGCATTTGTTTTGGTATGAATGTGTCATTACTTTTTACAGTACCATGTGATCCATTTACGATCACCAATCCACCTAATGAACCACATGATTGAATTTCATACAATGATGATTTGCAATTTTTGTAAAGTATGTAAGACACTATGCACTCAGAGTACAAAAGTAGTTACATTAATGACCACTTGTGCCTGCATAACTTACACACATTTATGATACTGCTAATAGTTTTCTGGTTTTTATATAGGTCATGACCGATGAATGTAACAGTCTTTCGTTTGTAAGTAATTACAATTTTCTCACATAGGATAATTTCCTAGTTCATGAATCACAGACAATGTGTGAGTGGCCAAGTAAGTGGTCTTGACAGTTTGGATACCAGTTATTTGGAATAAGGTTGGGCATCTCGGACATATTCTAAGTTGTGGCCATCTTTCTGCTCAGATGGCCAAGACTACCAAACCCACTGGTTAGTCCCTCAACTGTTAGAGGTAAAAGCCAGGAGACACTGGGCAAGTAAGGCTAGCAACCTGCTTCTTAGATACTTCGCTTGGATGCTGGCAACAATGAGAGCAAAATGCCTTGGACCTTTGCAGGTGATGGAGTCCCACCTCTAATTGAGAGGCCAGGGACTCCTCAGATATGACTTGGCAAACAATCTGGAATGAGATGAGGAGCTATTAATATCAATGGGGTCTAAACTGGTAAGAAGATAGAGCTGGCAGAGGCCTCAAGTAAGATGGGTTAGATGTTTTAGCTTATGGAATTTAGAGGGGTTGTGGCTCCAGTAAAACCCCAGATTCTATTTGACTGGACTTTATTCTTACTCCACACAACAACATACACAGACTGAGACAAAGGCTTGGTGGCAGAGAGGCAGCTCACCCAAAGAGTTTGTACAAAAAATACATTAATTGAGGTGGTCGATGCCACACAGCTCCTCCCCCCCTCTCTCCACCACACAGTATGAAGTTCTCCTCCTGAGCTTGGGAGGGGAGAGGAGAGGAGGGAGGCGACGACAGCAGTCGGGATTGAAGAACCTGGAGACCGTATGATGGTGAGCTCCACTGCGTTGTCGGGAAGGTTCGGTGGAGCATGGAGGTGGCACACAGTGGGGCCAACAATGGTGAAAACTGTCAGGTGCTGGGAAACGAGGAAATGATTACTCGTACCACACTTCAGGGAAGTAGAAAGAAGCACATAGTGTCCAAGTCCAGTGAAAGGAGGGGGGGGGGGGGTTGAAGCACTTACGCAGTTCGCACTTGCACTGTTGGGGAGGGGGAGGGGAACTACTCGTGGCCAGGCATACTTCATATAGTGAGCCCTCCAGCAAAAATATGGAAATGTCAGTCTGGGGGGAGATCATACTAGACCACAGGAGGGGAATGTCATGGAAACCTCAAAAAGGGGAAGACGGGGATGTCGGGGAACCCTCAAATGGAGAGGAAGAGGGAAAGGGCAAATTGCTCGAGGCGGATGCAGTAGTACCGAAAGGAGAAGGCGTAGCCTCGTGCGATGTGAGTCGAGGGAGGGTGACCTCTTTCCTGAGGTAGGGAAGTGGGCTCAACTTGAGCTGCTTTAAACCGATTTATTGAGATGGTAGTGGGTATGTCATTGATCAAAATTATGAAGGTGTTTGGGAAATTTTTAAGTAAGAATCCGATGTGGGACAGATTAGGGGGGACTGAGAGGGAGGATGATCTGTGTCATCTCATACCATTATGAAATCACAGGAGTCCAGCTCCCGTAGGATGTGAATGGAAGAAGGAAAGTGACTGAATGGAGGTGGAGGATTTATCCAGGCACAGTGGAGTCGAACCCTGTCAACTAGAATGAGAATTTTGATTGGGTTTGGAGGGAGAAGGGGTTAATAAGCTCCCCCAGTAAGGATGTGCCAGCTCATGTAGTTTTTGAAAGATTTTGCTTTGGAATGGGTGAGGAATTAGGAGGTGAAGGTTGCCTGTTGAATCATCATACTAACAGCCGAGTCCACCAACCTCGATTAAATGTTAATCACGGTTAAGTCAGCATGTAACCATGGTTAACCCAAAATTCTGGTGCACTGACTCCGATCAAAGTTAAACGAGGGAGTTGAGCACGGTTAAGTTTGACCGCCGCTCATGGCCGGTTTTCTCACAATAATCAGGGTTAGAAGCATACAGTATGAAGATAGCGGCGCATTTTGATATTTTGAATTGAATTGATGAAGAATTATTATACTGCAATCAATTAAATCGGGAATGAAACTGGAAAGTAGTGATTGTGGAAAGGAGAAACCCGTTTGAAGATTATGGTGATAAGAAATATGAAGAAAGATTTTGTTTGTCGAAAGAAACAGTGTGGTGGTTGATAAACCAAATTAATGACAGTTTATACTGATCTGAATAACCCTATTTCACCTATGAAAAGAATATTGATTACATTAATGGCACACGGTATACAACTGCTGCATTTAATATTGTCATTGGGATGATGGTAATGTACACTGTACAACAGTGGAAAGAATAATTGAGGTATCAGATATCAAAGCTACTATATCTCCTCGTTTTGTGTTTCTTTCAAGGGAAGTGTGCTCTGTTATGTATGGTTTTAAACAAGTGGATGAATTTCCTGGTGTCATTAGTACCGTGGATTGTACTCATAACAATTCACTCCCTCAAACTTATTTTCATAGAAAGTGCAAAGTTGCGGGTGGGGTAATTTGGAAGATGTGTTACCATGGGTTGCTCTTGTAAACATTTATACATACTGAGTATTGACAGAAAATCAACACAATACTAAGCTCACTTTTAAGAGAAATAATGCCACTGAGAAACCCTTCAGTAAAATAGGCTATGTTGTGGTATATTAAAGGTTCTTGTTATAAACATTTCCAGGTGACTGGTATTGCTAGAAAAGCCTGACACTATTACGCTCACTTTTACTGAAGAGTGGCCCATCATAACATGATACCACTGGAGTGTAACTCACTTCAAATATATTGTGATAAATAGTAAGAGTTGCCATTACTTGCAGGTGTAGAGTATTACTAGAAAACCTCGTTACTTTTACATGAGAATGCCTCTGAAATTATCCTCATTACAAGTATGATGTGATAAAAAGTTATGGGTTGCCACTGTCAACATTTGCAAGTGTTGAGTATTGCAAGGAAAGCTACACATGCTCACCTTTTCAGAAATTATTATGGTCTTTGAGCAATTTTCTGCATGAAACTGTTATACTTGCATGAGAATATTTACATTAGAAACACCACACACGCAAGTTAAATAGATTGTACATCCTGTGTTCACTTTTAGGACTACTGCATATATCAGTTTCAGTTCAAAGTTAAGAGTAAAAACGCTGGCTTACAACTACCTAAGCATTTTGTTCTATTAACAGTGTACGGTACTTCATTCTTAAGAAATTTCCGTAGAAATGGGCAACATTTGTTATGGTTACAAGTATGGAACTGTTGCTGAAGTATGGTATGTAAGCAGCAAATTTGATAACCTATGTATTATTTAGTAAATAATCTTCGTATGAAATACAGACGACTGCTGAATAAGTTGTCAGTACGTATGATACAGACAATAATCAGAATTACATAACTAATAGGATGAACAATAGGATGAACATCACAAAAGACAATAGTAATTTTAAGACAGCTTTATTGTACTATACTACTACAATGTGCAGGTAAACACTTAAAGTGATCTACATAAACAGAAATAACACACAGTATTCACATTCTTCTTTCTCCAGTATTTCAATTTTTACCTCACCATGAGTATTTTTCAATTTTCACATGCAACTCTTTCTAGTCAAAGACCGAATACTTTCTTTGTGCATTGTTTAGTTTTGTAGAGAAAAACTGTAGGGGTCAAATGGCACCAGTAAGAGAATGGCGCCTATAGCGATGTCACTGGCGTCTGTTGTGATTCAAATGTCCGCATCCATGTGGGGGTGAGCAATAGTGACAGAACGAGCCAAAAGGTCTTTTAGTGCCGTGAATGCATCAGTCATTTCAGGGGTCGATGGCACGGGGCAAGTGGCAGAGGTGCGTTTACCTGCTAGTGCGTTTGTCAGTGAAGCCTGAATGTCAGCAGCACCCAGCAAATTACGTCGATAGTAATTTATTGTGCCAAGAAAACATCTAAGCTCCTTGAAGTTTGACGGGCAAGGTAGGTCCTTAACGGAGTTAACTTTCTCATCCAGAGGGGATGAAACCACCAGATTCTATTTGACTGGACTTTATTCTTAATCCGCACAAGAACATACACAAAATGAGACAAAGTAAGTATGGTGGCTGAGAGGTGGCTTGCCCAAAAATGTTTGTACAGAAATAACACTTTAATAGAGGTGGTCAATAGTTGATGTGCTATCGCTGCCACAAGCTGTTAGTGATGTTCAGGTTAGGGGGGAGAATACAGGTTGTACCTGTCAGGAGTCAAAGCAGTAGGAACACAGTAGGGTGTAGGGTTTTACATCAGGAAACCAATTAAAACCAGCATAATTGCAATAAGGTATAAAACAAACAATTGATGTGGGTGGATTTGGCAATCTCTTGCAAGTAAATGAGGATTGTGTCAGTGTATTCGCCCTATGAAGGGTCAGATCAATATGAGATGAACAGATTTTACACTGTAATCAGTGATGTAGTTGTTAGAGTAAAGGGCAAGGACAGTGGTTTTCTCATGGGCAATTTCAATGCCAGGATAGAAAATCGAACAGAAGGGTATGAAAAGGTTGTTTGTAAGTTTGGAGAGGATATGGAAGGCAACAGGAATGGAAAACAGCTCTTAGATGTCTGTGCCAGTATGGCTCTTGTTATCACAAACTCCTTTTTTAAGCATATGAACATTCATTGGTACACTTGGGAAGGCAAGGAAACCAGATCTGTCCCTCTGAGGGGCTCAGCATTAATTTGCTGAGTACGGGCTTGGGGAACCCGGAGTCCTGAGCTAAGGGCTGTGCCATGCCAACAGTTCTCCACACCATAAGTTCTGTTATGTTGCACAGCCTGGGGATCTTGGGTTAATCACCTGGGTTGCAAGGATAGTACAAACCTCTATTAAAAAAAGGAAGAAGAAGACCCTCAATCTCAAGGTGTGCCACTTGCCGAGGAGATGCATGGGTGTTGAGGTTGAACAGTCACTAGCGAGCAATCTCTAGAGAACTTGCCTCACCTCTTTTTTATTAGGCTTACGAAGCGCGGCTCTGCCTGGGTGGACGTGGAAACAAACTGAAACGAGCAAGTAAGAGTGTTGGTGGATGCAAAACTGCCATCTCAAAGTGTGGAAAATCTGAAACTTCCTGGCAGATTAAAATTGTGTGCCAGAACCGGGACTCGAACCTGGGACGTTTGCCTTTCGCGGGCAAGTGCACTACCGACTGTGCTATACCGACACGACTCACGATGCTGCCTCACAACTTTACTTCTGCCAGTACCTCGCTTCCTACTTTCCAAACTTCACAGAAGTTCTCCTGCGAAACTTGCAAGACTAGCAGTCCTGGAAGAAAGTATATGGTGGAGACATGGCTTAGCCACAGCCTAAGGGATGTGGAAGATCTGATTGTAATGCAGCAATGTATGATCCCTACTCGTTCTCTTCCCTGGTCACACCATGGGAGGAACATAGGGCCCAGTTTCATGGGGAGCAATATGCTCCAAGATATTTAGTGTGTGCTGGGTCAGATGCTGAATCATTCATGGCCACAAAGCCTCTATTTTTTGTCGAAAACCTAGAGGACAAGTTTCGGAGGTGAAGGGAATGTCGAAGACGCGTTCAGGATCAGTACTGATAACGATATCATCCCCAGACATTATTCACCTGTGATAATCTGGGTGATGTGCCCATTATGATCGGTTCCACTGCATTCAGTGTGTCTATAGGGGTCCGAAGGACAGAAGGGTTGCCACCGGTGCCTTCATATTGGCCTTTGAGGGCTATTCTTTACCTGAGAAAGTCAAGGTCATGATCTACTGGTGCGGCATAAAACACTATCTTCCTCCCCCTATGTGCTGCTTCAATTTTCATATGATACAAAATGATAGACCAAACTGAAGAAGAGCAGCTAAAGTTGGTAGTTCTCGCAAATTGCGAAGTAGTGAATGTATATAGAATTAAAAAGTGTTTTGGACAGGTCAGGAAAGCTGCTAGTGAATCCTCTGAATGCCTTTGGCAGATGGGGGTGGGGGGGGGGGGAAGGGGGACTATTTTGAAGAGTTGTCAGTGTAGGTGGAACGTCCAGTGATGTGTCAGATTTTGAGGTACAATGACGTAGGAATGATGAGATGGAAACAGGATCACATTTGAGGAAGTGGAGAGAATGGTTAATAAATGACAGTGTAATGAAGCAGATAGGGTGGATGAAATTAAGCCAGAGCTCATCAAATTCACTGGAATATCAAGTTTCAAATGTGTACACAGGATAATTGAAATGGTGTGGGAGTTGGGACAGGTTCTGTCTCACCGGATGAAGTAGTGGAAAAAAGCTTGGAAACAGGAAATATTATAACAACTATAGAGGTATATCTTTAATTAGCATTGTGGGCAAAATATTCTCAGTTTGTCAGGACCAGATCTTTGTTTAAGGCAGATAATGAAGAAGTGGTATGAGAGGAACAGGGAATTGTATCTAAGTTTTATAGATCTAGAAATGACTTATGAACCTGTTCAGAGGAGGAGGTTATGGAAAGTTCTACAAGATTATGGAGACAAACTTATGTGGGCAATTAAAGATCTTTACGTAGATTGTCAGGCAGCAGTAAATTAAGTTCAGGGTAGTTTCAGGGGTAAGACCAGGCTGTAACTGGTCATCACTGTTTTTCATATTATTTATGGATCATATGCTGAAAACAATAGACTAGCAGTGAGGGATTAAAATAGGTGAAAATAAAATAAGCAGTCTCGCTTATGCGCACGACATAGTTTTGATGGCAGATTCGAATAAAGTTTGCAATCGAATATTTCAGAGCTAGATCAGAGGTGTAAGGATTATGGTTTAAAGACTAGCATATTCAAAATGAAAGTAATTTCTGGGAGAAAGAGCTGTGGCCACTGGGAGAAACAGCCGTGGCAGAGTGGCCAAGAACATTTAAGTGCTTTGCTCCGATGCGCGAGACTGTTCCTCGTCAGAGGTTTGAATCCCCTCTCGTGCATGGATGTTTGTATCATCTTTAGTGTAAGGTAGTTCATAATTGGTTTGTAAGTTTAGGGACTGACAACCCCACAGTTAAGTCCCTTAAGCTTTTCAAACTTTTTTTTCTCTCTGTGGGAAAGAGATTAAACAGATTGAGTGCCAAATAGGGGGTCCAAAAACAGGTGGACACGTTCAAATACTTCGGATGTATTTTCTCACAGGTTGCCAACATAGCAAAACAACTGGAATCAAGGTGCAGCAAAGCTAATGCAGTGAGTGCTCAGCTAAGACCTACTCTCTTCTGCAAGAAGGAAGTCAGTACCGACTAAATTAGCAGTGAAAGTATTTTGACCAACTTTGTTGTATGGGAGTGACAGATGGGTGGATACTGGCTATCTTATGAATAAGGTTGAGGTTATATAAATGAAAGTAGCAAGGATCATTGTAGGTACTAGCAGATGTAAACAATGGCAGGAGGGTGTCCATAATGAGGAAATCAAAGAAAATGGGAAAGAACACCATAGGATGCTCAGAGTCAATCCCCATGCATCTCTTGTAAAACAGATAAGCTGTTGGCATAAATCAATCACACAAGTTAATTACAGATGATGAAAATACTACCATGCTATTTTTATAGCTACCGGTATCCCTGAGTGAGTTATGTAAGAGATTTCTGCAACTGTTTTTTGTTTCCCAACTGGAAACCTACAATTTAGAACAGTTTATGCATGATATATCTCCAAGACATGAGGTCTCTGTTCAGAGTATTGTACACATTGACTTTTATGTTCTTTAATGTGTAGTCCACACATTTATTAAGTCTACTTACGATAGTTGCATGATTCCAGACAAGAGTCAGACTCAGTCAAACTATAGAAATTCTCAAGCCTTGTATACTCTGTTGTGGTTAATTGTGCTGGCAGCCTAATCACTTAGACTGTACTTTACTATTCACATGGTTCATGCTCGCTCACTCAGTCATGCAGGACTCTAGTACAAACTTACTACAGTAAATGAAGATTGAAGTATCGGTGTTGATAATGTTCAAGCTACATGTTAGTTTCTCATCATTTTGTAACACCCAGTTTTTTAAAATGTCTTTTTAGGTTCGAAATTGTGCCAGATAATGATCCAGGAGCTCCTCTTGTTGGCAGTTCTGCAAGTGAATGTCATTCATTATTACTACGTCGCATCAATATGGCTGTTGGAATTGATGTTGTCAACACCCAGGGTAGGGGCCCTGATTTCTTTGGATTTGCACATCCAACTATTCAGAATCTGATACAAAGTTCACCTGGCACCAGAAAATGTTCATCATACAGATGGAGCAAATTTGAGGTAATATGATACAGCTGATAAACTGTTTCTCATTAAGTACCAATAGTTTATAATTATATTTTATAATTTAGAATTATAATGGTGCTTTCCTTCAGTATGTGGAATGAAGATAGTGCTGCTGTATACACATTGTCAAGATAGATACGAAGCCAACACCGACAACAGTAGTACAGCTTTGTATGCCAACTAGCTCTGCGGATGATGAGGAGATTGAAGGAATCTATGACGAGTTAAAGGAAATTATTAAGACAGTTAAGGGAGAGGAAAGCTTAATTGTGATGGGAGACTGGAATTCAGTAGTAGGAAAAGGAAGAGAAGGAAAAATAGTAGGTGAATATGGTCTGGGCAGAATGAATGAAAGAGGAAGTCGCCTGGTAGAATTTAACACAGAACATGATTTAATCGTAACAAACACCTGGTTTAAGAATCACAGTAGAAGGTTGTATACGTGGAAGAGACAAGGAGACATAGGAAGGTATCAGATAGATTTTATAATGGTAAAACATAGGTACCGGCACCAGGTTATAAACTGCAAGACATACCCAGGGGCAGATATAGACTCTGACCATAACTTCTTAGTCATGAACTGTAGGCTGAAGCTGAAAAAACTGCAGAAAGGTAGGAAAATAAGGCGATGGGACTTAGATAAATTGAAGGAAAGTGAAGTTCTGGAGAATTTCAGAGGGAGATTTAGGCAACAATTGACAGAAACAGGGGGAAATAAAACAGTAGAAGAGGAATGGGTAGCATTGAGAGATGAAATAGTGAAGGCAGCAGAGGAAAAATAGGTAGAAAGGCAAGACCTACAAAAAATCCTTGGATATCACAGGAATTACTAAATTTAATTGATGAAAGGAAAAAATATAAAAAATGCAGTAAATGAAACAGGCAAAATGGAGTACAGACGACTAAGAAATGAGATTGACGGGGAGTGCAAAATGGCTAAGCAGGAGTAGCTAGAAGCCAGATTCAAATCTGTAGAAGAATGTATAAGAAGGGGGAAAGTAGATACAGCCTACAGGAAAATAAAAGAGACATTTGGGGACAAGAAAAACAGCTCTATGAATATCAAGGACACTGATGGAAAACCAGTTCTCAGCAAAGAAGGGAAAGCTGAAAGGTGGAAAGAGTACATAGAACAGCTCTACAAAGGAAATGAACTTAGAGACGATGTTGTAGGAAGGGAAGAGGAAGTAGATCAAGATGAAATAGGAGATACTATACTGAGAGATGAATTTGACAGAGCCTTGAAAGACCTGGGTCGGAACAATTCCCCGGGAGTAGATGACATTCCTCAGAGCTACTAAAGTCTCTGGGAGAGTCAGCCATGACATAACTATTTCACCTGGTGTGTAAGATGCATGAGAGAGGCGAAATACCTTCAGAGTTTAAGAAAAATGTAATAATCCCCATTCCAAAGAAGTCAGGTGAAAACAGGTGTGAAAATTATAAAACCATCAGTTTGATAAGTCATGGTTGCAAAATTTTAACACGAATTATCTACAGGAGAATGGAAAAGCTGGTAGAAGCTGACCTCGGGGAAGATCAGTTTGGATTCAGGAGGAACATAGGAACCCGGGAGGCAATACTCACTTTACGTCTTATCTTAGAAGATAGATTAAGGAAAGGCAAACCTACATTTTTAGCTTTTGTAGATTTGGAGAAAGCTTTTGACAAAGTTGACTGGAATACACTCTTTCAAATTCTGAAGTTGGCAGGGGTACAATACAGGGAAAGAAGAGTTATTTACAACTTGTACAAAAGCCAGACCACAGTTATTAGACTCAAAGCATGAAAGGGGAGCATTAGTTGGGAAGGGAGTAAGAGAGGGTTGTAGCTTTTCTCCGATGTTATTAAATTTGTACATCAAGCAGGTGGTGAAGGAAAGCAAGGAAAAATTGGGAATAGAAATTAAATTTCAGGGTGAAGAAATAAAAACATTGCATTTTGCTGATGACATTGTAATTTTGTCAGAGACATCAAAGGACCTGGAAGAGTACTTGAATGGAATGGACAGTGTGTTGAAGAGACATATAAATGAACATTAACAAGAGCAAAACAAAGATAATGGAATGCAGTCTTAGTAAATAAGGCGATGGTGAAGGAATTAGATTAGGTAACGAAACAATGAAGGTGGTAGATGAGTTTTGTTACTTGGGTAGTAAAATAACATATGTCGCCGCAGTACAGAGGATATAAAATGCAGAATGGCAATGGTTAGAAAATCATTTTTAAAAAGAGAAATTTGCTAACATCGAGTATTAATTTAAGTGTAAGGAAATCTTTTCTGAAAGCATTTGTGTGAAGTGTTGCCTTGTACGGGAGTGAAGATGATAAATAGTGCGGACAGGAAGAGAATAGAGGCTTTTGAAATGTGGTGCTACAGAAGAATGCTGAAGATTAGGTGGGTAGATCGCATAACTAATGAAGAGGTACTGAACAGAATTGGTGAGAAAAGCAATTTTTGGCATACCTTGACTAAAAGAAGGGATCGCTTGGTAGGACACATTCTTAGACATTGAGGAATTGTGAATTTAGCATTGGAGGGAAGTGTGTGGGGTAAAAATCGCAGAGGGAGACCAAGAGACACATATAGTAAGCAGATTCAAATGGATGTGGGTTGCCGTTCTTATGAGGAGATGAAAAGGCTTGCTCAGGATAGAGTAGGGTGGAGAGCTGCATCAAACCAGTCTCCGGACTGAAGACCATAACAACAGTATACATATGATAAAAAAAAGCATTAAAACAACCTGTCTTAGCATGTGGAACTGTTGGGGATGGATCAGGTACAGTTAAGAAAAAAAAAAAGGGGGGGGGGAGGGGGGACACAAGGTCTTTGAGATGAGTGGAGTTCACCTGTTGTGATGGCAAAGGAGACATCAGGGAGGGTTGAAGGTCAAATATAATGTGCATTGATGAATTTATGAGAGAGTGGGAAGTGGGAAGTAGAGAAAGTGGAATAAAAATAGTGTCACCTAATACCACACTGGCTTTAAATGACATAATAAAATTCTCCAACAATGATATGACTTTATCAAGTGAAGTCCAAATGTTTTCATACATGCTTCTCTGTAGGCTCGTTTGTGATTGTTCTCTTAGGTGTTCAGCAAATGTGGTTTGTTTCATACTTCTATGCCCTAATGCATTATTTGCATTTGATATCCCCCATCAAAAATTAAATGATCAAGTACACATGCTACAAGACAGAAAAAGACATGTTTACAATGAAAAAATGAATTTAAAAGTCACAGAAGTGGTATAATTATGTGACAGACTGACCATTTGGGAAGACCTGCAAAACCAAAACCACAACCCAAACCTAAAAGACTGCAAACTGTAAGAAACCACATATTTATTTTAGAAAAGAAGAGGTGAACTACATCTGAATACAAAACTGCAATTTGTAGAACCCACTAAGGATGCCTTAAACTTAAAAAATCCTAATGTGTCTGGGGAAAAATAAATACATTTCAGCAAGAAAACGGCATTTTTATTTCTAAAAATTAATAATTCCGCCCTCGCTGTAGAAGATTGCCACACAAACAGCCAGTCAAGAAGTTTACGGGAGTTTTGCTAACATCATTTCCCTAGAGCCATCAAACTTTTATTAGAGTATAGTATAAAAACTTGAAATAAAACACCCAAGAACTTCCTCAGATTTGTAGTAACAAAATTAAACAATAACTTGGCTAATGTTAGTATGTAATGATTAGTTGGTTCCACATCCATGTGGTGAGTCCTCTCCATTACTCCTTAGACATCAAAGTAAATAGTATTCAATGAAATAGTACAAATCTTGATTTAGCTTGTAATATTAATTTACAAAACATTAATAATTACTTGATATTTCAGGTTAATCGTGCTATTGAACCGCCACCTGAAGACAATGATGCGTCTCTTAGTTTTGATGCTCTTCAGCGAAGCATTGGCTTCTCCAAGACTGTTGTAAAGACTGAACCATCAGAACAACTTTTAAGGGAATCTAGTGCTACACTTAGAGACTTACTTATGTCTTGATAGACTAAAAATGTGTACAAAAAATAAGACTCTGATATGAAGACATATATGTGTATATTACATGAGAGATAATCAATGTATTCTAGGTTTGTGATCTCAGGCACTGCAGTTAAGTTCTAATTACACCACATATTTCATGTTGAAAATTATCTGTGCTGTGATTGTTGTCATTATAAGAGTAATTGTGTATATGAAACAAAAACGGTACTGTTTTTGTGATATAAAAGGAGTAAGTGTAAGTCAACAATTACAAGACCCGTGAGAAGCGAATTTGACTTTATATAGCACCAGAGAACTGCATACACAGGAAACTTGTAGTTCCCTGCTATGTTGCATGAGCTGATGCTTTTATTTATTCGGAATCTGAGAAGTTTGTGCTGGGAGATTTTCTCCTGTATTTCATCTAATTGGTTGAGAGTACTGGCACAGAGTAGCTACTCATGAATCATTTCTTTACTTTGGGGCCTGCAATGTGGAATATGTTGTTTAATGACATAATTATAATTGACATGTATACCTTTTACACTGCTAGCATCATGCATTATTTATTTACAATGAGCTCATTTTGGCTTTTATCGCCATCATCAGGTAATTTTATACAGTTATGATTGGCTTATATGCCTGTAACAGATTTTTTTATTTTTTCCTCAATTAAAATGACAGCTATAGTCAAAGTGTTTCAATGACATTGTGAAATTCATTGAAACAGTTTGACTATAACTGTCATTTTTATTATATCAGCCTAAATAACAAAATTCATAAACTACTTTTGTCTTCTTGCATCAAAATCAGATTTCTTCCGTGGCACCTGATTTAATTTAACTACATTCCATTACCTTTGTTCTGCTCTTGTTAAATGTTAATCATATATCCTCTTTTCAAGATACTGTTTATTCCATTCAGTTGTTGTCTCTGACAAACACAAGTGTCAATGGCAAATCACAAAGTTTTTATTTCTTCTCCCTAAACTTTAATTCCTTCTCCAAATTTTGCATTGCTTTTCTTCACAGCTACCTAAATGTACAGATTGTATAAAATTTGGGGAATGATACAAGCCTGCCTTACGATGTCCCTTCACCCTTTCATGCCTTTTGATTCTTATCATTGCTTTCTGGGTCTTCTACAAGTTAAATAACTTTATGTTCCCTACATTTTACTCATTCTACGTTTAGAATTTGAAAGCGTGTATTCTGACCAACATTTTAAAAAAGATCTTCTGAGATAGGTGTTGGGTTAGTACTGCCTCATATGTTCCTACATTTCTCCTAAATCCATACTGTACATACACTAGTGCGCAGTTTCTGGAAAACTACAGTTACCATGCCGTTAGCTACCATCGTGTTATAATTTAACATGCCAGATAACTTCCTTAGGTTTCCCATAGCTGATTTCAACAACCGCTAGTTAACTATGAGGTCTCCTTCTGTTGATGCTAATAGTTTGTATCAACATATCACAGATGCCACTACTAATTAAACCCACAATTACTTGAATTCTGTCTTATTAACGGGAAATCGAAGACGCATAATAGTTTATATAGCTGTTTTCTGCTTCTGTTTTGAAATGCAATGGGTGACAAGCAGGGAAAAAATTTTACTCTATTTGATAGAAAACCTTTTGAATGACTTAGTTTTAGAAAGAAATTCAGTTATAGAAAATAAAAAGATAGATGGCTTGGCTATTTTGGAAAAGCAACACACCTTGGAAGGTGTCACAAAACTGTACAATTCCTTAAATCACGAGAGAGAATGGTAAGGCAGTTCAAAGAGCTTCATTCTGTTTTAAAAAGAATAGCCGGGACAAACTACAAAGATAGGGTTAGTAATAAAAATCATATGTATTATTTCTGTTGTCAACATATATTTTTATGAATTTAAGTTTTCCCTTTCCCATTGTTTTGTGAATGTGACAATACTTTTTACACTACCAGCTGATCAATTTATGTCCACCCATCCACCTACCTTAGCCCATGTTTTAATGAAAAACACTAATCACTTGAAACAATGATCGATGGTAATGGCAATTGCATGGCAGAACACTATTGCAAAGGGAAGTATCTTTATGGTTAATTGAAAGCTTTATTATGAAGGCTTGGTTTTGTGATTCAGAATGTGATAAAATTTTACATTCAGATCAGCGATTGCGAGAGATATTGTTGGCCACTGTTGCTCAGTGTTGAGATGTTAGACCAATTGCAAGGAAGATGCAGCTAATGCATACGTCACCTGTTGCCCTTGCGTGACCACCAACCATGATATAAAATTTAACCCCGAATGTTGTTTTCCGCATTTTTACCATTTAGTATGACCCCGACAATGACGTCATTGGTCAGACTTTTTTTTAGCCTGAAACGCATATGAAAATCGCTCTCATTATATAGATCAAATGGTTGTGTTCTAACACATCGTGATCTTTCAACATCTCCAAGTGCAGCTAATTTTTCCTCTTCTGAAAAACTGTCCGTGGCATCAAAAGAAAAAGAAGAAGACTGTGATGCTGACGACTAAAGAATTTCCATTCTTCATCTTCAAAACTTCTAAAATTGTGTGAAAATTACACGGAAACCATTCATAAAAACAAAAAGCAACTGTTAAAATAATTTATGGACTTGAGTTTGGTAGATCGCGTATATCTTTAATGGACAGGTATTTACAGCTGTGACAGTAACTGTTGTCTCAGAAACCCATTTTGTACTTAACATTCAGGTAACCCACAGATAACTTTGACGGGACAGGTAACTACTGTTTTGGAAACTGGCCATAGGCCTGCTTCTACCATTTTTCTGTAAATAATTTGTTTCTATTTTGTAACCATGATGGTTCTGTAATTTTCTCACTTATAGCACCTACCTACTTTGAATTGAAATTAGTACATTCTTCTTGAATTCTGTAGGTATTTTGCCCATCTCATATAACTTGCACACCAAGTGGCATGGTTTTTATTGTTGCTGTCTCTCACAAGGACATTAGTAGCTCAGAGGAAATATCATTTACTCCAGATTTAATTTTAGGTCTTTCAGGAATTGTTCTCAAATTCTTCTTGCACTACTATCTCCTCATCTTCATCCACTTCATATTTTTAAAACACTGCCTTGAAAGTTTTTCGCTCCTCTATGTATTCCTTCACCTCTCAGCTTTCACTTCTTTATCAGTACTGGTTTTCTACCTGTGGTCTTTAAATTCATATAGTTATTATTATTTTCTCCAGAAGTCCGTTTTTAATTTATCCTCTAGCGACTCCTGCTTAACCAAGTTGCACTTCATGCCAGTCTCATTTTTTTTAGTCGTCTGTATTCCTTTTTACCAATGTCACATTTCATCAGCCAAATTCATTATCTCTCATGATATTCAACAAGTTCTACTGGTTCTTGACTTTATTACATATTTGGTCTTCCGCAGCCTTCATCACTTTCATCTCTGAAAGCCACCCATTCATTTTCTTGTGTCATATTGAATTTACATTTGGCTATAGATAAGAAAAACTGTAGGTGAAAAGTACTCACAAATTATTTCATATTTTTCTCTCGGTGACTCTAGAAGACCCAACTTTCTCTAGTCTTATTCCATAAATGATAATTGAAACAATGTGTAAATGGTAAATATGATAAAATTAAGCATACATACCGGTGGCGTTGTGCCGAGTCCACCCATCATAAACTATGTGGTGTTCGTGACAGAGCTGGTACGTCAGAAGTTTGCAAGCGCGAAAATCAAATTGAGTGTGAAGCGATTAGTGCTTTGAAACAAGCATTGTAGCAGGGAAGGTTGGGCTATGTCTTTACATATCACAAAAAATGTTCTTGAGGATAGCAAGAACTTACATCACTGTTATGTCCCTTTCTTTTCCTGTGGAGAAGTTTTAAATTATTTTGTGAATGGAGTGCCTCTCTTCCTGTAGATGTTTGCTTAAGGCAGACTTGGAGTTAACAAGATACATGTGTTCTTTAAATCTTGTGCAGAAACTTGTCCTGTCATTTTATTGCCATACTAAAACCTGTGCTCAAAAAATTATTTTTATTACAATAATATATTAAAAAAGGCGGCTCTTGTTTAACAATGAAAAACAGTGGTTTAAGTTCTTTCTATCCTCAAGAACATTTTTTTGTGATATGTAAAGAAGTAACCCAACCTTTTGTGCTACAATGCTCGTTTCAAAGTGCTAACTGCCTCACACTCAATTTGATTTTCGCGCATGCGCACTTCTGACATACCAGCTCTGTCACGAACACCACATAGTTTACATCAGGTGGCCCCAGTGCAACGCCACCGGTATGTATGCTTAATTTTATCATATTTACCATTTACACATTGTTTCAATTCGGGCAATCCAATTTATTTATCATCTATGGAATAGGACCAGAGAATGTTGGATCGTTTAGTGTCACTGAGAGAAAAATATGAAATAATTTGTGAGTTCTTTTCATGTACAGTTTTCTTCTCTATAGCCAAATGTAAAATACCATAACGTAATTGTTAGTGGCATTTGCTCTTCTTTGTATACAGATAACCCTGATAATGTGGCTCTAATTCCACAAAACTAGTTGGTTGAAAATAAAAGAGTACCATACAGCTGAAGCGGTATTAATTCAATATGACTGAATTCTACAGTGCAGATGCCCACAATATACAATTTGTTGTAATTTTCTTATGTGTTATTTTCTATCATTTCTGTCAATTGTTGCCTAATGCTCCCTCTGAAAATCTCAAAAGCTCAGCTCCCTTTAATTTATCCAGGTCCCATCTTCTTATTTTCCTCCCTATTTGGAATTTATTCACTTTCAGTTTACAGTTCATAAACAACAAGGTGTAGTCTGAGTCTGTGTTTGCCCTTGATATGTCATAGTTTAAAACAGAGTTCCAAAATGTATGTCTTACAATTATAAAATGGAATCTGAAACCTTTCAGTTTCTCCTGGTCTTCTTCCATGATTGTTAAACCAGCTTTAGTGATGATTCATGCTTTTGTGTAAAATTCTACCAGGCAGCTTCTTCTTTCGTTCCTTTTCCTACCATCCAATTCCAGTCCCCCTTCGTAATTAACTTTCCCTCTCCTGAGTAATTTATTTGCCTCATCATACTTCCAGTTGCATATGGTTTACAGAAAATACTACTGCTGGCAAGCCTCTGTATGGATCCTAATCTCTCTCATTTTATCCTTGTGGCTTTTTCTACATCTAAGTGTACACCAGAGGTTTTATTGAACCGCTTTCATAATATTTCTTTGCAGTTCCATTCTCTAATAGTGCATGAGAAAAAGTAATGCCTAAATGTTTCCATTTTCAATCTGATTTAACTTACTGTTATGATCATGTCTGTCTATGTAGATCGGTCCTAACAAAATACAGCAAAACCTCGTTTTTACGTTTTCCCGCCATTTACACCATTTTTTGTCAGTCCCGTCAAATTTCTTATGTTTACAATGTTAATTCGCCCTCATTTTTGCATTAACATATTTACATTTTTCCCGCAATTTACACTTTTCAAAAGCATGTTCATGAAGAAAAATGACATAATGTACGTAAATTGATGCTAGCATGGCTCTCCCCATTCAAACGTATATTTCGCGTTTCGTTGTTGACTTATGATGCGCCGATTTGTGACGATGTAGTTCCTCTTTCCACCAGCTTCTTTGCCAGAGCGCCTGTCGTGTACTCAATCAGAAACAGTTCCTTTGTTGAAGTGAGAATAAAGAGTTGCATTGTTTTTGTGATACATATTTCTGATTAATAAAGAACGTTATCTGTCAAAGTTGGGTATCATAATACCCACAACCTCAAAAAAGCAATAATACTGTGAGATGCTGTTCCTATGCAAACGTCACAAAAATACTTATGCATATGTTTGCACTGAAGAACGCAAATAAATTCTCTAATATTATCATGTGAAACATCGAAAAATACAAAAAGAACGGAACTTTACGAGTTTTATTACGTAAATAATTAATGCCGATAAAAGGCAGTAATTTTGAAGATGTTATGTAGCCTGGTAGCGGCGTCCAAACGACAAGTATCGAAGTGGTTCAGGTAATTTTGAAGCTGTGTTACATAGCAGTGGCGTCCTCAATTATAATGAATGAAATTATGTCAAAAATTTCAACTTCCCATAAAATTATCAGTTTTGCCTGACGCTTAAAATAGTAAATATTTGGATAACCTTTATTGTATAATAAACTTCCTAGCGAGTATTTAGATGCCTATTATGTACATATATCACAAATAAACTATGAAAATGAAAGGCTGATCCAGTAAGCATATTTTACTATTTAAAACATTATTTCCCGCATTTTACATTTTCCTGCATTTACACCATTTCACTGAAGTCCCTTGAAAAGCGTAAAAACGAGGTTCTACTGTATTTTCACATTTGGAGGAGAAGTTTAGTGAAATAAATTTTTCAACTAGATGTCACCACAACAAATAAAGCCCTTTATTTTAATGTTTTCTTGAGGTGCACATAGAAGGAAGCAATATATTGGTTGCTTCTGCAAGAAACATACGTTTTCGTAACTTTGGCAGGAGCCCAAACTGTGATTGTATATTTATAGTCCTGTACTCACCTGACCAGAATTTTTGGTCACCCTGCCATGAAACTTCTCTAATTGCCACTATACCTTACTTCAGCCTATTCATTTCCCTTTTCAAATTTTCTAACTTAGGTGCCAAATTAGGGAATCTAACATTCCACCCTCTGATCAAATTGGGGACTATTTTACTCAAGATAATGCTGTCATCATGTATTCATACAGTAGAGCTGCACGTACTTGGGGAAACTAAGGAGTGTAGTTTTCACAATGCATAAACGGTCAAAAACAGGGTTTTTGTAATTTTGCATCTAAGTTTGGTCAACTTTGGATTATGGTAGTGGAAAAAGATATCAGAAAAATTAATAAAGCAATTTGAGAATGGAATTGTAAAAATATGAAATAAATTTTGACGATTTTCAATGAGTAAAAAGTGTGGTGGAGGCCATCCTCACAATTTGTAGTTTTTGAACCCAAAAAACCATTATTTTTTGTGGTTTTCTCAAGAACAACCCATCAACAAATGGTGCTTTTATAAGCCACATAAATACTACCCTAGACCATAAGTACTATGTAAAAAAAAAAAAAAAAAAAAAAAAAAAAAGCCCAATTTAGCTGTTTTGCAGGAAGTATATAATGTCTAAATTTCGACACTGAACTGTAGGAGAGCTAAGCATGTATAGGATTTGCTGGGTGCATACAAGTTGTAATGTACCTGTGTCATAGTATGATGATCCTCTTGTCTCTTTGACATTTTGCGCTCTTGGTAACCACTGGCTGAAATAGTTGGGGGCAACACTTGTCTATCACAAATAATGTAGCCGACATGATGGATTTTAGTTACCTGACACTTTAATGAAAAATAAACCCCCCAAATCGCCTTTCTACGGCCAGTGTACAAGATTCATTATTATGTCCATCCAAATACTACAACCAGTACATTCATTCCACACCACAATAATTACATTAACACAGTTTGTGTGGAATAGACCTAATCACAAAACTCACTCCTGCTGTACATAATAGTGTGGCACAAACGTTAAGTACGCATTCACTTCAGTCTGACAAACACTTTTTTGGGGAATAACACACATATAGTTCACAAGGTATTGTTATACACAGAGTCCAGATTAACATGAAGTGTACATCCAACCGTGAGCTAGATCAGACTAACTCGCATGGTGCAAAAGGACCACCATATATACTTTTGGAATAATGACCCGGAAAATTACATATTGTTAAGTATACATTTACACTAATTAAAGTTAAAAAGTTGATTATTGCAATAATCTAAATACAGGAACAGTTAGTTTGTATTGTACTGTTCAAATTTAGATAGGAATCTGTACCTACTAAATATGATATATAGGAAAATATAATAAAATACACTTGGAAACAATGCTTTCTGCTTAAATGGTAATTACCCCGAATTTAATTAATATCAAATGTTCGTAACATTAATTGGAAATCACAGTGATAATTACTTTATTATTATGCTGACTGATTTTACCTAACTTCATCAGAAACATCAATGTCAATACTACCTATACTGTAACAATCAGATTATAGTGCAGTATAATTAACAACTGTTAATTGAACTAATCAATGCACAGAAATATGAATGTACACAAATTCAGATAACTATGTTAGCAAAACAGAATGAAGAAATTTTGGTAATAAATGTTTTCTTACAAGTTATAATTATACATATTACTAGCTTAATGCCTGCTGCTTCGCATGCATAGGCTAGTTGGTCTGTACCAGTTGTATCTCCCTCTTAATATAAATTTTCATAGGTATAGCTTAAGTACTACCATAATGAAATGTTGTGATACTACTTGTGGCCGCGGCAGAATAGCCGTGCGTATTGAGGCACCATACTGCAGTGCGTGTTGCTATTCGCCATCAGAGATTTGATTCGGCCCTCAGGCATGGGTATTTGTGTTGTCCTTAGCATATGTTAGTCTAAGTTAGTTTAATTAGTTTGTAAGCCTGAGGGACAGATGACCCTGTAGTTAAGTCTGTTAAGATTTATAAACATTTGATTTTACTACTTTTAACTCCCTATGGTACCCCTTAATAGTTGATCTTTGAAAAATACCCCAACCTAGTATGCAAATATTTTTATAATCCTGAGTTAAAAATTGGGTTAGTAGCAACATATTATCAAAAAATGTTTCATCCCCTATTTCACCACATAAATGATTAATTTTCTGAAAGTATCGAAGCACATGTCTTTTTAATTCTGACCAAGAAAACATATACCAATTTATGTAGCTGTAGGTTCAAAATTGCCTTAATAGCAAACGATTTTCGATAAACATCCCCTCTCTAAATTGATCCCCATGATGGTTGAATTTCCAAAAATACTGAAGCACGTATTTTTTATATTCTAACCAACAATACAAATACCAGTTTTTGCAGCTCTACCTTCAAAATTATCTTGACAATGATGTGTTAAAAAAATGATCACCTATTTTACCCCCTTAGTTGTTCAATTTACAAAAATACCGAAAATTATGTTTTTTTTAATCCTGATCAAGAGTCCATATCTGAAGTTTTGTAGTTGTAGCTTAAAATTTGTGTCAACAGAAACATATTTTTGAAAATCAATTTTTTGCGTCCCCTATTTTACCCCCTTATTGGTTGAATTTCAAAAAATGCTGAAGCACATATCTTGAATTAAAATCAGAAATTTTTTGGTTCCAGCTTCAAAATTACCTAAATAGCAAAGTATTTTCAAAAAACGTTTCAACCCCTATTTAACCCCCTTACGGACAGAATATCGAAAAATTGCTTTTTAAATGACGCCTACAGAGTGAGATAAACACCCTCTACAAATTTCATGTTTCTAACTTCAGTGGTTTGGGCTGGGCAATGATGAGTCAGTCAGTCAGTCAATCGGGACATTGCCTTTTATATATAGAGATATAAAAGGCAATGTCCTGAGTGACTGACTGACTGACTGACGACTCATCATCGCTCATCCCAAACCACTGAAGATGGAAAATTTGTAGAGGGTGTTCATCTCATCTGTAGGCGTCATTTAAAAAGTGATTTTTCAATATTCCGGCCGTAAGGGGGTGAAATAGAGGATGAACAGTTTTTTGAAAATACGCTGTTAGTCAGTTAATTTTGATGCTAGACGTACATAAATTGGTATACAGATTCTTGGTTAGAATTTTAAAAAAGGCATCTTTCAGCTTTCTCTGAATATAGTCTTTAAGAGGGTGAAAGAGGGGATGAAAAGATTTTCGAAAAATGCTGCTTTTAAGCTAGTTTTGTGGCCTGAACTACAAAAATTGGTATTTGGAGCCTTAGTTGCAATTAAAAGAAGTAGGTGTTTATCTCCCTCTTTGTCATTGCCTACCCTTCCTGTATCTCACCTTAGAAAAATATTTAGTCTTATGTTCAAAATCTTATCTCTCTCTCTCTCTCTCTCTCTCTCTCTCTCTCTCTCTCTCTCTCTCTCTCTCTCTTTTTTTTGGGGGGGGGGGGGTTTAGGGCGCACAACTGCTAAGGTCATTAGCGCCCAGATAAGAACAGAGATTCGCTAGATCTTGAAAAAATTGGTAACTACCCGATAGAGTATCAAAAGAGGCTAAAAACGAAAGATAAAACAATTAAAAGGGTTAAATATCTTTTGATAGATTGACCATGTTGATAAAACCCAGAACTCGAGCTGCTGCTCGTGTGTCATCAGCTAAAATTTCCTCCAGAGTAGACGGAAAGTGAAGGGCTACACGGAGATGATTAAAATTGGGACAACACAGTAAAACATGTCGCACTGTCAGCAATTCACCGCATGAGCACAGCAGTGCAGGGTCGGCGGTTAGCAAATGACGGTGGCTGAAACAGCAGTGACTGATTTGCAAACGGGCCAGGACGACCTCTTCTCGCCGAGAGGGGCGTGAGGAGGTCCTCCAAGCGGTCGGGATCGGTTTTACAGTTCTCAATTTATTGTCGTGGAGTGAGAATCACGCACTGTGCCAGGATGACACAATACTCTGGCGAAGAGCCCGTTGAACATCGTCCGATGGGATGCAAAAAGTAGCCATGCGAGGCAAAAGAGCTGCTGCCTTGGCTGCAATGTCGGCGGTCTCAGTCCCGGGCACACCCACGTGGCCAGGGACCCACAGAAAAGAAACGTGACAGCTGTCATCTGCTACCAACTGGAGGGAGTGTTGGATCCGATACATGAGAGGATGGGTCAAGAGAGGGTCCTTAAGACTTTGCAGGGCACTAAGGGTGTCCGAACAGATGGCATAAAAAGGACGACGGCGGTGGCGGCAGCGGCAGCAGGTATATAAAACAGTCTGGGAGAGGGCAAGAAGCTCAGCCGTGAAATTCGAGCACCAGTCAGGGAGCTTGTATTGGAAACGGTTGTCCCCGACGGCGAAGGCAGATCCGACACCGTCAGTGCTCTTGGAACCATCAGTGTAGATAAATATAGCATTATCGAACCGCGAACGGAGTTCGACAAGCCTCGACCAATATACCAAATCCAGGGTGCTCTCCTTGGGCAGCGAACTAAGTTCAAGGTGAGTGTGAACCTGGGCCTGATGCCACGGTGGCAATGGGCTCTTGCTCAACCTAAAGGTGGAAGGAAGGGTAAAATCGAGCCACTGGAGCAGGCGGCGAAACCGAACTCCAGGTGGAAGCAAGGCTATTGCAGACAACTGATATTGGCGATTGAGTGAGTCGTCAAAAAATAATCGGTAAGATGGATGGTTGGGCATCGACCGCAAGCGACATGCATACTGACAAAAGAGTATGTCACGCCGAGTGGTCAAGGGTAATACAGCAGCTTTGGCATACAGACTTTCAACAGGGCTGGTATAAAATGCACCGGTCGCCAGGCGTAATCCCCAATGGTGAATGGAGTTGAGACGGCGGAGAATTGACGGCCGTGCAGAAGAGTATACAAGGCTTCCGTAGTCGAGCTTCGACTGAACAATGGCCTGGTAAAGGTGAAGCAGGACGGTACGATCCGCTCCCCATGATGTGCCACTGAGGACACGGAGAACATTAAGGGATCGGGCACAACGGGTGGCCAGGTAAGACACGTGTGGAGACCAGCAAAGTTTACGATTGCTTGGACGTAACTTAGTTTCTTGGAGACAAACTAGAAGGGGGCAGTGCAATCGAAGGAGTAGTTTTAATTCCTCCCGATTGGAACGAAAGCCGCGAATATTCCATTGAAGGAGCGCCATGATAAAAAATAAGAGAAGAAAGGAAGATAAAAAGGAACAAGCAGGTGGGGTCACCTTGACGGCCGCTGAGGACCGGACTTTGAGGGAGCACTACTGTCGCTATCTAGAGGCAGAGAATCATGTTCCATAGGTTCAACTGATACATCTGCCACCTTCCCAAGTTTATCAGGAGGGGCAGCTTCCGCCGCCTGTAAAATGCCTGTTGCCCGGCTAACAGTAGTGCGTCCCGGCGAGACAGAAGATGATCGGGGCCAACTACTGTTGGGCGGCGTGACGGATGGGTCATGCCTCAGCAGGGAAGGAGAGGAACTCTTTTTTTTTTTTTTGTTGGCTCTTCTGTAAGAGTGACGGTAAGAAGAGGCAGTTGATGGTTGAGAAGCCTGAGAACGCAGAAAATCTTCACGGACGGGTTCCTTATTCAAAGTCCGGGCATCTTGTTTAGGTGCCCGCGGTTTATTAGAGGCTGATGAAGACTGAACTTTAGAAGCAGCAGGAGGAAGCGGGTACATGGAACAGGCAATCTTCGGGCTGGCCGAACGCACAACTGTGTCAGCGAAAGTGAAATCACAGGTCTGCGTACCTGCATCCTTAGTAGGTCGAGTGGAGATGAGGACCTTACTGTATGTGCCCGCTGGGAGGACAGTGGGCTTTCGACTCGCCAACAACTTTTGAGCAGCAGCAGAGACTTCCTAATGGGGGCCCTCTCTGAGGGCTTACCCACCTTAGATGATTGTTCACACCTCAGGTCCCGAGAACTGACGGAGGGACTAATCGGCATGTTCGGAAGGTACCAGCTCGGGTAATCACCCCTCCCTGGGCCTGGCCTTTACCAGGGGTTACGTACCTGCCCTACTTGTCTACCCGGGGTGGCGAATTACGCGTTACCCCATCACCTGCTACGCGTGATAATGCGTGGGTCGGCCTTCAGACATGCACAGGGAGGAAAGAAGAAGAATAGAGGAAATGAAGAGAAAGAAGTGTCTCAAACGCCGAAGCGGAGACTAATAAGGAGGAGAGAAAGGCTAGGAAAGTACAGCAAGGAGAGAAAGACAGAACAAACCAAGGAAAAAGAAATACTAGGACAAGAAACAACTTTGACTCAAAAGACACCCGTCTCCGGGCGAAGGCATGAACCGGGAGGGAAAGTGAAGCAGCCTGGGGCTGAAGAAAGGCTGCTTCAGCTCGGGACCCCGTGTGCACCACACACATACCCAAAAAAGAGCTGTGGGCCCCCTCTGGCGTCTTATATCTCTGAAACTTCTTGACTGAATGCTTTGAAATATTGATACAACCTACTACTGGATTACGTGGATGTTTTTACATACCTATTATTTAAATAATAGGTGAATTTATATAAATTTTACTATGTGGAAACTTTGTTTACATGGCACTTTTGCCATTTTTGGCCTCAAAGTACAGGCTCACCGATAGAAACAAAAACACAAATAAAAACACACACAAACCTTCAAGCTTTTGCCACCACTGGCAGCTTCTTCAGGAAAAGAGGAAGGAAGGAGAGGATACGGGTTTTAAGGAAGTGGAAAAGGAGTCATTCCAATCCCAGGAGTGGGAGGACTTACCTCAGGGGAAAAAAGGAAGGTAAACAAATACATATATAAAAGTAGAAAATGGATGACTTACCCAAAGGTCAGGCTCGTTGACAGACACAAATAAAATCACACACATACAAGCTTTCGCAACCTTTGGTCGCTTGTGTGTGATTTTATGTGTGTCTGTCGACAAGCCTGTCCTTTGGGTAAGTCATCCATTTTCTGTTTTTATATTTGTTTTCCTTATATATGAGTAATATATTAAACAAATAGGTGTCTAAGAACCTTCCCGTGTTACAGTGCAACATTGTGGCAAATTTGGAGCCCAATCAGTGAAGAACTTTTTGAGATTTTCTAACACACACAAACCAACACAACATTTTTATATATAGAGATTATGTAGCACTGGTATCGGGAGGTATAGTAATACAAGCAGATGGGAACAAATCCCAACAATTAATGGTTAAGAAGTCAAAATACTAAGGCAGACAAACCTAGCCAGATACTGCCAGTGAGATCTTTCCTAATAAGCAAGCAAGTAAGGTGGAACAACAAGGTCACACTGTTTCAGAGGAAAGCTTCTCCTAAATGACTAGACGTTCAGAGATACATATACAAGGGTAGCCACCACAGCAAAAGAGTCAGGTGCCGTGGCTCGCTGAGGATAGTTCGTAAGAGTGTCGCAAATAAGCTGAGCAGTTAGGTGCTGTGGTTGGCTGAGGATCTCTCTTAGTAGCGGTCCCAAACAAGCTATACGAAGACAGCAAGATAGCCAGTCAGGGCTGTGTACAGAGTGGGTTGTATGGAAGACTAATAGTAGAGTATACGGAATGGCAGTAGATAGCCATCATCATGTAGCAAGACTTGTCAAACTCATTGGGTACTACACTTAAAGAGGAAGGAAAAGTTACTGGTCTTTCTTAGGAATACTCTCATGTAAGTCAAATATTAACTCTAGTTCTAATTACAAAAAAACCTCGTGATCCTTTCCATTGTTGTCAAAAAGGGGAAGCATACAGGTAAAAAGACTCCTCTCAGTTGTTGTTGTTGTTTTTGTTGGATTTTTTTTGAAGGGACTAAACAGCAATGGTTATTAGTCCCTTGTTCCGGTTTGAGAGATAAAACGTTGTGTTAATAGTTCCTAAGGAAATCCGTTAACAAGTCAAAAATTAAAAATCACTGGCAAATATGAGAAAAGGATACAAGTAAAAACGAAGAAGAAAACACACCACCATTAAACCACATGATAAAAACCAGCTACGGGAATAAAATCTAAAACATGTTCAACCATAGCAGCATCGTCTCCTAGCATAAAAGAAAGCGCATCTGGCAGATTAAAAGATTGTCGTAAGGTAACTAAAAGTGGACAGTCCACCAGAAGGGGACACCACAGTCACACTGTGGTGCGTCCTCCCGCCGAAGAAGGTGGCCATGTGTCAGCCATGTGTGGCCGATTCGCAGGCGGCAGAGAACAACCAATTCCCTACGAGACGACCGCAGTGAGGACTTCCATGTGACTGTAGATAGCTTCACTGCACAAAGCTTGTTGGTTGAGCAGAGTTAGCCCACACGCCCAGGATCTTCCAAATGGAACTCCAGACGGAGATCGCTCCCCAAAAGACCAATAGCCAATGGACTGGAGGAAGTACCCTGCTGAGCCAGCTGATCCACACGTTCGTTTCTAGGAATGCCGATGTGGCCTGGGGTCCAAACAAAGACCACAGAGCGACCAGACTGAACAAGCCTGGAAACAGACTCCTGAATGGATTGCACCAAAGGGTGTTTCGGGAAACACTTGGCGAGAGCTTACAAGCCACTAAGGGAGTCAGAACAGATGACCAGTGACTCCCCAGGGCATGCTGTGAGATGTTCAAGTGCCCGATAGATGGCAACCAATTCCACAGTGAACACGCTACTCCCACAGGGCAGTGAATGCTGTTTGACATGATCACCATGGACATATGCATATCCAGTACGGCCGTCAACCACGGAACCATCCGTGTACACGACTTCCACGCCACAGAATGACCCTAAAACCGCCTGAAACTGGCGACGGAGACTCAGTGGTGCTACAGAGGCTTTCGAAGCATGCGACAAGTCCAGCCAAAGCTGCAGACGTGGAAGAGATCAAGGAGCGGGATGGTAAAGGCAGTGAAAAGCAGGAGGGATGGGAAGAGACTCAAGGGCTGACAGGAGGGAACAAACACGGACTGCAATCTGAAGACCTGACCTCGGTCGTCATTATGGAGATGGGAGTCTAGCAGCTGGGAAAAGAAGCCTGCGATTTGGGTGGTGAGGTGTTGCATGAACCTGGGTAGCATAAGAGGATAACAGATGCTGCTGGCGAAATCGCAGGGGAAGGATGCCAGCTTCAGCAAGTAGACTTGCCATTGGACTTGTCCGAAAGGCCCCTGTCACTAAACGGACGCCACTGTGGAGTACTGGGTCCAAGACCTGCTATGCAGATGGGGCTGCCGAACCATACACAAAGCTTCCGTAGTCTAATCGTGATGGAATCAGCGCCCTGTAGAGCTGCAAAAGACTTGTACGGGCGGCTCCACAACTAGTGTGGCTGAGGCAGCGTAGAATATTTAGGTACCGCACGCACTTCTGCTTGAGCTGATGAAGACGGGGCACCCAAGTGAGCCGGCTGTCGAAGAGCATGCCAAGGAATCGGTGAGTCTCTTCGACACGAAGAAGTTCATCATATAAATATAGTTCCGGGTTGAAATGGACAGCTCGACGGCGGCAGAAGTGCATAACACGGGTTTTTGGTGGAGAAAACTGGAACCCATGGGTTGAGGCCCCCAACTGCGCCTTTCGAATGGCTCCCTGTAGACGCCTTTCAGCTACCCCTATGCTAGCTGAGCTGACATATAAGCAGAAGTCATCGGTGAACAAGGAGGAAGAAACCAATGACCCCACTGTCACACCGTTCTCCTGGACGCGAGAGGAGCTGAGGGAAGTACCAACCTGTACCCGACAAGATGGGAAGGAAAGAAAGTTTTGATTAAAAACCGGCAGCGGACCTCTTAAGCCCCAACCGTGCAGTGTAGCCAGAATGTGGTGGCGCCAAGTGGTATCATATGCCTTTGAGGTCGAAAAAGACGGTAACAAGGTGCTCTTGCCTGCTAAATGCTGTACGAATGGCAGACTCCAGGGCCACTAAGTTATCAACAGTGGAGCAGTCTTGGCGGAAACCCCCTTGATGTGGGGACAACAGACCTCTATGTTCAACTATCCACATAAGCTGCCGGGTCACCATACGTTCGAATAGCTTGCACAGAACGTTGGTGAGGCTGATTGGGCGGTAACTATCAGCCACCTGTGGATCAGCACCAGGTTTGATCACCGGAATAATGATGCTTTTTCGTCATTGTGATGGGAAAGCCCCCCTCCGCCCATAAATGGTTAAACAGGGTGAGAAGCTGGTGTTGAAACTCCATGGAAAGGTGCCGGATGAACCTGTCCTGGAGAGGTATCGGGTCATGCGGCAAGGGCAGTTTCAAATTCCCATTCACTGAAAGCGGACAATTCGGCTCGTCACATGTGAAAGGTCATCTGTCGCTGTTCAACCCGCTCTTTTAATGCACGGAAGTCAACACTGTATTCGGATGTTACAGAGGTGCGAGCATAATGCTCGGCCATGTGTTCTGCGATGGAAGTCGGGTCGGTGCATAGGGTACCCTGTATCCGTAGGCTGGGAATCACTGCTGGTGGACGGTACCCAAATAGGCGCCTAACCTGGGACCACACCTGAGATGCAGAGGTGTGACGGCCAATGCTGGCGACATACGTCTCCCAACAGTCCCATTTACCCTGCCGGATGAGCTGCCGAGCCCGGGCCCAGAGCCGTTTAAAAGTTATAAGGTTTTCTACAATGGGGTGTCGATGATGGCACTGGAGCACCTGAAGACGATCCCGGATGGCCTCAGCGATTTCCGGCGTCCACCAGGGCACAGACTTATGCTGTGGGAAGCCAGAAGTGGTGGGAATGGTTGCCTCAGCGGCTGAAACTATTGTACTGGTTATCATGGACCCTCCACTGGAAGTGCGGGAGAAGGCTCGGGGTGCAAACAGAGAGATCAATCATGGAATACGTGCCTTGCGCCACGAAAAAATGCGTGGGTGCCCAGTGTTTAGCAAGCAGATGTCATGCTGTGATAAAAGCGTCTCTATGTGCCTACCGCGGCCTGTTGTCTGCGCTCCACCCCACAAGTGATGGTGGGCATTAAAGTCCCTCAGAAGCAGAAATGGAGGGGGAAGTTGTGCCACCAGGGCATCAAGGTCAGTAAACGAGACTGTCTCATCTGGAGGAAGGTAAAGAGAACAGATCGTCAGTTCTTGCATAGCACGGATGCAAACAGCTACTACCTCAAGAGTCTTGTGGATAGGGACAGCGGCACTGGGGACAGTGGCAAGGACATGGATGCATACACCTCCAGAGACCCTGTCATACATGGTACAGTTTTTGTAATAGCCCTGATAGCCACAAAGGGCTGGGGTCCTTTGTGCAGGAAACCAGGTTTCCTGCTGGGCTACACAAAATGCTGGGAAGCGGCACAACAATTGCCGCAATTCTGGCAGATGATGGAAAAAGCCGCCACAGTTCCATTGGAGGGTCATAGAGCCTCCTGGTTGCTGGGACATGCTGCTTTTGACGGCGTAGTAAGGTTCACAGTTTCTTCTTCTGTCACCGATTTTTGAAGCAGATCCTCAACGTCCATAGCTTCCAAAGCCTCGGCCTAGTCTTTTTGGAACACGAGAATCTCTATTTCGTCCTCAGAGGAAGAGGAATGTTTTGGTGGCACAGTAGCCACCACAGAATCTATGTTTTTGCTCTTACTTCTGTGCTTTTTCTTCTCTCGAGGTTCCTTAGGCTTCTCATGCCGGGAGGGCTTTGCGGACCCATCCTCAGGAACTGAGGATCCCCTCGAGGCCCTGCAACCAGCAGTAGGTGGCTCCTTCAGCCACCTACTGGTATCCACAGGAGAAGCTTTTGAAGGAAGGGATCCGAGCGAGCCCTTCCTCGCGAGAGGAGTCAGAGATGACTGTTGAGTCTCTGGCTCAGGGGTGGGGTCTGAGGACCCCCACAGGTGGAGATGGTGGTGCTCCCAAAGTAGGGACCTTGGGGGCAACGGAGGGTGAGGTACCCCCAAACACCATGGGAGCAGATGTGGGCGGTTTGGGCAAAGGGCCCACTGTCGAAGATGAGGCAGTGGAGAGTGGTAGCAGAGATGGCAGAGGCAGTGGTGATGCAACTGTGCCATCTGATGTCTTCATGCTCACAGGATGGAGCTTGGCATACTTTTTCTTGGCCTCTGAGTATGATAACCAGTCCAGGGTCTTATATTCCATAATTTTATGTTCTTTATGAAGAACCTTTCAGTCTGGCAAATAAGGAGAGAGATGCTGCTTGCAGTTAACACATACTGGAGGAGGAACACAAGGGGCATCCGGATGTGAGGCACATCCGCACTCCCGACATGTAGGGTTACCATCACATCGGGAGGACATGTGCCCAAACCTCCAGCATTTGAAGCAGCACATAGGGGGAGGAACGTAGGGTTTTACGTCACACCAGTAGATCATTACCTTGACTTTCTCCGGCAATGAATCGCCTTCAAAAGTCAAGATAAATGCACCGGTGGCTAACCTATTGTCCTTCGGACCCCTATAAACACGCCGGATGAACTGAACTCCTTGCCTCTCTAGGTTCTTCCGTAACTCGTTGTCAGACTGCAATAAAAGGTCCTTGTGAAATATAATTCCCTGTACCATGTTCAAGCTCTTGTGGGGAGTAATGCTAAGGGGGATGTCACCCAGCTTATCACAGGCAAGCAGTGCCTGTGACTGGGCTGAGGATGATGTCGTTATGAGTACAGCCCCAGATTTCATCTTGGACATGCCATCCACTTCCCCAAACTTATCTTAAAGGTTTTCCACAAAAAACAGAGGCTACGTGGTCGTAAACGATTCGCCGTCTGTCCTAGTGCGTATCAGATAACGGGGGGGGGGGGGGGGGGGCTAAGCCTATAAGCCTCACCTTGCACCTTGCTGACAGGCCCTGCGTTCTTCCCATGGTGTGGCCATGGAAGGAAACGCTAGGGGGTCATATGTCGCAGCATTAAATTCAGTTTGCCCATGCTTAGAGATGCCGGTTTTGCATCCGGCAACGCTATTTTTTGCTCATTTTATTCTCGTCCCACGAGCAGCTAGGGAACTAAAGGTCCACCCATGCAGAGCCCCGCTTGCCTGGGTAAGCCTTATACAACTGAGGAGCGGCAGGTTCCTCAGAGGTTGCTTGCTAGTGACTGTTCAACCTTAACAGCCATGCATCTCCTTGGCACCGCTCAGGACCCCGGGATCGCAAAGCCAGTACTCAGCAAATTAATGCAGAGCCCCTGAGGGGCCCTCTCATTTAAGCTAACCACCTCTTTCCCTCACCCTGCTGCTCAAGTGGGTACTATCAAATATTGACAGACAAGATGGACTGACATAAGATGGCGTTCAGCTCAAATTATCAACACAATGAATACAAACAAATGCCAATGGGCCTAAAAGGAGCCCCCAGGGTGTTTTCAGTGATTAATGAGCACAGTTTTGACAGGTCTCTAAGGAATACTTAGACAATATAATTTGTTACAGGAAAAACCTGCAGGAACATAACAAAGACTATGATATGTTGGAAGAGCACAAATTAAAGTTGCAACCAGATAAGTATGAGTTCTTGAGAAAGGAAGTTACATTTTTGGGTCATTGTATTATGGACAATGCAATCTTACTGGACATTGCCAAAGTGAAGTTCTTCCCACATCCAAGACCAACAAAGGAATTAAAAGGATACCTCAGAATGGTTGGATATTACGGAAAGTTTATTGCCAAGTTTAGTAAAATTGAGAAACCTTTCCATGAATTACTAAAGAAAGGGACAGTATATGAATGGGGCAAAAGACAACAAAATGCTTTTGAGGAATTAAAGGAGAAATTGGTTAATCCAGCACTACTTTGGCACCCTGATTTTACAAAACCATTTATTGTGACCATTGACACAAGCAACTCTGTTTTGGGAGCAGAGTAGTCCCAAGGAAAGAAAATTGGAGAAGATCTGCCTATTGCATAGGCCATGCTTCCATGTCAGTAAACAAGGAGAGATGAACTACAGTACCACTGATAAAGAGTTGTTCCCAATAGTATATGCGGTAAAACACGTCTGACTATATGTATACTGACGTTTCACAGTAGTAACATATCATAAGCCATTAATATGGATATTCAACATAAAGGATCCCAGTTTGAGACTTTTGAAATAGATACTGAAGCTCAAACAATACGAAGTAATAATTTACAAGCCAGGAAAATTGAATAGCAGTGCAGATGCTCTTAGCAGAATAAGGCCCAGTCATATAGATGGAATGGAAAAAAAAAGAGGTCAGGTGGACTTGCAGCAAGCACAAGCAAGCTTGGCTATAGAAGGTGATGATGAAACAGCAGTAGGTGCCAATGTTGCAAACAACAATGTTAGTGCTGAGGAAAACAAAATTATACTACAAGAAATGCACAATGATCCATTGGGAGGGCTCCAAGGAATGCACAGAACATTTGAAAGGATAAAGTACTATAAGCAATGGGCAAGGATGAAATGAGATAGTAGCAAGATGGCACCGATCAGACCTGTAAGTGTAAATTGCACAAAAAAAAAAAAAAGTGACGAAAATGAAGTAAAAAGTGGTAGTAACTGTAAGATGTGTTGGAAGAAAGTAAGAAAAGGTATTCAGTGCAACTATTGTAAATGGTAGTTTCACAAAAGTTGCTGTAAAATTAACATAAAACTGATAACTGTGGATTACTCATGGTCGTGTGATGCTTGTGTGGTGGAAATACGTGAAGAAAAGTATATACACATTATTAAAGGCAAGGAAGCTAGAATTATAGCTGCAAAGTGACATTAAAGTATTTAAAAATAAATTTGCTATGCTTGAAAATGAATGCAAAATGCCGGAAAACAGCTGCAATGACTGTTTCAAGGGAGGCCTAAACGAAAACGAGTGTTACAAAACTAGTGAAAAGTGGCACTCCAAATATGAAGAAATGATAACTAGAAGTGAACAACCCTCAGTTTGCATATTATGTCCGCGTGATTCACAAGTAGTCAGTTATCCAGGTGACCATGAAAGCAACTCCAAAAGTGTGAACAGAGATTGCGATTCCAGTGCCTCATACATGAAAACAAATAAAGAACCGGTAGCGTCAAACATCACCAGCAGCCTAAAAGGTAATGTGCAAATCTCTCTTCCATCAGAGAAAAACACTAATCGCCCAAGAACCAGGGAATCAACCCCCACAAACTCAAAATTACCGATTGAAAATTCTCAGAACAAAGTTGAAGCAAATATGAACTTTCCTGCAAAACAAAATTTGTGTGACAAAAAGCTTAAAGTGATTGTCTTTGCAGACAGTCAAGCTCGAAATGTTTCAGAATTTCTTAATGAAGACGCAGACTTTGAATGTTTTGGTTGTGTTTACCCCAACGCTAATGCAAGTCACGTCCTGAAACACATAAATCAAATCTCTAACCAAACAGGCGCTCCTGATATTTTGGTCACTGCAACAGGAACAAACGACGTTGCCTGCAACAACAGTAAAGATCTTTTAACTACTTTAACAAGCAAACTGCCCAGCATTACATCAAAAAAGTCTTCTTAGTTGACGTGCCATTTAGACATGATCTCCCAAACTGGTCAATTGTGAATAAAGAAGTAAAAAGTACAAATTCACATATACATAAACTTTGTTCTAAATTCTCAAATGTCTCACTGATAAAAGCCAGCAAATTTCATAGAGATCAGTACACACAAAATGGGTTTCACCTAAATAACGTGAGCAGAAATAAAATTGCAAGTTTCATAATAGAAACCATGAAGAAAGAAAACTCACAAAGGAGGCCTACAATACCTCTTTGTTATAGTGAACTGAACATCACCCATACTAACAGCATAAACCACACCCAGAACCGAAATGTAAGGAAAAGCCATCAGTGGAAACATAGTACAACAACCTTGGAAGAAAAAGATGTCACTGCAGCTGCAACAGATTTGAAACTAACAACACAAAGGGCAGCACAAACAACCAGAGCAGTGGGACTTATACCAGTATCTCCACTGGTAAAACTACATAGGCCTACGGATAAGGAAGTCTCAACAACATCAGATGAGGGAACAACAGACCCAGAAGCAAAAGAGAAGAGAACCACAACTACAGTAAAAGAAACAATGTCAAATGCTGCAGGTAGACGGAATACAGTGCCTCCACTCCAGCTCAACAATTTTTTAATTGAAGGCAGCAAAGAGAAGAAGCCCTTAAGGTAACCTCTCAACAGTGTCCAGTACCTTCAGAATTTTGCAATCAGATTTACTTTCATAATGTGCAAGGACTTAGAAACAAAGTGATTGAAATAGAAATCTTAATAAATAGTAACAGTGAATTAGCAAATGTGCAAATAGGCATACTATGTATTACTGAGCAACATATGTTTTCTTCTAAAATTGAATGTGTTGTGCTACCACAGTTTAAACTAATGAATCACTTCTCAAGGAAAAATTTCAGGGGTGAAGGGAGCTGCATATTTGTAAAAGATAATATTACTGCTCTACCACTGGACATATGCAACTCTCACAGCACTGAAAAAGACAGAATTATCAGGCATAGAACTCACTGACTTTAATATTTATTTAGTATCAGTTCACAGATCACCTTCAGGCAACTTGAGCTGCTTCTATAACAAACTGGCCTTAGTACTAGAGAAACTAACAAAACAGAAAAACTTCAGAATTGTTATTTGTGGAGATTTTAATATAGATTTCCTAGTAGAAATAGTGGCCGTTTAAACTTAAAATTTTTTATGAATCTTTATAACCTGGAACTAAAGGTTAACTCTCCTATCAAAATAACAAACCACAGTAAAACTTGTCTAGATCAAGTAGCTACTGACATAGATTGCACTGCATGTTCTGTAAAGCTAGGTTTTTCTGACAACAATGCTCTATCCGTATAAATAAATGTGCCAGAAAGCAAGCCCCCTCTAAAAAAGTTTTCAACACAAAGTAGAAACTATTGTGAAAGCAATGTCCACACCTTTCTGTCCCACATGCAAACAGAAAACAGGTATTAAGTATATCAGTCCCAAACTGTAAACAGCAAATTTGAAGCTTTTCTCAATACTTTTAATTATTACTTAACTACAATTTCCCCTTAAAAACAAAAAGTATTCACACTAACAGTAAACCCTCTAAGTGGATAACCACAAGTATTATTACCTCAGGAAAAAAGAGAGAGAGAGAGAGAACTTTTCTCCCTCAGCAAGACCGAATTTGTCAAAACTGAAGAATTTAAGAATTCGTATATATATGTACATGAATATTATAGAGGAAAAATTCCTAACAGGAAAAAAATATACGTAAAAAATAGATGAAGAACACTTAGCAGGCGAAGGGGCACAGGCAGTAATAGCAACAAATAAACACACAGACACACACACACTCAAAAATGCTAGCTTTCGCAGCCTAGCTGCTTCATCAGGCAGAAGGGAAGGAGAGGGAAAAGGAAATGATGAGGGATTTAAGGAAGGGGGTAAGGAGCCATTCCAATCCCGGGACAGGAAAGACTTACCTTGGGGGAAAAAATGGAAGGTAAATAAATGCACATACACCCACACATTTACACAGACACAAGTACACTTAGGCAGACATACTGTAGAACTGTAGAAAGCAAAGAAGCTTCTTTGCTTTCTACAGTTCTACAGTATGTCTGCCTAAGTGTACTTGTGTCTGTGTAAATGTGTGGGTGTATGTGCATTTATTTACCTTCCATTTTTTCCCCCAAGGTAAGTCTTTCCTGTCCCGGGATTGGAATGGCTCCTTACCCCCTTCCTTAAATCCCTCATCATTTCCTTTTCCCTCTCCTTCCCTTCTGCCTGATGAAGCAGCTAGGCTGCGAAAGCTAGCATTTTTGAGTGTGTATGTGTCTGTGTGTTTATTTGTTGCTATTACTGCCTGTGCCCCTTCGCCTGGTAAGTGTTCTTCATCTATTTTTTACGTATATGTACATGAATATTAAGACGCAAAATTCCTAGCAGGAAAAATTATATAAAAAAGACGAAGATTACTCACCAGGCAAAGGAGCACAGGTGTGACAGCATCACAAATAAATAAATACACACACACACACACAAACGCAAGCTTTCGCAACCCAGTTGCTTCTTCAGGCAGAAGGGAAGGAGAAGGAAAGGAAATGATGAGGATTTTAAGGAAGGGAGTAAGGAGCCATTCCAATCCCGGGAGAGGAAAGACTTACCTTGGGGGAAGAAAAGGAAGGTGAACAAATACACACACATCCATACATTCACACAGACGCAAACACACCTAGGCAGTCTTTCCTCCCCTGGGATTGGAAGGGCTCCTTACTCCCTTCCTTAAAACCCTCATCATTTCCTTTCCCTCTCCTTCCCTTCTGCCTGAAGAAGCAACTAGGTTGCGAAAGCTTGCGTTTGTGTGTGTGTGTGTGTGTGTGTGTGTGTGTATTTATTTATTTGTGATGCTGTCACACCTGTGCTCCTTCGCCTGGTGAGTAATCTGCATATATATACTTACTCCAGTCCCGTAACCCGGAGGGTGTACACAATCAAGGGCAGAGCCACTTGTGACAGCACCCACGTGATTTACCAACTGACATGCCTGCACTGTGAAGCGTTCTATGTGGGAATGACTAGCAACAAACTGTCCATTCGCATGAATGGTCACAGGCAGACAGTGTTTGTTGGTAATGAGGATCACCCTGTGGCTAAACACGCCTTGGTGCACGGCCAGCACATCTTGGCACAGTGTTACACCATCCGGGTTATCTGGATACTTCCCACCGACACCAATCCTTCAGAACTCCGGAGATGGGAACTAGCCCTTCAGCATATTCTCTCTTCCCGTTACCCACCTGGTCTCAACCTCCGCTAAATTTGAATTCCCACCCACCATCTTAACATCTTTGCCTTGGTTCTCTGGACAGAGCCTCTGCCTCAAGTGGCATCTCTGTCTAACTTCTAACTTCTTTGCTTTCTACAGTTCTACAGTGTGTCTGCCTAAGTGTACTTGCGTCTGTGTAAATGTGTGGGTGTGTGTGTTTTTGTTTACCCTCTTTTTTCTCCCCAAGGTAAGTCTTTCCTGTCCCGGGATTGGAATGACTCCTTATCCACTCCCTTGAAACCCTCATCATTTCCTTTTCCCTCTCCTTCCCTTCTGCCTGACGAAGCAGCTAGGCTGCGAAATCTTGTATGTGTGTTTGTGTGTGATTTTATTTATTTTATTTGTTTCTATCGATGAGCCGGTCCTTTTGGTAAGTCATCTGTTTTCTACAGTTCTACAGTATGTCTGCCTAAGTGTACTTGTGTCTGTGTAAATGTGTGGGTGTATGTGCATTTATTTACCTTCCATTTTTCCCCCAAGGTAAGTCTTTCCTGTCCCGGGATTGGAATGGCTCCTTACCCCCTTCCTTAAAACCCTCATCATTTCCTTTTCCCTCTCCTTCCCTTCTGCCTGATGAAGCAGCTAGGCTGCGAAAGCTAGCATTTTTTTGTGTGTGTGTGTGTCTGTGTGTTTGTTTGTTTCTATTACTGCCTGTGCCCTTTCGCCTGGTAAGTGTACTTCATCTATTTTTTACGTATATTTTTCCTTTTAGGAATTTTTCCTCTATAATATTCGTATCATAAATCTTTAAAAATGTAGTTAAGGCAGCCAAAAAACTGCAAAATGATACCCTTCTCAAATTATCAGCAAACAAAAGTAAATGCACATGGAAAATTATTAATACACACAATGGTAGAAATCAGCATCTGACAAGTAATGTCAACTTAAAAATAAATGGGAAGTTAACCTCAAATAAAAACAAACAGCAGATGAATTTAACTCATATTTCATTAAATCCATTGAAAGTCTTACAGATCACCTAAAAAATAATGATCTCCCAAAACTTGACCCAAATAATTACACCAACACATTGTTCTTAACACCAACAGAAGCAGAGATAGAAAAAAATTATTCAAACTAAAATTTAAAAAAGTTCTCTGCAAGACAAGATCAGGTCCCTTGCTTCCTTCTTAATAATTGTAGCAAGCTTATTAGTAAACCACTGTCTCATATAATAAACTCCTCATTTCTCGATTGCATATTTCCAAACAAACTCAAAACTGCAATAATCATACTCATACATAAAAAAGGAAATAGAGATGATACTAGCAATTACCGGCCAATTGCAGTACTCTCAGTATTCAGCAAGATATTTGAATAAACAATAGCAGACAGACTCAAGTCATTCCTGAGGAAAAATAATATCATATCACCTGCTCAGTTTGGCTTTCAAGGGGGGGGGGGGGGGGGGGGAACTACAACCGATGCTATACAGAAACTCCTAGATCACACTCTAACACTAGTAGACAAGAAGCTTCCAGCCATAGACATTTTTCTTGACTTAACAAAGGCCTTTGATATGGTTAACCACAATATACGGCTGCAAAAAAATTACTCCTATGGAATAAGGGGCACTGGCCATGACTGGTTTAAAAGTTACCTCAAAGACTGAGAACAATATGTCCAAATAAATGAATCCAATCAATCGGGCATTGCTAATGCTACCCAAACCATAAAACATGGAGTTCCCCAAGTCTCAGTGTTAGGGCCCGTGCTGTCCTTGCTTTATGTAAATGACCTCCCCTTATGTTTACCCACTGACAAAACATTTCTCTTTGCTGATGACACCACAGTTATGATATCTGACACTATAGACAATCCCCAAGATGCAGTAAACAGAAGCAAAACCCAACTACACTCATGGCTAGAATCAAACAGACTACTCCTCAATATAAAGAAGACAGTTGGTATTACCTTTCACACAGTTCAGAATAAAAACCAATAAGTCCCAATTATATCACTGAGTGACGATCAAGTAAATTTTGTCAAGGAAACAAAAGTCTTAGGGGTTACCATCTCAGACACACTTACATGGAAAAGCCACATTAACATAACCTGTACCAAATTGAGTAAAATATGTTTTATGATTAGACCAATAAGAAACATTGTTAGTACCAGCACACTCACATCAATGTACTATGCTCTTTTCCATTTTGTACTAAGTTATGGAATTATCTTCTGAATGAAGCTGTTTAAACTCCAGAAAAAAGCAGTTAGATTAATACTGTTCAAACAACAGAAAGAATCATGCAAACCATTGTTCCAGAAACTGAACATACTACCCCTCCCATGCCAGTACATACTAGACCTACTGCGTTACATGAAGAACAACATTGACAACCTACACATAAACTCAGATTGGCACCACCACAATACAAGGTCGAAAAACTCCCTACGATTAGTTCCACATTCAACAAAGCTATACAGTAAAGGTATAAAATGTATGGGAATAAAACCGTACAATCATCTCCCACCAGAAGTGAAAAATATTGCAGTAGTGAAGGATTTTAGAGTAAAACTGCAGTCACTCCTAATTAAACATTACTTCTACAGCATACAGGAATTTATTGAAACCAACCTGTCATAAGAAGCTTCACATTCAAAGAACATCAGGCAATGTATGGCAATTATTAACATCATTCGAAGGAAATGTAATATAAATAAATGTAAAATGTTAAATTCTGATATTGAATAAGTATGAGACCCATGTAAAAATTACACTGCATCCTCATCTAATGATGTACTCTTCCAAACACGTAATTATGTATAATTTTATAGCATTAATTTTGTACCTTATGTTAAATGTAATCATCAAGGCATCTCCTCACCTTCCATCACATCACCTATTCTGACTTGTCCTATATCATGATGTGCATGTCTATACAATGTATGATTCAGAGGACCAAAAATAAATAAATAGATGATTTTGAAAAATGTTGCATGGATATTGCAGATCCATTAAATATATCACATACAGGTAATAGATACATGCTGAATTTTCAAGGTAATTTATGTAAATTTATTTAGCTGTGCCAATGAAATGCCAAGACACAGTGGTGGAAGCATTTGTGGAACACACTTTTAAAGTATGGAATTCCATAAGTAATATTAACTGATCAAGATTAAGATTTCTTAAGTGGTTGATACCTTTACAAGAGTCTGCAAAGTGCTACGTATCAGCAAAATACACAAAACGGCAAAGCATCCAGAATCAGATGGTGCCTTAGATAGAAGTCATTGTACATTAATAGAGTACTTAAGGGACTTTGTGTCAGGTGATCAAATTGCATGGGATAAATGGTTAAATTATGCAATATTCTTATTTAACACAATGACACACAGTAATACCAGCTATACACCTTTGAATTAATGTATGGGAGCAAAATGAAAATACCGGGAATATTACAATGAGAATCAAAGATTGTAAATTTGGCTATGAGTCACATGCGAACCGATTGTGAGCTAGAATGCAGGAAGCGCATGAGGTAGCTAGACAGACCATGATACGACACAAAAGAAGTAACAAAGAACAATACGATAAAGAACAGAATCCAAAGGAGTTCAGTATAGGTGATAAAGTGTTGTTACATGATGAAACTGTAAGATGTGGTAGATCTAAGAAATTAGATTCACATTGGCTAGGGCCCTATGAAGTAGTAAGAATAAAAACTCCAAATGCAGTTATAAAAGTAACAGAAAACAGAGAAACAAAAGTACATGCAAATAGATTAAAAGAATATTTTTAATTTTAGGTATGGCCGAGACTGGTGGAATACTGCTACTGCTACTAGTGATCACTGCTAGCTCTGACGTGATATCGGATTATGAGATCACAAAATTAGAAAGGTCATCAGGCTTATATTACAATAATTTAGATGAACTTGGAAAATATATGTAAATCTAGATGCTATAACCAAATGATTTCAGAAGGCTGAAAGGTAAAGAACTTAATGTAGGATTAATAGAATTCACCTGCTAGAACAACAAGTGACATATCATGTGGACATAATAGCAGAATCACAGAAATTAATACACCAATTAACAAGACAAGAGACAAGAAAAAGAGAGGATTATTTAATTTTGTCAGCCAAGTGAGTAAAATACTATTTGGCACATTAGATGTGGAAGATGCTGTCTATTACGAAAAAAAAAAAAAAAAAAAAAAAAAAAAACTACATAGAAGAAATGGAAAGGGTCAACAGACCTACTGAGATTGTCTAAGGAACAAGCATCTGTGGTAAAAGGCACATTATCAGGGGTAAACATGATGATAACAAAAAAGAGCATGAAGACTCTTTAAAAAATGGAATGGATAAGCTGGGAAGGTTTATTAAAACAAATTTTAAAGAGGCAGACACAGGATTCAAACAAGTTGAAACCTTTATAACTATATGTGAGCAAGTGTTAAAATTAACTATTAATTATAACTATAACTATATTAATAATATGAACAAATTATAAGTGCTCACCGTAAAGAGGCTCGCTGAGCTGCTGACAAACACGAAACTAGATAATCACATCCACACAAATTTTCGGCCATGGCCTTCGTCAAAAAAAGAAACACAAACATTCACGCAATCATTCAGACAACTATACACACACAACTATCTTGTCCGGCCACTCCAGTCTAGCTAGTGTTACTGGAGTGGCTGGACATGTATAGTTGTCTGAATGATTGAATGATTGCGTGAAAGTGTGTGTGTGTGTGTGTGTGTGTGTGTGTGTGTGTGTGTGGTTTTTTTTTTTTTTTTTTTTTTTTTTTTTTTTTTTTTACTAAGGCCATGGTCGAAAATTTAAGTTCTGTGGATGCAATTATCTATTTTTGTGTCTGTCAGCAGCTCAGTGAGCCTCTTTACGGTGAGTTTTGACCTATCCTCCATTATTGATATTCATCGGATTTTCCAGTGTTCAAATTATAAGTGCTATAGTTAATGCAGAGAAAGGCATACCACAGCCCTAAATAATAAATCCAATACAAATTGTGAAATTCCTCAGTTTAACACGAGATGAATTAAAAGACGTAAAATTTCCTGTTCCTCTGGTAGAATCAGCAAGATACCTCTTCTTGAAGTTAATAGAATAGGAGCATATTAGGATACGTAACAAATGTTCCTTTAATAAATAATAACATGTTTACTCTATATAGATTGCATCCTTTTACTACAAGTAATCCCTCAGTCAAAAGGGAAGTATATTTTCATTCAACCTGAAAAGGAATTCCTAATCCTAGATGACAAGAGGCAATATGCAAAACTATCATTAAAACACTTAGAGTGTAAGGAGACAGACAAAGACCGATGGATTTGCAGACGGACCTTCACACTATTATCAACATTTCATCAAGTAAATACAATGCCAGATGATTGTGAGAAGAGAATAGTAAATTTGACAAAGAGTATCTGAACTCATCTAAATAATAATGATGATTATAGATATCTCATAAGGAGGAAGGTCTGGCTGTGCTATGTGGAAGGAAAGAGCCAAAAGATGTAGTGCTGAAAGGAGTTTGTAAAATAAGTTTTTTCAATAAATGTAAAGGATATGGCCACTCCCATGAACCACAGACATTGCCGAGGTGGGGTGGCTTGTGTGCCTCAACGATACAGATAGCCGTACCGTAGGTGCAACCACAGCGGAGGGGTATCTGTGGAGAGGCCAGACAAATGTGTGGTTCCTGAAGAGGGGCAGCAGCCTTTTCAGTAGTTACAGGGACAACAGTCTGGATGATTGACTGAGCTGGCCTTGTAACATCAGCTAATGTGGCTTTGTCACACAGCTACTGCGAACGGCTGAAAGCAAGGGGAAACTACAGCCGTTACCTTTCCCGAGAACATGCAGCTCTACTATATGAACATATGATGATGGCATCCTCTCGGGTAAAATATTCAGGAGGTAAAATAGTCCCCCATTCGGATCTCCGGGCGGAAACTACTCAGGAGGATGTGATCATCAAGAAAGACAATACTGGCATTCTACGGGTCGGAGTGTGGAATGTTAGATCCCTTAATCAAGTAGGAAGATTAGAAAATTTAAAAAGGGAAATGGATAGGTTGAAGTTAGATATAGTGGGGATTAGTAAAGTTCGGTGGCAGGATGAACAAGATTTCTGGTCAGGTGAGTACAGGTTTATAAATACAAAATCAATTGGGGGTATCACAGGAGTAGGATTGATAATGAATAAGTAAATAGGAATGCGGGTAAACTACTATGACCAGCACAGTGATCGCATTATCATTGTAAAGATAGATACGAAGCCAACACCGGCAACAGTAGTACAGGTTTATATGCCAACTAGCTCTGCCGATGATGAGGAAATTGAAGAAATATATGAGGAGCTAAAGGATATTATTCAGACAATTAAGGGAGAGGAAAATTTAATTGTTATGGGAGACTGGAATTCGGTAGTAGGACAAGGAAGGGAAGGGAAGATAGTAGGTGAATATGGTCTGGGCAAAAGGAATGAAAGAGGAAGCCGCCTGGTAGAATTTTGCACAGAACACAATTTAGTTATAACAAAAACCTGGTTTAAGAATCACAAAAGAAGGTTGTATACGTGGAAGAGGCCAGGAGACACCGGAACATACCAGGTAGATTTTATAATGGTAAGACATAGATTTCGGAACCAGGTTCTACAGTGTAAGACATACCCAAGGGCAGATATAGACTCTGACCATAACCTGTTGGTTATGAACTGTAGGCTGAAACTAAAGAAACTTCAAAAAGGTAGGAAAATAAGGAGATGGGACCTGCATAAATTGAAGGAACCTGAGGTTCTTAAGAATTTCAGAGGGAGCTTTAGGCAACAATTGACAGAAACAGGGGAAAATAAAACAGTAGAGGAGGAATGGGTAAAATTGAGAGATGAAATAGTGAAGGTAGCAGAGGACAAAATATGTAGGAAGGAAAGACCTACAAAAAATCTTGGATATCACAGGAGATACTAAATTTAATTGATGAAAGAAGAAAATATAAAACTGCAGTAAATGAAACAGGCAAAATGGAGTACAGACGACTAAGAAATGAGATTGACAGGAAATGCAAAATGGCTAAGCAAGAGTGGCTAGAAGGCAAATGCAAGAATGTAGAAGAATGTATAAATAGGGGGAAAATAGATACAGCCTACAGGAAAATAAAAGAAACATTTGGAGATAAGAAAAACAGCTCTATGAATATCAAGGACACTGATGGAAAACCAGTTCTCAGCAAAGAAGGGAAAGCTGAAAGATGGAAAGAGTATATAGAGGGGCTCTACAAAGGAAATGAACTTCGAGACAATGTTGTAGGAAGAGAAGAGGATGTAGATGAGGATGAAATAGGAGATACTGTACTGAGAGAAGAATTTGACAGAGCCCTGAAAGATCTAAGTCCAAACAAGGCCCCTGGAGTAGATGATATTCCCTCAGAGCTACTGAAGTCTCTGGGAGAACCAACCATGACAAACCTGTTTCACCTGGTGTGTAAGAAGTATGAGACAGGCGAAGTACCCTCAGACTTTAAGAAAAATGTTATAATCCCCATCCCTAAGAAAGCAGGTGCAGTCAGGTGTGAAAACTACAGAACCATCAGTTTAATAAGTCATGGCTGCAAAATATTAACACGAATTATATACAGAAGGATGGAAAAGCTGGTAGAAGCCGACCTCGGGGAAGATCAGTTTGGGTTCAGGAGAAATGTAGGAACTCGGGAGGCAATACTCACTTTACGGTTTATCCTAGAAGATAGATTAAGAAAAGGCAAACCTACATTTCTAGCTTTTGTAGATTTGGAGAAGGCTTTTGACAATGTTGATTGGAATAAACTCTTTCAAGTTCTGAAGCAAGCAGGAGTAAAATATAGGGAACGTAAGGTTATTTACAACTTGTACAAAAACCAGACAGCGGTTGTCAGAGTTGAAGGGCATGAAAGGGATGCAGTGGTTGGAAAGGTAGTAAGACAGGGTTGTAGTCTATCTCCATTGTTGTTCAATTTGTACATTGAGCAAGCTATAAAGGAATGCAAGGAGAAATTTGGAGAAGGAATTAAAGTTCAGGGTGAAGAATTAAAAACATTGCGTTTTGCCGACAACATAGTAATTCTGTCAGATACAGCGAAGGACCTGGAAGAGCAATTGAACGGAATGGACAGAGAGCTGAAATATGCATATAGGATGAACATTAACAAGAGCAAAACTAGGGTAATGGAGTGCAGTGTAAGAAAATCAGGTGATGCTGAAGGAATTAGATTCGGAAATGAAGCAATAAAGAAGGTAGATGAGTTTTGTAACTTGGGCAGTAAAATAACAAATGATGGTCACAGTACAGAGGATATAAAATGCAGAATGGCAATGGGTAGAAAAGCGTTCTTAGAAAAGAGAAATTTGTTAACATCGAATATTGATTTAAGCCTAAGGAAGTCCTCTCTGAAGGCATTTGTATGGAGTGTTGCCTTGTATGGGACTGCGGACAGGAAGAGGATTGAGGCTTTTGAAATATGGTGCTACAGAAGAATGCTGAAGATTAGGTGGGTGGATCGCGTAACTAATGAGGAGGTACTGAACAGAATTGGGGAGAAAAGGAATTTCTGGCATACCTTGACTAAAAGAAGGGATAGATTGGTAGGACACATTCTTAGACATCTAGGAATTGTGAATTTAGCGTTGGAGGGAAGTGTGTGGGGAAAAAATTGCAGGGGAAGACCAAGAGATGGATACAGTAAGCAGATTCAGACAGATGTAGGTTGTCGTTCTTATGTAGAGATGAAGAGGCTTGCTCAGGATAGGGTATTGTCGAGAGCTGCATCAAACCAGTCTCCGGACTGAAGACCATAACAACAACATTCAAGGTATAGAATCTACAAATCTGCAGAAAAAGATCTCATCCATGGCAATTCTCTCCCATATCCTGAGCAAGCCTTTGCATCTCCTCATAAGAACTACAACCCACATCCATTTGAATCTGCTTACTATACGTGTCTCTTGGTCTCCCTCTGCGATTTTTACCCCACACACTTCCCTCCAATGCTAAATTTACGATTCCTCGATGTCCAAGAATGTGTCCTACCAAGCAATCCCTTCTTTTAGTCAGGGAGTGCCAAAAATTCCTTTTCTCACCAATTCTGTTAAGTACCTCTTCATTAGTTATGCGATCTACCCACCTAATCTTCAGCATTCTTCTGTAGCACCACATTTCAAAATCCTCTATCCTCTTCCTGTCCGCACTGCTTATTGTCCATGTTTCACTCCCGTACAAGGCAACACTCCACACAAATGCCTTCAGAAAAGACTTCCTTACACTTAAATTAATATTCGATGTTAGCAAATTTCTCTTTTTCAAAAATGCTTTTCTTCCCATTGCCATTTTGCATTTTATATCCTCTGTAGTGCGACCATCACATGTTATTTTACTACCCAACTAACAAAACTCATCTACCACCTTCATTGTTTCGTTACCTAATCTAATTCCTTCAGCATCACCTGATTTTCTAAGACCGCATTCCATTATTTTTGTTTTGCTCTTGTTAATGTTCATTTTATACACACTCTTCATCGCACTGTCCATTCCATTCAATTGAAGGTACGGTACATAAACTCTGTCTCATTGATGGCCCACCCATCTCCAGCAAACCGTGCCACCTTTGCTGGGAGAAACTGGCAGCCATTAAAGAACAAATCTCAGAACTTTTGGAACCGGGTGTCATTGAGCCTTCTTCCAGCAGCTGGTCGTCACCCATTCATTTAGTACCCAAGCAGGATGACTCTTTGCGCATATATGAGGATTACTGCAGGCTCAATGCATGCACCCTCATGGACAATTACTCTATTCCAAACATAGGAGATTTTACTCATACTCTGGTGGGTACAATAGTGTTCTCTATTGAGGACTGCAAGTATGCTTATCACCGGATTCCCATGGCTCCTGAAGACATTGAAAAGATGGCTATCACCACTCTTATAGACTTGTTTCATGCCATTTGGTGTTAAAAATGGAACAAAAACTTGGTAACACTTTGTTAATGAAATACTTTTTCTTTTACAATATTGCTTGTCATACATTGACGACATATTAGTGTTCAACGATTCTGTAAAGGAAAACAAGAAACATGTTTAGGCCCTCGTTGAAACTTTGGCTGCAGCAGGCATTGAACTTAAAGACAGCAAACAACAGTTATACCAACGCTCAGTGCTTTTTCCTTGGCTTCATGGTTTCTGCCGATAGGATAACGCTCCCCCCCCCCCCCCTCCCCACCCCCCGAGAAGATTGACAACATCAGAAACCTACCACTTCCCTTACCCAGTGTGGCCAAGATTCAAGCCCCACTTACAGACTCTTTAGCCGGCCAGCACACCTCTGGCGATTAGCCTATTCCTTGGATGGACACTATAACTTCTGCATTCTCTGCTCTCAAAGATCTCACTTGAACTGTCACTATTGCTCACCCTCATCCAGATGCCAAACTTTTCATTATGATGGACGTGAGTGACTCTGCCATTGACGCACTTCTAAGCCAATCCGTCTACGGTGTCACGTCTCTGTTGCAGTTTTTTTCAAAGAAACTTAACAACACCCAAAAGAAGTATTTTGCCTTTGATCAGGAACTCTTGGCCGTATATGAATCCATTAAACACTTCCATTCTGCTGTCGAAAGTCACTCTTTCTACATCCCCACTGATCACAAGCTTCTTGCTGCTGCTATCACCAATCTCCAGCAGACACCTCTTCCCGTAGGTTCCACAATTTCGACCACCATCTCTCAGTTCACCAGCAATGTCTGTTACATCAAGGGTGCAGACAATGTTGTTGCCAACTTTCTGTTACACACTGATGCAGTCTCGTCTCTCTTAGATCTATCTTCGGGCTGCAGACGAGGATGCAATGCAACTCATTCATGATGCTAACTCTTCTCTGCAACACAGCTGCACCACCTTCCCTGGTGTCTTGGGTGAGGTTTGGTGGGATGAATCAACAGGCACACCCCACCCCTGTATTCCTTGGTGTCTCAGACAAAAACTCTTCAATAAACTTCGCAATCTAGCTCATCTTGGCTTTAACGCTTCCACCAAGCTAGTCACCGACCGTTTCGTTTGGTGGGATATGAAGCAAGATTGTCAAGCCTGGGCTCGAGCCTGTGTCCCATACCAGCAGAGATAGCTTCAGACTCACACCACCCCTCCCTTGGGCCTTTTTTGTGTCCCCACTGGCCACTTCCAACATGTTCATATTGATCTAGTTGGCCCCCCTTCCTCCTGTCGACAGATTCCGCTACCACCTCACCTCTACTGATTGAACCACCCGCTGGGCAGAAGACACGCCCCTCCTGAACATCACTGCAGAGACTGTCGCTTGTGCGTTCGAGCACTCGTGGATTTTTCCCGCTTAGGCTGCTCGGCTGTTATCACCACCGACCAATGCTGGCAGTTCGAATTAGCTCTTTTTTTTTTTTCTCCTTTCAGAATTTATGTCACCTTTTTGGAATTCGGCACATTCATCTACCCCATATCATCCTCAAGGTAATGGCTTAATTGAACAATGGCACCACACACTGAAAGTGGCTCTTATGTGGCATGATTCACTGTGGCTTGAGGCTCTCCCCCTGGTCCTCCTCCATCTCTGCTCCACGTACAAACATGACGTGTGGCGGAGTTCGTCTATGGTCAAAAGCTGTCTCTCCCCAGAGAGCTTGTCCGTTCATCAACAGAATCAGACTCTTCTGTTCCAAACTCTCTCCCCCCTCTCCACCTCCTCATGTTCGTGGAGACATACTCCCTCGTTTTCCTCCGGGACAACTCTGTCCTCTCCCCCTCCCACTCACCAGCCCCCTTATTTCGGCCCTCGCTGTGTCTTGAAATGGGGTGACAACACTTTCATTATAGCCTACCACTGTTTCTGTGCATCACATCAAACCGGCTCACATCGACACCAGCCTTGCCCCTCGTCAGCCTCAGCCATACTCCACTGATCCCCCCTAACCTTCCCTTGCCACCCCCTCCCCTCCCTCTACATCCCCTACCTTGTTTTCTGTTTCCTCTCTCCTCTTCTCCTTCCCCCTTCCAAGGTTTCTTACTCTCCTCACCTGCCATCGAATTTGTGGTTCCTGCCCCCCCCCCCCTCCTCCTCCTCTTGCCACTGATCTCTCCATCACAGCTCTATTTTCATTCTGTTCTTGTATTTGACTGCCCCCTCTCCTCCTTCCTGTGTCGAGTGGCAGCTTTTGAGACACATCCCCCTTCCCCCTGAGGTCGTCATGGTATCTGTTCTAGCCTTTCTCCTGCCTCCCTCTGAGGTGCTTATCTATGCCCCACTGGGTCCTCCCTGGGAATTGTCACGTCCAGCCCGCGAAGTCCATCCCCACAACACCTGGACAATTTCGTCATGGACATGCCACCAACTTGAAGCCGTTCACCCACACTACTGCCTCCTCAGATTGTTGAACTGACAGCTATGCACATGCTGAGGCAGGCACTGCTGGATGCCTTGGTCTCTCCGCAGCCCCCCCCCCCCCCCTCCCTTCCCACTCAAAATTTATTACATACTGCGGGCAACTTGTGAATGGTGACCGATCAAACTACACATCGATAGCAGAGGACATGGAATTTGATATCTTTGCAACTGGCTTCTTTGGGAGGACATCTATCCTGTTCTCTGCCAGCCGTCTTTTAACTAGTTGTGTATGATCTGCTCTAGAGTTCACAATAAGGTTTTTGTCAGTGAATACATGTGGTCTCATTGGGGCTAAGACCACACTTGATTCCCCATAATATGTTTCAACCTGAAACAGATGAATATTAGTCTTCCAGAATTTAATATCTGCATCCCAGCTCATCCACCACATCTAACATTTTATCTACTACTGTGTTAAATTTAATATTACATGACTAATCTTCTGACAGTTTCACAGTCTCTTAAGTTTCGAAGTTTGTAGTAGGTATCATCAGCCCTATATATACTGATACTTATCTTTATATGCTTTGTTCCATTTATAGGTGTAAGTAATATCTTGAAGTCGCTGCAGAAAATTTCCGAGATTTTTTAAATAAATAACTAGGAGATGAGAAAAGAGTACTCATCGTTTCACATTCTATCTGACATTTATTGAACCAAAGTACACAATACAAAGTTTCACTGCACCGGCTGACAACTCACTCAGAACTACTCTGACAATCACTGACCATCAGTAAATCTATAACTCCCTCATAGTCTCACTGGCTGAGTATTTATATCTTCTCAAACCATGATCTTTGACAACAACAACAAAAATGTTTTGTATTGCATTAAAATAAAGGATTGAAAAGATAAATAATTTTAGAAATCTTTAATATCCTTAAGTGTACATAATTTACAAATAAACAAAATGTTGAGATTTACAATACAAAATTCTGAGCATGCAAAATGTGATTTGCTAAAAATACATGTTGTATGGTTTTAATATTTTAATATGTGAAAGAACACGAGATTTGAACATTACCGTAAAATTCTAATGAAGATAGCAAGTTTCTAGTGACAGTGAGGTTTCATGAAAATAACTTGTTTATCCAAATATGAAAATTTGTTAAGTTACATTATTATTTTAAATTCATTATTCTCATATCAATTAGTGAATGTTCTAATATGAAGTGCTTTCAGTAATCATAATTTCTGGTGGGTAGATGTTTTCAAAATCTATAGCAAGCATTGTTTTACGATTTACCATTAATGTCGAAACTTACAGAACAAAGAAGAACTGCATGTTTTTATATAAAAACAATACAGTTTTTTCTCATTGTTTAAATACGCAAAATGAGTTAATGAGATGAAGATACAAGTTCTGTTTCTATTAAAGATTCATAAAAAATCTGTATATTAAACATTGACAACTTACCTCACTGACATGTATCCTGGCTTTGGGATTGGTTGCTGTATTGTCATTTCTTGCCTACTTTGATTACCCGATCTTATTCCATTATATTATTGTTTATAAAGTCTACAAATGCAGATGTGTCACAGAATATCTTCTCAATCATAGTGTGTTCAAGTAAAGGATTGTAAAAATGAGACTCACATCAACACCACAGCAGCTAAAAATGCATTGCAGTTGATGGTGGACTATCTCAACCTCTCTTGCGAGGAAATAATGATGTGTTAGTATCTGCCTAAACTTTTATACTCATAACTAATGAAGGTTATTTTTAGGTTTGTATCTTCTAATGATTTGACTTTTTGGTGATCTTAATTTCTTTCTTGTTTGCTGTATTATTTCAGACTTCATATTTTACATTTAGCCTCCTGAAATTTATTGCAGAGATAAAAAATGAAAGATAAGTTTCTTCACAATACTAAATAAAACTCAGAACACCGATTTACAGTTTGTTGAACTCAAATATTGACATATGAGCTCTTACACTGATTTGTAATGCATGTTCACCATTCAACAACTTGTCTTACATTTTCATTCAAATGTCTTTTTTCCCATTTAATTATAATAATTCCTTGTTCTTTGCTTTCAGAGCAACTTCATTCACAACACTGCCATCAACAATCTGTGGTGACCATTCTGTGAAAGACAGAAAACAAACCCACAATTTCTCATCTTTTAAGAATTATTTTATTATTTTCCTTATATTCTATATTTAATGCATGACATCCTTTCCCTTGTGTGCTTTTCACTACATATACCTCCTCTTAATGAAAGGAAAGAGATCGTGATATTTCTTCCTTTAGTCTGCAATAACATTTTATTGTATATAAGAAATAACAGGTGTTGTCTTTACATTAATCACACACAAATAACATTTTACTGAAGTTTAGGATTTATCATCATCAGCAGCAGCAGCAGCATGTAAGTGGCATTACCTAAAGACTTGCACCAGGCAGACAAAATAATCCCAGGTGGGATCTAACAGCCAAAAATGCCACACGAAATCATCATCCTAGGATTTTAATTAACTGTGCACATGTTCCCATTTTATTTACTGAATTCATATTTGTTTCCTTTTTTCCATTTCCTCTCTGAACTTGGTGCGCCATATCTGCAGGACAAGCTGTGCATATTCCTCAAATTTCAAAAGGCATTTGACATGGTACCGCTGCTTACTGTTAACAAAGGTATGAGCACATGTAATAGGTATCCAAATATGTGAGTGGCTCGAAAACTACTTAAGTAATAGAACCCAGTATGTTGTCTTCGATGGTGAGTGTTCATCAGAGATTAGGAGTGCCCCAGTGGAGTGTGATAGGACTGCTATATTTTGTATCTATATAAATGATCCAATGGTCACAGTTAGTTGCAATCTGCGGCTCTTTGCTGATGATGCTGTGGTGTAGAGGATGGTGTCGTCATCGAATGACTGTACTAGGATGAAGTGCGAGTTGTATCAAATGTCCCACTGCCTAGGTGATTCAAGGAATGGCAGCTAGCTCTAAATGAAGACTAAATTAAGATGATACAGATGAATAGGAGAAACAATACCGTAATGTTTGAATACAGGATAAGTAGTGTGCTGCTTGACAGTTGTGTCAAATATCTAGAGGTAACACTGCACAGCGATGAAATGGAACAAGCATATAAGGACAGTTATGGGGAAGGTGAATGATCGACTTCGGTTTATTGGGAGAATTGTGGGAAGATGTGATTCGTGTGTAAAGAAGACCACATATAAAACGCTTGTGTGACCCAATCTTGAGTATCGCTAAAGTGTTTGGGATCTCCATCCGATCAGTTTAAAGGAAGACATAGAAGCAATTCAGAAGTGGACGGCTAGGTTTGTTACTGGTAGGTTTGATCAATTTGTGAGTGTTACTGAAATGCTTTGGGAACTCAAATGGGAGTCACTGAGGAAGGCAGTGTTCTTTTTGAGAAACACTGTTGAAGAAATTTCGAGGGCTGGAATTTGAAGCAATTCTACTGCCACCAACCTACATTTCATGTAAGAACTACAAATATAAGATCAGAGAGATTAGGGCTTGTACAGATGCATATAAGCATTCTGTTTTTCCTCATACTATATGGGAGTGGAACAGAAAAGCAAGTAACTAGTAGTGGTACTGAGGACCCTCAGCCACACACCTATGGGTGGATTGCGGAGTACATATGCAGATGTAGACCATTTCCAACACCCATGTACATACAGTTTCCATTCACAAATGTTTAGGGTTCCTGTGTCCTAATATTTTCTTTACAGTATGTATACATGTCATACCTTGTACATACACTTTTCCTCCTGCATCTTCCTCCAAAAAGTCAGATGCGTAATAAACACACAACATCAGATGCTACTGCCACTACTCTATATCTAATTTGTTTGACATATGTATGAGTCTCTCTTGTTCTGTTGTTTATTTTTGTCTTGTATAGTGTAATGTTAAGTGTGTCTGTAACTGTTTAAGTGGGAGCAAGTAATTGCTTAGGCATCCTGCAATAACAGGTTCTAGTCGCATCAAAAACTGGGGTATAATAAAAATGTTACTCACAGCAATTGCGAAGGGTCTTAGCCAGGGTTTCCAATCCCAAAGCACAGTTTCCCCCTACATAGTATGAGTTGTATTCTGAGCAAAAAATAAAAGGGTTCTGTTGGGGGAGGCGATTGTACTATCCAGGAAATAATTTAGGGTGCGATGTCTCCCGGCTGCTACGAATCCCGTCTAGGAAGGGGAAGGCCCCTTAAAATTCCCCTCAAAACCACACTTCCCCCTGAAGCAATTGTCCCCCTAAAAATCTCCCTAGAATTTTTATCCCCCTAAATATTCCCCCCCCATATCTATAATTGTTCCCCCTAAATTTAGGAGGAAAACACCTAAGTTGGGAACCCTGGTCTTAGCATTACAAACTATTGAATACGTAAAGAAGACCAGTACTTGCAATGAGAAGAAAGGAAAGCAGATGGTTAACAGTCAAAGACGGATAGCACGAAGCCCCCAAAGACAGGAAGCCCATACCATCCCCATCCCAGGACCCCCTGTCCCTTCAGGTACTTCACCACAGAACCGGAGGGTGAACTAAATGTCTGCTAGATGGCTATTGACTGCAACAGAATGGAACGCCGTGGATCCACATTCCAGAACCCCGAACATTGACCGATTGGATTTAATTACTGCAGTTGTTTGTTTGTGTGTGTTTTAGTGTGTATCTCGCAGTATGTTAGCAATACTTTTATATCACTTAAATCTATCCATCCCTAAAAATAAAATATATATGGAGGAATCATGTAGCAGATTAGTTGTGGGATTTCCTTGGTGGTGTACACAGAGAAACACATTTTATATGAACATATACTTTCTTGAGCTTGATCAAGTACAAAGGACTGAAGCATCTTGCTATTTGATCATCATGGTGGTTGGAACTTCTGAAGATGAATCACTGGGTCAAAGATACATAAATGATATATAGACAAATCTCTTTTACTGGGGCTGCCACACTGCCCCCCTCCCCCCTGCAGTAGGGAGTACCCCTCTTGGGATGGGGGGAAGGGGGGTGTCCCATGGTGTTGGTTGAGGTAGTCCATGGTAGGTGCACTACCACCAGCTCCACAGTGGTATCTGGTTATGGGACCACCCACAATGTAGTCCGGAGGCGTTGTGGGGCTGCCCGACATTGATGGCGAGTGGTGGTTGTCTCACTGGCAGCGTAGACGCCTATCTCCTCCATGTGCAGAGCGAAGGCTCATACGTTTGTAAGGTTGTTGAAAAGGGGGGGGGGGGGGGAGGAGATCAATGCATTTCACCAAATGACATTCTAGTGGCACTGTGGAGGTCGGCAAGCCTATGTCAATGCACATGAAGAGCAGCAACTTGTCTCGAAGTACATTTGAGATGTCGTTGAGGATGGATGGTGGTGTTGGTATCAAATACTCCAGTGCTGGTGTGTCTGGCATTTGAAGGAGGGAAAACCTCAGAAGAGGAAGGCTGGTGGAGGTGGTGAGGTCCTCAGCAGAGGTGAACGTGTGCTTGTGAGAGTCTTACTAAGCTCAACTTAGAGCTGTTGCTGTTACTTGACAGAGTGAGCTGGCTTGCCGAAGTGGGTGTAGATGGGCTACTCAATAGAGTATGTCTGTTGCTATATGTGTGAGATTGAGGGACACTCGACGGAGTGTGTTGCCGGCTTGACAAAGAACCGTGGTGTACACTCGATGGGAGTGATTGTTTTGTAGTTCATGCGCTACTATAGGCACACGAATGTCCTTGACTGGAGGATTGCACGTGGCTGGCTTTACATGAGCTGTCTTTACTCAATGGAGAGAAACAGTCAGAGCAGCGTTTTTGTACGAGATGTCCATAGTCTTGGTAGTGTAGCTGAGCACTTTGCAAGAATTCGTCTATGGCTGTTGGAAAGGAGACCTGACAATGTCGTATCTCGAAAGCACATGAGTGCATGTACTAGGGTGAATGGCACATAAGTATGTGGTTATGTACAGCTCTTCGGCATCGTGATAGTACAGAGTAGCCTGATGCGATGTATAACTGTTGGCAGCTCTGAAGTGATGGGCATGGCACTGGTTGTGCACAAGCTTACCTGGCAGTACTAACTTCTGGCCATAAATTCTGCGATTGTGCCTTGCATATCTTCTTTGAAGGTGGTGCAGAGCCCTAGAAATACTAATGGCAAAACGTCAGTCCGCGTGTTGTTGTGGCAACAACTTTGAGGGTCCTGTGCCAACATAACACAAGCTGTTGCTCTGTCATGTGGATATGTTTGATAAGGAGCAAATGATGTTGAATAGTGCAGACTCAAATTGCCTGCCCTGGACCATCATGATCACAGCTGGTCAACTGAAGTGAGCAATCCATGAGTCTATAAATGCTCGATCTATTGTCTCTGCCATTATGTATATCATAGGTCTGCTTCCACCCGCCTCGTGATACAGTCAATGGCCAAGAGGATGTATCTGTGGCCATCTGAGGGGGAAGTGGACCTAAGAGGTCAAGGAAAATATGTTGAAATCGATCTGCTGGGAGCAGGTAATTGCCGAGGGGTGCTGCAGTTTGTTTTGCGATCTTGCTGTGTTGGCACAGGATGCATTGTCATGCCCACAGCAGGCAGTCTCTTCGCAGGTCCTTCCAAACAAAGCGTTCTGACACTAGTCGTATCAATACTCATGCACCAGGGTGTGCCAGATTTTGTAATTTGTCGAACATAGTACTTCATAGGGGTGGTGGGAGGAAGGGATGTAGTGGGCTCATGGATTCATCACACCATTGTTATATCACTCCCAGGAAAGTTGTCTGTACTGGTTTGAGTGCCGAGCTGTGGTCTGAGAGTGAGATTGTTTCTTTTTCAGCTGACTGCAGTGTTGCGAGATCCGACAGGTTGAGGAGTGTAGAGACAACATCTACTCTTGGAAGGAAGACGGTGACAATGTTATCCACTCCTTTAGTATCTGACGTCTATCGTGAATTGTGATATGTAATCAAAATAAGTAAATTTCTGTAGGGGTGGGTCAGATGGTGTCTTACAGATGGCTATTGCTAGTGACTTATGGTCAGTAAGCATAGAGAATGCTTGACCGTCAACTTCTGATCTAAATTGCTTGATGGCCTCGTATACAGCAAGCAATTCCCTATCTGGGCATTATTTAATTTTTTTTTGAGAAAAACTGCAGGGGTGAGTTTATGTCATCAACTGTTTGGCTCAGCACCACACCAATAGCTGTGTGGCTTGCATTGGTAGTTATGAAGAGCTCAGCTGAAGGGTGCAGGTGAGCAACGGTTACTGCATCGGCTAACAGCTGTTTCAAGATGCCAAATGCTGTTTCCATTTCCGATGTCCACGGCATTGGGCAGATACCAAACGTCTGTTTTCCCGATAAGGTGGCTCGTCAAAGGTGTTTGTGAGTCAGCTGCTGCTGGAAGATGTTTCCTGTGATAATTTATTGTGCCCAAAAAGTGACATAACTCCTTGTACGGGGATGGGCGTGGCATATTAGTAATGGTTAAAACCTTCATTGGAGATGGTTTGATAATGTCTGCCAATATTGTAAGGCTGAGATAAATTAACATTGGTTGGTACAACTGAAGCTTCTTAAGATTAGTTTCAATCCATGCTGCTGCTAGTGAGTCAAAGACTGTCTTGACATGTAGTTCATTTTCTTCTATTGAATTACTGAACACCAAAATATTGTATGAGAAGTCGAAACAGAATTCCAGGCACAACAATACTTCATTTATGAATCATTGCCACATCTGGCATAAAGAACAGTGGAATAGGCCAAATAGTGTCATAATCACCATTTTTCCCTGTCTCTGGGTGCCATCTGGATCTGATAGTATGGCCTTTTAGAATCAATTACAGAAAAAATCTTGGCTCCAGCAAGTGCTTGTGTAAATCCTGCATTGTTGGTAGTGGATACCTTTTGGTGTTAAGACATCTATAATTGCTGCACATAAGCCAAGTACTATATCTTTTTTGTCGACTAGGCGTATAGGGATAGCCCAGTTGCTATCTGAAGGTTCTAGCACTCCTGTGTCTAGAAGTTCTGAAATTTGCTGTTGAACTTCAGCCACCCGTTCCAGATGTAAAAACATTGGTTTCACAATGATCAGTGGTCCTTACAATTATAGTTTTTGTACTGTGCCATTAGTGATGACAGAAACAGCTGGCAGTGAGTATTCGAGGCAATGTTTATCTGCTTGCGATGGATGCACATTCTTAATTGGTGCGGGGTGGGAGCCTGTGTTAGATAACTTTGTGTTTGCCAATGGCCGCTGAAGTGCAGTGGTGTCACACATGGCCACTTGCTCGACTGGGCTGACAGATGAGTAGCAGTTTGTCGCATAGTTCAAGACTTTCACATGGCACTGTGAGCGCGCTCACATATGCAGGCTGCTGGGATGAACTCGGTTTCTGTCAGTTGCAAATCAGTAGCCAAGCACTGTACGTGCATTACTAGGTTGTATTTTATGTCTGAAACTGTCACAAGGGACTGGGGAGACATTGCTTGTCAAGGCAAACACAGCCTTGTTATGGAAACACCGACTGTTTGACAACATTAGCGTACGGTCACGTAGGGGAGGGGGTTGTACAATGTCATCATATACACTATGTTCACTGCGTGCGGGCGCAAGGTCACTGGAAACACTTGATATCGGAGCACCATGACTGACCTGTGTGTGTAAGCTTTCCAGCTCCTGCTTGTTGATATCTCGAGGTGAGTTTCGCTTGTGAGAAATCCAAGCTCTGAGTGAGTTGTTCTCTCTTCCATTGAAGCTGTAGCACTTAATGGTTGGCGTCAGACCACTTGCATGTAATGTTTATGCAAATTCATTTTGAGCGCAGAATTTTAATATGACTTTCTTACTTACTTACCTAAAAATGATTATACCTCTTAATTAATGCGGTTAGTGTAAGAGCATTTTATGTTTTTAGAGTCATTCAATAATTATAAGAAATTCTGGAAACCAATTTTCTTGCCCATGTAAGCTGTAAGATATGCAAACCTCAAACTGGCCAAGGTGCCATGAACTGGGGGTAACCATTTAGTAATACAGATGGTTTGTTCACACCCTTAAGCATCTGCTTGCTATGTCAACTAAACAATGGAAAGTACAGGTTGGAATATCAATAACATAATGAGGGATGAAGCAGCTAGAGAAAGCATGTGCCTGTGCCTGTGTGAGCATGAACATCTTTTCTATGTGCCTCTCTATCACCTTTATGGTGAGTTGCAATCTCCCAGTTCCTACTACTTGTGTGTCTACTTCAAGGAATACAAGAAAAATAAAAAAAGAAACAAACCACTTTTATATTCTGTATATATTTTATATCCATATCAATCAGTATAAAAGTATAACTAAACAATATGCAAAAAATTGTCAATGAGGCACAAAATCACTGCACATCCATGAGAAGTGCTTTAGATTATACACCAACACAAGAGTAAAAATGAGTCTTATTGACTAGAATTTCACAACTTTTAAAATTCTCTCTCTCTCTCTCTCTCTCTCTCTCTCTCTCTCTCTCTCTCTCTCTCTCTCTCTCTCTGTGTGTGTGTGTGTGTGTGTGTGTGTGTGTGTGTGTGTGTGTGTGTGTGTGTGCTGACTTACTTGGAAAAAAAATCACAGATTGTACATCACTTAGAAGCTTCTTGGCAAAAGAAGAGGAAAAACTAGTCCCTTCTTCAAGTTGATACCATATTGTTTACAATTCCACACTTCTGCATCAATGAAATTAAAAAGTAAAGCATGTACATCATACAAAACTGAGCTACTTTTGAATGGGCTCACTATGAATAAAGCCCAACACCATAAAGTTCTCTCTTGTTCGTGCAACTTTAATATGTTTTCAAAATAATTTGAAGTAGCACTAAAAGGAGTTTTTAAAAACCTGTCTCTTAAAATTGAGCTAATTTCACAGTTCCAGACTTTTTCTTGTACATGTTTAATGCGTGGAACACTTGAAGCCTGTGATCATCTCTGTGCTTGTGATGGACTGTGTTTTGTCCCAATAGTACGATTAAACAATGCATTTGATACTGCAATGACAGGTGAGAAAAGCTGCAGAGGATAATCACTGAAATGAAAACAAAAATTTGATTTTAATTTTTATAAATAAATATAATCATGTCAATGAAAACAGCATATTTTTAATGATGGAAACTCTAGGTTGGATTTCAACAGTATAATGACAGTTTGCAACTCACCAGAGAGATGTAATGAAGAGCTGTGACAGGCACATAAAGTCAAACACGTACAACACTTACGCTATCGGCCATGGTCTTCTTCAGAATAAAGACTATTCAGACAATGTCACAGGCCAACTTCACAGTAACAATCATGCAACCGTTATCTCTGGCTGTCGCACTCAGAATCTTACTCTGAGTACGGCAGCCAGAAATGATGGTTGTGGGACTCTGAAGTGTGCCTGTGTGATTGTTCTTTAATCTGAAGAAGGCAATGGTCGATGGTTCAAGTGTTGTATGTGTGCATCTTTTTTATGAGCCTGTCCCAGCTCATTACGTCTTTGAATTGAGTTGTAAACTGTCCTCATTATATTGTTGAAATAACAGCAAAATGTTTTACACTACAATATGTAAGTAATTATCTAAAAAGCAACTTTTTATCTGTCAAAGACCCATAATGGACATAAAAATATGGTTCATACTATTTAAAACTTGCAATATTGCTCATAACGGCATACAACTTTCCAACAACAGTGGAATAATTAGCAAGGCAGCACACACCGATGTACTGTAGGCATGAGGGGAGCATCCATGGAAAGAGATGGTACTAAAAGGACCCAACTATGAGGTCATAAGAACCTTCATCTTGTATGTATTGTGCCAGTAATTTTCTTCAGAGCAGAAGCATACAGAACAGAAATTCTCATAAGCTTGACTGTAAGCAAGAGGTAGGAACAAGAAGGGAATGGAGTAAAATGACTTGAGTTGCTATACCCACAATACAACTATGGTTTCCTGGGCACGGGAGTTGCACCCTCCACATAGAGCTGACACTAACCCACAATCTGTTACAACAAGAAAATTAACAACACAGCCAAACTGATAAAATATCAGGATAGACAAGACATTAAAAAGCACAACAAATGTAAAGGAGTAAGGAGGATAAAGGTAGAATGGGTACTAGACAGGCCTGATGACTGAGTGAGGGCTGCCTTAGGTCTTATGGATCAGGGCAGAAGGACGTCACTTCAGTCTCTCTGCTTATCAACGAAACCAAAGAGCCTCTCCTTGCAGACAGAAGAAACCTTTGCATGTAAAATGTAAAACCAGATCAGCTGTTTTGGTAGTGTCAGCAAGATTAAGATTTTGTCACAAAGTATACACATTTGGATAGTCCAATAGAATATGCAACACCATTAGATGTGTACCATACTGGAATAGACATCATGTCAGAGGTTGTGGCCACAGGTAAGCCAACTGTGGCCAATGTGAAGATGACAGAGGACAATGAATTCCGGCAAGAAGCAGGAAGGAAAGACTGTCACGTAATCATGGTCTCCTTTGTTGTCCTCAGGTTGTGGGGAAAAAAGAGTGAACCATTTAGAGTTCCACATCTTCAACAATTTTGGCTTACAGTCAAAGATTCAGTTACGGATTCCAATATGAACAAGAATTCCAGTGAAGGTCATCAACAATCTGGCTTGAAGGAGGTCAGAAAGGAGATCCTGTATAGTCAGAACGAACAGGTGTTGTGGGTAGCACCAGTTGATAGCCTGAAGTTAATTATGATCTTATCAGTGCAAAAACAGACATGTGTAACGGGACATAATTATTACAGCACAGTTGCTGGGTTCACGTCTAATCACATCACCTTATTTGGAATAAATAATGAAGGAAACCGAAAATAATTAAATAAGTAAATAAAATAAAAATAACAGGTAAAACGTAATTTTAATTATTACAAATGACCATTCTAGAAATTTCATTGTAAGTAAACAAAAAATTGACGCGTGTGTTCTGTGTTAGAGAGAGTTGCCGAGCGTTGCATTGTCTTTCTCTGTAGCCAGTCTACAAAAGACAGCGGTGGTCGTCAGAGTGCAGATTACAACATAAGAGTTCCGAGAACTAATGAGCTGGTGGCAAAGAAAAAGTTATATAAAGAATAGGTCAAAATGTAGCATTGTGACGGGGTTAAAAGATTGAAGAGCGGGTGAGCATTCTTGGTTTTGTATGTATTCAGTCTGATGAATTCGCTAATAGTTGGCCTTGAGTAAAGAAGTCTCCCTTTATCAAGATACGAGACACGCTGATGCAATCACATGGAAATGGTATGTCATGGATGAAATGATTCATGGTTATTTCAAAAAATTAAACAGTCGGGAATTGAATTTTCCTAGATGCAAATTAAAGTTTGATTTGTAATTTCAGAAAAGGAGAGGCTAAATCTTATACTATTAAAAGTGTACATAATTTTTTTTTATCAAGCTGAGTGATAACTGTTCAAGCCGTGTTCATGATTAATGTGTGAAGTATTGTTTTATGAATTACTTTACTAAGAATAATAAGGTGATGATTGTTTGGGATGGGCAGTGTGCTGTAATTGGTATTGTGGGTGTAGTCGGACCACGAGTGGGATCCGATGCATCATTCCAGCAAAATATTGTTTCACGCAATTTTATGGTGGCAGCTGACCTTGTTTGCAGCAATTGATTCAGAAATATTTCGGGACCATATGTTAATCACTCAGACTCGTAAAAGTATTATTGATGCATTATTATTCCTCCTTTCTGATTGCAAAAATAAATAAAATAATATTAAGGCCGTGTGATTGATCATGAGTATTAGAGACTCTGTAATATTTATAACAATAACAATTATTTGGCAAAATAAAACCAAGAAGGCTAACCAACTTTTCAATACTTTAACATTGGAAGCAAAGCTGATAAGTGATGAGACTCAAAATGATGGGGGTTCAGAGTTTGAGAATAGTTTTGTATTATGAGAGGGTAACACCTGAAGTCGGCCCCAGTAATTATTTTTATTATTATTTAGAAGTGGCGGTATCGTAGTAGATAATTATTTTTATTTTTTTTGGATGGTGTAAAAGAGATAGATAGTGGGGATGAATTCAGTGAGGATGAGCTCGTTCACTTCTATGAAATTTGTACTGAACTAAATAATGATTTACAAGTTGGATATTTGAAGAGAAATAATAAAAGGAAAATAAGCCTGGAGGCATAATTAAAATCAAAATATAGGTGTTTACTTATTTTCTAGTAGGTAGCAAATATTACATAGTCATTATCAATATGTTCAATATTGATCGTGCCTACGTTGGACAGCGTTCTGAAACGTGGAAATAAATTTACAAGCTGACACTCTCGATTTCAAATAATTTATCGATTGTGTCTGCTTCAAGTTGTACTAAAGACATAAGAAAAATTTCTTACTTTTTTTGGAAAAAAAGTGATTTTCATTTTTTTTTTTAATTGCAAAGATAAGAAGTTTATATGGTGCATAATTACACATAAAATCACAAAAGAAAAAGGAAAAGAAAAGAGGAGGAAATGACAGGCTGTATGTTTACATCTCATTTACGTAAAATAAAAAACAATTATAATTTACATAAAATTATAAGATGATGATTCTATATATAACTGTGGCTTCATGTGACAAATAGAAAGGAATATTATTATTATTATTATTATTATTATTATTATTTATTTTGGAACTGATAGTTACTGCAATCATTTTGACTGAGAGAAATTTATTACAGACTAAAGATTACTTCAAACTGTTCAATATTATCTGAAAGGAATGCAGATTTATGTGATAATACTGTTAAATAAAGATAAAAATATAGTACCTTTTATATACCAAGATTAAGGAACGGATATTTATTAATGGATTTTTATGGTGGTTATCAAAACCATACCAATATTTGGTAGGCGACAGTGCTAAACGAATTCTGGAATTTAATAAAATTAGTAAGCAGTCAATAATATAGTGAGGACAGTTACAACTCACCGCGAAGACGTGGCGAAGAGATGCGACGGGCACATACAAAAGACACACACATACAACACATTCAGCTATCGGCCATGGCCTTCTTCAGAAATAGAGCACTCACGCAATCACACAGGCACACAACACAGTCATACAACCATCACCTCCGACTGCCACACATTTCGAAGTGTGGCAGTCGAAGGTGATGGTTGTATGACTGTGTTGTGTGCCTGTGTGATTGCGTGAGTGCTCTATTTCTGAAGAAGGCCATGGCCGATAGCTGAATGTGTTGTATGTGTGTGTCTTTTGTATGTGCCCGTCGCATCTCGTCGCCACGTCTTTGCGGTGAGTTGTAACTGTCCTCACTATATTATTTATTCCAACCTGGACTTTCCATTATTATATTTAGTAAGCAGTCAGGTGTACAAATATTCATTAGTGCTATTACCATTAATTCTGAATTTTCTTCCAATAAGTCGCTGGTGTGGCGACAGCAGAGCCTATACTCCATTTAGTAAGAGTCCAGAAAGTGGATTGTCTGCTTTACAGGAATCATATAAAGTGAAATCAAGTAATTTTACTTGTATTTATTAATGTCAAATAACATCTTTTCCCCAGTTTTGCGACGATTAGTCTTTGTCAGGGTGGTTGATTCAGACGAAGTAAAAACGGATTGTTGCACATGACACAGATCATTTGATGGTGATGAATTTAGCAATGTAAACACTGCATCCATTCAATAATGGAGTTCACTGCACTTTGCATTGTTTAAGCAAACCCAGTGCATATGTTGACTGTTGAGCCAACTATTTATACACTTCTCAACCTGATAATGCATCAAGGATGATCAAGAATATGCAGTGAAAAGCCACAAGGTCAAAAACATCCTTCAAACCCAAAGAGGATCTACACACCATGGTTGCATCTGAGATTGCTCCCTAAAAAGAGGCTATGGGGGAAGTTTGAGTTCAGAGCTGTAAGCAAGCTGCAATCATGACTCCAAATCTGGGTCTCTGTTGTGGGAGTCTGGGATCTGGCTACCAAGACACAGAACAAAGAAGTTTGACTGCTCAGGAGAGCAGCAGTATGTTTTCTTTCTACAACGTGTTTTGTTTGACAAAGCATGTATATTCTGTGTTTCTTACTGGTGATGTCACCTAATGACAGATTAATCTTGTTATGTACTTGAAAATGGAGAAGGTGTCCAAAACATGCTGTGCTGACAAAATTTTATGCAATTGACAACTTGTGCTTGATTTTTCTCAGTACTTGATTGAGAGACAGTTGTAGAGTGTTGTAAAAACATTAGAGCTGTGAATGTCAGCAGTTGTAACAACCTGATCTGTAATGGAAGGGGACCCAGACTCTGCAAGTAAGCTGCTGACAAAGCTGGTTTAATAGGCACCTGTCTTAAGTCTTATCCCATACAGATGAACTGTGTCCAGACCTCTGATGCCAACAACAATGACAGTTCCTATGCCAGACTCCCATAAACAATTTAAGGCAGGATCAGGGCTTTGTAAACCCACAGAAGGGCAAATCGCTCTAAAACCATTCTACTGTTACTGAGGCAGCAAAAAATATTAAGGCGTAACCAACAATTTCAGTTAAGTTGTTTTCTTTTGTATTCACTGACTTGCCCCCTCCCCCTTTCTTTCTTTTAAAGTTGAAGCTTGAAAAGTCACATTAATTGGGCCTTGAAGACATCTAAGTCTCCACATCGGGCAGCTGGTTTCTAAGGTAGAGTTCTAATTGTGAATGGACAGTATGTTGGCAAAAGGAATGTAAGAATGATGTCTTGGCAGGTGAAAACAAAGCCATGAGAGAAAGCCCATGACTGCACCTTTCCTATTGCCCACTATAGTATGTGATCAGCAACACATATAGTAGGTGCAAAATAGTAGAAGCAAAAATTGTCAAGAGTGCAAGGAGGAAACTGAGGGTACCCTAAGATATTGATAGATCATTGATAGTCTCTAGAAAGAGGTTCACACTCAATATATTGAACTGCAGAAACTCATTCTCTTGGATGTGGTGTTACTGAGAGAAGCTCCAACTTGCACCCAGAAAGTGGGGCCTAATAATACATTCTGAAGAAGAAGGAAGGAAAAAAGGATGAAGAAGAGAAGCAATTGGGGGTGAGCCTTGCACACCCTATTCATCTAGGGTAGCAAGGATGTGTGTGTCACGCGGTGTCAATATTTGAATATTTAAATGAACATATCTGTATAAATGTAGTAGACACTCTGGCATAGTCAGGGCCTTTGGTATTGTAAACAGTAAGATAGTGTTGGACTGAGAGCTTCATTGCTGGTAGTGCTGGTTGATAGTCATTGTGTCAACACATACTGTGTACAGTACTGGCTCGGGGCCAGAGTAGAAGTCTGTAATCAGGCAAAATTAAATAGTGTTAATGGGCACAGCAAATTTTAATCAAGTGTATGCAAGTAGCAAGAAGAGTGCTGTGGGTCCAAATTTGTTGCAATTATTTCGTCACCAAGAAGAGTGTTTTATCAATAATTATGTGCCAATAATGTCTGACTATAATGCACACTGTCTCAGCAAAGTAAGGACCAGCTAGTAAATTTTTCAATTAGCATGTATGGCTAGCCAGCATATTAGCAAAAATTGTCTCAATAGCGAAACAGCTTAATTACAAACTGTGTCGCCAATTAGTTCATCTGAGACAGGGTCCGGTTCCTCTTCATTATTATTCTGAAATTAAAGCATGGAAAAAAAGAGTGAAGTTATTCAAGTGAAAAACAACAATTTCAACTATATTTACAGCTGGTGTTTTGAAAGTTGTATTGAATAGTGAAGTTAAAGTTGTTTAATAATGAACCACAAATTATTGCTAATAAATTTTCTTCGAATCAGACTTATGCAATCATCAATTTTTAGTTGCTGGCAGAATCATTCAGGCAGTGTGGAAGAAAATAAATTTGCCTAACATATCTACTAAAATTGTTTGTTTCATAGCCCTACAAAAAATTCAGTTTTATATTCTATCAATTTTACTGTGTATGTCATACCTTCACCACTTGACCAGTTTTATATAAAATATTAGGTGGAGATTCAGACTACTACCTTCCTGGTACGAAATCTAGCTGATATATTGATTATTAATTTGGCCACTAGATGGCGACAAGCTTGCACAGCCACTCAGTACATTAGTGCATACACTGTTTTTTACCGTAGCAGTGGTTACATGCAGCCCTTAGTGACTGTGCTGCTATTCCTATTTTAGGTATGACTATCTGACCACAGCAGATATGTTATAGTAATTTTAATTTAAGATCTGACATGTAATTTTTAACCCTTTATCTCATACTGTCTGAAGAAGGTCTCCTCACACACACACACACACACACAAACGTAAGCTTTCGCAACCCAGTTGCTTCTTCAGGCAGAAGGGAAGGAGAGAGAAAAGGAAATGATGAGGGTTTTAAGGAAGGGGGTAAGGAGCCATTCCAATCCCAGGAGAGGAAAGACTTACCTTGGGGGAAAAAATGGAGGGTACACAAATGCACACACACTCACACATTCACACAGACACAAGTACACCTAGGCAGACATACTGTAGAAAGCAAAGAAGTTAAGAAGTTAGACAGAGATACCACTTGAGGCAGAGGCTCTGTCCAGAGAATCGATGCAAAGATGTTAAGATGGTGGGTGGGAATTCGAATTTAGCGGAGGTTGAGACCAGGTGGGCAACGGGAAGAGAGAATACGCTGAAGGGCTAGTTCCCATCTCCGGAGTTCTGAAGGATTGGTGTCAATGGGAAGTATCCTGATCACCCTGACGGTGTAGCACTGTGCCAAGATGTGCTGGCCGTGCACCAAGGCGTGTTTAGCCACAGAGTGATCCTCGTTACCAACGAACACTGTCTGCCCTTGTCCATTCATGCAAATGGACAGTTTTTGCTGGTCATTCCCACATAGAACGCTTCACAGTGCAGGCATGTCAGTTGGTAGATCACATGGGTACTATCGCAAGTGGCTCTGCCTTTGATCGTGTACACCCTCCGGGTTACGGGACTGGAGTAAGTGGTGGTGGAAGGGTGCATAGGGCAGGTTTTACAATGGGGGCGGTTACAAGGGTAGGAGCCAGAAGGTAGGGAAGGTGCTTTGGGGATTTCATAGGGGTGGACTAGGAGGTTAAGAAGGTTAGGTGGGCAGCGGAAAGACAGTCTCGGTGGAGTGTGAAGGATGTCATGAAGAACGGATCTCATTTCGGGGCAGAATTTAAGGAAGTCGTATCCTTGCTGGAGAGCCACATTCAGAGTCCGCTCGAGTCCCGGAAAGTATCCGGTGACAAGAGGGGCACTTCTGGGAGTCTTCTGTTGAAGGTTCTGAATTTGGGGGATGAGGAAGTGGCTCTGGCAATTTGTTTCCCTACCAGATTAGGAGGATAGCTGCGGGATGTGAAAGCTGTTATTTAGGTTATTGGTGTACTGGTTCAGAGCTTCAGGACTGGAGCAGACCCGTTTGCCACGAAGACCTAAGCTGTAAGGACGGGAACGTTTGATATGGAATGGATGGCAGCTGTCATAACACAGGTACTGTTTTTTATTGGTAGGTTTGATGTGGACGGATGTGTCGAGTTGGCTGTTGGACAGATGGAGGTAGACATCGAGGAATGTGGCATGGGATTTCGAATAGGACCAGGTGAATTTGATGGGACCAAAGGAGTTGAGGTTGAAGAGGAAATTCTGGAGTTCTTCTTTACTGTGTGTCCAGATCATGAAGATATCATCAATGAATCTGTACCACACTTTGGGTTGACAGGCTTGGGTATCCAGGAAGGCTTCCTCTAAGTGTCCCATGAATAAGTTTGCGTACGAGGGGGCCATCCTGGTTCCCATGGCTGTTCCCTTTAGTTGTTGGTATGTCTGGCCCTCAAAAGTCAAGAAGTTGTGGGTTAGGATGAAGCTGGCTAGGATATTAAGGAAAGAGGTTTTAGGTAGGGAAGTGGGTGGCCGGCGTGAAAGGAAATACTCCATCGCAGCAAGGCCCTGGGTATGTGGGATATTTGTGTATAAGGAAGTGGCATCAATGGTTACAGGGATGGTTTCTGGAGGTAACAGGCTGGGTAAGGATTTCAGGCGATCGAGGAAGTGGTTGGTGTCTTTGATGAAGGATGGGAGACTGCACATGATGGGTTGAAGGTGTTGGTCTATGTAGGCAGAGATTCGTTCTGTTGGGGCTTGGTAACCGGCCACAATGGGGCGGCCGGGATGATTCGGTTTGTGAATCTTGGGAAGTAGGTAGAAGGTGGGGGTGTGGGGTGTCGGCGGAGTCATGAGGTTAATGGAGTTAGGTGAAAGGTTTTGTAGGGGGCCTAAGGTTTTGAGGATTCCTTGAAGCTCTGCCTGGACATCAGGGATGGGATTGCCATGAAAGACTTTATATGTGGTACTGTCTGAAAGCTGACGCAGTCCCTCAGCTACATACTCCCGCCGATCAAATACCATGGTCGTGGATCCTTGTCGGCTGGGAGAATGATGATGGAATGGTCAGCCTTCAGATTAGGGATAGCTCGGGATTCAGCTGCGGTAATGTTGGGAGTAGGATTAAGGTTTCTCAGGAATGACTGGGAGGCAAGGTGGGAAGTAAGGAATTCCTGGAAGGTTTGAAGAGGGTGGTTTTGAGGAAGAGCAGGTGGGTCTCGCTGTGATGGAGGACGGAACTGTTCTAGGCAGGGTTCAATTGGAATGATGTCTTGGGGAGCTGGGTCATTGGGAGTAGGATTATTTTTCTTCGTGGCAAAGTGGTATCTCCAGCAAAGGCTACGAGTATAGGAAAGTAGATCTTTGACGAGAGCTGTGTGGTTGAATTTGGGAGTAGGACTAAAGGTGAGGCCTTTGGATAGGACAGAGGTTTCAGATTGGGAGAGAGGTTTGGAGGAGAGGTTGACTACTGAATTAGGATGTTGTGGTTCCGGATTGTGTGGATCGGAGTTTTGAGGTTTAGGGGGGAGAGGAGTTTGGAGTGGGAGACTGAGTAGATGGGAGAGACTGGGTTTGTGTGCAATAAGAGGAGGTTGAGGTTTATTGGAGAGGTTGTTGAGGGAGAGAGTATTGCCTTTCCGGAGGTGGGTGACCAGGAGATTGGGTAGTTTTTTGAGGTGGTGGGTGGCATGTTGTTCTAATTTGCGGTTGGCCTGAAGGAGGATGTTCTGAACAGTAGGTGTGGATGTGGGAGAGGAAAGGTTGAGGATTTTGATTAGGGATAGGAGTTGACAGGTGTGTTCATTAGCGGAGTTGATGTGTAGGTTAAGGATTAGGCGGGTGAGGGCTATGGACTGTTCAGTTTGGAATTGGTATAGGGCGGGATGAATGGATGGGTTACAGCCAGAGATGGGAACTTTCAGTGTGAGGCCCTTGGGGGTGATTCCAAATGTCAGACAAGCCTGCATAAAAAGAATGTGGGAGCATAATTTGGCTATGGAGAAAGCATGTTTTCGGAGGGAATGTACATAAAAATGGATGGGGTTGTTATAGGGATGTTGTGAGGGAGGCATAATATATGGATAAAGGAGGAGTGGGAAATATGGGCTATGTAATAGGCTGCAATGAACAAATTGTATAAAAATATATTTACATGTCAGGAGGGAGATGAATGTGGACAGTAATTCAGGTATGAGAAAAGAAAGGAAATAGGAAAAGTTTTTAAAATTTGTTGTTGATACTGTGGTCACCTTTAGTTATCAACAACGTAGTATAAAAGGGTTGGGTAGTGGTATGGCGTGAAAAAAAGGTTTAAGGAAGGTGAAAATTGGAAAAGTATGAGAAAACCGCGTGAGAATGTAAGGAAAACGTCTAAATAGGATTGGTTATATGGTAGCAGATTTGATTTTGAGGCTGAAATAGTCTGACAAGGAAAAGTGGAATCAAACACAACGGAAAGTTGCTGAAATATGATCGGAAAAGTCTTAAACATGAACAGAAATGTGGAAAAACGGGAATGGAAGCAATTGTAAGGTCACTAAGAAATGCCGATAATGGTTATAAACAATATAGAAACTATTGTTAGGAAAGAGTGTTTACGATTTCAAACGAGAAAATTGAATGAGCGGTGTGTTTCAGACGGAAGCAGGAGTAATGAAAGTGGTAAATATCAAAATAAACGTACTAATAGGAAAAGGCTTGGAAGAAAATGTATTGTTGTAAGAATTAGCGAACTATGAACAGTAAACAAAGAAGTGAATGTAGAAAGGAACTGATATGTAAAATGTAAATAAATGAATAAATAAAAAAAATGAATAATAAAAATAAAAACAAAAACCAAAGGGAAAGTAAGATGACAGAAAAGATTTCGAAAAGTAACAGAGCAAGGACGGAAGTAATTGTTGAATTCAAATATATGATACGAATATTAAGACGAAAAATTCCTAGCAGGAAAAATTAAATATAAAAAATAGACGAAGATTTCTCACCAGGCGAAGGAGCACAGGTGTAACAGCATCACAAATAAATAAATGAATACACACACACACACACACACACACACACACACACACACACACACACACACACACACACAAACACAAACACAAGCTTTTGCAACCCAGTTGCTTCTTCAGGTTCTTTCACTCTATTACAAACTGTTTCATTCTGATGAAATAAAAAATAATTGCAGAATGAAGTTCTATAAAGGAAAGGCTTATGTATTTTTTTCTTTTTTCAAAGAGGAAGGATAAAAATTAAAACCTGAATAGATTAGTAGATATTTTGGAAAGTTGGAAAAAAGATTATTAAAAAATAGGATGTGTAAATGTTAAATAATAATATATTGACATATCAGGCATTCCATGAGTGACCGACAGGACATTCAGACATTCCGCATTTATTCGACATCTGTATACTTGATATTGCCATGAAGACATTTCAGAACTATGAAAAATACTTAACGCCCAGATTGCGCACTCCGCAGGGTTAAAAGCAAGGGTATTTCGTACATTTATTTATTATTTCAAACGTTTAATATTATGTAACTTGTCTGCACAGAATTTTTATTCGTAGAAGATTTAAAAATAAGTACTAGAAGTCAGTTGCGGTGCTTCATTTCTAACTATTCCCGTTCAGCATAAGAATAATACAAATGTAAACATTAACGTGATATGTATATTCTCCACGTTCGCTGTTGTCTTTCGGGTCTGTTAGGCGGACGGATTTTAATGTGGTAACGGCTAACATGGATGATTACATGATGTAGTGTTTACATTTGTATTATTCTTATGGCGAAGAGTGTGTGGAATTTACGAATCATGATTCATAGGAACAATCCCTTACTCCTAATAGAAAAACAAGTAAGTTTTAGCACAAAGGCATTGGTTGTAGCGTCTGGCATATTGACGCAACACATGCTTGCCATTTGGCTTTACATAGAAGCTTTTAGATAAGCCTTCAAATGTACAGCTACTGTATGAAACTAAACGCGGAAATATAAAACAATTTTATTAGACTTATAATACAAATTTTATTAAATGTTTATAATAGCAATTAGATCCCGGTGCAGTAATTCTGAATCACTATCACTTGATTGTTATTCAGTTCCTTTATACTACAGAGCATCATACCTCGTACAATGTAGTGCATTCAATATTGAACATTTTTAAATGCCTGTTCTGCAATCTGATTTGGATCCCACTTCCATGTATCATCATTCCATTAGGTCACTTGTGCTTGTTACACAACCCGTTGGTGTTAGTTGTCTGTCACTTTTCGAAAGGCAGTCGGTGTACATGTGTTTAAGCTTTACCTTACACAATTTATTGAAACAGACGCTGGTTGCTGAATTGATGTCATCCCGCCTTCTTTTTTCCACATAATAAATAACTTTCTTCTTGAAATGCTAGAGCTTCATTACAGTTCACATACCCCAGCACTTCACAAAATTCGACGAAACAATTTGTGAAAACAGAATGAGGCAACTCATGCAAGAATCCTAATGCCTAATGTATTGTTGGTATTTACGTGAAGAAAATTTTTGTTGTTGCTACTTATATTTGACAGGTTGCTACATTTGAAGTTGAGCAATACTAAAGTTAATAGTCGAAAATAAAAAGGAAATCAGACTAGTCTTCTTCTTCTCCTCCTCCTCCTCCCTCTCTCTCTCTCTCTCTCTCTCTCCCCTCTCTCTCTCTCTCTCTCTCTCTCTCTCTCTCTCTAATGAGAGCAGAAGTTTTAGCGCGAGTATTTATATTTGCACTTGCTAAGGAAACTTGTGTAGGACTGCTTATATTAGACACAGAGTTGCCAACTCTGCTACAAAGATTCCCTCTAAATTTACTATAAAATCCTCCTAAATCGGAAGAAATCCCCTAAAAAAACAAACCCGGGGAGGGGGGGGGGCTAGAAGCTGCAGCCTGACACATTTTGGTTTAAACAAAAATTAATAATAATAATAATAATACAGAGAAACTTCTTGTTTTTGAGACTTATCTAGCTCTCCCACCATCTATTGCACATATATAAAAATGTAAGAGGTAGGGGTGCAGTACCAAAAGATAATAATAAGAAATAATTACAATCTTATATTCCTGAAAAGGGTTCATTTCCTAGATCTCCGCATACTTTTATGCATACTTTCTTATTTTTGGTAGCCATTTTGACCAATAAAACAATGCATTTACATTACAAGTTGAACTGGTCATTAAAGTAAAAGTAATGATGGATCACCAATACAACATAATGATCGCTATTGCACTTAATTGCCGATCATAGCACCTGACTTAGCAGTATTTCAGTGCAGTGTCCTCGGAAAATACCAGGTCATTAACTTACGAGAGAGAGAGAGAGAGAGAGAGAGAGAGAGAGAGAGAGAGAGAGAGAGAGAGAGAGAGAGAGACACACACACAGAGAGAAACTGGTATTGTTGAGCGACGGGATGGGGTGGAGAGAGGGAAAATATGTATCGCCTCCTTGCACTGTAAGTAAACAGTGCAGGCAACATGAACTGAAGAAACAATTAAAACAGCGCTGTACAGTGCCAATGCTGTACAGAAATGTGGCAATTCCAATATCATGTATGTGATGCAATGGATGATAATAAACTAAACTAAAGTAAAGCGCGAGAGAAGTGACAGAAGAGCGACAACGTAATGAACACAGGCTGACAGTACGCTGCACGGTTGGCAATGAAAATCTGCAATCAGTACGGCAACATGTCTTCCAATTGCTACACACACACATAGGATACAAAAATAAATAAATTCTCTTCTTCCTCCTAAAAATCCCCCGACACTTCTTTTTTCCCCCTGAAAATCCCTCTAACATTTCTTTCCCCCTAAATTCCCCCCTGGAAAAATCCTCCCCCCCCCACCAAAAGCTGGGAGTAAAACGCCCAAGTTGGCAAGTTAGATTAGACGGGAAAAGTTACTTGTGGCGGCTCCTAGCACCATTTATCAGAACTAGTCAAAGTGAGGTCGTTTCATTTTATGACATCGTGTCTTTCAGCAGATTTATGGAAATAAAGTAAATAACGCAAACGAAAGCACACGGTTATGCAAAGTAAACTAAAACATTCGTAACTAAAGGTTTGCAGATAACAGTTTGGATTCGGGATTCGGTAGTATTCGGTCGTTATGCACCGAATCTCTAATCTGAAGCCAGTGTGCTAGATTCGAAGAATAATGGATTCGGCTGAACCACTCTAACACAACCCTAACAACAACAACAACATACTGTTGATGACATAGAATTACTGTATATTTTGGCTGATTAGACGACCTTAAGACGAGGTATAAATTTTCATCAAAGATATATGGTTTTATGTGATGTCCATTGTAATAAGATAGTCCCCAAACTACCAAAGACCTGTAAATTTAATTAAGAACAGTGATCATGTGGGTAATAGCCACATAGTTCATGACAAGACACCTTAGACCACAAGGCTATTTCCCGTGAGGCTAAATTATATGGACATACCAGCTCAGTACTTTTAAACAATTGGTACAACTGCACATCATATAGCAAAAGCCTCCTATAGCATTGTTGCGGTATTGCCTGTAGAAACACGTGACAAATAATAACCTTCTATGTGCAGCTAACAAATATTGTTGTAGGTTGTATTGAGAGTAATGCTTTTAACTCACCACCTCACAGCTCTTGCTTCAAGTAGTGGTCATGCCTATTGGTTCAATTGGTCTGAAACTGTAAATTGAGATCGGCAATATAGATAAGCAAAAATTCAGCAAAAAATATTGTAGAAAGGTTAAATTCATTAGAGTTTGCAACTGTGAGGAGTTGTATATCCACACTTTCAAGTCTAAGCAGTTGTATGACGCATAAAAGAGGAAATCTCTGCATTTTCTAAAAATCCACCTGGATCATTTTTAGAGTGGGGGGGGGGGGGGGAACAGGACGTCTTGTAAACCCTAAATGTAGGAAAATGTTTACTATCTGGTGTATAAGATGACCCATAATTTTTTATGCTTCTACTATCGTCTTATCTGTCTAAATATACCGTAAGTGCTGTAATGCAAGGATGGTGATTTCTAATGAAACATCAAAGTAAATTGTACAATTTTTATGGGTTTTTATATTGAGTGATAATGTTTGGGTTCATATACTAAAGCAAAATTGTGGACAGTTCAGGTTGGAATTCAACAATAGGTAATGAGGATATTTTACAACTCACCACAAAGACATACAACAAGCTGTGACATGCACATAAACAAGACAAAAAATGACACAGGCACATTTAATAGACACAAAACAATCATCTCTGGCTGCTGCAGTTCAAATCCAGCCGGAAATGACAGTTGTGTACATGTGAAGTGTGCCTGTGTGAATGCTCTCTTTTTCTGACAAAGTCTAATGTCCGTTAGCTGTATTAGGTGGTTCATGGTAAGACTGTCTTCACAAAATTTGGAACATGCACACATGTCCACCAAATAATAACAATAATAGTAGTAGTAGTAGTAGTAGTAGTAGTAGTAGTGATGAAGTATTTATTATTGGTTGATAATATTTAAAAAGAGGTTTTGTTCATGTTAGTGCTATGTAGTTATGAAGGTTCTAAGGCTCAGACATCATCATTTGTCTGAGGCAAGGTATATGTGGTGTGCCATATCACTTTTCTGAAGTGATATTTATACCATGTTTTAGGGCCAACACATAATAGCTGTCCGTTTTGAATATTTTTGTAGTAGTTTAATTTGTGAGGTCAGAAAATGCATGTTGTGTGGGGAAATTCATTTTAGTGTGTGTGTGTGTGTGTGTGTGTGTGTGTGTGTGTGTGTGTGTGTGTGAAATAGTAAAATGTATCAGTCAGAACCTATTATCTCTGAAGGAATGCCAAAGTAAACATCTAAATATGTACAATGTGGAAAATAAGAGATCAAGACAAGTGGAGCTGGTGCAGATGATGTATTTCACTGTTGACAATTTGTTTTACAATTTTCTGCCACATACATTTTGTTATTATCAACTGTTTTCAGATAAATGTTACTAACAGTGTTATCATGTAATTTTATGCACATACATCTTTGTAAAGACAATGATATACACACCAGACCGCAATGCCCACTGGACAGCAGTGCAGTTGCAAACCACTATGAGCAGCATGTTCTGTGGGATGTAGCAGGTCTTTTCAGTGTGTGCTGTAGCTAGATAGAGAGCATGTTTGGCCTGAACCATGTTGGACCAACATGTTTCATGTGAGGATGGTTTTAGGGAGCAGATAGGTCTAGATGGGTTTCAAGAGATGCAGCTTAGGAATGCAATTTGGCAGGGAGCCACAGGATAGACCTACCGTACCAATAAAGAAATCTGTGTAGTGATTACAACAGTGTTTGTGTATCACATGGTTGCTTTCACAGGTGGCCCGAACTCTGATGGGGTAGGGTAAGCCTGCGATGGAACTGCAATGTGAAGTGTTGGGCAGGTGAATGGGGTCTCAGGGATATGGTCCCAGTGACAAGGGTATGTGATTGGGGATGGTATAGAAACGGACAAGGATGTTGTGGAGGTTTGGTGGCTGATGAACAGCACTTTAGGTGGGGTTTGGAGGATCCTGGGCAAGATATATCTCTTTTCAGGACACGATGACAGAAAAACCAAGGCCTTAGTGAAGGTTGTGTTTTAGTTTTTCCAGTCTGGGGTATTGGCTGATAAGTGGAACACTGTTTTGGATCTGTTTTGTGTGTGTGTGTGTGTGTGTGTGTGTGTGTGTGTGTGTGTGTGTGTGTGTGTACATATACATATAGCTTACGGGGGTTACTGTGTTTCTGTTCTCATGACAGGAAATTTGCCTTTCACAGGTAGCTATGATGTAAGAAAGAGATTTTGTAATGTGGAAAGGATGGTAACTGTCAAAATGTAGGTATTGTTGGTAGCTGAATATTAGGTGGTTCATATGGCTACTAACTGGCTGTCCCTTAGAATGAATAGCCATCACCAAGCTGTGGCCAAAGACTAGGTGGAACAACATGCACTGAGAATAGAAAACCTGATCTTGTCTGCTTCACTCACCCCTATTTTCTGATCTCCACAGATGGGAGTTATCCTTGTAGTACAATCTCCACTCCTGAAATTACAAACGCTTCAACCTACAGTAAGGTATTCCCCCCCCCCCCCCAATGTTACACCTCTACAAATCATCCTATTCACTATACTGTCTGTGCAAAGACTTATCTCTGTTTTGCTTCCATTCCACCTTCCCTGCCCCACTCCCACTACTGCATTCCTACAATGAATCTCTTTCACCCCCTAGTACTTTACAAGCTCCATAAGGCATTGTTACATCCATATTATCATAACTGCTTTGCATCCTTCCCGTTCCCATGCTCCTCCTATCGCATACCCACAAAGTGTTACTTGCAATACAGCAGCCAGAGATGATATTTGTGTCCAAGATGTGTGCGTGCAATTTCTGCATCTCAATAATTGTATTTGCAGTGAGTTACAAGCTATCCTCATTATATTGTTGAATTCCAAATTGGATTTTCCATTATTTACTATTCATGTAATTAACAATTTGAGTATAACTCATTGAAAACATTTTTACTACCTTATTACAACAAAAACAGTAACATTAACTATAGCTTACCAGACTCCAGTTACTGGCACCGCTTCATTGCCACTTATTATGAACATAGGAAACACCATAGAAAATATACAGCCACTGAAACAAAAGTATTGAAATCACAAACAACATTCTATATTAAATGCTAGAATTTTCGAACACTTACCTGAAAGTCTGAGTACATACAAAAACCATTAACACGCATTCTCCACATTTAGACATTAA